>VZSR01001854.1:4965064-5053950 GCA_013398615.1 Brachypodius melanocephalos
GAAGGCAAATGACTATTTTCTCACCAGGTCATCTTTGTACACTTTTTTTTTTCTTTTCTTTTTCTTTTTCTTTTTCTTTTTTTTTCCTTCTCCACAGTAATTACATAAGAGGACATCCTGACTATGTGAAATAGCTGTCTCTGTATTTGCTGGTGCTTCAAAATGTTTCCCATATGACAGGAGGTTTTGATGCTCTGCCATTCTTGATAGCCCTGGGAAAACAAAAATTAAACAAAAACTTTATATATGTGAAAAGCAAAATAAATAAAATTTGATGGTTTTCCCCAGGGTGTCAGCAAATTTTTTTACAGAGGGTAATTTGCACAGGAAGATTTCTATAGGTCAATATGTCTTCTTAATCATATTAACATGTAAACATAGAAGCTCATAAAGCAATGCATACTCCATTAGAAATGAAATGAGAAGGCTAAATCCTGAGGCACTTACTCTTTTAACAAAATCTTTATCTGACAGTCTCCTGTTGGAATCAAAGGAAATGTGCTGGAGTAAAGCATTTGGGATTTACTCAGTAGTACAAGCTAATCAGAGCACACTGTTATCACAAAGACTAATTACATTACATCACAGAATCCATATTTTTTAATTTTAAATTCATATAAACATCCATATCTTTTGCATACTATCTTATGGAGGAAGATGTTTCTGAAACTGTGCATCTATAAATTGTTATGGGAACTAAATGCCAAACATCAATAAGACAAAAAACATCCTTATCTTTTTTTTATGTTAGAATATTTTTCCCCTACTATTTATGTGAGAAAGTAAGACATTTCTCATCAAATATCTGGGGCCTTTACTAGGATGAGGGAGCATAAAGCCCAGGGAAGTTGAATCACCATCACTGGAGATATGTAAAAGACATCTAGATGTGGTGGTTAGAGAAATGCATGATTTAGTATTGGACTTTAAGTGCTGGGCTAATAGCTGGACTAGATGATCTTGAAGGTCTTTCCAGCCTAAATGCTTCTATGATTCTTTAATCAAAAATAGATCCCAAAGAGATAACACTTTTAAATGAATTTTTGGTTCTGAGTCCTTCTGTTTGGCTGGATCGCAGCGTGGGAACAATGTCCCCCATACATAGATCGTGATTCATCTCCACAATTAGCCAGATGGAAAAAAGGAAAATCCTGCCACATCCTGGATTTTTAGCTGAGGGTGTTTCCTAGGAGCATGGAGCAGCTTGAGGATGACTCCACCCAGCTGTCCCCCAGGTATGCCTCCTCTGGGACCAGAGCACACAAACCACATCTAGAGATCTTGCTTACGTGGAGGCACTGTCCAGAGCCTACAGTGGATCAGTGCAGGGCTTCCACGTGACTGAACCTTGTAAGCCTTTTTTTAATGCTCCAAAGAACACAGAGTGCTCAAGATTCAACAGATATCTTACAGCATGTTCGGCACCAGTCAAGCCACCTGTCTTCATGGATTCTAACTATACAAAAAGCATTCTGAAGTTTCTGCTTTTAGTTTCTCATAGTTGGTGGTGTTTTTACATGGATATTTTTCAGAAGAAGCATTTACTCCTGGACCACATAACAAAACGGAAAAAGAGGAAAAAAAGTGGCCTTAAGAGAGAGACAACTCTATTCAGCCAAATCTAGGTGACCTGAATATGTTAAAATAACCCAAAATTATGTTTAAAGGCAGACTCTGACTGGTTTTATCAGTCAAAGTCATGTTCAATCGTACATACATCTTAAAACCTCAGACTAGGCTATTTATTGTCTCAAATAAGTAATTTGAGCTTTTTCTTGTCTGGTAAAACTTAACTTTGAGATGGATGTCGTTGCCTGTCTGGATGCTGGTGGAAAATATTTGAGCTGCTTTTACCATGGAAAAAAGAAAATGGTAGTAATTTAAAATTATCCTGAAGGTTTCTTGGCTCCTGCACACCTGGAGCAGGACTAGAGTGTGTGTGTGTTTGGACTTCCTACCCCATGCTGTTTCCTTCAGCTGGTGGCTGTGCACTGTCCCAGTGAGATACATGGACAGGGGGAAGTGAGGGTGGATCAGGACATTCGCCTTCACAGATATTGTCAATATCGTGACCTGCTTCAGGTAAATGGTACCTGGCAGATCTGCTCTGCTGTTGCCACTGAACTTGCACGACTGTCCATGTTGACACAAAGCATGTTCTCTCACATACACAACAACCAGAAAGGCTGTAGAGGTGTCTACGGCTAGCATGCATTTGTAGTACACTAAGAGGAAAAGTAAGAAATGCAGTATCTAATTATTTTTTTATATTACATGAAAAAGGATATTTTTAGACAGGCAACATCCATTCCCATTATAATAGCCAATTGGTTTACACATCTGTTTGGACCCTGAGGGTTCCTTACCTTTACATGAAGAGTCCTAAACATCAATGTAGCTGGGAAAATATCCTTATTGGCAGGCTACGGTGTCTCTGGATGTACATTTAGAATCCATCTATTCTAGGATTTTGGGTCAATTTTGGATATCCAGAACTGGATAGGCACAAATGAATCGTAGAAACATAGTATGGTTTGTATTGGAAGGGACATTAAAGATGTTTTAGTTCCATCTTTTAGTGCCCCCTCCCACGGGCACGGCCATTTTCCACTAGAGCAGGTAGCTCAAAGCACCTTCCAACCTGGCTTTCAGTGCTTCCAGGAATGGGACATCCACAACTTCTCTGGGCAACTTGTTTCAGTGCCTCACTACTTAGATTAAAACCATTCCACTTTGTCCTATCACTACCTGCCCATGTGGAAATTCATTGTTCCTCTATCTATAGGACCATCCGTAGGTCCTGGAAGGCCGTTCCTAGGTCTCCACAGAGGCTCCTCTACTCCAAGTTGCACAACCCCAGCTGTCTCAGCCTGTCTTCACAGGAGAGGTGCTCCCGCTTCATGGCCCTTCTCTAGACTCGCTCCAACAGGTCCATATTTTTTTTTTGTGCTGAGATCCCAGAGCTGGATGGAGCACTCCAGGTGGGGTCTCGCCATGGTAGAATAGATCAGGAGAAACTTCCTTGACCTGCTGGCCACCCTTGTTTTGGTGCAACACAGGTTATGGTTGGCTTTCTGAGCTGCAAGTGCACACTGTTGGCTCATGTCCAGCTCTTCATTAACAAGAACCCCCAAGTCCTTCTTCACAGGGCTTCTCTCATTGAGTGCTTCTGCCTGTCTTTACTCATGTCTGGGACTGCCCCAACACAGTTTGCCCTTGGACTTTTTGAATTCCATGAGATTCTTGGGGGCTCAATTTTCAAGTACTTCCCGGTGCCTCTGGATGGCATCATGTCCTTCAGGTGTGTCGACAGCACTGCTTACCATTGTGTCATCTGCACATGTGTTGAGGGTGCACTCAACCTTAATGTCTTTGTCATTGATAAAGATGTTAAAGAGCATTGGTCTCAAGACAGAACCTCGAGGGATAACACTAATCACCAACCCATAACTTGACTTAGAATTTCTATATTTAGCAGTGAGTCTACTGGTTTTGCTTCTTGAATTAATGATATATATATTTAATTGACTTTTTAGAGCTGTTGGTTTAAATTCTTAAAAGACATGAGGCTATATGCATTGGTATGATCTTATCATACAGTCTTATATTTCATTCTTCTTATACACATCCATTAATGCTAAACTTAATTTTAAACTGTGTATATGTTACACATACATCATCATCTATTATCATGCTATATGATAGAAAATCTTGTTTTATTACTCATGGATTCTCTACTATTATGCTACTGCAAATATATCTTTTCAATGTGTTTACAGTGCAGCACTTAGCAACAAATGCAGTCATGTTGAAGAAATTGGTTTTAAATTGTAGTTAATTTTTAAAATTACAATAAACTATTGTCTGTATAAAATATGGGGGTTTTTGCGTATGTATGTAATACGTATAGATAGAAAGACTTGTCTGAGAACCTGCACATGGACAAAAAAATTCCTAGTGTTGATTTTTAGGAATGGTATTTCCCAGTTTAGAGTTACCACTGAAATGCTTCAAACCATGCACTCTTTTCTCATTTCCCCACTCCCTTCCTTTCCTCCTGCAAGAGTTGGGGACACGGAAGGTAAAGATTACAGGCTGAAATAAGAACTATTTACTGGAAACAGCAATGAAATAAGAAAGAAAAACTACAGCAACAATATTAATGAAAAGGTGTACAAGAAATGCAAATGAATGACATGTGACAGAACCAGTAACACAAAAAGCACCTCCATGCTACCTACAACCAGGAAAGAATCCCTTCCCCCAGCCCACATACTACTAAATAAATGTCCCTACTGGCTCCTGCCAAAATTAAACCCTGTCTTGGCCAGAACCACGACACCTAGTTATACATAAACCTCTGTGAACCCTGCAGGCATTCCAGTATAAATTCAAGCTTTCAGTGATCACACATAGTGTCATTTCTTTGAAAGAAAAAAACAGAACACAGATTAAAAATAAATCACAGTATTAGTTGTGCTTCATGCCTATGGCGTACATTTTTGAAATGAGATTGCCACAAACTTTGACAGAGAAAGTTTGATTGACTGTCCCATATATGTAAATGTCATATATAAACAAAGTATTTGTCCAATTTTATCTACAGGAAAGAACAAGAAGAGAATTAGCAAAGCAGAGATTACTTTTGCTCACCAGCTTGGACAGCATAGATTTTATTAGCAATTAGAGAAATAGGCCCTTGGAATGTGTCTTCCCTCTGTTCTGGCATATCTTCACATAGCAACAAAGCATGAACAAAGCTGTTCAATTAAAGGAATGTCCATTAAAAAGTACAATAACTGATTTGCCTCATCCCAGTGATTTAGGGTTGATGTCTTGTACCTTTTAATAGCCCAGCTTGATTATTCAGTTCTCATTGGGTCCCTTGCCAGTCATCAGGCTTTTCCAGCTGCAGACTCTGGTCATTTACAGCTTTATAGACACTGGAGAGGTCTGTGTGAAGGATAAGAAAACACAAATTAGCCTTTTCAGATTGGCCTCAGTCAATGCTGGCTTTGTGCTACAATAAACATTCAAACAGTTGGATATATCGCTTTGGGCATGTTGTGTCAAAGACTTATGCAGAAAATTACTAGAAGGATGATTTCCCTTTGTGGTTTTGAAGCTTTTGAGGACTTCTGAACTTCTCTGAAAAGCGACACTGTATGTATACGTTGCTAAAGGGAATGGCAGCCAAGTTGAGAATTTTAGGTCAGACAGTTTGCAAAGAAACAAGAAAATGCAAATAATCTCTTCATTAGCTGCAAAGCAGAAAGAGAAATGCTCCTTTTTACAATTTTTCTCCTTTTAAATTAAACTTTGATTGGAGAGATGATAAGTTCTCAGGTTTTGACAATTTCTTAAACTGTACGTTTTGCAGAGTAATCAGAAAATCTTTTGCTTGATTCCCCCAAATTTATTAATCTTATATATATATATATATTTATGAGGGGGTGTTAGCCTAATAGTGGAAAATATTAGTATTCTCATGCCTCCAGTGTTCAAACACATTCAGCAAGAATTTATCCAAGTTTTTCTGTCTTTTTAAATTTAAGATTTCAAAATTTAAATTCCATTCTTTGTTCATTAGTCACATATATCTTTTGAAGAAGTCAAAGGGCTATTCCTTGACCTCTGAAAAATCACAAAAGTGTGAAGAACCCCACCTTGTGCATGGTGTGTACAGCAAGACCATTTCACTGAATACAGCACATTTTAAATTAAATATGCACAGCTTGAGAATTTCAAATTTCTTCTCAGAAATTTTGCCCTAACATGTGGCATTCATTAACTAAATAATTCATTACAACTTATTCACTCAGCTTTATTATTAATAAAATTTCTTTGAAATAGTTGAAAATCCCATGGATTTTAAATTAGTTGGAATCTAAAATTTTTAGAAGTGACTGCACTTCTGTTCCTATTTGACAGTGTTGATACTGTCTTTTTCTAGTAGAATCAAAGAAATTGTTCTTTCCTCTTAAAGTGACACTCAGAGCAAACCTCCAAAATATTTGCTCTTCTATAGTATTAGCCTGAATGTTCAACATATTTTGCAGACTGGATCTGACAATCAGTTCTGTTTTCTTTGAACCATCTCCCTTTTCCTGTCTTGTAATAAAAGGGAAACATTTGGTGGGGGGGAGAGTTCATTTGACATGGGCTGGTTCATTTTATCCATAATGTATTAAGTCAGTCAAGATAGCTTCTAGAAAGCGCTATTTGCAAATATATACTCGCATCTACTTAATTATCTTTAAATTATGTTCATTTTATGGAGTGTAATCAAGATGTCATTTCTGTTACCAGCATATTTTCCTGCTTAAAGAAAATGCTTTACAGAGAAGCATAAAGCTAAATGCTGCTGTTAGAGATGTTTTTCTCGATTGGGATGGAATAACAGACATGGCCCAGACTTTGCTTGTTTTTTGTAACTTCTGACTTTGCATATGAAAACCATACATCTCCCTGGAACGGGGCTTGGCAAAAGCATTTTTGTCATATGTGGTTTTGTATTCTGATGCAAAGTCAGAGTCCTGAATTTTTCACTCTTTCACAAAAGATTACTACTATTCTGATATGTTTTATACTAATATATAAATATAAAGCCTAAATTAATTGTTATTAAAATCTTTCACCCTTTGTTTCTAATGCACTTCCTTTATTAGGTTTGAATGTCCAGTAGTACCAGTACCTAAAACCCTTTAGGATTTTGTCTGCATGGAACAAACCCACTTCTTCTCCAGAGAGTTTTTATTTTCTTATCTGAACTTTCCCCCTTACTTTAGGAGAAATCCCATAATTTGGCAATGTTCTGGCCATTTATTGAGTGGCTTCCTGGCATAATAAATTAGAATACACTCTCAAATGAGAAGGGTGTAAACATCAAAAAAATAGAAAATATGAAAGTAGAGGATAAAGTGGCAATACTAAAGAGCTCTTTAATATACAATCAGTGTGGTCATTCAAGAGAATGAGTAAGACAGGCAACCATGTGTTGCTATGTGAAACTTTTTCTTCCAGTAACTTCTCATTGTCTACTATTAATTTTATGATCAGATGTGGGATTTTGATATGTGTAGATAGAAGTACATCTCTATAGCTGTTTTTCAAAGTATATCAAATACAAAATTATCTATTTTATGACTGCTAGCATGTCCCCTCAGTTGATTTTCAAAAAAACTCATAATTTCAACAAAACTTGGTCTGCACGAAATGTGAGTAACTGTACTTTATAAGGCAAATTTCTATACATAAAATAAATTTTTTAAAAAAAGGAAGGAAGGAAGGAAGGAAGGAAGGAAGGAAGGAAGGAAGGAAGGAAGGAAGGAAGGAAGGAAGGAAGGAAGGAAGGAAGGAAGGAAGGAAGGAAGGAAGGAAGGAAGGAAGGAAGGAAGGAAGGAAGGAAGGAAGGAAGGAAGGAAGGAAGGAAGGAAGGAAGGAAGGAAGGAAGGAAGGAAGAGAGAAGCAGAGAGGCTAATCATCTGAATGAAATATTATAGAAATATTAGAGGGATTTTAGTGTTTCTAGTGACTTGTGCATTTAATGATGGATTGATTAAACTCTGATTGATATGTTAATGTATGCTTTCAAGACTTTGTGTATCCATTAATATAAATTGCAATGTGTATATAGTATCACAAATGCATATGCAAATAAGGGTGATATTTGTGGACATAAAAAATATAACTTCTTATTCCGAAGGATGTAAGTTAACATTTAGACCCTATTTTTGCCTTCTCTTCCATTGCTAAGCATTTTGTATAAGAAATGAGAGATACAACAAGGATAAAATAAAGCAACAACAATTAATCTGCAGAGGGAACAGTCATCATTTTTTTCTCTCAAACACATTGTACAAATGCATAATATTCTTCTGTTAGAAATTCTGATGCAGTAAGAAACACAATAAATATTGAACAGTAACAACCAACATGTTTTACACCAGATATTCCTGTGAAATCATGTTCTTTTTTCACATTTTTCTGTTCAGTTTGACAAACTATAATACAGTACTCAACTCCACTTTCCCTCAGGTGGGTATACAATTTCTGTTGAAATAACCACCAAATTTGGCTGATAATGAAAAAATTTTGGCAAAGATATTAATACAGCTATTTTCAATTTAAATGCCCTTTTTTGAGTAGATTTAGTAACGCAAGTTATGCACTCAAGTACCCTGAATAACAATTTAAGGTCTTCCTTAAAGATTTTTTACTGCCAGGTTTTTTCCTACAAGTTCATATGGCATTGAGAACACGAAGAGGCATCTCTGTTGATATATTGTGTATTAAAAACAAGCACTTCCAATTAAGTTTAATCTATTATTTCTTTCTGTATTGCACTTCTGGAGTATTTTTATACACTATCTTAACAATGTATAAAAGAATAGGACAGTGGAGAATACAGACCTCTGTATGAAATCTCTCAACTAGTTCTATTAAAAAACCTTGAAAACAAGTAATTTTTTTATCTCCCCATGATTTTTATGCTGTTACTGCACACTGTTGTCATAATTAAGTTATTTCCTACAGGTTTTAGAAAAAGATTAAAGTAAGACTGGATTAGGAATGAGAAATTCTATCTTATTAATGACTTTTAGGCAAGTTATATGGAAAACAGTAGTTTCTGTTGTTATTTGCATAACATATGTTGTAGATTGCTAAGCAACTTGCATGGAGCTCAGCCCGAACATAATTAAGGCAGTAGTTTGCAGTGAATAAAAGTTCCAAATCAACAATTTGTGCCTTTGCCTTAAAAAACAAAATCATTAACATTCATGACACTTAAAAGCTCACAGAGAAATTGATAGGCACAGAACTGCAAAGGAGAGTGGGATGGTGTTGCTGTCACTATTCCTTCTGTACAGCAGAAACATAACATACCAGCAACAGCTGACTGATACAGCTGTTCAAGTCATCATGGGCAAATTACACCCTAGAAACCAAAATTCTACTTAAAATTCTGGGCAAAATCTATAATGGATTTTTAGGAGTGCCTAGCCCTATCATTTATTAAATCAGTGGACTTTTAGGATGAATCCAGAGGTTTGCTTGGACAGAAGCATTTGGATGGGTCTATAACCCTCATCTGAAACATTTTTTCAATCTAGAAATGGACTATTGACACCCTTTGCAAGGTGTAATTTTGAGCTAATTCTATTGAATGAGACACAGATAGGTCGGGATAGATCTTATATCTTATTTGGATGTGAACCTGCACTGAACTCTCTTAATGACAGCACCTCCTTCACCAAGGGATATCTTCTCTTAGAAGTCCAGAAAAAGCATTGCTGGAAATATAAGAGACATGAGTTCCACTAGAGATGATGCAAGGTGATGCTGGACTCAGAGATCAGGGCACTCTCCTGAAAAGTGAGAGCACAAAGGTGTTGCCTTCCTGCTCTCAGAGCTTTTGAAGTGTTATTCAGTGATATTCTAAGGATAAATCTACATTCATTCCAGGAAGAAGTGTCTGGGACAACTAAACACCATAATCAGAACTGATATAAGAATGAGCACCTGCAGAATGGACATGTACATGAAACAGAGCCCAAGTTTGCAAACAGTGACATTCAAGAACAGTGACTGACTTTTAATTTTCAGGACTTTAAGTCAACTTTGATTTTGAAGGCTTTAAGTCAACTTTTTCTTGGAGTGCTACATGATCTCCCAAAATTCAGATAGGAAATGAAATGTATTTTCTCAAAACTGTGTTCTCCTGGAAGTCACCACTCTGCATTTAAAATGACAAACAGAGCATGGAAAGCTTGTACCTAGCTTTATAGAAGCTCTTAATAATATACAACCCTCAAAGGGTTTGGTCATCACAAGCTGTCATACTTCATAATTGTTTTGTCTACAAGCTCACACATTAAAAATCTATTCTGGATGGAAAATTATATCCATTTTTATTTTTTCCACTTCCTTTTGCCAGTACAAGGACAGGTGTACTTAGAAACATATTTTTCAGGCAAAGAAAAAAAGATTCTGGCAGTGATCAACTTCTTCATTAATCTTGAATTAGGTCAGTGACTGGCAAGAGGAAAAACAGATTTCAGTTGCCTCAGCCACTTCACCTATTCCTCTTTAGGTCTTCTGCAAGGCAGAATGAACCCTGAGACCACTGCATATTTTTGTCTTCTTGTCCACATACAAATGCACAGCCTTTCATCCAAAGAAAGACATTTCTAAGTTGGAAGGCTGTGTTATTTATCAAATATACAGGAAAGTAATCAAAACATTGAGTGTCTGTTTATCAAAGGTATATAATTTATGTATTCCTTTTCCAGTTTATGAATAGGTGGCCCATTCACCTTGGCCAAACATGGTGGAATTTTATCCTAAATTGTTGATATGTTGCACAGCATAATGTAATTCCTTTGTCATCTCTGCCTACTATCCATCCATGGATTTAGCTGTGGTGGCCTTACATTCACAGTGTCCATTTCTAGTCCCATGAAATGTCATTATTAACTAAGATGATATAATAGAAGACTGGCCTGGGGGCCAGGGGCTGCCTCCTCAGCCTTGTTATTACTCTGCAAATAGTCCTTAGGGATTGAGCCAATGGTGACAGGTGACAGTTATTGATGTCCCTTTGGCATTCTGGTTTGGCTGATCTTGGTGTTAAACCAGCCTGGAATCCCTTCACCATGTCCAGTATCATTCCTGATGGCCTAGACTGAAAATTTCCATGGTCTGGAAATATTTGGGATGCATTTTACTAAGGTCCCTCAAAGTAATCCCATCTGGCCGTGGAGCAGAGCACTTACTCATCTCTTTGACATTTTTGGAAATTTCCTTAGCTGTGATTATGATTCAGAAGGCATTGTTTTCAGCTTGGCCAATCAGTTGTAATTCACCAAGGCCTTTAACCACTCCATGTGATTCCCATCTTGACCTGAACACAGAATGTACTTCATCAGGTGGTATTTCACATTTCATGGACTCTATGTCATTCAGAATGATTCTTCCTAATCTGCCCCATCCAAACTGCTGCTGGTGTGGTAATTATTGCCCCATTTTGACAGCTTTCTTCTTCATCCATTCTGTCTATAATACTTACAGCAAGAGTGACTTTGCAAGGATCTGGAAAAAATTGAATATTATTATAGAGTTTTTCTCATGTTTTACTTCCATGTTATCTTGTATCAACAGTTAAAGAACAATATCATACAATTAACCATAATAAAATTATTTGTTCTTGATGTGCATTGTTCTATCTATTCAAGGATAATATCCAATTGTTTCCTGAACTCCTTAAAAATTACTTCTGATGTCATGCTTCTCATATAACACTTTATTTTCAATTTAACTTCAAATTGGAAATTAAGGTTGACATTAAGGGGTGGTTCTGGAAATCAGAAATAATTTTAAAAAAAATCCCACCACATTCAAATTGTAAGACTGATTCTCTGAAATGCCTAGATGGAGCTAAAGCTGTGAAAGAATTTTCTTTATAAGCATTATAGAATTACTCAGATTAAATTATCCAGAAAATTAGGACAAAAATCCATCCATTGAATGATCTTACACCGCCAATGTTCCTTAAGGGTTTCTGAACAATTGTTAAAGTTATTAATATATGAAGTATTCAGGAAAACAAGGGTTTTATCTTATATTAACTATATAAATATTCAAAATATAATACAATTGAAACAGGAAGTAATTGTTTGATTAGTATGCAAGTAAGTCCTAATTAAGTAAGTATCATTGTTTAGTGGGTTTCATGACTTCTGTACGAGTAAAATTTAAGTATGCATTTATAGACATTCAAATGACAAAAGCTTTATCTCCAGAACAGACTTATGATGCTAAAAGCTTTTTAACACATGTTTAAAAGTCATATTAAGTTAAACATGCTTCAAATTAAGCAAAAACTTTGGCGTTAACCTCAACAAGAACTAATCAGATGGCTAAGGACTGTGGGATTCCCTAAAACTGTTGCTATGAAAACCTGCAGAAATTTATCAAAACTGTAAGCATCTACAGGATTTTTTCAAATGGATCTTTACATAATGCACAGCAAACAGATCATGTAGTGCATGAAAATTACTGTAGATATTTAAAACATTGCAGTCAGAATTCAGGATTTCAGATATTAATATTCCAATCTTTTCAAGGTTGAATTCATATATGGTCCTAAAATTCACATCTATATTATTCATATATATTTACTAGTTGAAGATATAAGAGTCTTCAGTTTCTGCAAACTGTAATCTGGCAAATATTCTGTAATAGACCATTTGGAAAAGAAAACTGCTCTTAGTAGAGGAATGTGAGGTAATTATATATAATGTGTGGTTCAGATTTTAAAGCTATAAGTTTATTTTTATGCAGTCAAGAGCTGCAGTGATTCTAAGTCATTTTAATTAGACACTGAACACTTAGAAATATTCTAAACTAAACTAAACTAAAGGAATACAGACACACAAATCAAAAGCAAAAAAAATTTCCATATTTTTATCAGATAAAATCTCTGAATTGAGACATGATCCCAGACTGCTGTCTGTGTTGTTCTGGGTTATCTAGAATTAGTAGGTGTAAATGCCATCTGCAAATTTAACTATCTGGACTTTTGGAACTCTCACATTTCCACAGCCAAAAAGCAGAATGGAAATATTTTAGTAATCATCCAAAATGATCAGAGGAATTTTAAGTTTAAAAAAAAATAATTAATAAGAGAAATATATTTCAAATCCCTAAGGGTGTTGGATAGGGGACTTACACTTTTATCTCTTTTGCCATATTTTTTCAAGGAAATTAAAGAAAATCGGTATTAATTAATTACGTTAGGAAGAATATTGCTCTCAATTGCAGCAAAGCAACATAAGTGCAACTGTGCAGATATCAGAAATACTAGTTAAACCTTCATGGGCGTCACTGTGAGAACACCTGGACTAGTTTTCTTTACTATCATTAAAGGCAGACACACAGCCTCTTGAACATGGACACTGACAAACATTTATTGTGAGTTAATTTACCTCATTTGAAAGTACAGATTTGCAGAAGTGCATGTGTATTGATAGTACCTTTGAGATAATATATTTCATGATACTGATCTTTTTAGAAATGTTTTTTTTTCAAAGTACTTTGACTTCATTTCATATCTTTAAATGATTTTTATAGAAACTACTTTTTTATTTTTAGAACAGTGATATTCAAGGGGGCACGTGCACCCTTCAGAATGCACAACTAGGAATTTGAACAGGTGTTTATGCAAAAAAATTGTCAAACAATCCTCTAAATTTTTTGCACCTATTCACAGCAGTAAGGGATGAATTAACTGTCACTAGCAGTTTTCAGACAACCCATAAGTTGAAAAGTTGTTTCATGAAGCATCCACTGAATCATTGAAAATAAACACGTTGTTAAAAATAAAAATATAAATTATTAATGAAAATATTCATCTGATAAAATACTTCATGAGCAAATTAATTGTCCAGTCCATTTCCTGGAATGCTGATAACATCCAAATTCCTCTCCACTGTTTTCTACAATTTCAAGTAGAAAAAGATGAAACTAATGCCATTGCCTGGAACAACACACGGAATGAAGAAAAACTCTAAGCTGCTAAATAAAGATATTGCAAAGCAGAGTGGCCAAGAAGCTAACCTGGCAGACAAAATGACCTGATTTTAGTCCTCTAAGTCACTCAGATAAGCTATCCTCAAAATCTGAGGTTGCTTTTTGTCCTTAGTTGTTCCCACATCCTTGAGAGTGGCTGATCAGACCTATGGATTGTGAAGTACCACATAGGAATACACCAAATATCATATCTCACTCTCTCGAGGTTCATGAAGCTTCTGTGCTCAGGGGACTAACACTTGGCATACAGGAGTAGTAAGACTGTGCTTGCACTTGGTCATTCCCACCTTAATGGAAGAAATCACTTTTGAAGTATGGAAGGTACCAAATATTAGGGAATCTTTATCAAGGAGCTTTAGTAGACAATGGTGAAAAAAACTTTACTGAGAGAAGAATTCAATGGAGACCATGGAACAAAAAATTTTCAACAAACTTCTCGCTTATTCAGCTCCAAGGAAATTAAAGCATTAATACTTACTTCATTCACAGTGTTATGAACATGCTGGCCTATTTCAGGTATGCTGAGGCTGTAAAAATAAGATAAAGTGACACTGCTACAAGACCACACTTTAGATCAGGATATTTGCGTTTCCTCTCCATATCACATTTGGATCCAAATCCTTCCCCAGCATTAAAATCTCACAGCTGCTTCACTGCAGCTCCTGGAGAGTGGTAGGGGTAGAAAAGTTCTCTCAGTAGCTCAGCAGGAAGGAGCTACTTTTGCATAATCACTTTGGGTGAAAAAATATCCAAAACTGAGATGTCCACCACACAGTCTGACAAGAGAGAAAGTATTACATTTCCCTGAGAGCAGAGAATTTGGTCGGCTGCCTTCTCAGGAGGAACAAGAATGGTTTTAATTGTACAATGTGCAGGTTGCAAATAGGCCCATGTATCTGTCTGTATTATTGAACATGCCTGTTTCCATGTGTGAGAGAACACCAGTTCCCCACCAGGGGTTTAAAATATGTTAAGGATATAATTACAACCAACCCTATCAGAGAGGGGATTTTTAATTTCTGTTTTTCAAAAATAATCTGCACATCTGGATTAAAAAGTTCACTATCACTGACAGCATCACAAATTAAAAGTAAGTTATAAAAACTTAGTGGCTAAGTTACATTTTCTTGGACAGTTTCTAAACCACAGAAAGGCTCCCTGCAAAGATAGCAGTATCCAGACCTCAGACCTCCTGTGTGACAGCCCTCCATCACAAGGGAGCAGAGCCAGGATCCCTTTTTCTCTCTGCCCTAAATGGATATTGGATTCTTATCTGTGCAGAGACATTATTTTAACTACTGTGATGTAAGAAAGTGCAGATGATTTTGCTGTGACTCTATTACTGTGTCTGAGACAAGATTTGGAAAAGGGGAAGGTTTTCAGGAGCAAAAGTCCTCAGTACAGTAACCCAGAACAACACAGAGAATTTCAGCCATTCATTAAGAGTATGCAAACAAACTAAGAAATAAGGTGAGCGATTGAATTATAGACTTTTAAATAGATTTTTTAAAAATATTTCTGCCTTTTCTTTTAGCTATGCAATTTCTTATATGGAGAAAAGTAACTTCCCAATGGTATTAATCTCAAATTTAAGAGCTAATTCTCCTGGAGCTGTCTGAGAATCAAAATAATATATAGCAGATTGTAGGCACTACTGAAGAATTTTAGGCTGGAACTCTCTGGTTGTTTTGATTGTTTTTGCAAGCATTGGTTGGAAGCCAGTGATTTTCAGCCCTGCTTTCAGCAGGAGGGGAAGATCTTGTGGAAGAAACTGAGAGCCCCTTAATGAGATCCACAAAAGTGTATTTCTTGCTGAAACTACTTAAGTGAGTCATTATCTACCCTGATGCATAATGTAATATGTCTGTTGCTGAAGTGCAGGGCTAGGAGCTGGAGTTAAAAGGATTAAGGTGAACATATACCATACTTTTCAGGACTTACCGAATAATGTGTGACTCTTTAAAGAGTTTTACAAGGTTAAACAAAAGCTGTACTCCATATTATTGCCTCAAACAATTACATCCCTCCTTTGGGAATGTTTATGCTCCATGCCACTTTACGGTGTCATTGTCAAAAGAGGTGGAAGAAAGCAATCGATAGCTGTTAGAAACTACACAGCATAAAAGCCTGAGGAAAATAAAAGTTCACAGGTGCATTGACTGCAACACTGCTGCTGTAACAATGCGGGGTTTAGTCAGTGCTGAAGACTTTTAAAAGAGCATTTTAGGAAATGAAATTCACATTTTCTACCAACTGTGACATTTTTAAAAGGCTTTCTTTCTACACTAGCCCTGGACACTTCTAAGACCTTTTATGAATTTTGTTTACTACAACTTCACATACACTTCCTTCAAGTCTTTTCTAATGACATAAAATTCTTGCCTAATCATGGTGGAATGCCTAGGATATTTTTTTCTTTTGTTACTTTTTGCCAGTTCAGGACCATGTATCCTGTGAGCTACTAGGTAATTAGTTTCGATGAGATTAGATGAGATTATATGTTCAGCAGTCCTTAGTGCTGAGGTGTGTCTTTCCAGCTCCTCCTCCCATGGAAGACAATCAGTCTTACCATAGCAGAAGGTAAGAATCCTTTTACATGAATAATGAACATTACTTCTCTCATGTCTGTATCTGGCATGTCATCACAAAAGGCTCCCTGTGTATATCAGTTTTATTGAAGAACTGAAAACTAACCTGACCACAAGAAAGTTCTCCTAAAGCCACCAAGGATGACAGGTTCGGCTGTGTCCCAAGCAGTGATGAGTGTGCCTTATAATTTTATTCTTGTGCCTGTACCTCTTGATGTTCCTGAGCACCAGGAAAAGAAATTGATACCTAAACCCCCTGAGATTACTGACACCCAAGGGTATCTAACCAGGAGAGAGAATAAAGCACACTGATTGCCTTCACTACCGACTGCAGACTATCAGCCTTGTGAGTGCTGCACAGCATGCTGAAAAAAGGGAGATAAGTTCAGCAATAATTACACCTGGAATAAGTCAGGAATTTTGAGTCCTTAGTCAAAAGCCATTGATAAAAAGGAAGTTGAAAATTACTGTTTTACTGTTAATGAAAAAAAAAACCTAATTAAACAAGGACCTTAAAGGTTCTGTATTTATTTCTGATAATACTACCCAACTTTTGCTGTTTTCTTTCTTCCCAGTCCCATTGCAGTAAATTACTTGTAAAGAAGCTTCTTCAAAGAAAGGCTTAAGGAGTCAGAAAATGAAAATTCAATTTGAAGATAAATAAACGTTTATGATTTTTTTAGGGTTTATAAGACATCTTTTTACCCGGTAGAGTGTCACCATGTAGATATTCCCAAGACACCAAAAATCTGTGTCCTACCTCAGCTGAGACTCTCAGCTCACATTGGCAGAGAATTTGTAAGTGCTAACTCACTACCAGCTCCGTAGAATCCAAACCTAGGGCTCTATGGTAGCATATAATTATTGTGACTGGAATAGCCTTCAAAAAAAGTGTGTATATTCCATGAATATGCAGGCTTACTGGGTTGAATATAGGTTTTCTTGGGAAGCTACTATTAGAATGCTCAATATGATGCCAACAGATTCTATTTCTGGAAAGAAACATGAAGACACTGATGTCATCTCTATATATTCTGCAGATGAAAACATTTGACATAATGATAATGTGGTTTTTTGATGCTGCCCGATGTCAACATTTGGATAACAAAACAGTCTAATTCTTATTAGTGCTGCATGACATTTCTCTCCCTTAAAATAAAGAATGGCAAGGCCTAAAGCAAGGCTTAGAAACAAGCATTTAAATATTCCAGCTCTAACCACACTGCTTAGAAAAGAGGGTTTGAATAAAGAATATCCCTCCTCCCAGGAGCTGCTTTTAACTTTCAAATGAAGCATGACTAAATTCTAGCAAAGCAGATTTGATGTTTCCAATTAGCTCAGAGAGCTGAAAATAGTTGTGATGTTATCAGACGGTGGGTGTTGTGAATAGGAGCCACATCCTGACACAGCCTTTATGCTGGTTATAATTTCAGAAGAAACATAAAAATTACTTAATTACATGATTGTACATTCTGACTTTTTGTATTTTTATAAATTTTCCAAAGAATTTCTGGCCATAGCCAAGCATCTGCATTTTATTGTTTGGTCATATTTCTGGCAGCCAGTTGGTAGGTAATGAATAGTAATTCGCCTTGAAACAGTAACCCTCCACAACAATTTTCAGCCAGAGTCTGATTCAGATTTGTCTGGAAAAAATGCCTAAAAAGACCAAATCAATATACATCTTTCCCAGCTTTGTGACTTTTTGTTCGTCTGCTGTGATGTGATTGCAAGC
The DNA here is from genome assembly GCA_013398615.1 of Brachypodius melanocephalos. Classification (NCBI taxonomy): domain Eukaryota; kingdom Metazoa; phylum Chordata; class Aves; order Passeriformes; family Pycnonotidae; genus Brachypodius; species Brachypodius melanocephalos. The sequence continues at coordinate 4,982,978 of VZSR01001854.1, forward strand.
AGTAATTCCAGTTTAGGCCACTATCTTCCAAAGCCTAACCTTTGCATTGTGCACAATTCCCACTGTTGGAGACAAGCGGGACAAGCCTGTCTTGCACTCTTCCTAACACTAGAAAACATAAACAGAAAATATTATTCTACCGATGGGTTATTCTGTCTTTAAAATGTGTTTAATAAAATAAAAGACCACATTGAGAGCTGTATTGTAAGAATCCTTTGTTCACATGCTGTATTATTCTTATTGTATTATCATTGGCTCCCGCCTATGAGGTTTCTGTAATTATTATTATTTCCTTGTATTCTCTGTTTATTTTTACAGCTAGTAAATACAGGCTCATCTAGGACATGCAGCATGGATTAAACTGAACAAAGACTTTTTAGAGTCAATAAACTAGTTGTTTAGCTGTTGGAGTTTGGTCAATAAAAGGGCTCTTAGTGAGTGCAAAATGGATAGGCAGAATTAACATAATTTTGTGAATATTTTTAATTTGATTTTAGTGTAAGCATAGAAGACAAAACGCAGAACACAGCTTCTCAGCAAAACAGAAACAGTTTCCTGGTTTGCCTTCTCTGTAGAAAATACTACAGTGTTGTCACTAGGATATTTTATTGCATTCTACCATATTTCTGACTTCTGCCACAAGAAATCAGGCAGTGGAACTTTTTTTTTTTTTAATGACTACACTATATTTAATAAGATTGTGTAATGCAAGAAAAAAAGTAAAATATTAATTTGACTCAAGTGGGAAAATTAGCACCTGCCGTGAGTGTGCATACCTTTAAATACACAGAACTTAGCAAAATATTTCTTCTCCCAAAGAGAAATTGCTACAGAAACAGTACCCATAGCATAAGAAAGAAAATAACTTTTCAGAAATATTTATGCTGTTTCCAGTTAATTTCAGAAGTTAATTTGTTTTTGGAGAAGAAAAGCACCCTCATTTTGGGTGAAGAAATTATACTGGAATTGATAGTAAACACTGTGGGGCCTTCAGGGGGTTCAAGTTTTCGCCACTGGTTTTTTGTGATCTAATTGACATTATTTTGCCAGGAAAATTTTCCCTAAGTATTTTAGAAAAAGGGAGTACCTTTTCAAGAACTGAATATGATATGGAAATTGGAATGTCAGAGAACACATTTTTACCAGGATTTTTTTTCCAATATCGTGTTTTCCAACATCATGAGAGAAATACTGATATGTTTCTTTCCCTTTTCGGCTTTATGGAAAAAAAAAACACCCCATGTTTTCTTCTAAGAAAATGTCAATGTCTTCTAAAAGTGAAACCAGTTTCAGACAACAATTTAAAAAGAGACATCCAGGCTGGACGGAGCTCTGAACAACCTGGTCTTGTGGACAGCATCCTGGCCCATGGTGGGGGAGGGTTTGGAACCAGATGGTCCTTATGGTCTCTTTCAACCCCAAAAATTCTATTGTCGTATGAAATTAAATGCAGGGCTTCTCACATGTTATAATTCATAGAAGGAGCTGCTGCAGTCCTCACTAGTTTGTAAGGTTTGTTTCCTGTGAAGAGCTTCTCCTTCTCCCTGAGGAAAACCCATTGAGACGACGAGGACATCATCTTTGAGCTGAGGGATTCTTTGTAATATAGTAGGTCTCTCTGCATCTATTGTACTACAGTTGTGTGCAAACATCTTCCTTACACCAGCTAGAAAGACAGAAGAGCAAAAAGCCTCAACTGTGTAGTAAATAGGCCGTGCTAAGGAATGGAGCTTAGCTTCACTTGGAAGGTGGCTTTGTGAAATGAAACAGCAAGCTGACAAGTCTGAAAGAGGAATATAAAAAGATAATCAACCCAGAAGCCATCATTCTCTGTTCCTGATGCACACACTGCCATCTGTATCTCCAGGTCTGAGGTTTTTTATTCTCAAGAATATAACATGTATCAGACTCTTGGGGCAGTGATTGCCAACAAAAGAACCCTGAACCCTGCACTGAAACTGCTGGAGCTCCAGGTATAGCCACACACCCATTCTGAAAATGGAGACAATCGCATTTAATTGCTTCCATGCTTGGCTGGATCACAGATGTGACAGGCACTCTGCCTGACCACAAATTATTAAAGAAAAACATTAGCTGGTATAAGTCTTGTTTATGAAAGAGTGCTGGTGGAAAAAGTCAAAGGATCGTGGTCTCCAGCTACTACACAGATGCCAAGGAAAGGCATGTCAACAACAGTTGAAGTTTATAAAAAGTGCATGGTGCTTTTTGGAACAAAAAACATTTCTGACTGCATTAACTTATATTGCTGTTGTTTTAAGAGTAAATAACATGCAAACCTCCAGCTAGCCAGTTGGCTGCTAGAGATTTCATTTGGAACAGTTTACAAAATCATGACATAAGGATTATGCAATGACTGGCCTTCCAAGAGCATAATTTCACACTCTGTCCCTATCTAAACCAAATACCGCTTGGGCGGACATTGTCAATTATTTTTGCTCGTTTGGCACCGGGCTAAAGATGTTAATTGCTCAGAGTTGAGTGGGGCCTGATAGTCACTGACCCTTCCCAGCTTCTGCAGGTTCATGTCACCCCACCAGCAGCCTTCTGAAATGAGTGCCCTGCAGAAGAATGATCCAGCTACACCAGGTATTTAGGACACCACCTCAGGCACATTGCCAACAGCTACCACAATACACCTCCTGTTTGGAACTAGACAATCTTTACGTTCCCTTCCCACACTATTGATTCTGTGATTCTTTGAATGCTCAAGGCCTCCATAGGTAGATGGAGTAAAGCAAAGATGGAGTATAGTAAAAAGTTTCTGGCTTGAACCACATCTTGGAAGGGAATAATTGATCTGTGACAAAATTACTCATGTGAAAGAGTGAACAGCAGTAGTGTGATCAGGGAAGGATGATGGTGTGAACCACAGCCAGCTTATTAGATGGTTAAATTACATCCTTTGAGTCCTAATGGAGGAAAACTAGTACATAACCCTGAGTGAGATGCTAAGCAAAAGAATATATCCTTGTTTTCCTCTTCAGTTTATCCTTTCTGCTAGCTCAGTCAGCCCCTAAATCACTCCCTGCTAAGTGCACAAGAACTGTTGTGGCTTATGTACATCTCTTCTTGCTCAGTCTCTCTCTTTTTTTAACCATCCAGATGGCTAAAAATAGCCAGTTCCATCTTTTTAGACTTTTGTGGATTTAAGTGGAGAAATGGGTGTCTACATCCACTATTTATCTCAAGTGCCACTGACTCAGATGAAGGGAAGAAGTAAGAGTCTTGTCTGTCTCCCCCATTGTCTGCACTAAATCTTAATGAAGCTTGATGGAGGAGAAGTGTTGTTGCAAGAAGGACACAGGCAGGGATATTCACCTCCCAAAAAAATCCAATCTACAATTTCTACCGATCATTTTCACATCTTTTTACTAAGGTCTTGATTTACAGGCTTAAACTGAAGACATAAATTCTTCAGCCGTGAACCCACCACTAATTCTGTCAACATGTTGCTCTGCTTGAGAGATTCAAAAAGTGATTTACTTTCCATAACTTGGGCCCTTTACCAAGCCAGCATATTTCTCAGTATGGTAGAGAACATATTTCTCAGTATTTCTCAGTACAGTAGAGAACACTTAGAATCCACTTCCAGCTTCCACAATCTTCCCTCTATATCTGCCCTTAGTATACCTAGAGAAAGAAAAGACAGTGGCAAAGAAAATGACCTGTAAGATTACCGAGTCCATTTCCTTAGAAGGATAGGGCACAGTCACATGAGAGATAATGTATCAGATATTAAAGTAATTTCACCTGATCTTAGCCAACAGGTCAGATCAAATACCTATTGTACATGACAGCTCCATGAGTTTGTGTATTTAGCCACATTGCAGTAAATAGACAAAACCTCTGCAGTGAGCACACGCTCCTTGTCTGGTTTGGTGCATTGAATCCTACACACTGACCCCATCTGTGGCAGCTTTGCTTTTCAGGTAAGTCAGGATACAGGAAATGCAGACAAGGACCCTCACAGAGGTATGATTTCAAAAAGCCCCCAAAAGTGTCAGTAGAGTCCCAGAGTTAAAATGTCATGTGTGCATTGGAACAAGCACTCTTTTGGCTTATAGTAGGTTGGACACCATTATCCCCATACACAGGAACTTAATGCCAGGCAAAGGGTGTCCTCTATTAAATCCTGACATAGGACATTCAATAAAAAGCCTATTTAGAAATAAATTAACAACAAAACATAGTGAATTAAAAGCCACAATGGAGGAAAATAATTTAAGGAATGGAATAACGAGAACAATTTTCAGCCATGAAATGTTTTTATCTTCTGATAACTTGCAAACGGTAAAGCCATGAATTTATGCATAAGATACAATACACAACAAAGAGATAATTCATATTCAAATCTCATGGTCCTCCATCACGCATCCCTCTGTTTATATGTAGATAGTCTTATGAGAAAATGACACCAGGCACAACCAAAATTATGAGACAGCAAGTCAAGCCTGAAGATAATAATTACTTAGTTCACAGAGGCACAGTGAAATTCTTCAGCTCACTGTCTTGGTGGCCTGCAGTGACAAATGTATCATGTGAAAGTAGTAAATTAGAAGGATATTCTTTCCTTTTTTTTTTTTTCTGAAACACTTAGTGAACTAATAACTGTTTGACAATTGTATGGCTGATATTTCAGAGGAAAAGGGGAACATGTGGCTGACTGAGAGCACCAAATCCTTTCCCATTTACATTACTGTAAATCTTGAACAAGTCCATTGGTTTTAGCTGAATTACTTGGGTTATCAATGGCATAAGGTAGCAGAAAAATGGTCAAAGGGATCACATTTTACTATGGGAAGGCAGTTTCTTTCAAAAGAAAGCACATTATATAAACTACAAGGAATACTCAGTGTCCTAGTTAAAGGTAATGTGGTAAAATAAAACAATGAAAAATTAATTTAATCTCATAAAATAAAAGCATTAGAAAAACTTATTTACAACATTTTCCCCTTGATAAAAGGGACTATTTATCATTTTGTCAAGATGCTTAGCTATTCAAGGACTTCGTTAGACTAGCCTATTGAGATATATTTAGCAGTTTACACAAGAAATGCCTTAGTTGTCTCTTTTTCCTGAGAAAAGTTTGACTATTTACGGTTTCATCAACACTGAGATCCTCCTTTTTTCCCCCTCAAAACAGTCAACAGAGCAATTAATTATGACATTTCTCTCAAGATGACTACAGGTTGGAAAGTGTGCAAAGTGTCTGTTTAATATAAAGATACATTTAAACTTCCTAATTGCTAGAATCATGATATACAATAGTCTTTTCTCATAGAAATTGTGATTAAATAGTCATAGGATGTCGAAGAATAAAGTACTTCTGGCACTTCTGTAAGAGAAATTTAACATCAAGAAGATTTTGTTCTAATGAGTCTTAAAGCAGCAACATGTTACTGTTAAGAAATGCCAATACATAATTCTGCCTTGGGATTTTTTTAATGTGCATGTTTGTATTCCTTCTCCAGATTTTTTTTTTTTCTTTAAGAGCATTTTTCTCTTCCAGTCTCTGAAGTCACTTAGAAAATTATAGTAGTGTGCTTTCATTCCTATTAAATCTGTAGTAATGCTTGTACAGTTTGCTCACTGTACTGGCCAAGTTCTTTGTAAATTAAATAGTGTATCTTAGGTCCTAAATGTGATTTCACCATTTGCCTGATGTAAACCAAACGCCACATATTCATTGACTTTTAAACTAGCTGAAGCTCTCACAAGAAATGCAAGAGGACATTGAGAAGAAAGCCTGGTTTTTGAAAGGATATAAAGTGCAGCTTCTAAAATGGAGGGCTTCTTCCAGGATTTCCAGGTCTGCTCATAAACCAGAGAGAACTTAAATGTAACAGATGAATACAAACAAGGGAATGCTAAAACCATCTGCTAAGATGAGTTACAACAAAAAAGAAATATTAGAAGATTCTAGTGTGTATAAGATATAAAGTATGATCATAAGAAGATATAAAATCACAGAGAATTCAAAAATCTCTATATGAGGTCTATCAACATGAAGTTAAGAAAATTATCTTAATTCACAAATCTTTAAACAGAACTTTTCTAAGCATACGCTAACATAGAACCTGGACTTGGAAACATTTGTTGGTCCAAAAAAATTGATTTGAATTGATTATTTTTTTCTTTAAAATTTTGTGCAGGAAATTAGAATATTATTTTACAATTCTATATTCAAGAAGATGGAAACCTGAGGAGAAAGATGCTAATGGGGAAAATTACTGCAGAATAATACATTCAGATTTGTATAGTTTTTCTGGCCCATTAAGCTAGTATGGCATTTTCAGATATCTATGGTAATTGTAGTAGAAGAAGAGCTAATAATGGATCTCAGCTAATTTTCAATAAGAATTTCAGAAACCCGATGTAATAATAAAAGGAAGTTTAAATTAGTACTGTCTACTTAAAATTTTACTTCAAATATTTCATTCTATTCCACAAGAAGTGTTAATTCACTAACATTCTGCTAATTACAGCCCTTTTACTTATTCCATTTTATTGCATGCTTGCCTCAAAAATATCTATCATGTATCATACATTCAAAATATGACTTATATTTACAGAATAATTTAAAGAAGTCAAGCCTACTATTTAATAATAATGTGTCATAATGAAGACAACCTTCCCAAGACAGTTCAAGAAACCCAATTCAGTTCTTAATTCATATTATAATAAATGCTTAATAAATATGAACAGGTAATGCAAAACAGTATTTGATTTATTTGATTTCTTTTTTCTGTTCATAAATTATCTGCAAACAGAACACATTATTCTTCAGTTATTGAATTATTTGAATTACAGATTTATTCCTCAAAAATATACTGGTAATTTATTAGATATCTAACAACTCTGAGGTAGTTTATTTTGAATATTTAATTTAAAAACTAGGTTATTTATATTAGCTACACAGCTCATTTTTGTTCTTAAACTAGATAAGCTTGACTATTAAATCTCAGGTGTCTGATGCAAATTGTTTTGATTACAATTCAGCGAGATTTCTTCAAAGGCGATTATTCACTAGAATAATTTACAGAGCATGAAATAAAGTAATATTTGTGTCAAAGTCTAAAATTTCCATAAGATTCCACAGCTCCTAAGTCCTTAGTTAATACCTGTTGCATAGGAAGGGATGTAATTATTTCTTTAGTGTCAAAGTTAACTCTGCAGGTCTCTCTAGTGCGCACCAGCAATGCAGGCGGCAGGGCACGGCCACACAGCCAAGGAGGTGTGAGCTACAGCGGCCAGCTAAAGCCAGGAGCCACAAGGACTGCACCAAAGTCTGCTCAAGCAGATGAGCACACAGGCAGGCTCAAACCCAGGTGGCATTAAGTGTTTAATGTTTAAATGAGTAAGAAAATAATAATAAAAAAAGCATAATTTCTTGTCTCCCATTATGTTCTCCTTCTCTCACAATCAAGTTTGTTTTTTTTTTTTTTCCTTTCCCCTGCAAGCAGACTACCCATTTTGATGGAAAAATTCTCAGACTGCACTGCACTTCCTTATCTCCTGTGAGGATCTCCTCTGCACTCCTGCTCTCTCTGGAATCCCAGTGATGGCAACACCAGATCTGCATGCAGAGCAAACACAGAGTAAGCATCTGGGACCCATCCTGTGGGTAATTAAAAGAAATGCTTGTTCCTTACAGGAGAGCAGATTCAATAGAACTTATCAATTTCAGTGATTTAACTGTTCACAGCCGCTACTGCAGAGAACAAATTATTAACAAAGGTTACAGGAAAATATCAATGCTAACTTAAGCAATATTTTTATTTCAATACTTAGAATTCAGGCAAGCCCTACGATAATTATTTTTAAGACCTAACTAAACAATATACCAAAGAACGCCAATTCTACTTCCTGTATGCCTTCTATAAATTATTGGTATCATAGGAAGAGTTAAAAAGGCTAAAGGAAGCAATTCTGCAGCCATCCTTTGAGACTGTGTCATGGAAATCACCTAGATCTCCCAAGTTACCAAGAATTTAATTTAGTTTTGGCGGTGTGTTATTTTTGTTTTGTTACTGTACATCCAAGATTCATTCAAAATTAACTTTCAAGACCCTGATAAGAAGCATTGTTAAGGTTTATAGAATTGGTAGGTCAAAGGTAATGATAGTTTATTGAGGTTTGATAGTGGTAAATGCTTTGGAAGGCATTTTCGTGACAGATTTTACAGGTCTATGCCTTTTTTAACGTTTTTCCACTGACAAGAAAGTTTCTGTTATTTTCAATCCAATTTGAATTTGAGTCAGTATGACATTTTTGGGTGGTTTTGATAAACAAGCTCTGGTAGCAGAAAGAGCAGACAGGCAAATAATTTTTCCGCAAAATAAATTAATGCAGCTTAATGTCACAAAGTAAGTGTTGCTTACCTGAAAAGCAAAGTGCTTACTCAAAGATTTTCTGAAACACCTCAGTGGGGATTTTTTTTGTTGTGTTCCCGTAGTTCCTGTAGAAACTATGATGACAGCAAAGTGTTGGGGCTCTGATGGAATCCTCTGGTCTGATATTCATCAACTACACTAGAATCCCAATTCTCTGCAGTCTTGTCTAATTGTGGACCCAAGTTTTTTTTCCTCCAGCACACTGTGCACATATTCTTTGGTACTTTAACAGTGAAAAATCTCCTATTTTGTTTGTTTCTATGATGAGATTACCTTAACTTTCCTTAACCAATACCTTAATTTTCTACCCTGTTTCCACACTTTTCAACAGTCTACCATCAAAGCATCATTTAATTTACTTATCTATTATTTTAGTTGCTTCGGAGTATGAAGCGGCAAGTCACATAAAACTCAGGCTATTAGGAAATTAACCAAATATACTGGAAATATTTATTACTAAAATATGCATGCATCTACTTAGATAAAAACATACAGGTTGTTCACCTGTATGTTCTCTTGTTTATTTTCTTTTTCCTTCTGAACTTCACAATTCAGGTAACTTTCTTCTAAGGAGTACTATGGCACCTAGCTTCCCTTTGAGCAGAGTCCCATAAGTATATCTTCTGCACTCGAAGTAATTAGCAAAAAAAAAATCTATTCTTTTCTAGCCTGTGCTGATATGTTAAACAGAGCAGTGTGACTTTTTCTTTTAGTCAAATATAGTTATAATTACCTTGATTTTGCACTTTAACTCCATGCAACAGAAAAAAAAAAAAAAAAAAAAAAGTCTTCTGATCACTTTTTGTTAATCTATCTGGATTCTATGGAACCAGAAGTGTGACTCATCAGAAAAGTGGCCAAGATGTACTCTCACAGTGATACTGGTAGAAAACAGAACATCACTCTGAAATGAATATGATTTATTATACAATATGGGACAAAAAATATTTTAAAATAAGCAAGCTGAATTCAGTGTGTTTAAATTTCCTGCAAGTATTGGTGAAAGAATTATCATTTACTATTACTATTAATAACAATTATAAAGTCCCAAGTCATATCAAGGCCATATTGTGCTAAAAGATACATATCTGTGTATAGGCAACAACTCTTGGTCCTTGTCCAAAATTTGCTATAAGATGAGTAAATAATGTGGAAAAAATTTGAGTGGTCAAAAAATTATTTGCAGTAGTTCACACATTTGATGTAGTCCTGAGAAACTGTTTCCCAAATAATCTAATTCACCACCTGTTCCCATACATATCAGGAAATATTGATTTTTAAATTTTGCAACATTTGTTTAAACATGAGATTAAATTTTCTGACAATCCAAAGGAGATATAATTTTTATACTCCATATGGCTTTCATAAATATAAGGTATTATGGCAGCTAGCAAAGTATTCATGGCTCTTCCATGGATGCAAAGAACTGAGTATATGGGTGGAGATCTTCCATGCATATCACAGTGAAGTATTTTGTCACGTTTCTTTACAAAAAAAATTAATACAGTTCTCCCTCCGTTGTGTGCTCTTGGACATTATTTCGAGAGAGACTATTTACAACAGTGTGTTGTGACAGGATAAGGAGGAATGGTTTCTCATAGAAAGAGCCTAGGTTTGGATTGAATATCGAGAAGAAATTCTTTCCTCTGAGGGTGGTGAGGCACTGGAACAAGATGCTCAGAGAAGGTCTGGATGCCCCATCCCTGGAAAGGTTCGAGGCCAGGCTGAATAAGACTTTGAGACACCTGTTCTAGTGAAAGGTGTCCCTGCCCATGGCAAGAAGGTTATAGCTAGATGATCTTCAAAGTCTCATCCAACCCCAACCATTCTGTCCTTCTATGCTTGATTTTAAATGCCTGATTTTAAACATAATTTCAAAACACTCTGTAAAACAAAACCCTTCCCCCTGATGACTTTATATCATGCATTACCTCCAGTACTAGAGGTACGAAACATAATCACTGTTGGCATCAGCAAAAGAAAACTGACAGAAACATTGAAAAGCATTTGAAGAAAAAGTAAACAGGAGAAATCTGGGGAACTGGGAAGATGGAACGGGTATGTGAATATGAGAAGGCAAAAAATCCCATCAGATAAATGATAATTTTCTAATGTGTATATAAAGAAATCTTTCTGGGAAAAAAATGTAGGTAAGATATATTTAGTGGTAAAATAGTGTTGATTCTCATGGCAGAGTAACAGCTTGGATTCCAGTGCACAGCAGAACAAAACACTTGTTGTGGTAATAGTAGCTGAAGGTAATGATCTTAGATGTAGCATCTTGGGCAGACAGAATGCTGGAGAAGTCACATGAGTGGAAGCCAGAAAAGGACAAATGGTTAAAACTACAGACTTAGAGGAGATAAAGTCTACAGTTTCAGAAAAAGGAATGGCAAACAACACAGTTTCAGAAATAGGATTCAAAGGAAAACAGTTTTAATTATAATTTCTTCACACGACAAAAGAAGCTCCTAGGGATTTTGAAAGCTGCTGAGAATCACCAAGTCCAGCTTATATCAATGAGAGTACCTGCACACTATGGACTTTTGAGAATCAGGACACTTCTAATTTGTTCTATCAACATCCATAGAATAACCATTGACATCTCTTCCAGAAAATCTTGGACACAAATTTCACTTTAAAATCAGATTAAGAGAAGAAACCAAAAATTTACAGAGAGAAAGAATGGGAGCGATGTAGCACTATTCAGTACAATTCTTACAGATGTTTGTCCTGGGCTCCATTTTTCTTATTTTGTCTTAAAATCAAACTGAATATTTGAAATCTGTTTTATAGAGAAAAGATTTTTACAACCCAGTAAGGTGGTGAGAAATAAGAAAAATATTCTCTGAGCTCCAAGCCTACCAATCTTCCAAGTTTTGAAAAAATGTTAGCTTTTTAAAAAATCAGCAATAGCAATAAAATATTAACTAGATAAGTAATTTATATGAATAAAAATAAAAGCATTATAACTATTTACAGTTGCCTTGTGCCTGAAATATGTTAAATGAGTTGGTAACCTGTATTCAGATTATAATATAAAGCACATATATGTACTTTTGCTTTGTTATTATAAATCTCACCAAAGAGACCATGAGTAGAAAGAAAATATTTCCTATTACTTCTGAAGGATTATCTCTTGGTAAAACAGGGATTATCTCAGTCTCTCACTATACTTACTCAGAGCATTAAGAACTGTCACTCTTTGCATAAGTTGCATTTCACTTAATAATTTTTCTTCAGTTTCTTCTACCTTACAGAAAGAAGTTTACCATAGAATACGTTTTTGCAAAGTTTGGATCTTGGATTTAAGTGGCTTGAGAAACACCTGGTTACTTTAACAAATTACCATCTTGATCACAGCTGCATACAGCAGTGAGGTTCTCTTGGTGTCATGCTGGTGTCTTATCCCCATCTCTATGAAGGAGTAAGAAAGTATAGGAGGATAAATTTAATTGATAAAATTGTCAGCATCCCATCTTTTTTGCTTAAAAAAGGCTAGTTTTTCTTGACCCTCCATTCAGGCAGGGAATATTTCTGTTTCTGTGTATTTTTCATTCCTTCCACCAGTTCTGAGAGCAAAGAGGAGGTTTAGCTGCACAATATAAATATGTAACGTGAAAGCTATGCAACCTGTCAGAGAATATTCCAGTGTTTAATGATGATTTTCAGAATGTAGGGTTTGAAGATTTCAGCTAGCATGCATACCTTGACCAGTGAAATATATCCATACTTCCACTGTATCTATTTGAATATTTCAGTATTTTAAACTACTCCCATCCACCCAAAGCTAACCAGAGCCCGAAATCTCAAAGTCCTACTCACAGGAGGAATATCAAGGAATAAAATCAGAAAAAGAGCCTTGTGAGAAGACTTTCCCAAATATCAGCCGCATTCTATTGAGGAGACAATGTTGTCAAAGACAAAAACTATCCTACTTTTCAAGATGCTTTGGAAAAACAGTGAACAAAAAAATACTTACTAAATAAAACATTATTACATGGTGTAAAATTAAAGCAGGTGAACAAAGTTTTTTCTTCAGTGTACAAGATCATAAGGAAAATCAAAGTTTCTTATTGGCTTCTCAGATCAGATCAAGACCTTTAGACAACAGGGGCTCAGAAAGACTAATTGTGCCTACAGTCAAAGTTCTGTCACATCAAATACAAGAGATTTGTGCTAATTTTAATACCGAGCATAGACTGAATTTTTCTGCATCTTTCACCTTTAATTTAATGAAAAACAGGAAAATATTTTAAGTTGGTTTCTGAAGAATAGCATAGATACGTAGAAACATACAGCATGATTTTGATGCTGAGTAGTAACATCTTGAGTCAGACCTATAGAGCTTTGTTATGCACTTAGTCTCCATATACTCAAAATGAGGAGTGAGATGCTGGAACAAGTTGCCCAGAGAATTGTGGATGTTCTGGAAGACTTGAAGTGCAGATTGGATGGGACTTTGAGCAAACCAGTCTGATGGAATTTGCCCATCCCCATGGCAGAAGGTTGGAACTTGAAGGTCTTTAAGGTCCTTTACAGCCTAAAACATTCTATGATACTATGAAAAAATTTTAAGTATATTTTCCTCCTAAAATAGCATACCTTCTGTGACCTTTTTATTCCCAAGGAGAAACATGCACACTTCTTCACTCTTCACGAGTGTAAAGATGAAATTGTTGAGTTGGTGTATATTTTAAAGGCTTACTCCTCACCTCTATCAGCCTCAGTAGTATGAAATGGAAAAACATAGCAGGAAAGAAATGAAGGAGGGTTATTTAATTTGATCATTTTAATAAGGGAAAGAGTTGTTATGCAGCCACTGTGACATCATGCAAATTAAAGTAACTTCCACACCCTCAGTGCCACCTTCACATGGCAGAAAGTTTCAAGGACACATTTGAGGTTTGGTATGGTGCTCCACTTCATCTCGTTTCTGCCCACTCTGAAAAGCACAGCATGAGAATCCTTTCAGTTAGGGTAGGGAGTGGATGAGAGGTAAACTGGTGTGGAGTCCATTTGTCTTTGCTCCAAAGGCACAATGGTATTTATTTGCGACAATTCTCGCATTCTTCTCAGACATGAGGAAGCACTTCTATGCACTTTTAACATTGGAAAAGATCTGGCCAAGTGCAGTCGATTAATTTTAGTATTTTTTTAATCTACAATGAAAATTTGAAGAAATATTTCTATTACTAAGAGCATATACATGGAAGAAATTCTCATTTCATCAAAGGTTATTTATTGAAATTAAAGCTGAGCAAGTTAAAAAAAAATTATTGTAAATCATCAGATTAAATAATTTTGCATTTAGAAGGTACCCACTATTATCTTTTCTTCATGACAGTCTATTTTAATAATAGACTACCAAGCAAAAATTGTACTGAATGCCTAATCTGACCTGTCAAATCTGTAAGAATTTGTGTCCAAAAATAATTCATAACAGGACTACATACATCAGGAACTAGATACATTATGCACAATCTAAAACAGATACAGAAATTATGCTATAGTCCCTTTAGCTTGTAATTTAGCTGCAGCATTAGAGCTAACATGGCAATTGCAATATTCTAAAATTATTAAGAGGTATCACACATCTCCTAAACTAAAATATATGTGCACAACATTTTTTCTTAAGGACACAACTGGTATAAATTCATTGTTTACCATTTTTGCAGTTCTAGGGTGTGAGCTGAAATCACAGGGAAATCACAGTAAAACCACTAAATCAGTAAACATAGGGTTAATCAAATGCTATTTTACTGGAAAATAACACAATTCTATAGCATAAATATCTCGTATCTAAATATTGTCTTTAGAAGTCTATTAATTTTTTAAATGCTTCAAAGTGCACAATACTTTGAAAAATCCTCAAATAATCAGAATATAAAAAAATATTTACAATTATTGCTCTCAATCAAATACCTTTATATCAAAAGGAAGTAAGGAGATCAGATAGATAGAAAGCACTAAATCCAATAATGTTCGCATGGATCTTGGTTTGGATTTTATCTGTACAAGCATCTCTATCAAGGACTGGAATATTTTCTATCTAATGTGGAAGGATTCAAATTACTTTTTTTTTTTTAAGAAAAAGACAGCACAGAATATTTTTCCTTTAACAATAACACAGACAGAAACACTTATGAAGGGTCAGAGAGAGAAGAAAGAAGGAATGCTGCAAATTTGTACACACTGATGGTATAAAAATTGCAAGCAGAAATCAAACATAAAATTAATTTTTGAGTAAATCAGTGTATTTTGGAAAGCTGTCTGACAGCTTTCTATAATTATAGTCTAATTGGCAAATAATTTGAAATAATATCTTAAAAACTGCTTTCAAAGAACAAAAAGAAAAACCTCTCCGGAAAATGTTGCATTGAATGTATAGAAAATAACTCAGTAGGAGGTATGAATTTAAAAACAGGCTGGTTTTGGAAGCTGTAAATAATCATTTTAATAATGTAACATATCACATTGTTTATTTCATAGGGTTTTTTTGCAACTTCCTAACAGAATAAATTGCTATTAAAAAAAAAAAAAAAAAAAGAAAGGAAGAATATAAGACTTAAGGTTATATTCTCATTTGTTCCTAAATGATCATAAAATTCCATCCAAGAGCATATCTGAATTTTGGGCTCCAGAAATCGATTTCTTCAGAAAGCTATAGTTATTTCATTACAGGAAATTCCTTACATTTTTTAATCACACACAAAGCACAAGCGATCTTTTCTTATCTCTTGAGGTTCATGACACATTGTGGATAGTGAAGATGGTGACAGACTGCAGGAGAAACAATACTTAAAATCTGCTTCTTTTCTTCCCTTCTCTCCTCACTTGCAGTCAGGGATGTTCAGAAGAAATTATCATTCTGAACAATTCTGAATGGACTTTATTAGCAACTTATTAAAATTAACAGAACAGGAGTGGAAAATGGAGAGGAACTATTTCACCGAAATCTGTAGCCGCTGCAAAAGGGATTGAAACAGCCTCTGCAGGAAGCAAGTAAGAAACAAAATCAGAACAATAGTTAGGAAAGAAATACCAATAAATCCCACGTTATATCATTCCCATTTTGATAAAAGCAAATATGAATAACATTAATTTGTTTTCAATAGCATATTGGCTAAATAGGATTACAAACTATTAACCGAGAGGCAGATTTTATTTATTGGTATATAGATCCTTCAATGGATGACTGACATATGATTGCCCCTGCCGAAGATGATACAGAGTAAATTTAGATAACTATTTAACAAGTTATGACACAGACCTGTAGGAGGGATAAGGGGCACTAGATTCTAAATATCTTTATATCTAGTGCTGTGCTGAAAATTAGGTTAAGAGGAGTCTGAGAAGCCACTGCTGGGGACAAAAGGATGTCAAGAGGCTGTGTTCCCCATCAGGGAACCACAGACCCAGGGACTGAGCTCCCCTCCAGCCCTCCCGTGTGACCCACACAAGCTCTCTTGCCCAGCGAGCTGGTGGCACACAGGCTGACAGAGCTGGGAGCAGCTCTAGACTCACTTCATTCCCACTTCCTTAGCTTCCTCATTGCTGCCTAGCTTTCCTGCTGGCAATTTCCCTCCATACAGACACATCTGTTTTAGGCATCCACATAACCCTGAGTACAGCTGCTCCCGCTGATCCGCATCAGCCCCTGCACGTTCCTCAAGGTCACTCTTAAATCAGAGCCCCCTACTTTCACAACTGTGGGCAAGTTCTGACAGCCTCTGCTCACCCTAATAAATTAGAGGATTTTGGGGTGTAAAACAATTAAAGAGGTCAGTGCTGTCATCACCATTCAACAAAGAGAAAAATTAAGGCACAGGAATGCAACAAAACTCTCCAGTGGCACTCAAGAGACCAGAACATAAATGGTACTGTATATCTAGAAAATGCAGAGAACACTGCTTTGGTATTCTGACTATCCAAAACTATAGTTTAGACATGAAGAGGTTAGATACAATACTTTAGCTTTGGAATGATAATAAGGTTTTACTCTTCCATTAATTAAAAAAAAAGAGGTGTGCTATAAAATAAGAATTGGGAAAAAAATCCTCTGAATTCCTAAGCCTGTGAATTTTAATTTCATATATATTTATTCACTGTTCTTTAAGAATGAATAACAATTAAACAATTCTCTTTTTTTTTCTGTTTTTAAGTACAGCTTCATTTTATAATCATCTGAGATAATACTAGTGAAAGATAAAAGCTTCCATATAACCATTAGTTAATAGATGTAGAGCATGCTGAAAATCGCTACAGTGAACTGAAACATATGGAAAAATAATTTAACTACTGATTCCCTGATTGTCAATTTTCTGTCCATACATTGCCAAAGTACATGTTCTTAAATTATGCTAAAGTCATGTCTCCTTGTCATTTTATAGTTATGCTATAAGAAACCCTAATAGCAGCACAAATACACCTGTTTTTCCTCAGAGAAAATCCAATTTTGTGCCTCGTTTCTCATCAGTTTTATCTTGGCTAACACATCACAGAAAGAAATCTAGCTTTGAATTCAAGGTATCATCACATGTAGTAAAAACCAAGTTGTGATCAAATCTCTTTAACAGAATGGAGAACAGAAACATGAGCTGGTGGACTTTCTGAGACCAGCACTCTTAAAAAATACCTGTTACTGGCTTTTGAGATTTCATGAGATTTAGGTGTGCTTTATCAGCAATGGGTGCAAAGTCAGTGTTAAATCAAAACTATTAACAATTTTTGTTCAAAAGTAGAGCCTTGAAACAGAAATAGAAGGGAAGATTGCATGCATAGTATTGAGAAATGATGAAAATTAATTTTCAATCAACCAAAAAAGTTTCTTGCTTATGCTTCCATAATTCACCATTAAACCAGTCTATGGAAGATACTGAGATATAAATAATCTGGATTTGGGACAGACAACAAATATAATTCCAATGAACTGATGTTTTACAACTGACAAGATGCTTCTAATCTCTGAGGGACATGGCCCTTCATGCCATACCTGTTTCCATCTTTGTTCTCAAACAATTCATTATTATGTTTTTTAGCTTTAATTACATCTCCTTTGAACTTGTGATATGACTTTCTCTAGAGAATATGCTGGAAATTATTGGTATTTGGAGGGAAATTATTGATGTTGAAACAAGTCTTGAAGAAGCTGGCTTTGTTTTGGTTTCACCAAGTGTCCAGGCATTGGTGCCCTCCTAAACAACTTCTCTCTGTATTCCTTGCACATGGCTGGTTTTCAACATCAAAAACCAGTCACGCCTTTCTTTACTGATATTCGGTCTTATACTAAACCAGGCCACATTCACTAACTAGACGGGTGTAAAAGGCTTTACATAAAGTAGATTTTATTCAGCATATCTTTGTTTCTTGCTTCTCATGTCCCTGAAGACCCAATAACTACAAAGCAACCCTGAATAACAGGAATGTAGGAACAGATGTTATTTGGGCACTGTCACATAATAAAGACTTCCAAGAATCCCTGATGCCCAATTATCTAAACAGTTATTCTTAAGATTCCATTCAGCACATGATGAATTTAGTCTACTTTAGCTGAATATAGAAGGAAAGTATTTAGTGTGAAAGTGATGTCAATCAAAATGGACACAAATGGACTGGGTAACACTATCTCACAAAGCATATATTACATAACCAAATGGGTAATTCAAATGAGATCAGTTTATCCTGTAATAATTACCAAAGAACCATGTGTAAAGAGGGCAATTATTATCTCATTATTTTCAAATTATTTTGGATTATTTTGAACGCTAGAGCATTAGCATATGTACTATATTATTGTAATGAAAATCCATAGTCACACAGTACTTTTAAAAGATAATATTGAAATAAAAATAAAACCACAATGACCCAGAACACAGACACCCCATTTTGATTTGGAAGATATTCAGTTTCATCAGCATTAGGTCATGTGAAGGACTTTAACAGGCTTGGCTGGCAGTGTGTCAGAGCTGGCACATCCACCTTCAGTGAGAGAATTTTTTAGGTTATTCCTTTTCTCATCTCAGCTACTTACAGACACTAACTTCTTCAACTGCTTGGAGATGGGGAGATATTCCAAGAGACAGGATTGCACTTAAGGGAACATCACATAGTTAGCCTTCTATTATATACAAGAAGGTGGATTAATTTTTTCCATGCCTTTCTTTGTAATATCACCTTGCCCTACATGATTCCCGAAGATGTAAAGAAATAGAAAAACCCCTCTAAATGTAATTGCAACATTTGAAATTCTAATTTTTAAATTAGAGAGAATGAACTGTGTTGTGTCTTATTTTTTTTTTTTTTTTGAAAAAGAAAACACAGAAACCTCTCTATAAATTGATCACAATTAAGCAGAACTCAATTGTCGCTCAGGACACTGACTTTTTTAAAAAGCAGTACTAAAAATCATGGTCACAATTCCTGTACAAAGGATTGAGGAGGCCTAGGGAAGTTTAAATCACTGTAAACTTGCAGAACTGCTTCTTTAGATAATTAAAAACAACCTCTAATTTTTTGACAAGAAAAATTAAGTATGGTGTTATAAATTAACAGCCATTTTCCCTTCTGCTACTTGATGCTGCACAAATTTAAAAATGGAGGAGCTATAGAAAGAATTATTAAATTATTATTTTGAGGCTAATTTCATGTCTGGTTTTAAAATTTTCTGTGTTGTTTGATTGTAATTGACAGATTGTAGTACTAGGTCTTGCCTATAAGTTATCAGAAAGCAACATGAAATACTTACCTGTGCCTTCTTCATTAGCATCCTCTTTCTTTAATCAAGATCATTAGAAGGCAAATCTCTTGGAGGAATCAGACCCATTCTAATGCTGAAATTCATCTTCTGTCTTAGCTTCTTAATATGCTGCTGTCACTAAGGGTACACTTCTAAGAGGAATTTATACACACAAAATCCTAATGCTATGGGGACTTTCCTTTGTAATATACATGACTCCAATATAAAGCAATATGGATTATTTTCTATACGTTTGTATCTGCCAGGCATGTGAAGTCCAAATAAGGACAAAGACAAGGGGGATAGAATCAAATATGAATAAATGATCTTTCACAAATGGAAAAAAAGAAGTTTTTAAAACAAAGCATGTACATTCAAATCACCTTGAAGCAAACCTAATATAGGCAACAAGGACTGCTGAGACAGGGGAGACACTAAAAAGGTAACATTTTTGTTTGAAACAACTTTGAAGAATCTGGTCAAGAGTAGCTGTTCACTTGTTTGCACATAGAAACGTTCATTTCCAAGTGGTTTGTCTCACCTTGTTCACAAGTTTTTATTGTCTTGCATGTTAATAGACAATGAAAACGTTTTTCTTTTTTATATAACGTTTGGATTTTATAGGACACTTGCCTCCAAAGTATTTCATAAATATTATTTTTAATGATGTAGGCCAGCAGGACTGCCTTAGTGGGATTAAACTTAATTTTCCTCATTAGTGACATCTTTGACCTTTCACTTCAGAGTGAGCAACCCTGCAGCAAAGCAGAGTGCTGAACCCTGCTCTTAGAAATACGTGCTGAGGAACCTTTTGCAGTAACACAAAACAAAGTAATAAGCTGTTCAATATGCCCTACTGAGGTTAATTTACTGCAATCCTCTATTGGAAACAATCCAGCTAATCAGGCTGGACTTTGGGAAGCAAGTCATTGAGAGTGATCCAGAATACTTATGTCCAAGCAACAACAAAACCTTGAAGCCCTTGATGCAAGCAGTCAGCTCCTTCCTGCAAGCTAATATATTCATATAGTTATACAGCAGAGCCTGGCTCACAAGGCTGCACATGTCCCAGCCAGACACGAGAAACAGGATTCAGGGAACTGCTTTGTCATCCAGAGGCAGACATGTGCTTTCTCCATGAAGGTCGTGGTAAACTTTAGACAGATTATCTTGATAGATTCTGTGCAGCAAAGACTTCAGACACAAGACAGAGAGTGCATTTTCGGGACAGAGAACGTCTAGATTTGGGATCTAGCTCTTCTTTCACTCAGATAGGCTTGAGTGATCCCCTCAGGAACTAGCTGTAATCATCACCTTACAGGATGTCATGGGAAGTAAAAGACAGAGGATTTTGCTTCTCATGGAGCTGAATCTTTATGCAGAAAAAATAGGGCACATGATCAGATTATTTTCAGATTCATTCTTCCACCTTTACAAAACAAATATCTCTGTGTTAAGTTCTGTAGCTCTGTTTTACCTATGATACTATAAAACATAATGAAAGATTTGTGTACTGCTGCATCAGAAACCATTCACAACAGGTTTTTCTTTGGAGAAGAGTGAAGATTTATACAAGCGTTATCTCTAAAAGCAGAAATTAAAACCACATAAAAGATTATGAGACTAGCTTTAAATAGGTATGTTTTTTGCAGTGTGGGTTTTTTTCATGAGTAGTTTGTAATTACATATATTTATAATAGTAAATGCAGGCAGCATTAGCAAAATATTCGCTTATTCTGAGTATTCCATTTGTATAACAAGTATCAGAATTCAGACACAATGTGTACACACACAACACTATCAGGACTTGGTATACACAACCAGTACAACTGAAGTACACTAATTATGATTACAAACATACGAAATAAGAAGGTAAATTATACAAGGATCTTCAGCATCCAGCTTCTAGACAAGCCCATCAATTTAAAGTTCCACATTTAAATTACAAAAATGCTTATTTCCAGTCCTCACATTCTTCATAGAAAAACTTGAATATAAGAATAAAACTTTGCTACGTTGACAGGCATACCTCAGTATGAATGAAGTTCAGCAAGTGAACTTTAAAACTGATGGATGTCAGAAGACTAAACTCGTTCTGCAGACAAAGGAAAGAGACAGAGAAAAATGTGAACATTCTTCATGATAGACCATGCCCAGCTACCCCATTACCAGCACTGTGCTCAGCTTGTCTCAGCGGAGAGCCTCTGCACAGGCAACAGCACCACGGAGAGCAGGAGCTTAAGGATAGAGGTATGTTTTCTGAAAAGCTAAAAAACACAGTTAGTTGAGCATTTTGCATCAAAATCCATTTGCAAAGAAAATTGCATAGCTGTTTAGGAAAAACAAACGAATTTTTATCTCACTGCAACAAATGTTTAATGTTCACACAGGTAGGAAAGGAAAAGAGGAAAGTGTGCAGTAGTGAATGCTGCTGTTTTACCTTACAGGTTAAGGTACAAACGCAGCAGGACCTTCAAAGCGTGCATCCCGTGACAGTCAGTACTTAAGTACTTTCTCAACTTGTTGTCTGTCAGTCGTGCAATGTGTTTCCTTATTCATGCTTTAGTTAATCTGGAGGCTCCTGAGTTTTATCCAAGCCCTTATTTCTGACAAACATACGGGCAACTAGGTGATGACGTTGATGGCAGAGGGTGAGAAGAGAAGAAGAACAGTCAGATGTCTGGAAATTCGGCATCTAGGTCAAAAAAATCCCTGGTTTATGGTCTTGCATTGATACTGAACAATAGAATTGAATAGAGCAATATACAATGTGCATTTTTTTCATGACATGAAGGATTTTTAAGGGCCTTTTAGGAGATTCTGCCCATCACAGCCCCCTGACAGCTCTGATGAGAGTCAACAAAGCCAATTTAAAGTGGTTTTGACAATCGTTCCTATGTCGTGTTGGACTTGTGGCCAAATGTAGTGGATTATCCACAAAACAACTGAGGAAATTAGTAAAATCCTTTGTCTAATTCTGGGAATATTTATAAATTTCTGCAACCACTGGACAAAGACAAGCCTAGAACCCTTTTGTGAACTGATACCATGCATGGTTTGTTGCCATTCTTTTCTCAAGAATATTGCCTGGGAGAAGGGAAGTAAAATTGAATTGTTAATGTTATGGCTAGAGTTCAGCAATTTATACTTAGGAGCTTTCTAAATTATTATATGTTTCACAGTGCTTGGGACATCATCTTCACTGAGATCATCTTCCATAGTGGTGGAGAAGTTCATTATTTGATTGTTGCTTTCCTTGCTAGAACACATGATACAAGAAGACAAATTTCAGGAAAATCTCAAAGCAGACATAGGATGATTTGCCTCAAGAAAAGATGTTTTTTATTTCCATATTAACAAAGACAAGCCCAAAACAATGGAATTTCTGTTATTTTAAAATTGGTTCATATTTTGTATGCAAATTCCAGCTTTATGTAAGTTTCATATTCTGAACTTTATGAGCAAGATTTCATTAAAACATCATGAATTAAAGGTAGGGAAGCAAGAGAGAATTTAAAATTTAAATAATAAGTAGTGATTTGATTTAATAGAATTTTTGCTTTGAAAAAAGAACACAGTGTAAAATATTATTTCTGATGTGACTTCTGCTTCTTATTTCTTTCAGGAACTATCTAACTCAACTATAGTACATCTGTAATGGATATTAATTTTTTTTTCATTTTGCCTTCTCCTTTTTTGTTTTGTAAGATAAACAAATAGAGAAAAGAACGAAAGAACAAATGAAAGAAAGAAAGAAAGAAAGAAAGAAAGAAAGAAAGAAAGAAAGAAAGAAAGAGAGAAAGAAAAAAGAAGGAAAGAAAGAAAAGAAACAAACACCACAAACACCATAGCTTTAATCCTTCCCTGATTGGCAGACTGGGAAGCTCTGAATTATTTAACAAAAGACATAACTTCTAACAGCATAGAAGTGACACACAGGGAGAAAACCTTCAAACAGGTGAGAAAGAACACAATGAAAAGTGAAAACCAGAGTCTGCTATATGCCCTTTGTCCCAAACAACACTTCATTTCCTTCCTCTTGTGTTCCTTCTGTCACAAAGCTTCACCACTTGGTGGCAATTGATACAAATGCTAAAGCTTGTGTTTCTCTTCCATAATTTCCAGTGTTAAGAGTGAGAGCGTTTGAAGAAGGTCGACAGGTATCAAATGTGAAAGAAACTGATATTCAACCAGTTCTTGCAGACTCAAAATTAGGCAACTGAAAGTAACCAAGGCATGTCAGGTAACATGTTTTTAGAAAGCAAGACCCCACATCTGGCTAAGAGAGAGAGGACAAATAATCATCATCATCATCTTCTCTAAATCTTTGAAAATTTTCTGTCATTCTGCTTTTCCACTGGTAATTGGATTTCTACTGAACTTTTCCTTCACCCCCAAGTAGAAACACCTGGAAACTCCTCACTTTTGCATTGAAGAGTTCTTAAAAAATTAAAAATTTATGGAGGTAGTGTTTTGCTGGTTTGGATCTTGAGCAAAATTTTCTCAGAAAAATACTGGTGAAAATAACTTTTCTTGGCCCTATTTCTATGACTTACTATAGCAAAAGCTCATATTAAGCTGGAAAAATCTGAACAGGAGCACCATTGATATTCTTCTCCCCCTGCAGAATGGGACACTAGTGAGAGGTCTTCAGAAGTTCCCTGACTGGAGTTCACAAATGCATCTGGTCAGCTATACTGTAAAGATGTTTTTCAAGAAGAGAGTTCTGTTAGAATTTTCACTTTGTGTTGGATTTTCTATAGAAAAATCCCAAACAAATCATGGAAGTTCTCAATGCCTCTTTTTAGAAGTTTTATCTCAGTGTAGAAGAAAAAGTTACCCACAAGTCTGTGGGTGTTTAAACTGTGCTCCTCTTTGCCCATGCTCCTGTGAATGTTATATGCTCCTCTACATAAACACAGAGTGCTGCTGGTACTGAGACCACAGTCTCATCCTTCACACACGTCATTAAACACGGTGTTTGTACCCCCAAGAGGGAGAGAGAGCAAGAGGGAGAGGGGGTTTGTACCCCCACGAGAGTCAAAGAGAGCAGAGAATCGCACAGACTGTGATCTGATAGCCCCCAGAGTCACCTGCTTTGGGTCTTTATGCCCATGGGACACAGGGCTTCACTGGCCTGATCAGCTGCAGTTGCAGAAGCACATAAAGGCACAGAGCCAGTGTACTCTGTGACTAAATCCCTGCATCACAGACAGAATCACACAGGTCTGAAAGCTCATGGGAAGAAGAAGAAAAAAACGCTTCAGTAACACGGACATTAAAATCAAATTTACACGTGACCTAATCCACGGGTTTACTGAATTTATTGGTGGATTTCAAGCAGCTATAACAGACTGAAATCATCACCCTAACACTTGGAGCCAAATTTGAACTGCCTGCTATTGCATTCACAGTCTAACCTATTTCACTGGTAGAGGGGAGGACTGATGCACACACGATGGGGACAAAAGTGACCTTTTCTCCTCCACACCTGGACCTACCTCTTTGCTTGAGAGTGTGCTTGTGCATGACAGCAACAACCGCATGCAAGGCTGAACTTGGAGATGATGGTGAACTGATGACTGAGCCACCATGCAGACACACATGTACATGCTCCTGAACAGAGTGAGGGTTGCAGTAGCCTGCTTTTCTGAGGCTTCTCCCTGAGCCATCCCCCCATAAACACACACTGTGGATTCTGGCCAGGAGCAGCACCAGAGGCACACAAAATCTGAACGGCCCAACATCCACATCACTAACCGCCCGGGAGGCAAAGAACCACTCTGAAGGACTGTGATGTAGATCAAAGCAACATTTAGGTGGATTTTATGACCAAGATATATTTAAGAAGAAGTACAGGTAGCCTGAAATTCATACCACAAATTCTTCTTTTCTTTATTGTTCCCTTCATCATTTGTTAAAATGAAGAAACTGCTCCCCCAAAATATATCGTAAGTCATATCCTGAGTACTGTTTGGTATTATTGCCTGACTAATTCAAATTACATGGTAACCCTGGCCATTGTAGATCTTTAATAAAAATTAAGTGGTGCTATTAGCCTTAGGTATAATTGTTTATTATTTCTCAAATATTAGCCAATTATCTAGGAGTCTTAAAGGGCAGACAGATAGTTCTACCACACAAACACCTTGGGAGGTAATTACTTTTTCATTTTATCTGTTTCTTTTGCCTAAATATGACATTTCTTTTTCCAGTTTAGACTTAATGAAAAAGCACCACCAACAGAGACAGTGGTCAAAGAACTGCACGAGTTTCCAGGAAGGAGAACATTTATCAAAACATACTCTATGGTTAATGATAGCATGCATGGATAAAGAAGCCTGTAATATACAAAAACAATAAAGTTGGATTAGTGTATCGAAGGTTGTTTGGACAAGATTCAGTTCCATTTCCAAGAGACTTCAATTTCCTTTCACATAAACTCTGTGAAATACTTTATGTGACATGTTTATGACTAGCTGATTTTATGAATGTTATAATTGCAGACCCTTATGAAGGCTGAGAACAAAACTGCCCCTTCAGCAAGCAAAAAAACAAACAGATGAACATCACAATTAATAGTTACAGTCTAAGAAAGAAAATCCACATATCTCAATTACATTGCATCAGATTACAGCGCTATGTGGTGTATACCGTATTATTTATTAGGATTATTGCAGTGATTATGATTTTTGCAATTCCTAATGACTAGAAAAAAAATCCACTGAAGTCCAATTGTAGGCAATAGGTATGAAACTTTGGATTTTCTCTGATTTATTAGGTTTACTTTATCAGCACCTTGCATAGGCACACTACAGAAATCAACCATCAGATTTACATTTCACATGTAGTAATTTCTGCTTAAATTTTCTCTTAGGATGAACTCATAATATTCCCTAGAAAAATATTATTTTGTTTCCCCTTAAAACTGTCTATTTTACCTTGCCATTTAGATAGTTCAAGACATTTAAACACTATGGGCTATAAACTTGCCATAGACATGCACTTTTATTGAGCAGTCGTTGCAAAAAACAGAGCCCAACAATTTTTTTTTAAGTCAAAATATAAATCAGAATCATTGTCTCATATGAAGATAAAACAAGAAAGTTATGTCATCTCTTTTCACATCCTAGATACACGTAAATATAAGATAAAAAGAGCTTATTGCTTTGTAGATATAAATTTAACTAAACCACAAATATTAATTTTACAGGTAAAGAGCCAGACAACGACTTAAACAAATTTGATGAAATGAAACTCTAAGGCTATATAAGAATCTACAGACTTTCATATCCCAAGAAAAAACCAAAACTTTCAAGTCTCAGCCCATCTGGACAAATTTTTACTCGCAGAACCAAAGAAAACGTTGGATGTAATGGACTTCCACAGGCCACCTAGTCCGATCTTCTTGCTGAATCAGAATGAGCTTCAAGATTAATTGTTCGGGGCCTTATTGCAGCTTGTGCCTGCTGTATTCTGGCTTTCCACTGTACATGGCTCTAACCTGAGCAAGGAATGTTCTTGATATTTTCTGACTGCTTCCTGTACCAGCATGTTTCATGCCTCCTGTATATGTCACAGATTCAGCATTATTTCACATGTATCTTCTGAGCACTTTGTGGAGTTTCTCTGCTCTGGACTTTGTATTGTAAACATAAGTTCATCCAAAATATAGAATAAGTACAAACCCTATTTCTGTCTTCACCTGAAGCTCTTCAAAGTTTTTCCTGGGCACATCAAATCATTTTTAACTCTAGAAGTTGTAGATCTTCAACAGCCTCTTGGATGGCTTTATCCTATATATCTCTCCATCTAGCTCTCCAATAACAAGCAAGAAATTCAGATTATGATTTCTTCAGCTAATTCCTTATATAAGTCAGATATTCTTTCAAAAAGAACAAACATATAGTTCAAACCAGAAAAAGGCTAAAAACATATATAAATAGGACAATAATTTTTTTTGTTATAGAATTTAATTCCTCTTTCAGTTGCTTATTCACATTTCATGTAGCATGCATTTCTGGAAGAAATACACCTTCCTATCGCGTTTTTATATGTTTTGTTTATTTTTACCAGTTAAAAATAGTTGCAGTTCACATTCCTCACTCAACCAAAAGCTCCTTAGAAAATGCCTAGAAAGAAAGAAATGCATTAGTTGAGATAGACAGATATTTATATTTATATTTATGGCCCAAGTAGAATAACTACATTTTGTTTGCACATGCATTTTTAAATTGTCATTGATCTCTGGCTCATAAATATCTAGATGAATTTTGCATGCAGAAAACTCACTTTTGCTGCCACTTTATCAAGTGGTTGCACCCTTTTAACGAAGACTGGGATACAAAATACTGCATTTATATTTCCTTGAAATACTGCCCTTCAAGTAAAAGTGTTGGAACTGTAGGTGTTAATAAAGAAAACGTACCTAACTTCCTGAGATTGTATTGTGAAGAGTCAATAATTACTTTTACTGGTCACAGAACAAACATTGCAGTGCATTTTTTTCAGTAACTTTACTGTATTACTTGTAACATGCCTACTAATTTATAACTTCTGTGTCTACTTCTAACTTTTCAACACTCTCAGTATATTAATAGTTTCCTATTAAAACAGAAACAAAACATGGCAGAGTGTTTCCCTTTCTCCTCACCTGCATTTCACACTAAAAGATCCAGGGTGAATACTACTGACTATCAGCTTTTAAAGGAAAACCTATAAGACCAATCCATTGCAAAACCCTTGAGAAAGGTTTTTACTGTTCCTCCTATGCAAGTGAACTGATGTCAGTGGGTTGGAAGGCAAAAAATTTCCTTTACTTTCTATAAAAAATTTCTTTAAAATCCTTAACCAAAAACTCACCAATTTTCAAGGGATAATTCTTTATATCAAAATGTGATACATGTAAAATATAATCAAATATATTGCAAGATATTATTTCCAAGAAGTATTCTTACTGTCAGAATAGGTTTATTCACCATTCATTAAAAAACCCCCAAAAACCAAAACAACAACAACACACCCCCAAAAACCAACCAACCAACAAACCAAAAAAACAAACAAAAAACCAAACCAGCCAAAACCCAGAAAACCCACCAAAAAACCAAAAACACCCCCCAAACTTCTTAAATACTTAGTTAAGCAGCCTCCACATTACACCATCATATATCAATAAAAGCTTCTAAAAAATAATGTAGAATAACGTGAAGTTTAAAAAAGCAAATCTCTGAAGTTTTGAGGTGTCAATATTAAAGTTGACAGTAAAATTTTAGTTCGGGGCTCTTGTGACGTGTTAAAGTGGTGTGCAGTTAATTAATCACGTGCCATTCTCCACAGCTTTACCATTTCATTCAGCATGCAGAATGACTGACACTGGGGTCCTGAGATAATGTTTAATACTGGGCTGTCTTCAGTTTGTGCCTCTCACAGCTTTTACTTTAGCTCAGGTTTGCCCAAATCGCAATCTGAACACACTCTTTACTTTTCCTGTGGGTGTTTTTCCATGTCGGTGTGATAAAAAAATTAATTTCCAAAATAACGATGTGATGTAGAGGGGTGTAACTGTTTTCACTTTACAAAGTGCTGAACCACACAGACACTGAAGTCAGAAGTTTCCAATTATTTTAAGTATCCAGCCTGAAATATCTTACCCAACCGATTTTCAAAAATATACCAGAGGTATTCTCTAAAACGCACCTTCAGTTGGCTTTGCTCATCGTTACAGCTTCTCCCAGCACCATAGCACGGGGTACATCAAAAATGAGGTACATGCAGTTAGAGATCCCTTGTGAAAAATCTGGTGTAGGGAGCTTGCTAAACATCATGACAGGGCAGTAAAGAATGTGGTTGTCCAGGGTGAAAGAATTGCAAGATAACATTACCTCTCATCATCAGCTGTAATTAGGAGATATATTCATTCATACCTTCTCGTTCTTACACTAACACAGGAAGGAAGGAGATAACAGCTTTATTAATGACAAGATCAGTTCATCCCTGCTTTGTGTCACAAATAAAGATCTTCATTGGAAGAACAGCAAACAGTCACATAATGGAAGAATGTTCCTAAATCTGCCACACTAACCCTGCACTGATTTCAACACGAACAGTTAGGGGTCCTGCCTCCAAAACTACAAATGCCAGGACCATACTGTCAGCTGCCACCTAATCTTAGTGGCACGTAAGTTTTCATTACCTTCTCTTTTATAATTTTTAACTTCAGAGCTCCACAGGCACTACAGCATGCCAAGTCTTTGCAGTCTGGGCAACTCAGCAAGCAGCTTGTGCCGAGGCTCTCGTCTAGTATCTAGAAGCCATGCATTTGTCTGCTTTGGTTCTCCAGGGCTTTGCCCAGCCAGTGCTCTCAAAACACAATTGCAAATATGCTCCAGAATTATCTCTTTTCACAAAAAGCAAAGCTACAGTCAGAAGAAGCCCATTCTCTGGATAGTTTTAAAAAGTATTGACTCCTTATTTCTTTGGAAGTAATACATAGTCACCTGTCTCCGTGAGGTGACTCTAAGCTTTGCTATCTAAATAGATAAAAATGCCCTGTTTTGCTCATAACAATGGAGTTAAACTGCAGGAATTAGAATGTTCCAACCCATTCCTGCTTCTTAGCTTCAGGCAACAAGATGCTAATTGGGCTGTTCAGCATACAAACATTTTGAATTTCGTTCCAAAGTACATGATGTTCATATTGAGTGATTAATGAGAGGCCAGTGTCTCTGCTACTGAGATTAATTCTTTATGTACATTCTCACTACCAGTGTAACATTCTTTTAATTTCTGTAGCTCTGTCTGATAATTGGCTTCTTCTTGATCATTTTAATGGAAGAGTTTTCAGCAAATCTAATGTCATGGGCTTAACAAGAATAATAAGAGAAAAATCCCATTTTCCTCAGTTTTCTCTGTAGCTCCATTTACTTTCACAAAAAGTTCAAATTCTTTAATTATATCTTTCAGATGGCTGCTGCATGTTTGGAGAGTTCAATTTGCAATGGGGTCCTATGCAGCTTCTGTATTTTTTTTTATCAAGTGTATATTTCTCTTTCAAGACCTTCTTTCCTATGCCTTTCACTTCTATCATTGGGTAAGCTTTATAAATGGTGGTGAAGAATTGTTTCTCATAATTAAGTCTTTTGTACATTCAAATAAGCTGTAAATATTTATAAAATCTTTAAAAGTATAGCAAGAGGATTGTATTCATTGGTTCCTGGATGTCAGAGTATCTGCAAGAACAAGTTAAACCCAAGCCCAGTGCTGCCACATGGCAATCTGTACATTTCCAGTTTCCCTGTGCACTTAATGGACATTCATGCTTTGATGCTGGATGCCAATGCAGAGTTCAAGTGCTAAAATATGATGCCACCTTAACTTTTCAGTTGTCTAACTGCTCTGTTAGTCCTGTGTGATAATGTATATGGATAAAAACTGAATAAAGATTGCTCAAGCAGCTACAAGTGCGGCAGCACCTAACCTTAGTGCTTGACTCCACAGCTTTAATAACATTTTTCAGTGCAGTTTTGACTGTACTTCTTTAGTTTTTTGGAATTTGTAGTGGTATCCTCCTCCTGCCTTGTTACTCCATGGCATTATTTTGAGGCTTGTGTCTCATCCCTGTATTGCTGATGAGCTGGCCTCGACTGTGTATGGAACACTGCCAAGGGAGCTCACAGATATGCATGGAGACACTTTTTCCTTCTCCTTGAATAAGGATGAGATGCTTTTAACAGATATTTGATAATAGCAGGGAATAGAAAATTTTAATTTAAAAGAAGCTTAAAAGCGTGGCCAAATCTGAGTAGATTTTTGTAGAATCAGCAAAGAATATGTCTACACAAATATATTCTCTTGCCAAATTTCAAGTCTTTCCTCCAAAGAAAATGAACTCCAGATGAAGAAATGACCACAGAGAAGGTCATACCATTTATTTTCAGTACCAAAAAAAAAAAAATTTAAAAAAAAAAATTAACAAGGGGAAAACATAGCTTCACTTTCAGGGGTGGCTGAATTCTTACTCCCATACCCACCCTTGCTCCACCTTCCTCTCTCACCTCCCTTTTGTCCTGCTCCATACTAAAACATCAGACAAACTTGGGCACTTTGAATGCAAAAGTGTCAGTCTAGGGGTTAAATCTGTGTTGTTTTAAAATCTGGAAACCAAGATCTTACTTAAAGAGCCAAGAAATCTTTATAATTATAAAAAATCCCATTAGAGAATGGTAAGATCTCCTGTCATTTAACCTTGGCACTAAAAACAATAAGAAATTTCCTAATATTTTGTTCTTGATTTTTCGATACCTCAATCCGCAACAAATAACTGGAGTTCAGATAATGCTGAATATACAAAACCTAGGAAGTTAACAATTAACACAGTATGTAATGTGTAGCATTTTTCCTATATAGTAGCTCAAACCTGACTTTAAATGGTTATGGTAATTTTCAGTTATCATAGATTATTTCTCCTTGTATTTGAATACATTTTTTCTGGATCAAGATTATGTATGTTAATATATTTGTACATATATAAAATTTATAAATCAAATGACACATAGAATTTTACAAACAGATGACTTTAGTATACTGTTAACACAGAGGGTTAATCAAATCGTATAAGATGGATTCCATTCTTTTCCATTAGGTCCTTTGCAATTCAATACTTTTTTGTCACATTTTCAAAACTGAAACAACATTCTCTCCAGAGATCCATGTGCATAGTAATCTGGGAATTTTCTCCAGAAAAAATATATTATTTGGTTGTGTCATTATGACCAATATCTAATTTACTTCTTTGACCTAAGAATTTCTTTTATTTTGCACCATGGAGGAACACTGCATATATGAGGCCAAACACTTTTTTGATTGCTCTTTCATCTTGACAGATGCAGTGCAGAGACACATAAGTTACACCTACTGAGAACAGTAATGGACTTCTTTCCTGAATTTTAAAACTCAACAGAGCATTTGGAATCTGGATTCAGATGAAAACCATGAAAAATTCACAAATCCAGACATCTCACTCAGTAAGGTAATAATAATAAAGAAATCACTTTCCAAGTGTCTTTTGAATCATTTATCTGCATTTCTCACTCTAAAGAATTAAGAAACATATTTTAATAATTCTAACAGACTGGAAAAGGAACCCTCTTATTATTGTAGGCTGTACTTGTTAGACCAATATCTCAAAAGTGGTTTTGGCTGGTGTGTAAACACGAAATATATTGAAACTTGTCAATATACAAACACAAAGGCAATGATTTGCTGTTGTCCTGGTTTTGTATATGTGAATTGATAAACCAGTGTCAATGGTTTTGCAATGGAGGTTTTTGTCTGTATGGATAGCCTTAATGAAAGAAAATTTGCCCTCAAGTGAATTGGCTTGGTAGCAAAGTTCCCAGTGAAAAGAACTCTGCTCTGCTCTGGAGAAAGATTGCCTGGATGAGTTCTGGCATCTGATGAGATGGAGGCTGACAATGAGAGGGACTCCCTCATTCACAAACATTTCCTCAATCCCAGGCTTGAGAGGTTTTGTTTTGGCAAAAGACGATAATCACTACGCAAATGAGAGGCTCACAGGCTGAGCTGGGTAGTGTGAGATAAACATGTGACTGAGATGAGATGAGATGAGATGAGATGAGATGAGATGAGATGAGATGATAAGGGGAGGACAACGTCTGGCATCAGAGGTGGTGGAAAATCTTTTTAAAGATGGCTCCATAGGCAAGCTTGGTACTGATGTTTTAATGTAGCCCTTCTGCAGCTTCCTCTGGATGAGTGACAGGAGTGAAAGCATTTGTGGGGAGGTGGGAGCAGGTCAAGGGCTCGTCCTGAATGCAGTCGTGAACAATGGACACACCAATATGCAACCAGGAGAAGACTTTTAGCTCACACATTAATATTTTCCTCTATTTCTCCACTGCTGGATCTGCTATTCAGATTTCTAAGGTAGCCCTCCAAGGACACCAAACCTGCTGCATTAAGTGAGTCAGAAAAGCACTGTGATATGATTGGGAGCACAGTTAGGGAGGGTACTATAGCAGAAGGTCGAGAGACTGGGAGCCAAAGCCCTGGAGGTCTCCCAGAAAAATTATTCACAACCATCACAAAGATGACAGAGCAGAATCACGTACCTGGAATATATTGTCTGGGTCTTGAGGGTATCTTCTCTACAGTTCCTCAGTGCCCTGGTAGATGCCAATCAGGAATAAAAACTAGGTCCAAATAATTTAATTTGATTTGGTTTCATTTCATTAAGCAGTGTCTACCTGTAATTAATTTTTAGCATGACAGATGTCATGATCTTTTTCCTATGTTAAATTTGACCAAGAAAGAAGTTTTAGCTCTGTTCAGAGTCTATCATTCATAATCTAATTTATATCTTGTGCGTAAGTAGGAATGCATCAATAAAGCCTGGGTTTACTAAATGCAAAATTGTCAGGACATTTTTGGTGCAACCATCTACTGAAATAAGGGATTAAATTCTCCTTCTTCTGTAGGTAACTGTGACAGCACCTTTGTGTGCTTAACATCCCTGAAAATTACAGCTATTATTCTATCAGCTTTCAAAGTTTCCTCTATAATTAGGACATTTTCCTTTGTCATTGAGCTAAATTCAAGTGGGTAAAGTAGCCTGGGAGTAGTGTGGGCAGACACTGAAGGGAAAAAGAATTGACACCATGCTTTGGTGATGGTCACAGCTGAAATTTAGTCAGCTGAACTTTTGAAAGATGGCAGACTCACTGGCTGAAATTCCAGATGATATATTAGGCTGAACAATCTCAAATTTTCCCATTTTTAACCTTAGTGATTTTACTAATACCAAACAACAAACAAAACAAAAAAGCATATAAATAATGGATGTTCAGAGCACTATGACTCTTGTAGAGTTGGGAGAATTATACATAGTAAATAAATCATAAGATAAATTTTTCCTTTTTCTATTGGCAAATTGTCTTTGAACATCTGATGGTTTTCCTAGATTTATTTTAAATTAATCAATTAACAATTCATGTAATTAATTAATGGCTTTATCTAATTTTAAAAGTATTTGGAAATCTGCAACAATAAGGAATTACAGGCCCATGTTTGCACAATATTTCTCTTAATTTATTTTTGCTCTAGGTCAGCGATGCAAAATTTCAGCTTCAGTTTCCAAATATTCATGTATGTGAATGCTAAAATCCTTTTACATAAATAGTCTTCAATATTTTCTTGTAAGTTTTATTTTACCAGTGAACATTTCCATAACAAATCTCTACTTTAACTATTTGCAGAAATCAATCAAAATAATAGAAATTAAAAGACGAAGTATTGGAAGAATATTTTCCAGGAAACTGTTTTGAGCTGGACTTTTTGTGATAGTGAATTTTTTACTAAGCTTTGCTTATTCCTGATACCCACACATGCACTCACTAAATGGTATTAACATTTGGGAAGGCAGCAAATGTGCAGGTTATGCTGTGACCCCTGATGGGAAGAGGAATATTACAGGGATCAACAGAATGAGGCTTCAATTCATTAGTTCTTTAGCAATCATTTCCCATGCTTAGTACCAGAACTCTCTGATTGACATTCAACATTCATTGAAAGACAAGTTGAAGTCAGAAAAGGAACAATAAAAGTCAACAGAAATGGCTACAGGAATAAAGCAGTTGCCTTGAGAGGAAGAATAAAATAAGCCTTTTGGAGAGAAGGCTAATGGGAAATAAAAATGAGGTTTATATAATCATTATGATGGCATAAGATCAATGAGAATTGTTATGCGGAAAATTCCCAAAATCTGGAATTTCAGAGCTCAGAATCTCATAAAAGATCATATAAAACAGATGGAAAAAATTTGATTTTTTTTATTACATAGGTAATGAACTTTTAAAATGTGTTGTCATAGGAGACTGTGCAGACAGATAATATCAGTGTTTCAAAATAGATCAGACTAAGGTACTAGAGAGGATATGCAGAGATATATACTCTATCCCATATCCGTATGTATTGCATATTCAACGGCTGTGAATCCCAGGAGAGGAAAAAGGCAGGTGGCCAAATTCACATGTTCTGGCTAAATACCATCCCCCACTGCCAGTGCCAGAGGCAGGGTGTGGTGTAGGAGACTGGCCTCACTCAATAGGATGTTTATCACAGTCTTGTAGAATCTGAAACTTCTCTAGTATATGCACTTTCTGTTTGTTTATTTCTGCTCAAAATAAACATTGGTTTCCTATGCAATATCAATCTCTTTTTTTTATGATCAGGTAGCATGAAGCAGAGGTTATAAAAATTTCAACACCTTTACAGAGCAGAACAAACCTTTATTTCTGTATATGGTCCTTAAATCCTGCAGGGATTTACCGGGGCATGTTCTTTCCACATCCCCCTCCCCACATGAACTCTGTAGAGTTTCAGAGTCTCACAAGACCTGATCTCTAGATGTTAAGCTTCTTGCTCATGAAAGATGAAGTATTAGTTTTGTTCTATGAGAAATTTCTGTTTTAAGGGATTATCTCATCTTATGCTTTGTTTGCTGGACATGGGAAGTGCACATGAACAAATCCTAAGCAGTCCTGGTGCACTGATGTAGCTCTTCCTGCAATGAATATGATATTGAACTGTGCCTTAAAAGCACGGTCAGCTCACCTGGAAGTTCTTAAAAAAACATGTGGTCAAAAGCAATGGTACAAATATTTTTTAAGACCAAAAGGGTCAGAGCAAGCTCGCTCTTACATAGGTGTTTAAAGAAAAAAGTCCTTCCAGACTCCATAGCTGACAGATTCTGCCATGGCTGACAGAGAGAAAAGAGACAGTTTTTCTTTCATGCCCTATACTTTTTTCCTCATGACATAAACAGGAAAAACAGAGAATAATGGACAATTTTCTGCTACCCATTTCTCTTATGACAGCAGAAGGATATAAAACGGACTCTTAAAGTGCCACCCATTCACAAATCTCTCCATTTATAAAAGCAACAGAGATTTCACAAAGTCACATACTTCTGAACCAAACAGATTTTCCACTTTACATAACAGTGAGCAAATGATCACACTGTTTTGTTTATTTGTCTGTAAAAAGTATCAATGACCAAGTATTCACGCTGCAAGAAAAGCAAAGCTCCCTTCCCTCCTTAGCTGTATATACTGTCATTGTATCTTTGCTGAATGCAAACTTGCAGCAGCATCCCTTCAACACAATTCCTGCAGTTACATAAATTCAGTTTCTTGTCAGAGAGATGTTTTCAGTTTAAGGCATGCATTAGGGCTATGAAGCAACTGAGACGATCTCTCCATGTTTATATTTCTTCAGAGTGACATAACAAACTTTCAATAGAGAGGTCAAGCATCAAAGGCAGTTACAGGTTGTTGGCATTCATTTGTCTTCTGGGTACAAAAGAGAACACTTATTCACTTTGAACATTGAAGAGCTGAAAGAAGACTTTAAATCACCATGTGTTAGAGGCTAGTTCAAAGAGCATGGATTATAACACCGTACTACTGGTCTATAAATGGAGGCAAGAACATAGGGACAGAAAAAAGCTTTAATAAAAACCCACGAAAAACCCACAGTGTGTGCAGATCTGCTGTTACAAGTGTGAGAAAAGAAATTTAACAGAATAAGGACTTATACCGAAATTTCAAGAAAACATGTAAAATACAGATTAGGCTGTGACTTTATGCAAAATATTAGCTGGTATACCCCAAATATTTCTATAATCATGCTAACAGCACGAAGAAGAATGAAGGAATTCTTTTCAATGCCACTTCCTCTCTGGGCACTATCCTTATTTGTCACCATCAAGAAGTCTCTGGGCAGAACCAGAGAAGCAATATTGTAGTTATGGGGAAAGTAGTACTGAAACTGGAATGCCTTCTAGGATCTGGGTGATTTTAGACTTCAATGAACACAGAAGAGGTTTTTCAGTATGGCTGAACTGAAATTTAGAATTAGAATTCTAAATTCTGATTTAGCTCTCCTCTAATTAGATGTCTAAATTTCATTTTGGGTCTAGGAGAAAAGGTTTTTCAGATGCTTCCTTTTGTTGTCTAGTGTTCTCTGTTATTCATAATCTGGCATACAAAGTAGTTCTAGAACTAGAAGTTATGGGGTTTTTTGAGGTAAACAAAGTTCTTGAGTCTTTATTTCAATGAAATCTAGATAAATATATTATTCTGACCCTAAAGTCTAGTACTATCTCTATATTCATGACTCTCTTCTTGTGCCTGCACATAGCTAATTTTGCAGCCATAATCAAGTTCTTCTTTCAGAAATATTGCAATTTTCTCCAGAAATGTTAAAGTCTGAGCTTTGCCAAGAAAAATTTACTATTAAAAATTTATTCACTGACTCAGAATAAGCCCCATGTAAGTCCTTGTGTAGTACCTGCATTTTGATTATACCTATTTTGAGAACTAAAGTGTTACTTTGAAGCAATGCATCATGAATATGTGAATATATCCTTTGCTCATGGCTGAATTTACCTTTGAAGAATATGAAAACTTCTGTTATTGTACCAAATAGAATCATAGCATATTCTATGGACTGGAAGGGACCTATAAGAGACTGAACTCTTAGTCTCAGACCACTCAGTTGAACTCTTTGCAATGAGCAGGGGCATCTTCAACAAGACACAAAGCTCTTTTTTTCCTAGTATATTCATACTTATATATTTATTGTTAAAATATGTATGCACTGTTAACATATTGCTAACAACATGTATAAATTCAGAGCATCCTTATGTCAGATTTCCACATAATAAAACAGGCATATTTTTTTGTGTCCAGAAGACAAAAATTATAATGTATGAATGCCCCCTGTTCTTCCTCCTCCTTCCCTTCACTTTTATGTCTGAGCTGATGCAGTGTGGTATGGACTATCCATCTGGCTAGTTTGGATCAGCTGGCTCAGCTGTGTCCCCTCTCAGGATCAGCCTTTGGATGGAAGGCCAAATACAGTGGTTGAAACTACTAAACATATAAATTAATTAGGCAAACTGAAGTTAATGGATTTGGATTCATAGTAAACAGCATGTTGAGCACAAATGTATTTAAACTATCTAATAAGAAACAACAAAAGAAGGATTTGTCTAAAACTGAGCCTCCTCCATGGAAGCCTGTATCACTGATTTGTCACCCAGCCAATTTTTGCATAGCAGATTACTGCATCAAGCTCTTGCCCATGAAGTGGAAAACTTCTTCCACCACTGAGAGGTTTTTTTGTATTTACCTACATTATGCATGTATATAAGTATAACATCACTAATCTCATGTTATGGATAAAAATTTTTGTATTTAGATAAATATTCTGCAATATTTAATGCAAAATTCATAAAGGAAGAAAAAATGTGAGACAAAACAAGCATGACCTGGCTTAGTAAGCAATAAGTCGGTTTGAAAAGAAAATTTTGAAGTTCTATGAAACGTATAACAAAATCAAGTGCCTATATTTAGAAATGTTAACTGCAGAAATTCACTTGTACATTGGTTCATTTGGTTCTGTAGTCATATATGGGAGGACAGTTCCTTCACAAGGATGCCATCTGAATTCTGCCTCAAAGCAACTGGAGCAATTCTCAGTTTTAAAATGGACAGTTCAGCAGCCAACTCAGCAGAAACCACAGTACAAACACTAAAGAAAACCCACAAGCAGGAATACATATGTATTTGTAACAAAGTACCTATGGTAGAAAACCTCTTTACACAAAGAGAATAAGTAAAATGTTTGGGTGAATAGAACTGATCACAGTTTCCCAGAGTGCCAAAGGAAGGATATTAGCTTGTCAAACATCTCAAGTCCTACAGAGCTAGATCATAACAATTGAAGATTTTAATCTCATGCTTCAAGGAATAAAGTTAGACTACTTATCCCAAGGACAAAGCATCCCATTCTATGTTAGAGGATGTAAACCAAGTTTGATAGGCTCACAGCTCTGGAAATTTTTGCATGAGAAGAGAAACAAAAGGAATAACTGTATAACCAGTCACTGTAGGTGAAAAAAACCCCAAACAGATCTCATATTTATATATAGACTTGAATTAAAGAAAAGGAATTTATGTATTGTTCTAAAGCATGAAGGGAAAGGATAATCTTGGGAGAAATGGTTGACATCACTTTTCTAAGTTTGAGCAACCAGGGAGGTTCAAGTGGAGTGCTTAAAAAATGGGACATCTGTTCAACATTGCTGCGAAAACCACCATTTATTTATATACAACATCAATGACATTTCACAGGAAAATACAACATTTGCTGCTCTAGAACTTGTATTAAGGTCTAAAGAAATGACATCTTGATTTGAGAAAAGTGGTAGAAGGCTGTGACTGGTGGTTTAAAACAGATTTGCAAAAAGCAACAGCAGTCAAGAAGTGTGAGTAATAGAGGTAACATTTCAGAAAGTGACGAGAATAAACTGTACATGCAGTTGGCAACATAATCTGAGCCAACCCTCAAATCTGTCCTCCACCAATTATGAAAGGGTCATGCAGACTCATTGGAATGATGAAATACATAGAAAAATATATGTTTAACCTCTTTGAACCAGCAGCCAGAAAAATACAGTACATGATGCTGGATAGCTTAAAATTCTTAATGAAGTGTTAAAGGACCTGGAGGGATAATGAAATACCCTAACATAGAGGTAATATAATAGTAAATGAAAATCAAAACAGCATGTATTTAAGGAGAATAGAGATACAACACAAGCAAGCTTTCACTATCTTACAATATGATACTGGATCTAAAGAAGAAACCTGCAGACCCCTAGACTGGCAGAGGACACCTACAGTTCTAATATTTAATTTCTCTGTTTAACACACTGGTAATATATATTCAAAACATTCCAGAACCTTAATATGACTCATAAACTGCTGTTATTTTTGTACTTGATTACTAAGAGAAGATGTGAAATAGTGGACTTAAAAGAGATTTTAGCAAGAAATTGGAGCTATTATCTCATGCTGAGACTTCTACTACATAGCATTGATTGGTTAGAAAAAAAGACCCTGCCAGCCTCTTTTGCTAAGAATGATTTCTGAACAAACGTAGCTTTCCCATATGAGGTGATAGCTTAAAAATAGGAGTGTGTCTTACCACATACAGTTTTCTACAAATGAAGTAATGACATCAAACACAGTAGTTGTTGGCTTATTTAAAGTTGACTTCTTGGCATGATATCTCCACTCAGTATGACAGGACAGAGTTAAGAGCTCAGCAGTAAAATTCAAAAATTTGCCATTTATACAGGGGAAAAAAAATAATGGTAGGTTGAATCATTCCCAAAATGAAACTCAGAATAATTCTGAGCAAATGACTGCTTTTAACAGTTATTTACTCTATTTTATAGCACAATGTTAACCTAAGCCATAAAACATAATGACTTGGACTGCAGAAGTGGCAGCACTTTTTAATTTTCATTCCAAAAATACTAATACATACTGTTTGTAACTTTTGCTTTAGTGCTTTGTATTTAATGTGCAGGAATTTGTTGTAAATTGCTATTAAAATTGGAATTAATTTCTAAAGCAAAATAAAAGCAAATTATTTCCTTCTGAACCACTCAACCATCTCCTGGACCCATAAAACAGTTTCTTTTATTGAACCTCTCATGAAAAATGTAATGTTTTTCCAAAGCAAAGTTCTCTGCAGTGATGTGCCAAGTGATCTGATCATAATGAGGGAGCTGGGTAACCATGGAGTTTGTTTTCATCTACTTCATAATTACATTGCTTATAGTTCATGTTTTTAGCCTGCAGCTACCACAAAGACTTTTTCAGCATGTCTGCCTGCCAAATCAGTTTTTCTGTCCTTGGTCTCTACAGCAGCCATGGCTGGCTGTAGCCTTTCTGATGGGTATCTGAGTGGTCTCAGGCACAACACCTTGTGCCTAATTGAAGCTAAAGTACTGTACAAGGTGAAAATCAATGTGTGGAGGGGAGGGAGAGCGATAGGAGCTGTCAAATGCCATTTCTGACACGCACTTTTGGCTGTAAAGGAAACACAGGCCTCTCATAAGACAGAAAACTGTAGTCCCAAGTCTTTGTTTGCTAGGGGTTCTCATTCTCAACCCCTAACCAAATTAACTAATATAACCATTTTGTTTTGTTTTGTTTTTTAATTAGCAGAATCACACAAAAATTTGAGAGTGACAGAAGACTTTGCCCAGAGAATTGTTGAGAAAGAAAGCAAGAACTAAATTTCTCAGAGGTTTTTAGAACACAAACAGTGAAGAGAACAAGAAACAGGGAAAGATGACTTTCTAGATTCACTTCTAACAAACAGGAGACAACAGGATGAAAATCAGAGGATGAAAGGCAACTCTGGTAGACTGCCAACAATATGACAACATTCATTAGTAAAGAAGAAAGAGAGTGAAAACAGAATATTAAAACCAAAAAAATGTGTGAAAAGCAGACTCCAACAAACTCAGAGCTTTGTAAGTATACTTTTGTGGAAAATGAACCCAATGAGGTAAAAAACTGTGCTCTGAAAATTTAGCTATTGTTTTAAAAATTATATAAAGGGCACAAGTGTAAATTACAGTGGTAGATGAAAGCTAAAAAGTGAAATTTGTCAAAATGAGTTTTTCAATCACTTAAAATTTAAGAACGAAGAATAGAAATGTAGAAATCAAGTAATTTATGAAGGATCTTAGAATAGTTGGAGCATGAGGAAAAGAATAGAAGAGCCAAAGCTTAAAGCAATCACTGCTGGCAAGAGATGTGAATAGAAAGAATACCAGCAAAAGGGCTGGACACCTCCCAAGGGACCAGGAAGCTATCAACACATGATATCAAGAAACTGAAAGTAAATCTAATGTCTTTTTTGCTTGAGTCATCACTAAAAGGTCAAGTTAAGTCAAACAGGTAATACAGTAAATGCTTATGACAAAAGAATGAGTCAAGCTATGGGAAGATAAAAAACAAGCCTGAGATTGCTAAAAATATTTATACACTTGTAAGCCAGCTGCACATGCCTATTTCCACTCCAAGGCATGTAAAAAAAATCATTTCACTAAAGTCAGAGGCATTAGAAGTCCTTCTGGAAAATTTGTGACAATAAATGAAATTCCAGAAGACTAATATAGTGAAAATAACATCCTCTTTTAAAAGTGCAGGAGAAAAATTGGAATTACAAGCAGTTGGCTTAACTTCAATAATACAAATTAATTACAACTTTTGTAGAAAGAAGGAAGATAATATGGACACAAACAAAAGCCAGCATAGTAGTCAAACATGTCTTATTTTCTTCCACAAGATGAGGAGCATTTGTGTGTGAAAATGCAATATTTTCCTGTCAATAAAATGCAAACAGCTTTTAAGACAACAAACCAGACGACAGAGTATGAAATAGCTGAAATATTTTGGGCAATTGTACTTTCACAAGTGAATCAGATGTTAGAAACTGTCAATTTCCAATAGACAAGCAGCACTCTGGGAGAGGTAAATAGGTGTCCTATCCCAGAATATGCAAGGGCTCAGCCAGCACGGGCTCCTGTTTCCAATGAGGGACATTGACCACACCGGGCTCATAAGTAGAAGTCAATGAAGACCAGTAGGAGGTCTGAAAGAAGGCACTTACAAAGAACATTTGAAACATAGGGGTAATCCATTTTGGAGAAGATATACAGAGCAGTAAGTATCTGATGTGCAAATGTGATACAAAAGGGGAAATGAGTTGTTCCCCACACTGAGCGTGGGTAGGGAAGAAATGAAGGATTTAAACCAAGAGATGAAATTAAGCTCCAGACTAGAAATATAACTTCCTAGTGGGAAGACTAGACAAGAGCAGAAATCAGTTTCCCAGGGAGACCTTAGAAATCTTGGTTTTTAAAAGCAGGTGGGGCAGACATTTTCAACACCAACATGAGATCAAGGAAATGGACTGGATTACCTCATTTTCCTTGTACATCTACCTGCCTTACTGCTGAGGGCAAGGCAAGTGGGAAAGACAAAACCAATTCCAGGTGGAAGAACTTACTGAGAGGACTGGATAAAATTCACCACTCTGCAAAAAGTGAATACCAGATCTGTGTAACATGAAGGTTTTCCCAAAGTCCCCCAGATTAATTGGTGCTTAAGTGTTCTAATGGAATTGCTCTGTAATCACCCCTCTTCCGAACAGGAACCTTCCTCGCTCTTCCAAAACAAAGTGAACCAAAACCTCTGAATTGCTCCTGTTATTTCAATTTAATCTTGTTTACTTATTATTGCCAGGAACTAACCAAAACCAAAGCCCCACTGTGTTAAATATCGTATTAGAACAGAAGAATGAATAGTTCTTTCACCAAAAGGCTCAGAGTTTGAAGGTAGCCGCAATTTACTCTTTCTGCTTTCTTTTTTTATCTTTGAGATCTCTGGAGAGACATAAATATGATTTTTCAGTATAGATATATTATATTTGAAAATTCAAGGAAAATTACTTTTTATCACCCTAATTTTCAGTGCTAACAGTTTTCCACAATAAGCATTCTAAAAGTTGAACTCTTTGAGGGCTATTTTGAAGAGGTCAGCATTTGAATGTTTTGAGGTATGGGGATATTATTATTTTAAATGTTTCTTTATGTAAAATGTCTTTGTAGTTGGAAAAAATATTCTACTAATTTGCAGTTATCAGTACTTGAGAACAGAACTAAGTATGATGACTGTATCACGCTAGAAAATGTTTGTCATTTCTCAATTACATAACCTGCATCTTGTCTTTCCAGTCTGAATCTGATTTTGTAAGCCAATACAGTTTTAGTCCTGTCCAAATGTCATTCATGGCTATTGTCAAACATTCTATATCTTTAATGTAAGCTAGAGAAAACAACAATTCACATAAAGAACATATTGCATGAAATGACTTTATGGGTTTTGAATCCCTTAAACTTAATTGTTTTATCTCAATGTCTTTCAAAACTGTTTACATACTTTCAAATTATTAGAGCAGTTTTGCTATGTGGTTACCACTTTAAAGTATATTCTTTCAAATAGTTTTGCTGGAGCATGGTGGGAATGAGAGCAACATCACAGCATTACAGAAATAAGGCTCATGGTAGAATGTATTTGCAGTGTGAATGAAACAAATATGCAAATGTTGTGTGCTCTTTTCTAGATAATACATCACAAAACCATATTATGTACATGACTTTTGACTCATAATATGTGAAAAACATATTTTAAAAAAGTTAAAAGCA
Organism: Brachypodius melanocephalos; assembly: GCA_013398615.1. NCBI lineage: Eukaryota > Metazoa > Chordata > Aves > Passeriformes > Pycnonotidae > Brachypodius > Brachypodius melanocephalos. Next base: position 5,027,283 of record VZSR01001854.1, read on the forward strand.
ACTATTGCTAAATATGGGATTTCTGTTATTATATATTATTAATCCCAGGGGTTTTTTTTCACTGAGTAGATTGTCTGTTTGAATAACTATGCTATTATATTATTTCTTCAGAGAAATAACAATTTCTGACATCTAAAATCGTTGTTGACCTAACCTCCAAAGTATAACATTTGTTTTTAAAGGATTCTTAGCCTTTTCCCATTACAGACAGTGATTATCTTAGGCTAGTACCAATCAGCAAACTTCATAGGTTTTTGTATTTCATTTACAATTTTGTTCTTTTAACAGTGTGTTGAAGCTACATTTACTATATCTATTGATGTCTGAACTTTATGTTGTTTTTCTCCTACCTCTTTCTCCATTCCCTTTTTAATAAGCAAATTGAATTTCTGCAAAATTCAACTGCTTATTTTCTTTTTGTTGAGCTTTATTTGTGACTCTTTTTCTCTTGGTCTTTACATTTTCTTTCAGATCTCTTTTTCTTATAAGAGGCTTAAGTTATCAATAAATTTATTCTGGGTCCAGTTATTTGGCTTTATGCATATACATACTCAGCTTCAGTAGACCAGTTAATAAGCCTAGTCCACTGTTCTTATTTTCATCTTCTTTGTTGAGTAAAAATGGACTGAAATATTTGTATAAAGTTTGGTTGTGTGTTTCCACGATTTTTTTAAGCAGGCTATGTGTGCAAATTTAACCAAATGGATAACTGTTTATGCAATCTAAAAACTTAGTTTTCAATAGTAACATCTATGCAACTAAATCCATTATAACAGTAAAAAAACCACCTCACAGTGAGGTATATCAGGATTTATGCAGAGCTTGAGTTAAACTCAGTAATACATCAGAGTAATAGAATCTTTTCCTTGTCATGTTTAAAATTATTATTAATAATATTTACATAAAAATATGAAATGCAGTTATCATTAATGTTATGTATTTGATAGAATATGAAAATAGGCAATACCAATTAAAAGTATAACCCGAAGAAAAGTTTAGCAATTTTTGAAAAAATATATTTTAAGTGGAATTTCAAATGATAATATTTCAATTTTTTATTTCCACATTCAACACTGCAAAACCAGAAAATATTTTTTAAATTTTCATTGTGTTTAATTGGTAGTTTAATTTGAAGGACTGTAATTTAATGGGTTTATTGCCTTAAAATGAACCAAATAATCCTTGTAATTCATTTACAAGGCTGAAAATCTGACCAAAGCTTGTTGTAATAAAAATGAGGCAGAAATATTCCCTCATTTGACTTAATAATTTTTAATATCTCTAAAAATTTTAAAATACATATATTTTGTATAATAGAATAGATTATCTAATTTTATACTTTTAAATAGTACATTTTTTCATTTACAATATTTATGTTTTGTTTTGAAATTTGAGAAACATATTGTGCAATTTTTCCCCTTCCTTTAGATATTCAAAGATACTACAGTGAAGTGACACGGTCCAAAATCTGTTTGCACATTATAGCAATTAAAATGATACAATATTATTGTTTTCTCTATGCAAATGGGAAGTGAAATAGCCTTGAGATGATTTAGATACACCCATAAATCAGACAGGCTAAACAGAGTAAGCTTTGCTTTGCACAGATGTGACAGCCAGATGTGGATCTGCTTTTTATTTCATAGCTGTAATCTGTACTGGATTTAAGTTATTTCCTGAAAACTAAGGCATGCACTGAAAGCTGAAACATCACTAGTTGCTTCAGGTCAGTACTTTTTTAAAGCAAGGATCATTTCTCTGTTTGGACTCTTTTTCTCCGGGGAAGAGGTGAAACAGGAATTGTTGTTTCAGGGGCTTTTTTTTTTTTTTTTTTTTTAAGAGTTCTTAAGCAAAGCCAGCAGATTTCATGGTATCCAGAATCAGCCCTTAATTTTCTACTTGTTTAACAGATTCATTCAAATTATTAAATAATTTTTGGCCAAAGGTGCAAATTGTTTTCACTGTAACAAGTTTGTTTCTATATCACATTAAGTTAATGCTGTTTCAAGCCAAAATTACTATATATCCCAGGATGATCATGCTGTAGTGTAGAGACAGTGTACTATTGGCAGGGTCCCTTGGCAGAACAGGAAGCTTTCCTGTTTTTTTGTTCTGTACAGTTGCTAATGCCTTCTCTAGAATTAAGATACCAAGGTTTTTTTCTCGGCATTCACATTCTTCCAATTAAAGGTAATGGGCGAAACGTTGTCCTCAGTTATGTGGTCATGATCTCCGAGAACTTTGTGCCAATTTTTTTGGAAGTGATGAACAAAAAACCCCAAATTTCAGCTGTGATTGCCTGTATGAGATTCAGGAAAAGTGCTACCAGGTCTCTGTGCTTTGTACAGTGCTTATTCTTGTTGCCTTGTAAATGAATACTCCACATCTAATCACTTGCTCTAAACCTAACCTCTGCCTGTTCCAAATTAGTCAGAAAACACCTAGATTCTTGATAGTACAGATCCAAGACACTGATGCTTTCACAGAAAAAAACAATAAACACCCTCCATTTGCAAATGGATGAAGAAGAAAGATGACGTTAAAATATACAGTGCCTCAACTATGCTTAGGCTTTCCTATTCAATATCTGCTTTCTGTGGGCTTTTCCTCTCTTCAGACACTGATTTTCCTGGATTGTCTGACAGCTACTAGGCAGTCATCAGAACCTCACAGCTCTGCCTTGCTGTAAAGCTGAGTGTTCTGAAACAATGGGTAAAGGGCTGTATCAAACTGAGGTTATGCTCATCAGGAGTTAGGCACTCTGATGAAGATCCTCTTTCTCTTCTGAGAGCAACACAACTATATCTGTGGAGTTAACTGGAAAACATTTGTTCTAGTCCTTTCTCCTGCGTGTTCTAAACAAAAGGTTTGCTTGGTACGTTTTTAGGCTTTCTAGACTTCCTTTAACTGTAGCTAATACAAGTTATATGGGCTTGTAAATTTTGATTCTTTTTAGGGGTTTATGACTCCCAGCAATCTATATGGAAGTAATTTGGTAAGTAGGAATAGGATCAGTTCTCTTTGTCCCTTTATAAAGATATGTTCTTGAAAGAACACATAGTAATGCTGTCAGCTAGACCAAGGACATAAACACCTGGTTTGATACCATTCCATTAGAAAATAATATGGGCATGAAGTATGATCCAGCTGTCTTGGAGTTTTCTGTGCTCAGATTATTTGACTGCAGTTTTAGACATCGTCATAAACTGAAAATTACTAGCTATAATTCAGCTTCTTCAGTTGTGGTTCTTCACTTCTTCAGACCTCTTTTCCTTTTTTTCCCCCTTTTTCCTGTTTTCTTTCATTATTTGATGAACCTTGATGCAGGTCAGCTATTTACCTGGTGTATATTTCATATTTAGTTTTTGTTAGGTATTATTATCTTGTATAATGTGGCTAGTTCCTGCTAATCTGGAAAAGAGAATAAAAATAGGCAGATGTAATTTGCTTATTTGGGCAGACATGAGGTTACTGAGTAAAGCAATGTTGGCTTGGGAGAGTTCTCAAGGGTAATGACTCAGTATTAATTTAAAAACAGACTTAGAGAGTGCTCAGTTTACAATTTATAATCTGGCTGAAGAGATTGGCCTGCAAATCTACACTACTTTTGCCATGTTTTTCCAAAAAAGTGGTTTGTCCTGGAACATGGTAAAAGGGCAAATCCTGGCTGTAGCCCATCTAGAATGGTTCTCTGGTAAACAAATGTCTGTTGTTTTGTCATGACAAGAATTACAGGAGTCTTTTTGTAAGTCTGTTTATTGAAATTATAATGTTAAGTTCACTTTTAAAAGTCAATTTAGGTCTCACATAAACAAGGTAGCAAAAATCCAATCCTACTTAGCATTACTGCTTCTTGCTTCAGTCCATCACTTGCATTTACTTCCACCATGATGACCAATCTCCTTAATTTATCATCTCATAAATCAAAAGTTGAAAACATTTTTATGTATTTCAACATCAAACATTCAGGGTAGTTTACAAATGGCAACCCTGGGTGACGCTGAATATTTTGCCCTTGAGTTTGTGCTCAAAATACAAAATTTCAAAATCCAGACTTCAGAGAAAGATCTGACTGACTAGAAAAAGGTGTACTTTAAATAGAGAATGTGGTTGGTTTAAGTCACAGTATTTTTGAGAAAGACTACATGAGCCCTCTGTAGATGTCTTTATAATGAGCTTCCACATTAATTTTAAGAAATCGGTATGATGTGCTGCTTGCAGATTATAATGTAATTCTGTAATACAAATTAGATCAGCTTTGAATGTCTTTGAAATGTAGTGTGTTAAAAATGGTATGTACAGGTTAAAAGATACAGATTCAGAACACCGGGATTTACATGAAATTATCACACATGCTTTGATAGAGCCCTAGACTGATTCAAAAGAGCAAGTTTCATATGAAGCTGTCTCATTTTCTTTGATAGCCACCTTGATCTTTATGCAGTCATCTATTAATTATATTACAGATAAGGTAAATAAAAGTGTTGAAATATTGAGATCACAGCCTCCTTTTTTCTTGTGAAGACTGAAGGTATGCTTCTATGAAGTCAGTGAGCAATGGGGAATGATAAAGGTATTCTTTAGCTGTCAGAGAGTATTTATTTTGACACGTGACTGAAAGATCTAGAGTTCAATAGCTAAGAGCATAACTGAAAGGGTAAAACTTATATGTGATCTAGACCAAAGGTGCTATAAGACAGTCTATGAATTTTCCAGGGTCAATGCACACTACGAAAGCTTTCCTGGAGGAATTATATTTCATTTAGTTCTCACAAGACTTTGCTGTAAGCCTCATCCTGCCATGTGCTGATCACGCCATGCAATTGTCACTAGCATCACTCTGCATTCCAGATTGTTTCCTCTCAGGTTTGGCCTCTCTGATTGTCTCACACAAACAGCTTGAAAATTTTAACCCTGTTAGTTCTAAAGGAGCCCATCATGCTTAGTACAGACTAAACATAGGAAATTTGCTTATTTTATCAGCGTTCAGGATTGAGTGGATTTTGAATGGAGAAATTTTCCTTTTTTTTTTTAATTAATTTAAAGGCAGCAGCATTTAGCCAATAAGCTACAGTGTCACTGTTACACAGATGTCACTGCAGAATACTCTGTCTCAAGACATTGGCTTACCTGCTTACTCTTTAATTTAGAATGTTCCAAAAGCAAATTCCTTTGCTTTCAGTAAGCCTTAGTAGAAATGTCTAACCCATAAAAGGTATTTATCGCTATAGGGATGGAATATGCATTTATTCACCTTAATATTAAATTCCAGTGTCCAGCCCTTTGTAGATACAGATAACAGAACCTGTCATGAAAAAAACAAGCAATCAAACCACGTGTATCTCTGTGAGAACAATAGCTTGATCAAAACAAAAATACAAGTGCCTTTATGAAGCTTTGTGAGTGTAATAGGTTTAATTTAATTCTTTGCTTTTATAGACATTGGCATTGTCTGAAGACTACTCAAGAGGTCTTCTATATTTTTTTACTTTTCTTTAGGAGATATCCACATATATTTAAATTTTAAACTGATATTGCTAACATTACATGCTATGGCTCGCATTTTGATGTGAGATCATCAAAAGTTAGTTACTTCACCTCTGTCTCCATTTATGTGCTAAAAATGTGAACTAGCAATATGCTCATAAAGCACTCTAGATTGCTGCATTAATTATTGGTGCATTTCTTTTTTAAGAGATTCTTTTCTATAGTTCTGTATATTTCAGTCATAGTCTTTAAAGGATTTATTGTCTACACATGCATATCAGTCCTACCTCCATTGATGATATTTATGCTATAAACGTATGAAGAGGGAAAACAGTCCCTATGCTTTTAAAAGTAGTTTATATAAATATTGCAAGAAGAAAACTATTCAGAACCCTGTCCAATATTTTTCTGTAGTAAAGTTCTTTTGTAAACTCACTTTGTAGTCAAGACAGATGAGTTTTTTGCAAGTTTATTTTTCTCAAACTAAGGAATGCAATTAGGTGACTTTTATCTAAAACATAAATCTGCTGACTTGCTGCTAAAGTTTTGTAAAATAAGGAGGTAGGCAATGCTTACAGCAAGAATTTCCTAGACTGCAATTGTATAGGTGCTTATTCCTAATTTTGTGTTTTTCTCTACAGAATCAGTGTGCAAAAACCATGTGAAGCATACAGTGGCTATACACCAGCTGAAGAGAGTATGGAGAATGGAAGGAAAGAGATAAACCCAAATGCCCTGGAAAAAAATAATAGCTATAAAAACATTATTCTTTTTGTAGGATGACCAAGTGATATCCTCTGCCAGGTAGGTTTTCATCAAAGCCAATGTTATGCTATATGTCTTAAGATCATCTTTGGTACAAGACAAAGAGTGGTAATATCTGGGTGTGAAAAAACAGTGATTTGATGTAGCAATGTACTAATGTAGAGAAGGAAGCTTATTAAATAAATATGTATGTTTTCCATAAAACAGAACAGGATTATTGCCAAGAAAGAATAAGCATTTTGGCTATAAGAATGTAGCTTCAACAGGTTTCCATTCATAAGCTAAATTTACTGCAAAACACATTTTCTACTGGGTATGAATGTTCTTTGCTCTTCTGGCCTTTGGGTGATTACTCTAAAATTGTCAAAACTGAAAAATGGTGTCTGCTTATAAGTCATGTGCATGCTCGACATTTTTGAAAACTACATCCTGAACAATGTATTAGACCACACAAGGTACGCTTTTATGGACAACTTAAAAATATCCAAGATTTTGTTATGCAGATTTGCCTTTTGTGGTTGTTGGGTCTTATTAAACTTTCTCAGGGGTGGGGTATTGGGAAGGGAGATTAAAAAAACCCAAAAACCAATTGTCATAGCTCTCGTATCATGCCAGTATAAATACTTTAATTTTCAGACATTTTACTGTAGTAGAAAAGTAACACATTCAGTGTTTTTATTGAATGTAACACAGTCATTTTATTGAATATGTCTATTAAAAAAATTTTAAATTGTTAATTTATTTTCCCCTCTGAATAAACTTACACATATATTGATTCATATATACATGTCATCTGTTGTTTGGGTGCTTAAGGGTTTTTTTAATTTTTTTTTCTCATTTGGTTTTTAATTGTTAAAATAAAATTACCTGTAAGTCATTCATTAGAGTATCAAATTCAGAAGCAAAGGCTTTCCAGATTACCTCCAAATGGTTTTGGATTATCTGACATAGACCAACATCTCATACCACAAAAACCATGATATGGCTGCAGAAGAACACAATGAACAAAAGAGCTGGAGACACTGGAGCTGCAGCCAAAATCTCTTCTGATGTTCTGAACCAATCCTTGCCCTTGCAGCTGTGAGAGCTGGCACTGGCATTGCTCCTTGTTGATGCTCACAGATATGAAACTTGCGATAACACCGTGAGAGCCACTAGAGATGGGCCGACATCAGGTGACTTCTTCTAGGCGACAAAGCAATTTTCAAGTAGAACATCGTCCTTCAAGGGCAAGTAGCAGACGAGCAGGAGAGGGATTGTTTTTCTTGGTTCATAGTTTGCATTTTTTTTACTTCAGTACCTTTTTTCTACCTTTTACAACCAGTTTTTTATCCCCTATGGCCTATATTGAATAAAAAGAAAAATCCACTGATTTTGCTTGGATTGACTGTGGCTGAACCATTTAAAGTAGAATTTTGGAGTATTTTTTAGCTTTTATACTGAGATTTTTTTTATCTTTAGTATCATTTTCTTCTAATATGGATAGTTTCCATGTTAAATGCAGGTTTATCACATTAATATATTACAGAAAGTATTTTTAAAGATAAACCTAACAGTCACTTTTTTTCTGTTTGGTTAAAAACTCTCTGCCCTTGTTTGAAAATAAAAATAGGTGTTTTCTTGTAGGAAAATCTATATCAACAAGACTAAAAGACACAGAATATCCGAGATCAGCTGGGGAATTCTGAGACAATATTGCATTGACAAATAATTAGAAGAGATTCATTTATCATACATTTTGAAAGGTCACTCATCCTGTGATAACAGAGGCTGACGCTTCAGATCCTGGCTTCCTCCTCCAGATCCAGCAGTGTAGCAAATCCAGCAGTGTAGCACACCAGTGGCCACTCAACAGATGTCTGTACCTGATAACCTCAGACCAAGCTTCACCCATCCCTTAGCACGCCCTATTGTAAAGCTACAGTGCATGTAGTCATGTACAGTGTGCACCATCACTGTAAATGCTTTTCAAAGCAAAAGTAAGCTTCAAAAGGAATTTTAAACCATCTCATAGTGCATGTATATCTGTAGTGCACAAATAAGACAGGAAGCAGTTGCACCACATTTTCTGCTAAATCTAAAGAATATCCATCCAACACAAAGCAAAGAACAAGATTGTTGCAGCAACTGTAGGTTCATTCAGAGCTGATTAGATGGTAGAAATTATACACAGAGCCATCCATAAAAATTATGCCATTTTTACAATTATTCAATTTTCTCATTTTTCTGCAAGCTGGTCATAGGATGCCCCTGTAACTCCCACTGATATATTGACATAAGAAGTTCTGAAAGTTTGTCTTTCTCTAAAAATACACTTGAACTAGCTGAACTTCCTGATCTACTTCTCTCCCCAAAATAAACAATGAGTGTGATTTGTTTGCATTTGAGAAGTTGCTCTGAATACCTTTAAGAGCTTTTGTGGAAGTGCATTTAACTGCACATATTATTCTAATTTTTTTTTATTATGCAATATTCCCAATATAACAAATCCAAAGGATTTAACTGGAACATAAAAAACCAATATCCTTAATATGATATGTTAAAAAATAGTAATTATATTTAATATTTTAACATTTATGAAAATCCTGAATTACAATGGATTATTTTTGGAAATGATCCCATGTTATTTGTTCCCTAATAGTCCCAGGGACACTTGACTTTTTCCAAAAGAAATATAAATCTTATTAAAAAAACTTCTGAAGGTTGGTATGTGTACGTCTAGAGAGAGGTTACTTTCCTTTTCATCTTTTCTTCATCCAAATTTTGATTTCTTTGCGTTTGTCAGCTTAAATTAGGCTTTTAATGTTATTTTAGCATTTTTTACTAAATGTGTACTGAAAATGGTCTGGCCTAATGTTAACACAGCTGTGAAATTTGATTTTTATCCTCTTTACTAAAGGACTTGTGGGAGTATAAAGATTTTTATAACAGTGCTTCCTAAGGAGGTAAAAACAATCAATATACTACTATTAAAAAAAAAAAAAAAGTAGATAATTTGCACTGTACTCTTGACCATAGCAGTAATTAAATAAACACTAAGTAGAGTCACCCACTGCTTATAAGCTGGTGAGGATAATTTAGCCACTACCATTCACTCCTGCTTTAACATATCCAATTCTGGCACTGTGACAACAGCTCCAATGTATTTCATAGAGTCATGTGATAATTGTATAGAAAGAACCTCTGGAGGTGATCTGATGCTGCAAGGCCATGAGAAATTGGATTGCTCAGGGATGTGTCTGGCATAGTTTTGGATATCTCCACAAAAAAATTCAAGAAATTCTTGCATGTGTTTGAAAACCTTTGTGAAGAAAAGATTCTCCATAATATCTAAAAGCTATACCTTCCATCCATTGCTTTCTATCCTGCCACTGTGCAGCTGGGGCTAAACCCTGGACCTGGCTTTTGACATCCTCCAGGGTAGATGGAGACAGCAGTAAGATCTCCCTTTCACATGCCCTTCATACTGATGAACAAAGATCTAAATCTCCCCGCAGGTGTTCTACACCCTAGCCCCTGCACAGCCTGGTGGCCCTCTCATGAGCTCTCTCTGGCAAGTCACTGCCTGATTTCACTACCTGGGGAGGACAAAATGGACACAGCACTCCAGGTTTCTCTCCTTCTCAGAGCTGAGCAGAGGGGGACAGAGAATTCTTTGATCTGGACCTCTCCTGGTCAGCTCACCAACACCCTTTGTCGCAAAATTATCTCCTGTTTTACTTTACAAAGGTTTTGGTTGCAGTGAAGAGTTGGCCATAGTTGAAATCATGCTGACTGCTCCTGAGGAGCACAGAAATGGCCAAGAGGATGCACACAGGGCCTGTTTTACTGTGGAGCTAGGCTGATTTCTCTGCAGTTTCTCTTTTTCCCATGTTCCTGCCTGCAAAATTGTCCTTGTTTGGCCTAGCCAAGACAGGTACTCTGAGCTCTCATCTTCACCAAGATGGTGCTTAGCCCCCACTGGAAACATGAGCCTTCAGGTTGGAAATAAGCCACCTGTTATCCCATGGCAGCAACAAAGGAGAACCCCAGAGTGCTATGGCCTGGTTGCTCCTTGCCATCAGCACTCTTTTTTGCTTTCCATGGTGTACAACCCAGTTTCAAAGCATCCTTGTGCCTCTGCCTGTGCTCCCAGAGCTCAAGCTTTTGCATCTCACACTGCTTTCTCTGGAGGCCTGCTTACAAGCTGCTTTCTTGAATCAGCCTCTGAGCAGCCTGGGGAAACACCTGACCCCTATATGTTGCAGCAGTTTTCAGTCAAGTTTGGTATCACTTTATTTTGGTCAGAAGCTCTCCTGTGTTCTGTGTCACATGAAGGAGATGGGGACAAGCACTGAGGGGCCTGGAGACCCATGTGTGCTGAAGCCAAAGTAATTTTGCAATATTGAAAAGAAAGTCAGGTCTTCTCCACCCAGCTTCTTTTACAGTTGGTATAGAAGAGATCTGCTTTTTCTCTCTACAGAGGAGGGCAGAAGCACTGCAGGTGGAAAAGAAGGTATTACTTGAATGGCATTTTTGACCACCTGGAGATGGTGTCCAGGCTGGCAAGGCTGATGTCTGTGTCCTGCCTTTAGGATAGCTCACTACCTTCCAAGCCAATTAATCACTGGCATGTGTTTAAGACACCTTTCACTGCCTCAAGTCACTGAGCCCAGGCTAGGCAAGGTTGTGGGCTACAGATGCTTCCCAGGTCTGCAGAAGATAGCAAACAATAAATTTGTCCCTTCTGCAGGAAGTTTGTTGCTTCTTTCTGGAGGGAATCTCATCCAGAGCCACACACACAGGCTGCACCTCCTGCTGGTCCCTCACCATCTCCAATATCATCCCAGTCTCCAGTGGGTCTGGGCCCCTGGTGACCTCAGAGGAAAATTGTTTCGTCACCTCATGCATTCAGTTTTTCTCCTCCTACATCCATTTCTTGCCCTGCTTCCCCATATCCTTCCTCCTACAGGTTTTCTCCCTTCAACTTAACAAGATTTAGCAGGCAAAGGTGCTGGAACCTCTTTTCCAGCAAGGAGGGGATTTTCTACTGCAGATTCCAAGGGGTATAGTTGGTCTGGGCGCTTCTCATCAGGTCTTTGTGGAAAGATTTGGTTAAGGGGGCAGGCTTGTGACAATATTTCCCAAGTTAGACTGGGCTCTGGGGAAATCCTCTTTCATCAGAAGGTCTATGTAGAGCCCTTCATGCTCCAATCAGAGCTGGCAACAAGCCCCCTTTTCCTTCTTACACCCAAGGAGGTGCTCCAAGACCCCTCAGTGATCACAGATATGACACACAGCAATTGAGGGGATAGTCCTGTGGGTGGATTTCTTTTAAGGGCTCTTAAGGTACAACAGGTTACCCATATGGTCTGTCAGGTGGCTGGTGAAAGCAAGGGGCTGCTGAGGGATATATCTCTGTTTCCTGGCTCCAGGATGTGAACTCTTCCGTCAAAGCCAACCCACTGAGGGCTTCTCCAGGAATGTCTGGAAACCTCTCAGTATGACAAGGAAACTTTCATCCCAATTCAGTGGGACAACTTGTACATACATTTCTTGTTTATCACTCTCTCACACTTGATGAGTTTACAAAGAGAAAACAGAAAATGTCAGTAAAGATAAGTTTCTTATTAACATTTAGAATTATTCAGTAAGAGTACTTGTTCCATGTATATTCCAAGATCTCTGTGCAAGGGTGAAAATATAACATTAAAGTAAAATATATTTTACAATTATATTTTCAATAATTCTACTTTCAACTTTTATCACCATTTTTGAACTTTTTTACGGTCTATTTTACATATTTTTTCTTGATAAAACAAATCATGAACAAGACTTCTGTCCTTTTTTGAGAGATAATTTATAAAACCTTCAGTATTACACAAGACCAAAATTGTATGTAATTTTTCTAATATTATGGTATACTCCATCTAACTAATAGTATTATTAAAATCAATATTCTTGAAAATGTGGTCTGGTATCTAAACTATTTTAGATCGATGGCATTGCTTCCTTAAAGGAGTGTTGAATAGCTCTTTCATGAAAACTGAGTAGTCTGTTTCACATTCAGTTAAAGGTAATAATAGAAGTTAATCCTAATAAATTGCAGCAAATGAAAAAAAAAATTAGATTAATATACCATGCTGTTTACTTAACCACTTAAAACCTGCAATGTACTTGGAGCTGAACTTCAGAAAAGACTCACAGAATTGTGTTTTAAATTATGTACAGGAGTGTAACACTGTAATTTCCATCATTGCTAAGAAGCAGAAGATTGAAAACTCACTTTCACATAAACCCACAATGAAACTTTGATAATAAATTTGTCGCACTAGCAATAACAGAACTGTAATACCATAGTTACTATAGCTGTAGTTTTACTTACAGCCATTGATGTTAAATATAGGCATCTAGCAAAAGAAACCATCATTTATTATCTGACCTTTTAGTTAGTGTAGTCAGGTGGTTGTCAGTAGCACTCCATCTTGTTTTTTGACAGAATTAAGATCTATTTTTTGCTAAAACCATCCTGGATAAGCTTATATCAAGAAGTAGCTTTGCTGTGTTAGTAGAAAAATTAGAGTATTTACTGTCTATGTGAAATTAGTTACATGTCAGGTGTGCAACACCACTGAATGTGTTGCACCTAGAAATTAGCATTGTTTAGATGCAATTTTTATATTAACTGGTTTTGGTAATATAAAAAAGGTCTCTGTATGTGTGTGAGCTGTACACTGCTATGTAAAGCAGATGAAAAAAAAATAACTGTTAAGTCTTTGTACATTTTGTATTTTATGTACTTTAGGGGGAAATATTTTTTTTTTAATAAAACAAAAACAAAACAAACCAAAACAAACTCCCACAAAATTTAAAACAATCTTGGCCCATTTCTCTTAACACATTTTATCTGAGTGTCTAAAAATAGCCTTTACTAGAAATATTTTTCTTTCGTAAGCCGTGGGGTTTTTTATTTTTGTGCAGATGCATAGAACTGGAGGATCAACATAAGAAGTTGCCCAAAAAAAAGACATGGTAAAAAACCTGTTAAGAAGACAAAATTTATTTCAAGAAGCATCAAGGACCCAGGTGCTAAGATGCATCTTTTTACTACCCTAGTTTTTGCTCACAGCTCTTTTTTTCAGCTGATTCAACAATGATTGTGAAGGTAGATCTACCAAAAGGTGTGTCATTAACAAAACTAAAACATGCAGAGCCTTTGTTGATTATAATTCATTCTTACTCTTGAGAAGATGTTGACTCATATGCTAGATGACTTCCTTCTCTGTTTTGAAAAGCAGTACAGAGTTGTTAGATTCCATCTAAGAAACCTGTTACAGGACCATATGAGACATATGCTTAATATCACACTGAGATATCTGGAAGGATTTCTTTACTGTATAAAGAAACACAGTATTCCTTATTCTTCCACTTCATTAACAGCACTCAGTTGCTTCAGCTTTGAAATGAGAATTTATTACTTTCCAGTCTAAAGATGAGTGTAATATTGGCAAGCAAAGAAAAATCTACAAACATACACCTTTGTTTTATGTGCTCAGAAATCTCTGAATATTCCCACGCAATTTTAAAACCAGGGAACACCTTTCCTCCTAAATTAGATAGCTGCTGTAAATTTCCATTTGTAAAAGCTTTTAGAATACAAGATGCCTTTGAAGGGATACTGAAATATATCTGTAGAAACATTTTCTCTTTATTTAAGCATCCTGAAGGTAAGAGGAAGAGGATTGTAGTTTATCACATCAGCAAAAGCAAGAAAACTTTAACATTAGGAACGCAGGTAAAAAGTAATAATTATTAAATACCATATACATTTATGTGATGTTGCCATTGACATATCTTTAGACAGATATATGTTGTCAGGATAAAACTCCAGAGCAAAAATTCAGGCTTTCATAGATTTGAGAAGCAGAGCTTGAGACTCTATGGATTAAAAGTGTATGAAGTGTGAGTGTCTTTCTCCAGTTATACAGAGATGAAACTTTAATGTTTTCTGGCATGAGAGTATTTTAGGGATAAATCAGACCTCTGTACTTCCTACAAGTAAAACAAAGTTTTCTAAGGCAAATTAAACAAAATGAAAACACACAACAACCTCACCTTCCCTCTTCTTCCCTTCATTGTCTCCCAAATTCTTCTAGGTCCTGGAAAAGCTTTGTAAAAAAATTTTAAATTGACATATTGTTCATATACATATACTGATTTTTAGATGTACCTCTTGAAAATATCATGAAAGTGGAAAATAAATAAAAGTAATACTTATTTTGTAGTGACCTGAATTTAGCATCAGATGTTAAAATCAAGACATGAAATTTTGATAGAGAGATAAAAGTCGGAACAGAGACCTGACCACATGCCGGATGATATTAGTGGCAGATGTGATCGTCAGAAGTGTGATGGCATTTCCTCTGAATAGGCGAATGTACTCTTCAAACTTTGATGTTAACATGATTAGCAATGAAAGTATGCTTTGTTCCTTTGCCTTCACATGGTCTCAATATTGGCAGTTATCGTTTACTTGTATTTTTAAATCAAATATTATCCTGCCCTGCATTCATGTGCAGATGCTTTGCACAATGCTGCTTTTTCTGTTGGATCTAAAAGAAAACTGTGAATCATTGTACTGAACAGAAGCTAATTTTTTTTCTCTCTTTTACTCAATCCACGCATTTGTATTTCCTAGTTTCATACTGGAAGCTACAGTACCATGCTTTCCATACAACTCCAATAAGCCAATTACTTTGTCCATTGCCCCCAGAAACCATTAATTGACTGCAAACACAAATTTATTGCAAAATGACTGCAGCTTTATTAAGCAACAGGATTTACAGGCAATAACATAATCAATAGAACATTAATATATCACATAATTAAGCAGTTCTTACAAGCTGTGCCTGTAGCCTTAAATATATGGAACATCATTGTGAGCTGTTGTCCAAAAACTATTCAAATTATGATTTCTAGAGAGGAAAAATACATATCCTCCCTCAATTGTAGGGAAAATGTCCTGTTTATCCCATACACATGCTCATTAATCACCTAAAAATTCTCATCTCTCCATCTTAAAAAATAATAGTTATGTAAGATTGTTACTATAACGCAAGCTAGAACAGCAAGGTATGCTCCTGAGAACATACTGGGATCAACTTTTTTATTTGATCTCCTATAAGTAAACCTGGCAGTCAGTGATGCTTTCTGTATTTTGCACATTACTTGTGACAGTAAAGATGGCACAGCAAACAAAATGGACAAAATATTAATTCTTGCACATTAGATTACTATTGAATGTCTTTCAGCTGCTGCAATAAATCTGGGTGTACTTATGGAGTTCTGTGAACCTAAAATAGAGTTTACTATTTCCATGAACTCTATTTTTTCATGAATGAATGACACTTGAGGTGATGGAATCTCTGTTAAATAGTATCTCTCATGAGCCAAAATTGTCTTGAACACATAACTTTCCCAAAACTTGCAGGAACAGTCTATGAAGTTCTATGCCTTCATTTTTACCCAAAATATTAGTTATTCTTAGTACATGGAGACATGTAAAGCTGGAAAGCCATGTCTGCACTGCCCTATTGGAATGTGGTTCAGTTGGCAGCCCCAAGGTCAAACTTCCTGACGAAATTCCCTTACTACTTCCACATACTTTTCAATTGTTCTCTGGCTTATGGTAGGCACGTTGTTGCTTGAACAGGGAAATGTCTGGGACAGAACAATGCAAATATCCAATACCTGCAGTATATACCTCCCATACATATATATAAATATATATATTTATATACAGTGTTCTGTAATGTGTCTCCTGAAATTCATAAGCCTACCCACTCTCACAAGACTTTGTAGAATTAGACCATGAGACTTTCATGCCATAACCCTGTTCCTCCTTTCTGCACCCAGAATGTCTCGCCTCCCAAAATGATGGCACATATACACCTCTCATTTCTAGGTATGGCATCCAAGCAAATGATGGCATGCTACTGCTGAGAAATCATCAAATCAGGAGAGAATCTGGACAGAATTAGTTTATTAGAGCATAGTCTGGGAAAGTCAGATGCAGCAACTCTAAGAGATCACTGACAGTTTGGACCAAGTCAACTTAATGCAGAGAGGAAAGCATTGACTCGTGGAGGAAGAAAAGTTGGTGGAGTCTTACAAGCCAAAGGCAGTAACTCTGATTGGAAGGAGGCTGTGTATAAGGAAATCCATCATAAGACTGCTGTGCAGCTTCTTCTATTCCTGGAATGTAAAATGGGAAGACACATCTCCAAACTGGTAACTCAAAACATGAAGGAGAAAAGGATGCCGCTTTAGTATACTTTAAAGGGTACTTTAGGAATATACCCTTAAAGGATACTTTCAGAGAAAAGACAGCAAAACATCTGCCATGCACATAAGCCTATGAGTGACCCTTGCCTCCCATTTGCTTTGAAGGACCTTCCAACCTAGCAAGGCAAACACTTTAGCTTCTTTGAAATCACTGCCTAGGGGCAGTGAGAACTATCCCAAACATATTCACTGCCCAGCATCATGCTTCCAGGCTGGCAACCTCCTCCATTATGCATTTACAAATTATTCTTCCATCACATATGTGTGAGCACTACTCACAAGCCAGAGATTGGTTATTCTCTCATAATGTGTAGGATACAACTCTGCTGCATATACAGTCATCTGAAAAATCCATTTTGGATCTATGCAGACTATCCTTCCTACTCCCAGTGAGAAGGAACAATCGTTCCTTTTGCTGATTCCCTACTCCACAAGTTTCACTTCAGAACTTTCTAAGGAAATTACTCAACACTTCTAGGAAGCAAGATGATCAAATCCATAAGGGAGATTTACAGTAGAAAATGCCAAGACACTGTTCATTCTGTAGAAAAGTAGGCAAAGTGAAGCAGAGCACTTTTAGACCAGAGTTCACACAATTTCACCATTGCTCAGAGGGACTCTTGATTTACACACAACACATATACATAACTAGTTCTATCACTGCTGTCTGAACATGAGGATGAACATGGATGTAAGCCCAGAACTCCCTCTGGCATGGCAGAGAACTGTGTATTATCAAACACAACAACAACAACAACAACAAAAAAAAACCAAAAAAACAAAAACAAAAAAACAAACAAACAAAAAACAAACAAACAAACAAAAAAACCCGAAAAAACAAAACAAAACAAAAAACCAACGAAAAAACAGATCAAAAGCAGTGTCCCAGAAGACTCTCACAATCTTATCCATTCTGGACACTTTCTTATGAATAACTGGGCAAACAGCCCAAAGCCTGATCTGGTTAGAATTGCACATCAGGTTTATACATTTGACAACAATTTTTGTACTTTCAAACATGTGTTTGTTCTCTGGACTTAAGGTCCTTTGGGACTGCCCTTAGCTCTATTGCTATTTTCTTTGTCTTCCTTTTGAGATCAGAATGCACATGCCTGGATCCCAAGAGATGGGAGCCCCTGCACATTCAGCTATGAACTAATGGTCTCTTGCAGAAGACCTGGGAGTCTCCAGTGTCATTCCAGGGAAAGGTTTGAAAAACATGACTGCCAAGTACAAAAGATATTCTCCCTGGGATCAGGGATATGAGATAATGTTCTGCTTCTGACTAGGAGGTGCGCTGCCAAAATTTTTTTGCCATGCTTTGAAACTAGTATAAGGAATGGCTTCTGTCAGACAAAACAGTAGTATTCTTGTATCAAGACTAGCAGAAGACTGGCCAGGAGGATGGACTATGATGTTTGTCATGATGTCTTGAGAGCAGTATCCTATTGCTCATGTTCTTCCAAAAGTTCAGGAAAATTACATGCATATATGCTAGATAGTGAGTTCATGGGTATGTTTGCGAATGTAGAATAATGATGGAGGCTGGCACTCTGTAAGGAATGATTTTTTTTTCTTGTAGTTTTACAGGAAGTATTTTGTATGGTTGGTTGGGGGTTTTTTGGTTTTTTTTGTTTGTTTTTTGTTTGTTTGTTTGTTTGTTTTTTTCAAGTAGTGGGGGAGAAAAATGTTTTTAGGTTGAAGAAGCAAGGGAGAGTAGAGTCAGGTCTGGTCTAGAAAATAGTCAGTCTGTTTGCTGACAGCAGCCTGCTCTTACAGGAACCAAAGACGAGACTCTTAGCTGCTAAGAGAAAAAATAAGAGAAACAAGAAGGAGAATATAATTTGAAAGGGAGGACAAGGAAAGAGAGAAAAAAGATAAAAGCCTGAAAGCCAGGAAAAGGCCCTGAGAGTAGGTGATGAAGATGGCGAATGAACATTTACACAAATGGCCTTCAGCCATGCCTGTTCCATTCCAGGAATAACTGACTGAAGCCACATCCATGGTCAATGAGCTGAGAGCCATAAGTGCTTATTGTCAGGAGAAACTGCACCGATTGTGGCTCCAAAGGTAAGAGCCACTCAAAAGAGATGCATGTGAAAACACTTTTATATAGGTGATTGTACACGGGACCCAAAACACCCGCACTGTGGATGCAGATAATACTCAATGGATTTACTCAATCTTTCCACAAAGGTGTGACAGACTTGCTTTAGTCTCTCAGAGCTTATAAGAGGCTATCAAACAAATGTTGATAGGCTCAAGTATCATAAGCTCAACATTATTCTGAGGGAGATGGGGAAAAAAGCAAACCCAACATCCTAGTGAGACCAAGAACATTTACACACCCCTTGTGATGGAAGTGCACATATCCCTTGTGATGGAAAAGCAATCAAGAGGGACAGTTTTGTTGGAGAGAACACAACTTCTGCAATGCTTCTCTGATCCTCCATATAACTTGCATAAACTGGTAAGGGAGGACCTAGTCAAACTGTAAGACTTGTCTTGCCTAAGAAAGCCATGTGTCTGGGCATTTCAAAGAGCAAACAACTTGCAAGCTCCTTCTGAGAGCATCCTCATACCCAGTTAGTAGCCACAAAAAAATTAGCACAAGATGAGATTTCATTAGCCTCCTGGTGGATTTACCACAGATTATCAGCAGGATACACATTCCCTCTGTTCACAATATATCATCTCCTCTTACCTCTTGTCCCCATGGAGTCACTTAGATTCACAGAGTGGGCCTTATGAGTAAGGCCTTGGGGAACAATTCTAACATACATGTGCAAACATATATGCAATAATAGAAGGCTATTTTTAAAAAAGTATTTGGTGACATGAATACGTTTCTACTTCCTTCTCTGCTCTATTGCTTTCATTTCTTGTAAAGTTAATAAGAAGATCACAACAGAGAAAATGTAACTTGAGAAGGAATTTATATGTTCTTCTAATTATTCTTGTCCAAAAGGAAATGCTGAATTAAAGCATCAAAATCTTCTTAAGTTTCTGGAAAGTAAGCCACAGGAGACACACATGTTGTACACCTCCACATCCCACTCCACTCAGAAGATTATAATGTCTTCCATTAGCACACTATTACGTATTTTAATTTTACCAGAGGCACCATCATCACCACCACACTCTTCATAGTATGAATGACAAATTGCCCATTATTTTGTTCTCATTTTTTCTTAAAAACTCCTTTGACTAAAATCTTTATGCTCTGTGACATTTATCAGTATTTGTTAATTTGTATTCTCAAACACATTCTGAAGTGCTGAAATTCAGAGCAGCAGTGAGGTATTTTTGCTGTATCCATCCTCGTTTCTTGCTCCCTCACACAGGCTAAACCATGCTTGTGTCAAGTAAAGAAACTTTACCTTTTCCTCTCTGAACTACATATCTGGATATGTTTATCATAATCTCACTTTGCAAAAACAATCTTTGTCAAGGTTTCAAAACTGAATTTCCTTTTCTCAAAAAAAAAGTCCCTTCTACATATAGTTTTGTATGTGAAGTTGTAAATTATTTATTCTTTTATAAAAAACACTTCAGGGATTTGCCTGATGTTTTTTACAAATTTGTTCATAAAACCCCTTGTTTATAAATTTTCCCAAAGATTTTTTTCTAGATATACAAAATATTAGTAAAACTGAAGAGACCAAGAGTAGGTACCTCAATCAATTCTTAACCACTGAAATATATGGAGTAATTTTGAAATATGTTTTTGAGTCTAAAAACAAACAAACAAACAAAAAGCCCTTGATCTTAAGGCATTTCTTACAATTGTAACACTTTCTAGGGCAAGCTGCTCTGATGACTCCAGTAAGAATAAGCATAGTCAGTAAACACCAGGTTGTTTTCACTACATAACTAAGTATGGATTTCAGCGTGTTAATCCAGACATGACAGCCAGAATGTTTCCAGTGACATCACGGGAGTTGGTGACACTGTGGTGAATACATTATGAGTATGTGGATGCAGTTTGCAGTGCACCAGTTGTGGCTCTACCACTCACCTGCTGGCACTCTGAGTCTTTGAAACATCCCATTACACCTG
The DNA here is from genome assembly GCA_013398615.1 of Brachypodius melanocephalos. NCBI lineage: Eukaryota > Metazoa > Chordata > Aves > Passeriformes > Pycnonotidae > Brachypodius > Brachypodius melanocephalos. Next base: position 5,047,917 of record VZSR01001854.1, read on the forward strand.
AATCTCTGTCAAGCGAAAATCCTAATTCAGAAGCTCAGGTTCCCATTTCTGCCATAAACAAAGCATAACTTGGGGAAAGCTCTTCTCTACCTCTGCATCTCCATCCTCCGCTGGTCTCACAGAGCAGTGTTTCTTCATTACATTCTCTGCAGATCTCATCTAGTACAGTTTCACCTGTTCCAGGACAGTGGCTTTCTCCAGTGCCATACAGAAACATTTTTAAAAGCATTCCAGGTACTGTTATTGCAAAGCACAGAAAAACAATAATCACTTCCTCTGGGATTGTGAGTCTGAGCTGTTTGCTCTTTGATAGCCTAAAGAAAAAGTACAATGCATATATTTGAGCAAAACATTACTATTGTAGTAGAACCAAAGGCTGATGGATGAGAACTTTTAGAAAAAACACTAAAAGCAAGACTTTGTATAGTCATCTATGCATTCTATCTTGCCATTTGCTCTGAAATGTCTGGTAAAAGATCCCATGAAGTGCAGTATGGTAAAACACTAATCTGCACGGTTTAAATTACTTACATGTTCCCACTGCTGCTTCCAATTTATGTATGGGTTTTCTTGAAATCAAGCTCATCAGAGTCTGTGTGTAAATTCAGTGGTCCTGGATACAGAAATTTCACTTGCCCATGATTTTTTCAAGTTACTTATACAGGAGAAATGTTACTACAACAATTTTATTATTTCTGTTGCTGTATCATTATCAGATAGAAAAATCCTGAATTTGAGTCAAATTATTGTTTTCTTTATTTTTTCAATTTTGCAGCACCTAGAATGAATAGATGGAGGAGTCCCCTTCACAATCACATGTGAATATTCCAAACAGCTATTTCTAATACCACAGCTCACACCTTATGCTGTTCTAAATGGGTCTTTATTCCTGTAACTGTTGTGAGGCAAATTGTTAATATTTGATTATCAATAATGATGCCACAAGGAAAACACAGTTGTATAAGAGGGATCACCCCAAAGTCGAAACCTAACTATACAAGGATTGAGATGAAAGAAATCAATATAAATAGTGAGAAGCCAGTGGGACAAGGCTCTGCAGAGGTGGACTTGCTAACCCTAAACCCTTCCACCTGAATTATAACAAGTAAATCAAAGCACTCATATATCTGGATCAAGGCACTTTCCAGCTTTGCTTTAGTGACAAGGGAATGGGCATTACCCAGAAGCTGTAGGGTGATGTTCAGAGACAGCTAACAAACCACCAGCTCAGCTATTCTTTTCCACAGGGCAAGCACTCTGAATGCTCCTCCTCCCCTTAACTTGCTGAAACTTGCAGTTGTGATTCACAACCTGACCAACACTGATAGATAACAAACCACTGACCTTGAGGGCGGCTTTGTATGTCAGCCTCCTTATTGCGTTGAGTCACCGCACTCCTTGTGTGTGTTATTTTAAGAAGCACATTTATCAGCCAGTACCAAATAGAATATGTGGCCATGTGTATTTTATTAGTGGGGTTTGAGTATTAAAAAAAGAAAAATCGGAAAAAAATAACCACTTTATTTTAAAAAGAAAAGGTCTTGAAGGCTCTGACACACTTTAAAAATCTTGTTTTGAGTTACTTCATAAGGAATCTATATAGATGCTAATATGTTTGCATTTGTAGCTTTTCCAGATTTTTTTCCCCAGCACACCGCAGTATAGCAATGTCAGAAATATACCATTCCCCATAACAGGACACATCTGTGGTGAATCTGCACAGAAGCAATTAATTTCCTCGTGGTATTTTTACACTGGGGTCTTAATGCAATTCCCCACTATACAAACAAAAACCTTGAGACAGCTCCTGCTGCCTGATTAAAAAAAAAAAAAAAAAAAAATCAGATTGAGAAGGGCTGTTTGGCCTAGGACTGCTACAGGCAATGACTTGTAATGAGGCATCCCAACACTAATTATGAAGCTTATTAAAGAGAATTGTTTAAGTTGTACTAGAGTGCATGCTATAATCACGTTAAGGGAGATATGCATACTGAACTGGGGTTCTTCAGTTTTTTCCCTTAGAGAAGTGGACCCACTACTTAATGAAGCCAGTTTGAGTCTCCATTTATAGCAGCAATATCATTGTGCTTGGCAGACTGGTCAAGATGAATTTGATGGAGAGGCAGGTGAGAACCCCAGCAGCTTGGTGATAATTCACACATCATAGCCTTCACAACTAACTAACATCTGCAGGAGAGAGGACCAAGAAACTGTCAAAAACAAATACTTTCAATCCAGGATTTTATTATTAAACTTCTCCCAGTTGTTCGGTAAGGTTGAAAAAGCAATATTTCAGTGTACTGTTTCAGGAAAGGAAAAAAAAAAAGATTAATAAAGATGTTAGGAGGCTGAACTGCTGTGAGATTTGTTTAATTATTCCCCACAGTACTGCCCCAGCAATCTGCTGACATTTAGCCCCGACCTTGCAAATCCTCAGTAAATATTAATATATCAACTCAAACAGGGACCGTTGTTTTATTGGTTCACGGAGCTCAGAGAGATTCGCCACAGCAGTGAAAAATAATGTGCAGAACTGAGGAAGAACGGCTCCTTTGATATCACCTTCTGCTGCACACATGTGCTGGGAGCATCAACAAAATGGAAATTCTGTTACTTTGCCACAGCTGTAGAGTGACACTTCAGATGCCTTTGCTTCCCTTTGTACAGCCTGCTGGAATAATCCCAAAACCACAGTGGCAAGAGATTAGAAAACACACACACGCACGCGCGCGCGCCCGTATACACACACACACACGGCGGAAGAGAGAGAGAGAGATCACATTTTATTATCTGACACAGTGGATATTTTAATAATCGTAGGCTCCCACCTTGAAACCTAATAAGGTTTGCCAAGAACAATGAACGTGCTAAAAAGAGCCAAGGAGAGCTGAGTACAATCTACCAGGATCTGCTTACTATGTTGACTTTGCTGTTTGCCTCCGTGAGTGCCACATAAACTTCTTTTTTCTCCAAACAGTTGCCCCCACTGACTGCTTCATAATGTATTTTATGTGCCTACAGTCCTCACAAATCCTAACAAAGCACCTCAAATTTATTTTCTCCCTTTTATTTGCTTGCCTCAAATGTAAATGTACATTATTAAAATATCTTCTCATAACTACACCTCCATTACTAATAGACTAGTGTTTGATGTGGGTCAATACTGCATCCAAAATTCTTGGGTTTAGGGGAAAGGGCTGCTGTGCAACATTTGGCATTCAGATGTATTGAGCTGCAGAGTTAATGCGTGATTAATTTTATTCATAAAAATGTTAATCAGTTCATTGTGAGATCTCTTTAACATTCTGTGCACTGAACACCTTTTAACTTCTTTTTCACACAAGCTCACAAATGTATTTAATATTTTCAAACATTCTGTTATTACCAATAACACTGGTAATTAAACATACATTTAAAATGCAGTAAAAAGCTGGCAAGTAACGGCACGACACCGAACACAAATGGAAGCCCATTGCCCACTGCCTCTCCTGTGCCCCCTCCCCCTTGGCAGCAACTGACCAGTTTCTTTAATGTGCACTTGTTTGCAGAGTCCCAGAGGCATTTTTAACCCTCAAGCCTACTGCAACCCTCATTGACACAGCCGAACACCATGAAAATAATACAGCCACGTAGCAAGATATAGACGGTTCTAAAAATAATTCTGTTCTCAGGGAGGGGAGGATCACAGTGTTGGGCACATCATGGCAGGTTGGGGGCTCTGAGGGGGTTGTTTTGGATCGGGATGGGGTTGGGGTTTTTTTGAGACAAGCACTCAAGCCTCATCTGAGAGTGGTGTCAGGCACTGGTGGGTGTGCCGGCTGCACTCACTGACTTCTTGTTTCCAGCTGGGCAAGGCTATTGTGAGTGTATTCAGCCAATGCACTCATGAAACTGGATAAATGGATTAGTGGATCAGAGACACCATCGGCATCTTCAAAAGGAAAACAGCAGCCTGCAAAAAGACTGACATTTGTGTACTGGGGCAGAGGGTGTGTGAATGCTCTGCCTCCTCCAAAGGGACAAGACAGTGATAAACTTTCCACACTGACCACCTCACTTTGTGCTACAATTGACCAACAAAATAAATGGATTGCTTCATTGTTTTTGAACCGTAGGCAGCACAGGGAAAGTGCTCCTTGTGCAGCAACAAAGGACAATGTATTGTGTGGGGCCAACAGCTCAAAATAAAACCTTTAATTATCTACGGGTCAGCCATAAATCTGGAATAAAAATAAATGTTACTTTTTAAACTCGCCTTTAATTCTGCACAGAGTTTATGCCGGTGCATTCTATTCTCTCAGGAGAGGCACTACCAGGACTTGGTGTGCGCCCCACGTTTGCATTTTTGCATCAGCTTGACTCCCAAGGAACGTGTTAGGAAACAAGTTTCGCTATCAGACATGAAGGATGTCTATAATGCTAATTAAAGTAAAAAAAACCAGATAAAATATATATTTTTTCACTTTTTAAAAAACACTCATGCATGTATTCTCTTCACATACGCATAAAATGAAGCCAAAACTAATATTAATAGTGGTGACGGGATTCAAGTAAATTAATTCCTTACAGAAGTACATTGTTTAGTTTTAAGAGCTCATATTTTCGAAGTCTTAAATTTTGAATACCTACTTCTATGGGGTTTTCAGTCTCCTGGTACCCAGCGATTCCTGTCCACATGGCTGGTTTTATGGGCAAGCTATGAATGGCACTGCATGGGGGCACTGCACAATGGGGAACACCAACCTCGCCAGGAGCCGTTCCTGTAACTTTTCACTGGAAAACACGCAATGCAGGCCATGTTTATTACATGTTCCAGCATTTTACTTGATTTGTTGGTCCCAGGTAAGTTTTACTGCTGAAACTCAGCGAGTTGAAGCCTGGAATCAGGCCCCACGTTGCTCCTCACCACAGCCCCCACAGAGCCAGCGGTGGACTCAGGCCCAGCTGGCCATCGCCACGGCCCTTCCTGGCAGAGGGGGAACCTGTGGTCCTGCATGGCACAGCTCCACGGCTGCCATCCACTTCCCATAGGCCAGAGGGGACCTGCCCCAGCTTTTCCAGCTATGGTTCCCTGATCCGTGGCTGGCAGCTGGGTTTTGGGCCAGTGCGTGTCTCCTCTCCATCCACCTGCAGGCCTGCATGCAGGGCTCGGGTGCACAGAGGTCGCCAAGGTGGCAGGGGAGCCTCACCCCGGGACTGAGGCAGTGGTCTGGGGATGGAGGGCGTGTGCTGAAGTCCACGTTTGATGCTCTCTTTCACAGGTCACTTACAACTCATCAGCCCTTTCCCTGTGCTGCTTGCGTGCCTCTGTCAGCCCAGGCTATTCTTTACATCTCGCCTTTTAAGGACATTGGAGAATTAAAAATATATAAAAACAAAACAAACAAACAAAAATTAAACATACCACGATAGCATTGGAACTAACCAGGTGGTGGAGGCTCCTTCCCTCCCCACACAAGCGCGGTTGCTCAGCCTCAGAGTGCACCCCATTCCCACCTGAGCCCCGCTCCCGCCCCAGGGTGCCCATCCCTCAGGGCGGGCACCGGCAGCCCGCCTCGCCTCCGGGGCCGGGCGGCCAGGGCGGCTCTTCCCGCCCCTGCCTGACGGGCTGATAGGGACGGGGGCGAGGCAGCGCCCGCAGCCCCTTCCCCAGGGCCGGCCGGCGGTGGGCAAGGGCGGGCACAACTAACGCCAGGCCAGCAGCGTATCCCACCAGCTGCCGGGTGGTTCCAATACGAGCCTGTTTAACAGGGGGCCGATGGCCGGCCGAGGCGCAGAGCCACCGCCGCTGCCGGCCCCCCACTCCCCGCCCCCGCCGCTCCGCGCTCTTTGTAATAGTCTCATCTACAAGGACGATTGAAACTTTATAGTGCATGATTCATAGAGCGGGGCTGGCGCTCGGAGCCGCGGCGCATATTACATTAATCAGTGTCAGGCCACTAAAACAGAGATATGAATATGAATTCTCCATATTGCAAGAGAGATAAATGTGCTTGTGAATAATTGATCGGCGCCCATGGAAGAAAAAAAAAAT
>VZSR01001854.1:5070390-5084615 GCA_013398615.1 Brachypodius melanocephalos
CCCCCCACACACACACCCCAACTTATTCAATAATGAGAAGCTCTCCTTGATTCATTCTACTTACTTTATGCAGGGAAACTAGGTAAAATTATTTTTTGTTTATTTGGTTTTTTGTTTCTGCGCCGGGAATCATCTCTATGGTTTGACAGTGGGTCCTCTCGAAGGTGTCACCGAGCGGCTGCGTGTCGCTTGGACCGAGAACTTTCTGCGTGTCTTTCCCCCTTCCCCGAACAAAACGAGGCCATCGGCAGTGCCTGAACGCGAGTGTGAGGAGCGGCAAGGGCTGGGGCCGACCTCCCCTTCCCTTGCTGCCCCAGCAGTGATGATCTGGTACCAGGCAGGAAGTTGGATCTCTGTTAGACTGGAGAACGGACCCTAAAAGATATCTCTGCAGGTGGGGAAGGTGGCCTTGGGATGCCAAACATGAAAGAGGTATTTCTCCCATACCTTCCTTTGGTAGGTAAGACCTTACCAAGCATTTCGTCTTGAGAAACACCAGCAAGAGGAAAAGGGGAGCGTGTGTATATTCAAAGAGTGGGCAAGGAGGGTAAAAGTAGATACAAGGTAAAAACAAAGCTTGGGCAATGTTGAGGCACCATTTCGAGACACAGCCGTGCTTGGGAGTCCCTGATGGGTTGCACTGAAGCTCCCACACGTGCGGTCCTGCAGAGAAGGACCGCACCACTCATTAGCCCGTGGGCTATGTACCCCACACGCAGGGGCAGAACGGCAGAAGTACCCACGGATCAAAACCTGTCTGCTCGGCAGGGAATTCTCTCCCGGTACCCCTGGGCCCCGCGTTACCAGGTGGGAGGCAGGCGGGCTGTCCCGGGCGGAGGTGGCGAGGGCAGCGACCCTGCGCGGCTCCGCGCACCTCCGGCCCGCAGCGCCCTCACCCCGCTCCTGCGCCTTTTTGGTCGCCGGCGGCTGAAAACAGAGACGTTTTCCAGGTTTTCCAGAGCCGCCTGCCCTGCTGCAGATGTACCTGCTCAAACCCTCAGTCAGTCGCTGAGCAGCTTGCGCAGTGCCAAATTTAGTCCCCAGCGGTTCAGGGAAGCGAGGAAGGCCCCTCTCGTCCTGGGGGGGACAAGGTGCGGTGGTCTGGGGATGTCTGAACATCAGGCAGGACAGGAGTGTCAGAACGACCCTTAGTCTCTGCCGTTCTCTGTCTTCTCCATTTAAGGGCAGGGATCCTAATTTTTTTCTGTGAGTTTTGGAGGTCTGGTGAAGTGAAGAAGCTCTATGTACGGCTTGCACTCACTGGCAGCAGTGGGGTTTACCAGCTCACCAGCACCTCAGCTCCTGTTTCAGAGTGCCAGAAGTGTTTGAGTCTGGTGACTGTTTTGCACTTTCAATAAACATGCCGAGTCCTGAACCCAAGAGTACCCTCGGATCTGCTACAGTGAGAATGGATATTGACTTCATGAAACCTGGAACCTCATGATTATATTAGAAAAGTCCAATATATTCAAAGCCCAGACTGTGGTCATTTTCAGATCTTAGAGCAAAATTATCACAACATTTCACTGTTTATAGTCACATAAATACATTGGTCTCTGCTACTATGCGTCATTTGCACACATTGTTATTAGAATCAACTGGCACCCTCCCTGAAATGTTTATAATGGCTTTAAGATATTATGGGAGCTATAGATCTGCAGGCCTGGCATTTTAATTCTTGAGGATCTATGCTGTTCTTAAAGTTACAAGTGCACTTGCCACAGCACAGCTACATAATGTAGTTTATTCCATTATTTTCTATAAACAAATACACGTTATCAGATATTTGTCTATGTGCTTTTAGTCTTACCCTCTTTGGAGCATCTGTGTATTTTCACTGAACTTTTATGGATAAACTACTGCTGTATAATTTCAATCATGTAGTTATGGTAGCACAAACTACTAAATAAATCTTAGACTAGAACTTATTGAATTAAAATTCCTCACCAAAGCTTCTCAGATTCTTTTTAATATTCTATAAACAGAGTAATTTACAATGTCATTCTATCTCTTCTATAGCTTTCTTCTAACACTGCAGCATTAGTAGCAGTTGGTGTATTTTCTGTCTTTGGTTTCTTTTTCCTTAGATGTATAGACACTCTTTTTGCTATTATAATTGATTTATGTATCCACCGATGTGTGCTGCATTTTAATGATGACTCTTTGTTTTATCCAATAATACTTTTCAATAAGATTGTTTGGATTGCATTTTAAGGACAGGTGTAAAGTGATGCTTAGAGTTTTAGTGCCCAGTGTTGACCCAGGCAAGATTTTTGCACTCAATAGATTTGCTCTCAAATAAGACTCTACATTTTTATGCATTTTTACACTTACCTACATTTTTTACTTTACTTTAGGCTTACTAAAATGTAATTACCTTTCCCCTTTTGTTTCTTTCCTCTACATTAATATGCTAAATTCTCTGAGGCTCATATCTTTTGTATTTTTCCTTTCTTACAACTCCAGATTATATTTGAATGGCAGGACAGTTTGAGTGTGACCTGTATCAAACAACACTGGTCCATTGAAAGCATTGCAACAGGATAACAGTGAGAGCAGAAAGAAAGTGGATTTAATAAAATAATAGCAATGAAGTGAAAATATATCCATTAAACACCTTATTATATGAAAATCCTTAATATGTGATTCTTAAACAATTATTGACTAGTGGGCTAATAATATGACTTTTTTAAACAACAAAGTTAGTCATGTCCTCTACTGAATTATTGGTCTAGATACTGTAAGAAACAGAAATCTAATTTATTTTTTTGAAGGTTGGGATCTTGTGGTAGTTAAATCACTGTGGCAATGTGTAGAACTTGGTGTGCAATCCCGAGCAGCACCATTGTACTCTAGAAATTAGAACTGAGTTTATTTTATTGATTCATTGCAGATTTTTCTCCTCAAAACTGCTGTTCCTCATCCCATATGTTTCATTTTACTTATCCATGGTAGTTCCCTCTCAAAGGTGGCAATTTTGGGGGTTTTTGCCTAGGCTTGATAACATTCAAATAATAATGATAATATCACATCCACTGTTAATTTTTCATATATAGCTATATCGCTTCAATTTGCAAGACATTTTACACAATATGTGTATTCTACTGTTTCCTCATATGTTTTGCATTGGTCACAGACAAGATAAATTTTAGAAGACTAAGTCATCATGTTCCGAGACATTATTAAGAACAGTGAGCAATTATGAGCATTCATAAACACAACAGGCCCAAATTAAGACCCTCAATTCAGCAGCTGGAAGCCTTTTGGGATTGATTACTACATGCAAAGAGAAAACATGCAAGGAACTACTTATTCAGTATACTCTGTACCCTCAAGTTAAAGAGACTACCACTGGAGTAAAATATCTGTTAGCTTGGGTGTAGATAGTGGAGCCTGAAGTATTTTTATTGTGTATGCCTATGTCTGTAAGTTCAAATATTTAACAGCTGGGTGCTTTTTTAATGTTACAGGATACTCAAAGACAGATACTAATCCAAGCAGATGTTTTGAAGGCCAGGAAAGTAATAGGTCATATCCTGCAGAGATGGGCTGATAATGGACAAGGAAATGCTCATTTTCTGTTTCACCTTTTATTTATTTCCTCAGTTTTTCCATGAAGGTCACAGAGTTAGGCAACAACATGATCATTCAGTAGTTCACAGGAGGTTTTGATCTCTCTCTCACCTTGTCTCAGGCCAACAAGCATTTGCAATAGCTCATACTGTGCTGGCATTGCTGCTGTGATTGCACTAACCCTGAACAGTGTTGCCATAAACATTTCTATGCTAAGCTTAATAATTCTAATGCTTCGTGGAAGCAGTCTTGGTGCAGTTGCATTGATGTAGTAGATGCTGCCAGTGTAACTCACAGTAATCTTGCAATCCTTACAAAGCCTGTTCTCTGCAATTTTCTTCTACTTCACATTATTTACTTGGTCTAAACTATTTGCTGTTTCACAGAGTGATAAATACCAGTTCATTTATTTCAAATAAAATAATCTCTTCAGGTATTGATCAGTGCTCTGACTAATCCCCACTTCATGAGTCCATCTTGGGACCTGTTGGGAAGTTTCCCCATAATGCAGTGCTACTGCATAGCTGAGCCAACTTCTGTGTTTCTGTAACAGATTTTCACCTACACAGAGGTTTGCTGCAAATTTTTTACATTGTTGCAAGTTTACACACTCTTTTAAACTAATATAAGCTCTACAGGCATTAAAAATTACTTTTCTAGCAGCAGCTGGAGTACTTGATGCAAAATAAACTGTGGTCAAGAACCTTTGGCGTTTCAATTTCACTGTCATTTTTTAAAATTTGCTTGTTTGCTTTTGCTGTGAGATTTAGTGACTGAAGAACATCCCGTGGAGCCCTGGGAACAGTACAGCCAAATTATTCTCATTTTGTAGGACACAGAGACAGCAGAATAGCCCTTCTTGGGGGAAGAAAAAACTTCACGTTGAGAAAGCTGTTGGACTCCCGTGCCTCCACTGAACAACAAAGCTGCTAATAATGTCAATGTGCTGACATATAAAAGTTGGATTCTACTAGTTACTTTCTTTAAGGTACTAGCCTTTCTTTCCAAACTCAGTATATTTTATTTTTCATCATTCTTTTTTAGGTCTTCTCATCTTGTTTTTTATCTTTCCCCATTAATTGCCACAATTTTTCTTTTGTCTCCATATTCCATGTTTGTATTTGTCCATCTTTCCTGGCTTAATCTTGTCAGCTCCATGTTTGGTCCCACAGTAAAACCACTCTTGCTCTTTCAGTTGTTTTTACTGAAAACAGCATCCTTATATTTTTCATGTTTATCTGTACTTCGTAGTTGAAAAAAGATTTCAGAGAAGGGATGGACTTTCTGCATGTTCATATAATGCCTACTCCATCTGAGACCCTAAAGCCTGACTAATAATAAATAAATAAAATTCATCTATTTTCCACTGATGTACTTATCCTGCTTAAAAACGATAAGTTTAAGCAATTAGGAACTCAGGTGACTCCTCATGTAGCTATAATTGTGTGACTAATTATGTTATCCTTTTCACTCCACTAAAACTTACTGCATGTATGTATGCAGGAGTTAAAAACATTTCTGGATTAGTTTGCTTTTGCATTTCCGACAGTTGCTTGTTAATAGGAAGTGTTTATGGAAAAAAAAATGGTGGCCTGTGGATGTGATCTGACCTTCAGCTAGAGCTGAGATAAACTAAATTTACAGTTTGTCTTCTGACTGTTCACAGTGCTAGGAAAGAGTATTAGTGTACGTGTGTTTAACTAGACTTCATGCTTCCATCCATGTAGCACTGGCACAGTTTCCCCATTAGCAAGAATGTTAATTCAGACACATACAATTCCAAACACTTTTTTTGTTGGTTTTTTTTTTTTCACTACTGTTTAGGTTTGCTTGGCAGGAGTAGAAATGAGTTAATACATGTGAGAAAGAAAATAAAAATAATTTAACACCACCAAAAGGATAACTTCAGCCGGCTTGGCAAATTCATGGGTCATGTGGGGATGCAGCCAAGGGCATGGAGAGGGAGATGAAGACACAGTGAGGATGACTCTCCAGTTTAGGATCTCAGCCTGAGAAGTGAATAAAGTCCTGCTGGGGGACAGCTTATAGTGAGGCCCTCAGCAGGTCATGTGGGAATCCATGTTTATACAAACCTAGGAGGAAAGACAGAGTGTAACCTCAGCAGGTTTTCAGATCATACCACATTGGGTGGGAGTGGCTCTTTCCCTGGACGGCAACTGTTGTTCAGAAGGACATAGATAGGCTGAAGAAAGTCCAGCAGGAATCTCATGAGATTCAGCACAGAATGTAGAGTCCTGGCCCTGGCCTGGAAAGCCATCTTCCTTCCGTCCAGTCTTGTCATCAACTTTTAGAAAGGCAGTTTTACAAAAAAGGATCTGATGGCCCCAGTGGACTGCAGAGGGAACATGAGCCAGCAGCAACCAGTACTTGCAGTGAAGAAGATCAACTTCATAATGAGCAGAAATAGTGTGAGTGTAGCCAGTAAGAAGGAAGTAGTTATTAGTGGGGTGGGTGCCAGTCTCTTCTCCCAAGCAACTAGGGATAGGATGAGGATATGGTCTCAGGTTGGGACAGGGAAGGTGTAGATGGGATATTAGGAGAAATTTCTTCACTGAAAAGATTGTTAAGCATTGGTACAGGTTGCCCTGGGAAGTTATTGAGTCACTGTCCCAGGCGGTGTTTTAAAGATGTCAAGAGGTGGTGCTGAGGGACATGGTTTAGTGGCGGACCTGGCAGTGCTAATGGCTGGATGTGATGATGTTAAGCATCTTTTCCAACCTAAATGATTCCATGTTTCTTCTTTAATTAGCACTTGTGAGACTCCATATGAAGGACCGTGTCTCTGAGTTTCTCAGTGCAAAATAGTGCAGTGTTGACATGCTGCAGTCAGTGTAAATGGGCTACCATGAAAATTAGAAGCCTAGAACACACAATGAGGAGAAGCTGGATGTGGTTGCTCAGCCAAGAACAGTCCAATGGCATGTCTTATATCTGCTTTTATGCACTTTTTGATAAAGTATAATCTGAAGGGAAACACTCCTCTTAGAGTGGCAGGATGAGAATCAGAAATAATGGGAAATTATGTTTAGATACAGAAAGAAAAAAGAAGCGGGGTGGAGGGGGATGGGGTGGGAAATAAAATGAAAGAAAACCAGACAGGACTCATCATCTCTGAAGATATTCAAAACTGATCTGGACAAGACCTAGAGGAATCTGACATAGTTGGACCCATGTTGAGAGGAGGGCATAACTAGATGACCTCCAGAAATCCTATTGAACCCAGAGCATTTGATGATTTTGTAGCAGTTGAGCACATAGCAATGGAAGAAGGGAGTTAAATCCTTACCTGTGTTAGAGGGGTGTCCAGGGCAGACTACAGAACATGGCAATAACACATGGACCTGTAATGTGTCAGTTGTATTGACTATAGGCACATTTATTTCATAGCTTTGAACTCCCATCAGAATGCACTGTATAACAAACTGATGCTTCTCTCTCTTATGTGTTTATAGTACTGCTTTTATACAGACATAATTGCTAACAAGATGCTGCCTGATACAGCAAACCATGAGGGCAAGCTAGAGACATCTGACAAGCACTGTGCCATCTTTATCAGGAAGCCATTTCAGGAAAGAATGGGGGGGAGAAAGGAGTGAGCAAGACCTGAGAAATAGTCATGCAGATGGTGATTTAGTGGTCTGCTCCAGGAGATGTACAAGTAGGTTTGCATGCAAATGTTCAGGACAGCACTGTAAGAAAGTAGAGTTACTAGTTATTATCATATATTATACGTCTGAGGATAATTCTTCTGAGCACACAAGTAAAGGTGCTTCCTACCTAAAAACCTTTTCTCTATGGCCAGACTAACACAGTTCAGCTCTATTGGTTTGTGATGTCCCAGGAGAGCCTCTTGGCCCATCCCAAGATTACAAAATAACAAAGGCCAAAGTCACAGGACATAAAGTACATGAGGGGAACAGGAATGACTTGAAATGCATCTTGTAGTGTTGAAATAGAAGTATTCTCTGACCGTTCTTAATCCTAATTATTATTATTATTTATGAAAGAACAAGTGCTGCTAAATAAAAGATATAATTTTAATTGTGGAATTAACTGTAATTACATGTCGTTATGAAATATTTTGTAATTTTGTAATTGCTTAAACTGTTGGTATTTACTGAACATAATTTACAGTAATGCCTTTATTCTTTCTTTGTCTAACCAATAATTATCTTTGTAATAGGTAGTAGAATCGTGAACTGAACAAAACTGTATGCATTAAGTGTTCGCAACATTTCTATTTGTCTTTTGTTTCTGTAGGAATCCAAAACAAAGTTAATCTGATCAGCAGGGATCAATAGAAAAGTGAGTGAAGATTCTTATTTCTTTGAAGCCAGGGAAGGCAATGAAATAATCCTCCTAAACAATGGAGGCCTTTAATTCAGAGTCTTGAACACTGAAAGGCATTGTGAAGTGGGATTTGCAGTGTTTCTGGTTTTAATTTAAACTGTACAAGCAGGTGCAGTAGTTGGAGGAGAATTACTTTTACTACATTTTTGTGATATTATAAGACAAAAATCACAGAAAAGACCCAGACTTGCTTTATGGACTGCAAAAGTAAAAAAAGTATTATAAGAACTTCCTTTTGTTTTACCCTCCATGTTCCCGTCTTCAGTTTTAGTGGATCCATCCTCCTTTCTTTGTGTTTTCATTAGGTCCAAAAGCTGAAGGATATCTCCGTATCTGGGACTCTGCACCCATGTGATTTGGCTACCTCTGGAAGAAACACCAGCCAGTTCTTCAGCCTCCATCCACTTGGTGCCTTTACCTGAAAAGCTGGTGGTGGACTGGGCTGCAGAGGGCCCTTCTGTGAATTTTGGGACTAAGGAACGCTCAAGACAATATGGGATGGGTCTACCACCCTGAAATGGTTGGTTCATCAAATGGGTAACACACACAGCAGCAGGACAGGGACTTGCTAGGCAAGACTTTGTTGCACCATTTCCAGGGTCTAGAGGTGGCAAGGGAGCCAGTGGAGAGTTCAGGACACTTGGCATCATTTGGTGATGAGGCAAGTCCAGGAATGTAAATCCAGTCTTGTGGTAGCAGCCAGGGTGTTACTCAGCCTGGTGGCCACCAGACAGGTCCTGGAGTCAGGTGGCAGGTCTGAGGTCAAGCTGGAAAGTCAGTCCATGGATCAGAGCCCAGCCCAGCAGACTGCATAGCTGGGCATGGCTGTAACAGACCTGGAGACAGGCACAGCTACAGCACAGCTCAGGCAGGAAGCAACAGCCCCAGGCTGAATGGAAATGAGCCCTGGTGTGTGGGCACCATGCAGGGCAATGTGCTCAAGACCTACTAGTGTCCTTAGGGCCATGGAATCCACCCACGGAATGGTGGCTGGCCAGTCATCAGAGAGCAGCACCAGCAGGTGGATCTTAGTTGGAAGGTGCAGTATTGTACAGAAGGAAGGATGCAAAGAAGGTCCCTCTGGCTCATGGTGAGGCAAGCAATCAGGCTGGACAGAGGAAAGCACAATGGGTTCCCATTTTGATGAAGGTAATGGCAGTGCTTTTATGGATAGCAGGAGGATGCTGTTTCCACTCTTTCCGTCTACTGCACAGGCTTGTAAAAATGCACCTTGCAGTAGGCCACCTACAGTCAGTCACCACTAACTTGTTTGAGGTAAAAGAAGTTCTTATAAATCTTCACCTACCTTGTTCTATCCCATCTCCTGATTCCTGTACTTCAAGTTCAACTAGAGTCTATTTGGGAATGAAAATGTTAATGCTAAATATTTATGTTCAATATGTCCAGTTTCATATATCTTACAGAAGGAACTGAGGATTGATTGCTTGTTCTCTTTGTCTTGATCTTTCACTTGTTTTTATCTTTCCTCTCCTTGTAATGTGAGAGAAAGTTCAACTTTTGAACCCTGGGTTAAAGAGTTTGTCTTGACCTTAGGCCGAACTCACTGACCTTGTTACTCTGTGTTCCTGTTTATAACTTTGAGGAAGGTAAAAATGGGCAAAATCAGGCTTATCGTGGATTCACAACTCTAATCATGATGACTGCAGTCATTGTGAGGATCATTTAAAACACATTTATTTCACAAGTTTTCTTTGGGGTTTTCTGTCTACCTGCAAGAAAAAAAACGTTGTCCTCCAGCCTACTTACCTCCAGGAACTCAGGGACCCTCAACCATCAAAGCTGTCACAGAAGATTGGTTTCATGGCATTATGGGGAGAGGCACGATGCCAGAGTGTTGTTCTTATCTTCAAATAGCATCTCCCTGAATAAGGTCCTCTTTGTTTTGGGATCCATGGGTGTGTTTTGTATGCACTGTTCATTTATTTTTTCAGTTACATGTTCAGAGATAACACAGGTTGAACTAATTGTCTAAATAAGATTTGGAATTTAACAAATTACAGTGTTCAATAACATAATTTTCTTTGACAAAAACAACACAGGTAGTGCTTCCCTAGTCTGACAGCTCTGGGAGCTAGAGTTGATTCAGAAGTGCAAGAATGAGATTCTAAAAGCACAAGGAAATAAGAAATGCTATTTATCACTGTTTCAGTGTCACCAACTTGTTATTTTTATTGTTCTTCAGAATAATGGGATTTATTGAAGCAGTTTATCCTCACATCATGTAATACACATTATGCTTGAAGAATGAGGAGGATTCAAAATAGCAAAACATAAAAAAGCCCCTTAAATGTAACAGAAATCCACAGCAAGGAGAGCTACACTTTAAATCCTACCCTATTTCTATCTGGAACAAGCAGAAAACAAGTACATGTGGAAAAGGATAGTTATTTAAACCACACAAATTGAGATATTTACATAGTTACTGCCATGCTCAAATGAAAGAAGATAATTGTGTATATGAAAGGTTTTCAACAGCTGTCTTTGAAATGAAATAAAGAATTAGATAAACACGCTGGATGCTTGCATCTGGGATATATACACCAGCACTCGATATTCACAAATCGCTAAGTGGTTGTTGGACACCTGAAATTCTATTGATTGCTAAAGCTCAATAATGTCTCAGAGACTTGATCAAAAGAGCAGGCAAGCAAAAAAGTAATGATATAGTACTGGCGCTCTTAGCATATACAAAATACACTGCAAAGAGCAAACATTCTGACTAGATAAATAACCTCAGTTTGGTATGGCAGCAGCCATAACAGGAAGCCTTTCAAATGTTGATTACATAAAATTAAGGATGATACAGTGAAAAAGAGTATTGTAAATCAGACAGCAGGGAATTTCAAGGATCACAAATCCTTGCCTAATATAAATTACAGCAATAAATTCTAGCATGGATTGTTTCTTTTATAACAATGGTTACTAAGAAAATAGGAACTGTGAGCTAAAATTCCAAGGCATTTAAATCGTGATAGACCTTAGAAGTTTAATTGCATTATTTTGCTTCCAGCTTGCTCAAAAGTGAACACAAGTGATAGATATAAAACTGTTAGATAGTATAAATTAATATTTGTTTCCTTAGATTCTATGTTAAGTCAACAAATACCTTTCTTATTGTAGCTATTATAGTGTCTGAAAATAAATAGTCAACCTCATTCCTTCTTATAGATTTTAGTATGGCCCTATTAATATACATTCATGTATCAAGAATTCCACTAAAACATGTAGAAAGATACCAGTATAAACTGACTTGTGAGTCAGTGTTTGGCAGAGGTTTTTTACCCCTGGATCTTCTCATTATTACAAAACAATCAAAACACCAACTGCCTGAAAGATAATAGTGACTTTAAAAAATAAAGAAAATTAAGATTATCCCCCAGAACATTGTGCCTTGCTTTTCATCTCACTGGAGTTATTATTCATCTCTCAGATGGCTTAACAGGAATGGTCACCATACTGTAACCCTCGGCTCTGATTATGGGGATGTCCTTATGCTGTAATTAGAGGAAAGATATTGCCTCAGAGAAAACTGTGGTATAAACATGTGCTGCTCTGGCTAGCATTCATCTCTTTTGATATGAAGTGATCTGGCATCATGGGAAGCTGAAGATTTTCTTCATGTGGTTTACAAACAAAGAGAAGAGCACTGCAAGACTACAGAAAAACACAGCTCTAACAATGGTGATAATTTGGCCTGAGGTTGACTCCACAGTACCTGCAGGCAATCTCACGCAATGAAAAATACCACCAGTGAATTCCAGTTCTCTGTACCAGCCAGCTCTTAATGGATGTTGGCTAGTCATCATGCCCTCATGACTAGTTACATGTAAATATAATGTTGTGCATGAGTTAACCTGGGATCCCACCTATTTCTGGTCAAGCTTTCTCAGAAGAAAAATTCAGATGTTTTACACAGCATGTTCCCATCCTTTGAGAACAGTCCAAAAAGGCAGGCTAGGTGGAAAAAAAATGCAACTCATCTCTGTTCTTACAGTTTAAATTTCACTGTTCCCAAGGTATTCAACAGGTCTTATCCAAAACCAGGGCGTCAACTCTATATCCAGCTATAAGAGATGCTGAGAGGTAAAGAATTTCTGCAATTTCCCTATAGAATTATAATGTTTTAGGACCAGTCTGTGATTATTCTGTTTAAAGAAAAGGATGAGTCTACAGCTACACAGTGTCATCTGATGCCACTGACAATGTGACAATAATTATATATAGATAATGATCCTGAATTGTTCTACAGTACTCCAAGAAAGTGTAAGTGAGGATTTGAACTCATTATTTATTTACCTAGGATGTTTCCACAAAAATTTCAATTCTATATCTTTAGGGCTTCACAACTCAAGTAGAGCCATTACTGGAGTAAGATGGAAACACTGGTAGTAGTCTAATGCCTCTGCAGTGAGGTGAGAAAGAAGCACAGTTTCTGAGACTCACAGGATTGCTTCATACAGGTCTGGTTGTACTGGGATATGCTGCTGAGCTGTGGTGTACAAGGTAATCTCACAAGACCCACAGTTATGGCTTTCAATACATCTTCTGTTTAAAAAACGGCAACATTGTCTGATACTAAGGGCACATAAAAACCTAATTTATTTTATTTTCCTTTTATATGATTGGAACTAATGAAAGTGTCAGGAGGTGAGCAATTTCTTTGCAGAGAGTTTGTTGTTGAGTTCCATTACATCAATAAGAAATGAGGTATTAAAATATATGAAAAGATAAAGATGACAATTTTCCCCTGTTTTTCCAGTGTGATTTGCCTTCACTGTATCTATCATTCATACAGGAAAACTTCATGGTAGAGATGGTGATTTTTTTTTTTGTGTGTTGTCACCATCTAAGAAATAATAAGGTATGAGCATAAAGATTAGATTAATATGAAGTTTTAAATATTGTATTTAGGATGGTTGAAACTGTACCACGTGATCTTCAATAAATTACTTATTTATATTTCACTTACCTATTACAATGCCAGGAATGCATTTCCAACAAGTCTTGTATTTTCCTGACAAACACTTGAAATCAGGACCTTGACAAAAGAAAATTAAGCATTATGCTGCTGGAGAGTCTCTTAGTTTCACAAACCAAGGAATTCTATTTTTAACAGGTCCTCAAGTGAACTTGTGATACAGAATTGTGCTGGCTACACTTGAATCCTGCATTTTCATGCAGGAATTGTGCAGGAAAATGGAAGCACATTCTCCTCAAAACCCTCCTCTCTGACCCAGTGTCTGGGTTCCCAGTTTTCATTTGCAGAGCCTGGCAAGTGTCAGTCTTCTTCCCATGCGGTTGTTTTTTAGCAAACAAAGGTGATCTGCTCTCTAGTACAAGTAGCTGCATATGATAATAAGAAGAACCAGGTGAATGCCAAACCTTCCTTGAAATGCCCCAGCCCCTACTGCTGAGGAGGCTTGCATGCAGGACCATCTGCCAGGGGTGTTCATCTGTCATTAACCAACTGGGGAGACAACAAGCACTCAAACACCACCAGAAAAGAGGCAGTAGCTCTGTCTTAACTGCTGTACATTTGTTTCAAGGAAACAGAAAGTAGGGCTTAGTGTATTAAATAAATAATTGGCTCTGAGTCAGATCCTGCTATGTTTACTCACACAGAAAAGTACTTTATTTAGCAGCTGAGTAAGCATTTTACATGGAGTTAAATACTATCTGAACCAAAAATTTGTTTTATATTGTGGGAAATAATCAGAAACTTTTTAACCATGGCCAACTGTGGCTAGAAGGTATCCAATAATGGCCAGTAGGGCACTTCATATTAGTGTGGTCCATGCAGTAGAACTGCATGCAGAGATCACTGCATCATTTCTAAGAAATTCTCTGTTATTCAGATTATAGTTTTCAGAGTCAAATGAATTCTCAAAGGGAGAGCAGGCCCCAAACTTTACCCCTGCTGGATTCCTGCTTCCTCATCTGAAACACATTTGAGAATCTTGTAAGAGCTGATGCCAGGCAATCAGTAAGAAGCAATGCATACAATATGTACAACTGCAGGATAACACAGGCTATAGAAGACATCAGGAAGTCCCCGGTCCAGCTTCCTGTTCAAAGTGTATTCAACTATGGGATCAAACAGGAATGCATAGGGCATTATCCAGTTGGGTCTTGAAACTTTCTGAGATGAAGACTGCACAGTCTTTCTGGGTAATCTGCTCCTGCTTCACTGTTCTCAAGGCAATAAAGTTTTCCTGATATCAAATCCAAGGTGGCATATATTTGGTGGCTTTTTTTTTTTT
>VZSR01001854.1:5084625-5112125 GCA_013398615.1 Brachypodius melanocephalos
TTTTTTTTCTTCTTCTCTTAAATGGTTGTAAAACTTCATATGAAACTATTCTTTGTTGCAAAAGAGGTTGTGGTTCCCTAGATGTTGTTTTGTGTAGAATTTGATTCAGAGGGCATTTTCCAAACGTACTTATTAGCCTGCATCTGCCAAAGGAAGCAAATAGATATGTAGACATATGGGAACTTTAGGTACATCTAAGTTAGGATGGAGGTAGCAGAGGCTCTGAGGATCTTGACTCTGGGGGATGTACTCAAAATCAAGTAGGTACCCCAGACCTTTTTGCAGCTCCTTTCCTGTTCTTAGGCAAGTAAGACTCATTCTTAGTAAGAACATTCACAAGTTTTGTGGGGCTGGCACTCTCAAGGGCAGGTTTGTGATCTGAACAAAGGGAGTTTTAGAAGTGTTGATAGCTTGTGTATTCTCAGTTTCATGATGGGAATCACATTAATGAGAACATCTGACGCAGAATGTTAATGCTTATTCTCATATGAGATAAAACAAGTAGACAAACTGATAACAGCATCACGTTTGTGTAGCTGATCTTTTGTCTTTTACTTCCACACAATGCACTATTTCCAGGGAGAACAACATCAGCTATAAAACTTCCTCTGGACAGTTAATTAATAAATCTATATCAATTAACCCTAAACCACTGTTAACTACAAAACCAGAAGTTTAAATCAGCCGTAAATTCAATTGTATATTCCAGCCCCCTTGTGACAAGCAATTTCTAAGAATTGCTAACAGGAGGTGATATGGAGGGCTGGTTCATGTCACTGTTCTTGTTCACTGTTGCTACTGAACAGAGCATGAAGGATAAAAAGCTTATGAAAACTGGAATGAAAACTTCCTAGATTCTTATATAGCAGCCATTGTGTTTTCAAATTCCTTCACAACTAATCCTGTACACATTCTTCAGGGAAAATTGCTCTGAGCCACATTTTCAGTTAGAAAATTTGGTATAGCAGGTATTTTGGAAGCAAACAGAGGCTTGAGAGGGAGTCAGTACTTGATATAAATAACTCCATGTGTATCTGGGCTGGTGGTGCAAGCAAGGATAGACATGGGGCAGTGAAAGAGTAGAAAGTGCTGTTGCAGGGAAGTTCCTTGGAGGGGAGTATAGCTATTAGTGTAAGGATTAATTATACTGAAGATAGAGGATGAGGGTGATCGGAGGTCATGGATGTGGATAATGGGGATAGAAGCTATGAGGAGGAGATGCAGATGGGTTCTAGTGGATAAATATTCTTTACTGACACAGCTGCAGACCTGAGCTGGGCAGCAAAGATCCCTTCTGCCCTTTGTCAGTGAAGGATACTTGTAAGCTCCAGAATAAGGACCCTTACTGAGTGATAAGCTGGCAAGAAACACCTTTACTCTAGTCCTCACCAGCCCTTTTCACACTGCCTGCCATGTTATAAAATAGCTATGATCAGCTTTATTGCCTTTTCCTGAACTTCCAATTCACCCACCAATGTTGTTGAAAGGACCCACTTAAAAGGGTGTTCTGACAGAAAGGTTGTCTGATTGAAGTCGTAACATTTACTGTGGTTCATGGTTTTCCTTTACAAAGGCTCTAGGTTGAGAAATATAAAAATATGGCTTTTTTTCTTTGTCATCCAGGAATCATGTGAGTGTCAGACATGGTTCAATTTAGACCCAGTCCTGAGTTCCTTTTTGGATCAAAATTTTGATTGTATCAGTGGGTGTTTTGGTCATGCAAAGATTGTTAATTTGCCCTCTTGATATCTGGACTGGCATGTTCTGAAATGCTGACTTGGGTTATAAATTCCATAAACAGCTTAAATTTAGAGTATTTCCCCCTTACCATACCTATTGAGTATCTTTTTTTTTTATCTTGTGGAGAAGAAAAAGCTATTGGAAAATCACAAGCGATTAACATACTGTTAAAATCTCAGTTCTGAAAGTAAAAATAAACCATGAAAGCTAACCCCCAGAGCATTAAACCCACCTTTAAACACCTACACATTTCATTCCTGAAACTTTTATTGTTTTTCAAGTAGGAAGAATATCTCACTTGCTGCAACCATCATAAATTTTGACACAGCCCCAGCCACATTATAATGTGCCTTCATAAAGCTCAGTCTCCTCTCCCATACTTTTTCTTCTTGCTTGCCCAAGTTACAATGCATTTTGAAACAGAAAGGCAGTAACAGACAACTGTCTTTCTGTAAGATATAGTGAGGTTATTCTGTACAAATGGAATGAACCTCGTTTTTTCATTTCAGATCAAAGCAGAAATCTTTTGAAGTTTAGCTATTTGATAAAAAAGGGCTTTATAACAAGCAGATATAGAAGTTAATAGGACATAGAGATATTTTATTAAATTGCAAACCATTATTAATATTGCAGTTTTAACTTGAAAGAAATATGTGAAATGACACCGGAAATTAATTAGATTATTTCATCATTCTTTTACATTATAAACTTTGATACACTTGCATAGATATATAGGTACATTGATAAAAAGACACAAAGACAAACAGAATTTTAATGAGTGGGGAGCTTTTATCTACTATCACTTTGTGACTTAATTTTTTCTGTTTATACTGCCTATTGATTCCAGTTGAAACCTGCTGTTTTAATGTTGTTATTGATATTCTCTCTGGGTTTTCTTCTAATTCTGGCATTGATATTACCTTGATCGGATTTAGTTTATTTGAATTGCCTGTAGGTTTCAGTCTCTGGAGTTTTTCACTGCTTATAGACATGCAAAGATAAAACTTCTCTTTTTATCTAAAAATCCTTGAGAGACTCTGAAAGATACAGCCATTTTCTGAGAACATTAAAAAGAAAGAGGCAACAATCAAAAGGAATATACTTCTCACCCAGTCTATTCAAGACATCATTCCTATACACCCTGAGTATTCTCTGACATGCACAGACATCTCATCCAGTCAGTTCCATTTTACATTTGGAAACAACGTGTAAAGAAATTGGATTGTCATAAAGTGACAAGTGGTTCCAAGCTCTGCGTCTCAGGCTTCACCTTCACTGGACTGTCCCTGGTGCTGGATAATTTGGGAAGTGAACCTGCATAGTGTTCCAATTTTTTTTTTTTTTTTTTTTTTTTTTTTTTTTTTTTTTTTTTTTTTTTGCACCACAGTGAAAAAGTCATCTCTAGCACATTACTTGAATGTAAGAGAAAATCTCCCTTCCCAATGATAGAAGTCAATGTGTGAGGGTGGGTGGGGTAAGTGTGTGGGCTAGGGGAAATTTCTCTATGTTCCAGAGAGTTACTGTTTTGTAGATGCCCCACACCTGAAACATTCAAGTCCAGGTTGTATGAGACTCTGAGCAACCTGATTTAGTTGAAGAATTCCCTGCTTGTTGCAGGAGAATTGGACTGGGTGACCTTTAAAGGTCACTTCCTACACAAACTGTTCTATGATTCTGATTTCACAATTTCCCTGTGGCTCTTAGAAAGAAACCAGAAAAATAATACCTAAATTAAAAAAAAAAAAAAAAAGAAATTCCAAACCATATTGTCTTTCAAATTATTATGTTTCCAATCTTGTAAAAGTAGAACAAAACCCAGACAAATAGTCATTACTCACTTTTCTGCTTTTTAGTCTCTCTGTTTGTAATTTATTTGCTTTATTTTCTTACACTTTGTTAGTTTTTTTCTTTCCTTTCTTTTTCTTTTCTTCTGGCTCGAGTTAATCTTTGTTCCCCTTCTGTTTTGTTTTCCCTTGCTTTCTTCTTCCTGTAGGTCTAAAGTTTATTTTCATTTCTTTGTTCTGATTCCTTTGTCGTGTAACAGCGCATATTTTTGAAAATAATTATTTCTCAGGAAATAATGAATATTTTCAAGTCTGTAATTAAAGACAGGTAAATACTATGAATATATGTGTAAACATGTGCTGTATTTGGATGTGATTTATTTCCTCTGTCCAGCTGTCACAGGTCATTTATATTAACAATTTGACAACTTATAGAATTCCCTAGGATCTAACAGAGAGCCTGTCCAGTACAGGGTATTCACAGGCAGGAAGAAGGCTCAGAATTTTTGTCATGGCTTAACAGTGAATCTCCTTGATATCAAAATAAATTTTGTTTTTAACAACAGTAAGAGGGCATGGTAATAGAAGAGTGGAGATATTGCAAAAAAATGTCCTCTAAAGTAGAAAGACTGTGATAGGCTCTTGGAAAGCAGCAGAGGGAAGAGGGAAGAGCAGCTCTGTTTGCCTTTTACTGGTTTTCCCTGTGGATCACCTGCACTGGGCCAGCAGCACCACTCTCTACAGGCTGTGTGGGCTGTACTGTTAGAATTGCTGCTGACAGCAGGATTGAAAATGGATTGCAGGGGAAAAGCAAAGGACCCAACTAGTCCAACTGCTGGTCCATCTTTTGGGAATCAGACAGATATGCCATAGAGACCACTATTTACCATTGACAAATGTGTAAAGTTATCCTTGGTTATAATTTTTGAGCTCATTTAGTTTTTTATTAACTGTGGGAATGAATTCTACAGCTGAAATGTGCATTTTATACAAAAAACCCCACTTTTGCTACCTGATAATTTCTCTGAAAGCCCCCTTGTCCCTCTGTAATGACATACAATGGATGAATATTTTTATTCACATTATCATCCTCTCAATGATTGTGTAGACAAAATTACATCTTTTCCAAGCTGGAAAGTCTGCTATGTACTTTTTCTAGACAGGAAAAAATGTCTGATCATCTTTGCAGTTCTCTAGTTTTTCTGGTTTGCTCTTTTGGATGTTGCACACAGCATCCAGTGTGTGGGTTTGACAGGTGTTTACAAAGTGTCATAATGACATGATGACTGTTGTTCTCAGTTTCATTCTCAATATTACTGATATTTATTGAGCACAGCATATGCACAAATATGCACAGTAACTTCAGGATCTATTTTTTGAGATCCTGACTTTAGAAGTTTCTAGCAATTACCTAAGAACAAATATAAACTCTCTCATTTATAGTTAAATATATTCTTCTTATGTGCATAACTGTTTTTATCAAGACCTAATTTCATCAGATATTTTAAGACTCAATTAGTCAATAGAATGAGTTTTCCATTTCAGATTTTGCTATTCTGTATCTGTGTCTTCACCAAATTTGATTTTTCTTTCCTTCTCTTTCATCCTATTGTCTTTAACCCCACTTATGTATATTCAATAACATGTATCTCAGTATAGGTCCATGTTCATCATTGGTAAGCCTTTGACTGGATCACCTGATGAAATTCTGAGACTGAACATTTATTTCTAGTCTTTGTTTACTCTGCTACAACTATTATAATAAGAGGGTCGTATATTTTAATCCAGACAAATTTAGTTTATTAAAAAGCATTTGGTGAAAGACCTTAAAAAAACCCCAGGTGTTTTTTATCAACAAAGTTGTCTTACCTCCCTACTAATTGACTTTTTCAATAATTTTGGGAATTATGACTTCTTTATGAAATGTTATGTATTTTATAATACATACCCTTCGACCACTGAATTTGTTTCTACCAATTTTCCCACTTGGACAATCAAACTTACTGCTCTGTAATGTCTGGAATAATATTTTTTAAAAATTATGTCATATTTGTCAGTTTCTCTCTTTTCAAAACAGAAGTAAGTTAAAAAATTGGCTACAATCTTGACTTCCAAATTCTTTTCTAAGGCCTGTTGATTCTCTGATTTGGCATATTTCTTTTCCTTTTTTTTTTCTTTATTCTAGAAATTTTTACAAGTGACAGTCCTGTTTGGGGCTTCCTACCAGTTTTACATTGGTGAGAGTCCACTGACTTTCAGGTAGCTTTCATATTTCTCTGGAGTGTCACAACACTAGCAACTTGTATTATGTGGAAACTGTTTTCTCTAACCATTTCCTCTGTGTCTGCATTATTTACTTTCTCATTTCTGTTGCACTGTCATTTCAAAAATCAATTGCCAGCTTCCTAATAGGTAAACAGTTAATCTCAGGTTGGCAAGCCTTGAATCAACACATATTGGGCTCTAAAACACTCAAATAGTCTGTTGAAGACTGGTTGGTAATATTCATTTGCTGACTGGCAGTTAAATATTTAATTGTTGGATTCACTAACCGTTAACCGTATCACACAAAAATGTTGACTAGCTCTTAATTTTCACATCAATTTACTCTTCATTTTCATCAGTATTCTGCTTCTTTGGAAGATTTTGAAGCCTCAGATGTATCCAATCAAATGCAGCCATAGAATTCTGGCACCTTTTAAACAAGTCAGGAGATATGCTATACTTGTGGTTCAGCCACAGACACCAACCAAGACCCACGTAGCCCTCGCTCCCTCCCCTACCTCTGGGATTGGGGAGAGAGTTGGAAAGGTAAAAGGTAGGAAACTCATTGGTCAAAAATGGTTTAGTAGGGAAAAGCAAGGGAAAAGTAGCACATGCAAGCAAAGCAAGACAATTAATTCACCACTTCCCACAGCAGGCAGGTGCTCAGCCTACTCCAGGAAAGCAGGACTCCACCACGCCTAACAGTGACTGGGGAAGACAAATGCCATCACTCCAGACACCACTCACAAGAAGAAGGGACCATCTCCAGTGCAAGACTGGGGAGGAGGAGGAGAAGGAAAGATAAGGAGGGACACTGGAGACCTTGGTATGAGCAGAAGTGGAGGCTACACGTGATGATATGCAGGCAGAAGGCAGACATCTAAGCAGGTGGAAAGTGTAGAGACAGGATTCTGGGGAGAAACAAGTAGAAAAAACAATTTTAAAATATTCCCTATCCAGAACCTGTCACAGAAACCAAATTTG
Organism: Brachypodius melanocephalos; assembly: GCA_013398615.1. Lineage (NCBI taxonomy): Eukaryota > Metazoa > Chordata > Aves > Passeriformes > Pycnonotidae > Brachypodius > Brachypodius melanocephalos. Next base: position 5,091,399 of record VZSR01001854.1, read on the forward strand.
CTAACCTCTGCCTTTCCTATGGTCATTGAACAGGCTGGTAACCCACTAGTTAAACTGTGCATCATATCAATTTGTTGATGGTTAATCAATATGTTCAGTTTGCTATCATCAGCATTTCTGCTGTTAGCTCAGTTGCAGAGGTACATGCTGTGATTCCGAAAGGCCAAATCCTAATTATGGTCTCAGTATTAATGCTGATATAGATTGAAACAGCAGATATTTCATATTAAAAAAAATTAAAATCTGGGTGAAAAGAGCACCGAGACTGTAAAGTCAAAAATAGAAGTGCCTGAAAGTGCGGAGTCTAAACACATGCATGTGCTCCTACTTTTGTCTATTTTCAGTAACTACTATTCTGCAGACTTTACTGACAGACACAGAAGAGGAGAGACAGGACAGGAGAGTGGGACTCAGGCCTTGCTGACTGCCAAAGGTGTCTGCTCTGAGGGTGAACCAGGTTTGTGTGCCTGTTGCCTGTAGCATCTGTGCCTCATGTATTGCAACAAATAGGGCAGGAGGACACAGAGGAAAATGGGCATAGCCTTGCAGGCAGAGAATGAGAGTGCCTCTACCAGAGACTTATACAGGGACTGCCATGTAATCATTCCAGCTGAGCAAAAATCCCATTTTTACTCACACTCTGTGGATACCTACAAAGGACTTCGAAGCCAGATTCTTGCCAGTGTAGAACTGTTACTTCTGGAAACTGAAGAAAGGCTGGCTGTTCTCACCTTAGATGGTTTTGAACACTGAGGGAAAAAGCCAAAACCAAACAACCCTCCAAACACACAAACAAAAAACACCACCAAACAAAAGAAATGAAGAAAAAAGAAAAGTTTGATTTAAATCTCTCAAGTGAGCTTATTGAATCATTTTGGCTATTTTTGTCTGAGATTTTTCACCTGTAAAAGGATGGTATAATTTTTCCCTTTTCATAGAGATAGAGCAAAGAATCGTAACTAATTACTGCTTATGAACACAGATATACTCATGAGGGAAGAAATTGCTCTGTATATAGTGTGTAATTGCTTGCTTTTGCTAATATGGTGCAAGGAGCTGAGCACAGAGAAAAGGATTAATTTAATGTCACTATATAAATTCAATAGTTAGGCATTTAGTCTAAGTTCATGTCAACATAGTGATCTAATGGCTCATCCTACTCCAAGCAGACATTAAAACACAGAACAAACCACCCTCTGTAGTTGCTGGACTGTCAGTCACAGGTTAATGAGGGAGCAGGGATGAGTAGTTCAGGCCAGATACCCAAGTTCAGAACCCTGTGGGGTGAGTGAAGGTCAGTAAGCACTGTGAACAGGTACACACAATTTGGGAACTGGACAAACTGATTTTTGTCTAAAACTTTCAAATTTATTTTTTACAGAGATTTAGGTGAGTGGAAAACCAAGAATTTGCACCATGCTGGGTAATATGGCAGGAGGAATTGCTCTCTGGTGCATAACAAACTAAATAATGAAAAAGGTGGAAATAAGAAAATGGTATTCCAGTCACATAGAACTTTTGTAAACAACATTAAAGTGTTTCAGTTGTTTGACTGCAATGATGAACATCTGAGGCCTATATTCTTAAAACAGATTCCATCATATATTTTTTAACAGTTAGAAATGATCAGTTTATATTATTTGCTGATGTAAAGCATATTAAAAAAATCAGTGTATTAGCTCCTGTGTATCATGACACAAGGTATATTACATATGGACTGAATATCATGTCTGGTGATGTAGAAAGTCTGTTTGTGTCTAATGCTGTTCCCTGGAGAAATTGTTCAAGAGCTGTTCATCCTTGTGGAAAGATTACTCTGATATCAGTGAGACTTATCTGCTGTGTAAGTGCCAGTTGAGTTGTAAATCTTCTCCAGGGCATTTTATCAGGTGTTCTTACTCAGCATCAATGGTCTCTATGAGAAGAGAAAGAGCTGAGAAACAAGGTTTGGTTCTTCCAGTTAAAATAAATGGATCTCGTAAATGGCTTTTCAACCTTATAATTAATTTTTTATTATTAATTTAATATTTTTAATTTGATGCAAAGTATCTCCACCCCTCTGCTGTCACACAGATATTGAAACTTATAGCATTTCTAGTCTGGTTATTTTGTTCTCTCCATTAATGCTGAGTATTACTTCAGAGGAAAGGGAAAAAATGTGCTAAAAGATGTGGATCTCCGTTTAAAGCACCGGTTTTCTTGTGCTTATGCCAAGAGTTTCATCTTGGAAATTCTTCAGATTCTGTCCTTGGACAGATTTATATATGGTATTTTCACATATGTTTCAGTGAGAGTTTCGCACTTTTATCTTACAGAAGAATTTGACCTCTGGGGTTTACCTCTCTTGAGACTAGTTTAGGAATATTAGCTGTACTATGTCCTGAAAGTATTTCATGCCCATTGCTGCCTGACTGAGAGTAATTCAGATACCACTTTGTAAGAGACTGAAAGTGGATTTTGTAATCCTTTTGAAATCTTTCCTTTTTTTGATGTCTGTTTGTTAATCAAATTGGAAACAAAATGCACAAAAAAATGAGACTCTTAGAGTAAAATACAGCACTGATAGCTAGTGGTTGAGAATGGAAATCTAAGTCAAAAGATAAAAGTTCTGTTACAGCCTCAGTTAAAGATTTTGTCTATGGCTTGGGAAATATCTCTTAGGACTGGAACTGTTCCCACTGTTGCAACTAGAAGGAAGAAATGAATGAATTTTTACAGTGGGTCTTTTATTTTTTTTTACTGCTATCAGATGAGATGCTAATTTGCCATCTACCATTGTAGAAGGTTTTTAGGTCTCTATTTGATTTTCTTTGAGAATCTTGAGTAGATGGGGAGTTCTGTTCTCCCTGATAGTACACTTTGTCTATTTTTGTACTTCTGTAAGTTGTTGTATCAATGTAATGAGATTGTTTCTTTTACTGCTTGTGAAAGAAGGCACCACAATCAAGCTTTAAATAGAGGTTATTATAATAGCTGAGTTTTGTCTCTTGTGCTCCTAAATGCCTAAATAGTTCTGAGGAGAGAGAACTGAGATATTTCCTTAAAATTTGGGGGGTGAAAGATTTGGTATAGGCAAAATAACAAAGCAGAGGAAAGAAACAGCAAAGAAAAAAGGGAGCTGAAATTGCATCGTGCATTTTTTCCCCATAATTTCACAGCCTCTTTTCCAGCTAGCAAAATAAACAATTAAAGGCCTTCTGTTTGATATATTATTCAAGTTAATGAGCAAAAGCACGTTTGTTACTCTCATAATGGAGTTGAGAGAAGGAAATCTGTTGCAAACTTGTCATTGTTTGATGCAAGGCTGAGGATTAATATTCTTGTTTCAGATCAAGAGTATCCCATTTCAGTACAACAAGTTGCTACTTTGTGAACTTGTATTATGCAGAAATCAGAGTGTTCATGAACAGGATTACATAAAAATAATAAAAGGTATGAAACAAAAACAACTCATTTATTTTTGATCTAACTTTTGTGTATTTAATCCTAGGGGAAAAAAAAAAAAAAACTCGCAAGACCACAGAACATCCCACAAAATGTGAAGGAAGCCTGCACAAAAATGAGAAAATTAATTTGAAGTGCTGATGCAACATCAAACACGTAAAGAAGCAATTGTTGCAACCACAGTATGTATTGGATTTAGTCTTTTTCTTACTTACTGGGTTCTTAATACTTCCATAAATTCCAAGATAGTGGACTTCACATTTTTGTGCTTGTTGAGCATTTAAGTCTCCATGCCCTTTGGGGACTTCTGTGCACCCGTATCAACACCTAAACTCGTACAAAAACAAGCTGCGCTTTCTAGAATGGTGCTCCCACTAGTCAAAGCCTATTTAACCATGGTCACATCAGTCAGCTGTAGTTTCTAGATTTTGCTTTGGGAACAAGCACTCTAAAGCACATACATGCTTTGTGAATAGTCCATTCAATTAGCTGTGCAGATGGTAATCGAATATTCAGAATTTCTTTTGCACACAGAGAATCTTTTTCACTTTATTGCTTATCCATTCGGATGGGTGGAAATGAGTCAAAATTTTTGGCGGCTGAAGTTCAAAACATATTGAGCTATTTAAACAATCAGATTTGTAATTTTTTTTTTGTTTTATATTTGAGATATGGCAGACATCTGTTAAAGACATCTAGCTCCTAAATGTTATTTCTGGCATCTCCTGATATTCCTGGGCTGTTGAGTTCTGGTTTGAATTTTAATTTGTCAATCTGCAAAATACTTGAAAGAGCAATTTATAGCTAATTGTATATAAAAGTGTATAAAAAGTGTATTGTATTTCAGAAGTTTTGAGTTTTTGAAACTCTTCCCTTTTCTGTGCTATTTTGCTTTCTAATGCTATTTTTTGTCTTACCACTGATTCCAATAGAATGCTTTCCAAGTATTAAAAATATCCTCTCTTGGCAACTAGGTTTGGGACTGCATTGGTCAACAGAGTCGAAAAGCAAGTAATATTAATAACTCCAATTACCATCCTTATAGGCTAAATGGAATGGAAGAATTTCTAATTCCTCTTTGGAATTTATAATAATTTACCTGCCATCTGACCTGAAGCATCTAGCCAGACCACTGTTATAAATGACTGTCTCTTATCAGTGTTTGCTTTATGTGGGATGAAAGAATTATTTACCATTAGTGCTTGTTGATAGCGGTGATTAGTCTGCATGTCCTGCTTCTGTGGAGGAGCTTACAGACAGGAATTGTACAGTAAATGAACCTGTGATCTCCAGAAGTTACATCAAAACACTTGAAATATCCCTGGTCTAAAACATGAATCACCAGAGCTGTCCGCATCCTGGTTTCTCTCCAGCTCAGACAGCCACCCAACCTGGAGAGGAAGTTTAACTTCAAGAATCTCAGGGTTGATAAAATGGTGGAAAATACTCACTGTGCTTAGCAGGGTCTTTGTATGTTTACCCCCTATCCATTTCTTTATTTGGAGTAAAATGCTGTGTAAATAAATTTTATATCTATATGCTTTTGCTTGAGGGTTTTGGTTTTGGGTTTGGTTTTTTTTTGTTTTGGTATTGCTTGTAGCATGTACCTCAGGTTACAGTAATTTAAATTTATTTGCTCTGTCTGCAAAGCTTAATTTTTATTTAAGTGCAAGAACAAAGTGTTGGTCTCACTGATCCCTTAATTAGGTGTAACTACTGTTACTGAGAATAAGACATTAAGCAAAACTCTCCTTGCTATAATCCCTCAAAGATGTGTACTTGGTTACAAGTTAAAAGAGTATAAACCAAAAGGTGTAATAGTATTCTAGAATAAGAAGCCCAGGGAAAATAATCACTGTCATGTAAAAGCAGAGCTGGGCATAATCTATAATACTAATGCTTTTTATATGTAGGTTACCATATGTGAAATGCTACAGTAATTGCCTCCTTAAAGTATTATCTTGATTTCTCACGTAAAAACCAAGCTGTACACAGTAGCTTGAATGGCTGCAAATAGTCTTTTTTTTTTTTTCAGCATGTCTGTGGAAATGATCATGCCAATTATCTTTTTCTCTTAAGCTGAATTTACTTGTTATTCAGCATGTTTTTGTAACATGTCTGGTGGTGTCACAGAGGATTTCCATCCAGAGACAGCATGCATCTTTTTCTAGGGCTTATGTCAAACCCCAAGTTATCCAGACAGAAATTCTTCCAGTACATGGTGCTAGAGAACTCCGACTCCATTTGATTAGTAGCTAGGTAAGCTTCTGGGAATTTCTCTAGGAATTACATTTTTCTGTTTTCTTTGGAGTTAATGTCATCTGCAGGTGGCCAGACTGGAAATGCAGGTTGGAGGAACAACTGTCAGAGCAGCCAGCAGGGCAATGGTGAATTGAGAAAATGCTGTCAAAGGGAGCTTACTTGCTTCTAGTGAGCTGCATAGATTGTACTGCCCTCACTAGGGAGGGCGACAGAAATCCCATGATAGGAACTTGCCCCCTGGAGAATTAATATCCCACTTTAAGTATCTGGGCCTGTGGGTGTGTTTGTGTTCATAAATATGAGTGGGTGCATAAGGGCTCAGATCTTGATATTCTTAAACTTGTTCATGCAGATGAAACTCACTGGTGACAGTGGGAATTAAGGGCTACAAATCTGCCTCCAAAAATTTCCGAACAGGTGTCGTTCCAAGGCTGATTGAAATCAAGGGGAAGCCTTTTGTATCAGGCTTATGGTGTGAAAAAGGAAAGGTGACCTGCTGGTCATTCACTTCTTACTACAGGCATTTTTATTTAACATAATGCTGAGAAGTATTGCCAGAGTGAAAATTAGAAAACTCACTTTTCAAAAGTATTCTAACTCAATGTTTTTGGGGAGTTGGGATCTGCCTTTCACTCACTCACTCACTCACTCACTCTTGAAGGTCCAAAGTAACAGCCAAATGGTAATTCAAGAGTCTATGAGGCTTTCCATCCCATGTCCAGGACCAGGCATGGGAAAGTCTGGCTGGGTATGCATTCCAGAAGCCTGTTTGTGCTAACATGGCACAGCTGGAGCACTGAGGCCACTTGCAGGACATGCCTAAAGTCCAGCTGCCCAGGGGCAGGCAGAGATCATCTTCACAGCCCTTCTGCAGCTGCCACGATTTCAGCCACTGTGTCTGTGTCATCCTGTATCCAATTATTGCACCAGAGGGCTGCAGCATTCCCTATGCGAGAAATCTCTGAGTGCTTGCCTGCCTGCAACTCATGAGGGAATGGCTTCCCACAGCTTCTCTGTGCCTTAGAGGATTTATATACTCTGAAGAGATCATTTTAGGTTTTTTAAGATTAGAAAAAAAAGTATTTTTTGAAATGTAATAGCGTTTCAGCATTTAAATAAAGATGCTCTTAACAAAGCAGAAATAAATTTTTGCCTTGTCTGCTTCCTGCCATCCTTGGTCTGGAAAGAAAAATATTCAGCTGCTATTCTAATTGCTCTGTGGAGACAAATAATTTATATATGAGGGATTATTTAAAATGAAAAGGGCACTCTCCATCTTACTGTTTCCCATCTAGGCTCTAGATCACAGTTGTGATTGCCTTCCCTGGAGAAAGAATGAACGTGTATTTAAACTGTAATTGATTTTAATTAAAAATAACTAAATATGTACAACTTAAAGAGTTATTGTTGTTGAATGAGAAATGATAATTGTTCTCTGTCTGCTGCATCATGAGGAAGTATTTGGCTGGGAATTTGACAAAATCTGCAGGGGGTTGACTGTGGAAGGTGGCCTGTGACATCTGCAGGCGTGTCCCAAATGCTTCCATGCAGGATTATAGTTCATGTTCTTCTGAAGTCAATTGGAAGTCATGCTTTTGACTCCAGAGCCATGGAATTATTCTCCTGCAGAAAAAACAATGTTTATTTATTCTCTTTTATAATCAGTAGAACACTTTTGGAAACTGTAATAACATGAACAAATTAAGAAATCAAATATGTAATTTATTTAACTTTGAAATAATGGTTTCTTTCTTGCAAGTTTTCCTCCTCAGTAATTCAAAATGCATCCTAAACTCCTAATTTACCATTAGTGCTGTGTTATTATTGTGTAACCTGGCATATTTTGAATCTCTCCTAAATTTTAGGCTTTCTATTGTTCAAGGTGGCACCAAGCTCCCAGAGCATCAGCACTCTCCAAGAGACACAGACAAGTTCAGGGAATGAAGAATTATATATTCTTATCACTACACCCGAGGTCATATCTGTTGGTGCTAGAGGTTGTTAGGGTATTATCAGCACTGAGTCTTCTTGAGCCGTGAGAATAATTTGGATTCAGGGAAGAAACATAAACTGATCTGTTTCTCTCACCCACTAAGTTTAATAGGATTTGTCTTCTCTGTACTATGGGTTGGTCCATTGATAAACAGGTGTTACTGGAACAAGTGTGTTATTTTAAAATTTACTTTTCTGTTAGACTATGAACTCTATTGTGACTTACAGTTGTCATTTTAAGCTGGTTAAGACACCTGGAAAACTCACTTCATTGGCTTTAGATTAGACTCCTAGGCACAAGCTCATGTCATTTAGAGGTTGACAGTGCTGAAGCAGGCACTGGAAGAGCGTTTTGTAGTTTTGTGTTTGGCTTGTTCTGTAGGCAAGATAAATTTTAAGCCTTCTGGTTAAAACCAGCATTAGTTGTTCTTAAAACTATGTATGGTGTATGATGTCAACTTTTACTGCTCTGAACATATACCCTGCTACTTCCCTTTTCCTCACAGCCTTTTCTGGACATATAACAGAAATTTACATTTACATATTTTTATATATATGTATATAATTTATATTCTATATGTGTTATTTATATTTTATACATATTTATTCATATATAATCAGTGTACTTGTAGACATCTCAATTACATATTTATTGTTTTGTTTATGCTTGGGTAACTTGTAGAGGTGGGTAAAAAATACTGTCAATACAAGAAGTATCACTATGACCTGGCTGCTGTTTTAAACCTTTCATTTCATCAAAGAGTAGTAACTATTGTAGTAATTGCACCATCTCATTCTGTGTTAACCATTACAAAGAGAATAATACAAGAATATTATTATTGGTTTAGTATCTATTAGCAAGTACTGCAAACTGCTTAAATAAGTTTAGTTGGGAATAAGTCATTTGGAAGTTAAATGAATGGTGGACCTTGGGTGTGAGAGGCAGTTTAGACAAAAAAAAAAAACAAAACAAAAAACCCAAAAAACCAAAGGAATGGTCTGGATAACATTTTTTCTAATCTTCAACATGGATTTGTGCAGATGTTCTTACCTGTAAGTGAACAAAAACCTCTCTAATTAGTTTAATTTTCTTATTTTCTAATAACAACCTTAAATATCCTCTACATCTGTTGTTATGTATTCCTTCTTCTTGCATTTATTTTTCTTTGTGTGTTATCCCCTTAATAACTTTTCAACCCACTCTATAACCCAATCTTGTGTGCTCTATTTGTATTGAACTGTTCTTTATTTATGCATTTTATATTTTATTTTTTTTTCATTCCTATGGAATCTCTCCATTTAGGAAGACGGAAGTAAAAAAATCTTCGTATCTCAACCAAAAGATCCATTCATAATAAAGAAATTGATGAGAAAAACTACATTGTCTATTTGCCTTTTTACTTCAAAATCTGTGAATTATTGGATTATAGAAATCATAATTGTGTCAATCATAATTGGAAGTCAGTTTTGCTTTATTTTGCATACAGAAATATCAAATAAGGCTAATATTGTTCAGAAATAATGTAGAGATGTTTCCATTTTTGGATCCCCAAGTGAACACATGAATGTGTTATAAACTAAAGATCAATTTATTTTCCACAAAAGTCTGCAGCAACCTTTTTGAAAACTTTTGGCTGTGAAATTTTACTAAGCCTCAGGAAAGATTCCTGTGAGAGTCGGGAACACAGAGGTATTTTTAGAGTAAACAGCATACTTTGATCATAAAGCTTCCTTTGTATGAAACTGGTCAGTGGACTGGGTCACGTAACCATCTGCCTGGAAAGAAGGTTCAGATACTGGATGGTTATTGAAATCTGTGACTCTGTCCCTTGAAACGTTGATAGCTTTTTGTTGTTCAGTCTGCTGCTGCACAGGGAAAATTAATAATAATATTGTATTCTGTCAGTAATTGTTACATGATTTGACTAGAATAGCAGAATAATAATAATTGTTGTTCTATAAAGTGACTTAATAGTATGTGACAAAAATACTTTGTTGTACAAATGTGTCATATCCTCTTAAAGCAGCAGAGCCTTCAAGCCTTTCTTGTGACCAGTGCTCAATCCCATAATTCTGAGCTACAAAACAGGACAAATGAGAGAGTAGAATCTATCACCTGGAACATACCACAATGCGCAAGGAAAGCTCTCAATCTGTAGGTTTTTCTAAAGAATAAAGTCTTTACATATTTTTATTTGGAACGTGGCGTATTTATACAAAATCTATACGACCAGCAGAATCACCTCTGTAAACTCCTAAGTATATCACTGCCAAACCTGAGATCCTGGTTCACAGGTGTTAATACATTTGTGGAGGAAGGATTTTATATGACCACAGAATTAGAAACTATTCCTATGCATGTTCAGACAGCCAAGTAGGATAAGATTTCCTTTCCACTGCTTTAAATCTGCCGCTTCCTAATGTAAGTGCTTGACTTTGTAAATCAAAACATTTAAAATGCTTTTTTTTGCACATAATATATATAGTTCATGCTCTATTGTAGCTGGTGCATTACACACATTGTTATTGTAGCTATTGTTTATGTATTAAGTAATATAAATGCAACAACTACAAAAAATCTTGAGAAACACACTGAGAGAGAAATACATATTAACAATCAAGCAGGGCAAATAGAAATGCTTTCCCCAATCATCTCTGAAAGGTTTGCATAAAATTCCTTTTTTTGCTTATGTTCCAATCTCTCCACACAGCCTTTTTATGAAAATTCATGCAAGTTAAATTTTGTTCTTTCAAGTGTTCATGGAAAGTGAATTTCGGGCTCTCAGCCAAGATACATTTAATCATGAAACAAAATTAGTTTAATCGTGAAACAAAAATTTGTTTGGGGAAGAATTAGAAATATGCAACTTAATATAATCAGGGAATAGAAACAATAGCCTGCTTTAGGTGGCCAAGGTAACAAAGCTTCAGACTGATGGTAATGGCATGTCACATATATGTCATAGTTATAGGCATGGCAGGTAATTTGCAAGAAAATACACAAGCAGATTCCACAGCTGGATAATTCCAAAGATTTCAGAATGGAATCCAACTACGTGAGCTTTTGCAGGTTTTTTTTTTGTAAATTTGGGGGCAATGGATGCCGTCACAGAGCTTGTGTATTTGTTTCTACTAGTCTTCAGGCTTGTCACAGTTCTGGATAAGTTTGTCCTATTTGACCCAACCAGTTTGTTGATTAGGTCGATGTTACACAAATTTAAGTTCAATTTAGGGGACTTTATTGTTTGCAAGAGCACAGTGCCTAGGCATATTGATATTATTCACATACTGCTTGAGATGTATACTTCTGGATGTATTTTCAAATGCTGGACAAGTCAAACTGAGTCTTCATAAAAATATCACATCTGAAATGAATATCTTGTAAAATTGAAGTCAAGAACTGATTTCTACTCCAACCTCTGTCTGTGAGAGCTCTAATAAGCACTTCTTAGTTATGTAGCACTTGCTGGAAAGGATTAATAATTCTGTAGTGAAACTTATAAGTATTAAGATCTAACTACAATTATTGATTATAAAAATAGATACCAACGACTTGAGAGAAAGACATGTTGTATTTTGGATACAGAGCTAATAAATATGGTGACAAGGCAGGTTTGATTTTCTTGGGTTTCTTTTCCTTCACTTCTTGTCAAGAAATTACTATTGCATATAGACCTGGTATTCCAAATTTTAATCCTTAAATTAAAAAATCTGACATCCTATATAGAATGTCAGTGGATGGAAATGTAGGGTAATGGAATAAAATAAAATCTTGTTGCTACTTTAGTTTCTGAGAACACAAACAACAGGTCCATCATTACAGAAGTAAACTACCTTGATATAAGATAATTTGTTATTTATTTCAGCCATCCGAGATCAGTGACAAAAATGCCTCTGGACATATTGGTTGTGTCCATTGAGTGTAGGAGCCAAGATTGCTATAGAGCAGCTGATCTACTTCACCTGTTTTACAATGATAAAAATATTTAACGTTAGTGCTCTTGTTGCTAAGTGCTGATGCAGATACATAAATAAAAGGTTCCAGAGGAGTGCTGTCTCAAGAGACACCAAATAAACAAAATATGCAGATGAGATTAAAACACAAAAGAGGGACTGTGATAAGCCAGGGTTGGCAGGCGTTGTTTGAGATTTCCTTCTAATTGGAGTCTGGAGCTGGATAAAGAAGGCAGGAATAAGGGCCTTCATTGAAGTGGGGAAGCATAGAAGTGAAGATGGAGAATTCACCAGTGAGGAGCACCAGATATATAAGGCCCCAGGGCTACAAATTTAGATTTGAAACTAGGTCTGGAGGAGGAATGGGAAAGAATTTAATAATCTGCCTGTGTCCTTTGTTACCTGAGTGAGAAAGTTATGCAGGAGAAAGACATAAACTGTTTCAGGAAAAGAGTGATTGGTCTGTGAAAGCTTCTGTTGCTGGCAGACTAAAATCGGAGGCCAACTTTATAGAAGTTATAAAGAATAGGGAGGATGGAACTCATTTGACAAACCTTAAGCTCATGTAAGGCTTTATATGTTAAGCAGGTGAAGGAGAATCTGAGGAGGGATGAAAAAGGTGACATTTATGTAGTTATTAACGAGCAAAAAAATCTGAATAGCAGCATACTGAATATATTACAGCTGAGGAGCATGTTTGCAGTCATTAAGATCAGAAAAGAGAGGACTGAAAAAGCCAAGATGTGAAATGGTGAAAGATTTTTGCTGTGAATAGTGGTAGAAAGATCAACAGTTTAAAACTGTGCAGGAAGTGAAATTTGGATCCAGTTTGAATATGCTGCTTTAAAGAAAATGTTGAGCAAAAAGTAATTCCCAAGGCAAGGCTTGTCTGACCTTGGGCAATGAACCAAATCTCTGTTTTGGAGAAGATATTCAGAAAAAGGAAAAGAAGAAAAAAAATGCAGCAAGGAGAGGGAATAAAAGATACGTTTTTATAGAAAAGACAGGTAAGCTAGGAAAAGTGATGGTAATGTATGAATGCAAACCAACAAATATGATGATATCAGCTATGGCTAGTGAGGAGAGCAGCAGGTGGGAATCTTTATTTGCAAACAATCTCTTGATGGAGAGAAGCAGCTCAAGTTATCTTTCTGAATGATTTCCCTCCTCTTCTTCCCCTACCTACTTGGAGTGCAAATACTGGACAAGCAGGAAAATTTGTCAGTCTAATGAGATATTTTTAGCTATCAGCTTTAGCAGTAGCATTTAAAAAAAAATTAAAAAAAAGAGTCTGATTTTAGGTGGGATGGCACAGGATTTTTTTGTGAAGGTCAAGAAGTTAAAATTTTGACAGGGATGGTGATGAAATAATTTAACGCCTCAGCTGTGTGGGTGCAGATGGTCATCCACATGGGGGATATTTTTCCAGCAGGTTATTGAGTCAATGATGCTGGCTGCCTGCAGTTTGGCAGTTATCCATTAATATGTAAAACAAAATTTTGGACTATGCAAAAACTGGGTGTTGAATTCCATTTAATGTTGTGCCAGGTTTCCTTCAGTACCTCATGGTCTTGTATGATAGGAGGATTAAGAAATGGAATTTTATCATTGGTGAACTGGCTGACAATAGATTGGCAACTAAATTTTTGGGGACACTGTTGTTCCCACTGAGATAGGATGGGAATTATTGGGAGTTTTGGGTTGAGTTGGAGTTTTCTTTTGTTAGCAAATCACACGAAGATGAATTGACAATGACATACATAATTGCTCACAATGTTAATTTTGCTTGTTACTGTTAAGTTCATGTAGAAATTTGTGTAACTGAATTTAAATCTATTCCTGCTCTTGAGGTGCAGTTTTGTACATTGTTCTCATGTTTAAAACAGTACCAGTATGTAAGATCTTCAGCCTCTGACTGACACAGTTCAGTCAGTTGCTGGAGAATGCAGCAGGGAAACATTCATAATGTAGCAGGAATATGACCAGGCAGAAGAAGAGAAAATAGTTGATGTAATATGGGAAGCTATTTTGACAGTAAGAGTTTAGTGGCTAAACAGAGCAATACATCTGCCTAAGTAATGTAGGATTTGGGTGGGCCAAATCATAATTAGTCAGGGCTAAGCTTTTTATGTTATTTGAAAAGACTTAAGTCCAAGTACTAGTTTTCTGAGAAAGATTACCTCCTCAGTGACTGCTGTTCCCTGGATGAGCCTGTACTCCAAGCTGCTGCCAAACTGGGGTTCAGATAACACACACAATTAATGTCAAGGGCAGAACTCATCTGTTATCTCTCCATATCCTAAACACACTCTTTGTCATCTCCTGCCTTGTTTTCACCAATCACATCTTGATGAACTTTTCTGTATGTTTTTAAGCACTGCCTTCTGGCAAAAGCTTGCTCTCCTTTCCCTCAACTATCATTTTTATATACAAGACTTATAAACACTGAATTCTTGATTTCTGAACGGCATACTGAGAACCAAGGGCCTTGAATTTGTGCACTGAAGCACGCAGGTTGTACATCTGCAGTTCTTTTATTGATGATATCCCTTTGGTAGCTGACCTCAAAGATGAAACTCCCCTCTACCCCGGTATAGGAATCAAGAAAGACTAAAATGAGACTAACAACCAAAGATCTATCCTTGTAGCTATGAGGACTTCCAGGTGTTTGGAAGAAAATAGGGAAGAATCAGTGGCAGAAAAGAGAAGAAGCATATCATAGAGAGTATACTTTTTTATAATATGAGTTAACAGATTATAACTGAAATTAGTTGAATTTTACATTTTGGAACAGTGCACATTCAATTTTGATGCTAAAAAATTTCTAAGGATGGTTAGACTCTAGATGTGCATTATTCTGGAAAACTTTAATTTTATTTGATGATCTATCAAGGAAATATTCTTTAACACCTGTTAAAAAATTTAAAAATTTGATTATAGATACAACTAAAAAACCACTGAATGTTACAGCATTTAAAACCATCAAAATCTCCAAATTTTCTGAGATCAGCCTCTGAATAAAGAGCAGTCTGCAAAACCAGAATCTGGAAAAGATGAACTTTATCTTGATAAGAATGAGGAATGGCTTCACAAAATCTCACCTGCTGAGAAAATTATATGTATAATTCTTGTATTTTCTCTTTAAATTGATAAGACATAGGAAAAAATTGAACTGGAAGCAGTAATTAAAGTGAGCAAGAAGAAAAAAAAAAAGGACGGGAAAACAAATGGTAAAATCTGAGGCTGTAAAATTAATCTGACAAAACTGGGACTGGATAGGACAAGGACACTTGAGAAGGTACCCCATAAAGGAATCAAAGAAAAGAACTGAGAATGCATTGGATGTGAAGGATGGCACGACATTTTGTACTTTTTTAGTATGTACTGCTCTGATAGTACACAAAAACACGTGACACAGGAAAATATATTTTCATCACTTGTTTCCAGCTGCTGGCAAAAGCAAGTGTTATATAGCCCAGTGAATACTGAGATCAGCTATGCCTGAAACCCAGCAGCAACTCTACAAAGTTCTGGAAAATCTCCACAAAGAAAGTTATTGTAGTAGATTTGGGACCTGGATGTTTTGGTCCACAAAAGGAAAATTACAGTGTATTGTTTACAGCACACCTATGGTATGAATTTAATTTCAGCTATACACATCAATCTATTTATTCCACCACATATCCAGTGCTTTCATTGAGACAACAGCTAGAACCTAATTCTCAAACTTTGTTGTGGTGTTTGCACCTCTTCAAATGCAACTATTGTGGAAACTACTTGACTATGGTTTGTCTGATTTCTTCCATCTTTAGAGGTACATGGATTTGACTAGACAAAAGAGATTAAAGGGAAGTGAAGTGAATAATAACATCTCAGTCAAATATTACTACAGTGCTTATAGGTGCTTGTGTTTGTACCCCATTGTGCAACCAAGCCTCTCTCCTAGAGTTTGGATTTCTGTATTCATCAGCACCACTATTTTTCCCCAACTGCCTGTAGTTTCTGGTGCTTTACTACCTTCAGGTCACTGTGCAGCATGCTTACAAACCTCCCATTTCTGTTTCATTGGTAAATTTGATAACACTTGAAAGTATAGCAAACAAACACCTGACAAAAGGAGAGACTCATTAACAGCCTTCATTTCCTATGCAGCAACCCAAGCAAGCACAGGCATACATGAGAGTTCTGGCAGGAATACAAAGGAACTGTGCTTGGAGACTGACAATTAAAACTTTCTTAGGAAGCAGGACCGCCTCCTTGTTTCTGCTGTGCACAGGGAGAGTGAAAACAACTCCCAGAATCACCTGTGGTTACTCCTCACAGATAGTCTAGGGAGCACAGTTTGAAAACACCTGCCAAGTGTTGGTCTCTGAGCAGGAGCCTCACATGCTTGGCAGGCTTCTTGTTCATTGCAGCACTCAGCTCTCAGCCAAACTTTGCTGAAATTACTTACATTGACCCCTTGGAGTGGACTTAAAGTGAGGACAGAAGGTGAAGATGATACTTTTAAAAGAGCTTTTGCTGGCATCCTTACATGAGATCTATTATTAAGGCTCCTGGAACTTTATACCTTCATGAAGAAAGTTTTTAATCTCATCTTCAAGGAAGAGAGAGAAACATTGGCTTTCCCTGGCCCAAATGATGAGGTCATACTTTTGGAGACCAAAAAATGACCAGTAGCCTTCAGGACAGAGATGTTACTGTCCCATGCTAGTGGCTGTCCCCATCTGGTACAGCAGCTCTGATGGTGCCTGGAGGTTATGCCTGGGCTGCTACTTCTGCCACAGGATAGATGAGAGTTCCTCAGCCCTGGCACAGCAGATGTTCTTATGACTGCAGCCAACAGGTTAGTCCAGCTGCAGGTCACCAACGCACGCCTCACCCACATCTATCAAGAGATGCTCTGCTGTCTTCATGGTTTGACACATGTACAAGGATTTGTGCCACCTGGAGAATATTTAACCCCTTTTCTCCACTTTCTTTTTCCCCTCCAAACCCCCAGATGTTCTGCTGCTACAGTGCTGTCAGAATTCATACTGCTAATTCACTACCATGACTTCCTCAAAGAGTTGGGGAACCATTGATGCAATGTCAGGACTGTGACAAGACAACAGGAATAAATTTCATTAAAGTCGCATCAGACAGCTCAGAAGATTCAGGGTTAAAATTGCTAATACTGATTCATGAGAATAGGGGTTATTACAGCTAAACAGAGAAATTGTAATTGATTGTTCTTTCCACTTACGGTTTTTACTTTTTTTCCCTTAATGTGATGATTTTCAAATACTCAAAAGTTAGAAAATCTAATGTTATGGTTATCTAACATTCATCCCCTAGATAGCTGCATTGTGATACTGTCAAGTAATCATATATTTTCACTTATTTAAAAAAAATAATAGGTCTCTCACTGCACAGAGTGGATGATGTCTTCTAAACCAATTAGAATTATGCAGTGAATGAGGTTGTTTGCACAACTGGTACTTTAATTCTCTTAGAAAATGCAATGTGAGCATAGAATCAATGTAGGGCCTGCAGGAGAAGGAGGACAGGTGAATTTGGGGGGAATTGGACAGGCTACCTAAGTGGGATAAGACCAACAGCATGAGCTTCAACAAGACCAAGTTGGTGGGTCCTGCACTTTGGCTGCAATAAACCCATGTAGTGCTACAGGCTGTGGGCAGAATGGGTGGAAAGCTGCCCGGCAGAAAAGGACCTGGAAATGCTGGTCAACAGCTGAGGGTGTGCCCAGGGGGCTAAAATGACCAGTGGCATCCTGGCCCATATCAGCAATAGTGTGGTCAGCAGGAGCAGGGAAGTGATTGTCCCACACTACTCAGCACTGGTGAGGTCACACCTTGAGTCCTGTACCCAATTCTGGATCCCGTAAGTCAGGAGGGACATTGAGGTGCTGAAGCATGTCCAAAGAAGAGCAACAAATCTGATGAAGGGTCTGGAGGGCATGTCCTATGAGGAGAGCTGAGGGAGTTAGGGGTGTTTAGCCTGAAGAAAAGGGCAAGGAGAAACCTTATTTCTCTGCTACTCCCTGAAAGGAAGGTGTAGCTGGGGGGGTCAGCCTCTTCTCTCAGGCAACCAGCAACAGGACAAGAGAGCACAGTCTTAAGCTGCCCCAGGGGAGGTTTAGGGTGGACATCAGGAATAATTTCTTCTCGGCAAGGGTGATTAGACATTGGAATGGACTGCCCAGGAGGTGGTGGAGTCACCATCCCTGGAGGTGTCTGAGGAAAGAAGGGACATGGCGCTCAGTGCCATGGTCTGGTTGGCACGGTGGTGTTGGGTTATAGGCTGGACTTGGTGAACTCAGAGGTCTTTTCCATCTTAATTGTGATTCTGGAGATCACCTCCATTATTTCCCCTTCTACCATTTGTCACAGCTCTTTCATTGGATCCTAGAAATATTTCTGTTGGAAAAGGTCATCAAGTCCAACTGTTAACCCATTACTGCCAAGTCTACCACTAAACCTTGTCCAAGTGTCACATGTGGCAAATGCCACATCTGCATGTTTTTTTAAATACCTTTAGGGATGGAGATTATCTCATTTCTCTGGGCAGCTTGTTTCATTATTTCATAATCCTCAAGAAATTTTACTTAATATCCAATCTAAACCTCTCCTGGCACAACTTGAGGACATTTCTTTTTATCGCTTGTTACTTGGAAAAAAACCCTTCTCCTCCCCACCCTGCCACAAGCTCCTTTCAGATAGTTGTATGTGACACTGCACAAAAACAGGCTAATCATCTTGCAAGTTTGCTGCTGTTGTGTATTTCTTGCAACTAAGCTGCAGTCACACGCAGAGGAGATAAAAGTCAGCCAAGGCCTTTAGGAGAGAGATCTAAGGCTGTACAGTGATACCCAATCCATGATGCCAAAATTGGAAGGATTCGGAAATATTTTAAGATTAAGAAAGGTGGGGTTGTATTTTAATTTTCAGTTTTTCTCTCATAGTTGTGTTATTTTTACTACTTACTAACTGACCATAGAATATTTAAAAAAAAAAAAAAAAACAAAAAAAAAGAGGAAAAGAAAGGGCTTGTGGGAATAATTGTGGGATTAAAGATAATTTATGTTATAATTTTTAGATTCATTTTTTCTTTGCATATTTAGTGAATGACAAATGACACAAAAAATAGCATTACCTGTACAGTTTCTACAGGAAAAAATATTATTTGTAGAAATATTTACAAATAGAAATGTCTTTTTTTTTTTTCATAACCTGGTTATTAGGCACATTTTCCTTCATTTTCTGTCATCTGAAACTTGTAACTTGTAGGGATAAGGGACCGGATACACATATATCTGTATTTCACATTGGCTTATGAGTGAATTTTGCAGGAAATGTGGACAATTAAGAGAGGTGCACACTGTGAAATGATGTCAGTGTGTTTCCCTGAAAACTGTTTTCCTTTCAAATGAAACTAAACTGGGAGGAGTGCCCCTCTCTGTTCATGTCACTGATAGCTCTTGGACCCTTGGGACCAAGCTAAAGTTGAGACAAAATAACTCTCCCTAAAATGAATGTGGTGTGAAGGTCAGGTTGTCAGGAGAAACTCTTTCACTCTGCAGTCTGCTCTGCAGTGCTGCCCTGATTGCTGATGTAGACATGACCAATGTCTGCTGGGATAGATACTGTCAGGGTTTTGGGATGTCTTGTTTACAACTGTTATGCTGTGGTATTTTTGTATTTTATGTGCTGACAAAACTAGCCACCTTCTTTGACAGAGAATGTTCTTCTCCAGTGAGTTTTTGATAAGATACCTCTACGGTGATTTTAAAATAGTCTTATAACCATGCCAGCATTTTAATGTGCCCTGGAGTCAGCTATATTAGAGGGCAAAACTGTTGATTTTGGAGCGAGTAGATTAGGACTGAAGTGGAGATTAAGCATGTACATTCATGCTTTTTAGCACTAATACAAGAATATGGGGTTTTACACCCAGATTCTGGATCCACTGCAGTAAGCTATGAGAGATTCTACTGCATTCCCAACTACAGTCAAAGAAAGGAAAGCAGTGGCGAAGGTGTCTTACATAAAAAACTGCTTGATTCTCCACTGCCTCCACTGGACTAGAAGCACCCATTTTCAGCAGAGAGAAGTTTCAGAAGTTGGTGATCTTCAACTTTTGGTTACTGCCACTCAGATGATTTGTTGTCACTTCTTGCTGTATGAGGGCGCAGACTGTAAGATGCCTTTCTTGAAATTTCCCTGAAAAAGGTTCAGACAGATGGAGAAGCTTCTCTAGACAGCCTGGAAGCATATTAAGAAGTTGTTCTTTATTGTCTTCCCAGCTGAGAGTAGATGGGTTTAACATATGTCAAAAAGTGGATAGAAAATATTATGCTAGCAAGCATGACTGAATTTGGGACAGCAAGTGTAGTTATTTAAGCAGGTAGGTATTCCTTACACTGGCCGAGTTTTTGACTGACTGTCCATCACTTTTGGATGACACTTCACATTGTCAGTGTTTGCTCAGTGGAGAGAAGTCTGCCATGCTATCAATCTGGGGAGATAATTTTTTGGGTGACCTCCACAGTAAAAGTGTTTTTTTGGGTTGTTGTTGTTTGTTTTTTTTTTTTTTGTTTGTTTTTTTTTTTGTTGTTGTTGTTGTTGTTGTTGTGTTTTTTTTTTTTTTTTTTTTTTTGTGGTGTTTTTGTTGTTGTTGTTGTGGGGTTTTTTTGGGAGGGGGTTTGGTTTTTTTGAGGGAAGTACTAATATCTTTTCTAAGGATAAGCTTGAAATATAGTAAAATGAATATATATGGAAAGAATGCCAGAGACTCATGACCTTTGCATCATTACTTTGTTATCTAATTCTAACTGTTGAAAGGTAAAGCACCTATTTTAAACTAGTAGGGAGTCTTCTTGTGTAGCTAATGGAAAGTCATAAGCATTGCCAGCAGGAACCAGTATTACTGTGCCTATCTCACTCCTGTTGACTAAAGAGGGATTATAGGCATCTGATTTGAACTAGTTGCTGAAATTTGGGTAGGTAAAAATAGATGGTGTGGCTCTGTGTTGACATGTATAATTTAGGCTTGTTACCTGTATTTGGATAACTG
>VZSR01001854.1:5117125-5140531 GCA_013398615.1 Brachypodius melanocephalos
GATTCACAGAATGGAGCTTCAGATCCTTTAGATTTATCAGACTCCTGAAGAGGTCTTGTCCTTTCAAATTATCTAAGTTCTGAGCACATTCTTTGAAATCTATTCCTTCCTTATACTCAAGCTACAGCAAGGCATCTACCTTTGAGTTGAAAGATCTCAAGAGTGCCACAACACTCTTCCTCCTGGCCTACTTTAATACTTAGCATTAATTCTCCCACACACAGAGAATTTGCCTGATTCTAGATGCGGGCAGTTGATTCCTGTACCAATTAAGCTCTTAAAATATTTCATTTCTACTTCATGAAGATACAATAAACTAATCAAGCCATCTCTCAAATAATTTTTGACTGACACTTCCAAGCCTTGTACTGAAATATCTTCCATTATTTCTGTGTCCCTTTTGTTTCTTTATAGTCTGTCTGTCTGTCACAGAATTACATTATGGTTGAGGTTGGAAGTGGCCTCTGGAAGTCTTCTGGTCTAAATTCTCTGCTCAAACAGGGCCATCTACAGCTAGTTGCCCAGGACAATATCCAGACAGCATTTTGAATATATGCTTCAAGGATGGAGAATGCACGACTTCTCTGGGCAACCCATGCTAGTAGCTGATCACCTCCACAGTATAAAAGGCTTTTCTATAGGTGCAGACATCATCTCCTCTGTTTCGGTTTGTGTCCATTGCCTTTTCTTCTTTCACTGCGATGGCTTTTACAGATACCATTACACATAGAAGCTGCACATCTATTTATAATATCATCCTATAAAATTCTCTTGGTTTTGGCCAGGACAGAGTTAATTTTTCACCATGAGGGGGTGGAACCTGGAGCTGGGTGGGCTCCTTTAGGTTGTTATCCAATACACTCAAATCATCACCAGGGGTAAGGGACTCTCCCTTCCAGGAAGAAGGGTGTGGCCTTGGTGGAAAAAAGTGCATCTGGAGAGGTAAACATATCTGCCCTTGTTCATTACTGCCCAGGGGCCCTTGGTGAGCATTTTGAATGTATATCACTCTCTTGTTTTTTTTTACACTTTTGTTATTAATATTGTTTCTGTTATTGTTGATTTTTCTTATTTCATTGCTGTTTCCAATAAATTGTTTTTGTCTCAGCCTGGGAGTGCTACCTGATCACCCTCCTCTCTCACCAGAAGGGGAGGGGAATGGCTCATGGTTTTCTTTTTAGTGGGAGTACTAAGCTGGGGAAAACCACTCCTAAACCATGACAACAATACATAACAGGAAAAAAAATCACAAAAAACTCTGGCCTGCTTTTGTTCAGTACTCCCTGGTATCTACAGCATGGAGTCATCCTAATTGGCCCTGTCTGCAAATC
The DNA here is from genome assembly GCA_013398615.1 of Brachypodius melanocephalos. Classification (NCBI taxonomy): domain Eukaryota; kingdom Metazoa; phylum Chordata; class Aves; order Passeriformes; family Pycnonotidae; genus Brachypodius; species Brachypodius melanocephalos. Next base: position 5,118,457 of record VZSR01001854.1, read on the forward strand.
TGGTACTGGGGGCTCATCTTCATTTGGTTTTTTCTTGTAGTGTCCTGGATCCTTGAGATATTTCTTTTTCCATTTTCACCAGTGAAAACTCCTGGGGGAAATAAGCACAGCAGATTCTTTCTTCCTCTTGTCTTTTTTGTGCTTCTTGATAGGTCAGTAGGTCGAAAACTATTGGTAACAGGAAAAATTCCTGTTTATTTTTCCTCTTCAAATGAAAACATTTCATCCCCGTTCCCAATTTGCTGGTTGTTTGATCCCATATTATTCATACTATGCTTAAGAAAACCTGTGCTTGAGCATAGGCAATATGCTAATGGCTCCTTTAAAGATCAGGCACAGCTCTTTCGGTAATGGTCACCAAGTTTACAGAAATGTCTTCTGTTGCAGTGAGCTGGTCATATGCCAAGCATGATATTCTTGGCATTCCTTCTGCTCTGTCATCATGGCCTAACTTATTGAGCTGGGACGTGCTAAGATTGTGAATGGGCTTGAGTTTTCTGCCTCCAGTGAGCACCAGAGCCTGAGTAATTCTCATGATAGGCAGGTTTGGTTCAGAGACACAGGTCAAACTTATGCTAACTTTACATATATATAAAGATGCAGTGCTGCAGACTGGTAAAACAACATGAATTTTGAAGTCTTAAAGGGGTTCCCAAATGATACAGTTTTCTTTCAGAAAGAAGTTAGTTCCCAGAGGATTTGAGTGCTCCGAACATCAAAACTCAATTTGTTTTTCTTTCTATCTGTCAATACATGGCCAACATGAAACTTACCCCCAGTGAGGGAAACTGCTAGACAGTCAGAAATTCAAGGTCAGGGTGTACCCCAAATACACAATGTAGTTTATTAAAATTGTTCTAGTACTTTGGCTTTTGTGTATTTTGCTTATTTACTAGATATTCCAATAGTAAGTTGGACTATTATTTGTACACTGGACATGTGTATAGAGGGAAAAAAAAAAACCCAAACTCTGCACTAAATCCACAGGACTTAAAGTAAGGAAAATAATCTAAAGTAAGAGCATCAGCTAATGCTTTCACTTTAGGCTTAGATCATACTCTTGTATTTGACATTACAGAAGTTTGAGATTGATCTTACATGCCACATGGGCTGCAATAAGTGCAATGGAGAGAGATAAGATTGGCAGTCTCAGCTACATATTTCCATTATTTTGTGGATTAGAAATGGGCAGATCTCTAAATGCCTGATTTTTCTTGGGACAAGAGACCAAAGTATTGGCCAGCATATGTATATATACACACACATATGCACTATTTCTCACATATTTGTGTTAGCGATTACTAAGATTTGTTCAATAAAGTATAGCCTACTAGAAACTAAAATCTACAAGCCAACTTTGACTGCATTGAAATATTTTGACCTAAAATATTTGAAAATTACTATCCAGATTTGAGAAGATTTATGACTTATAAAATTTTGCTTTTAATGATGTTTTCACAGGTACAGGTTTTCTGTTGTGGGCTTTGGTTTTTTTTTTATTTGTTGTTGGTTTGTTTTGATTTTTTTCTCCCTTGGCTTTAATTTTAATTTGGATAAAAGAACCTTTTCTCTAATTCATGGAGTCTCCTATAATCTTCTAGTCACTAATGCAACAACATTCTCTAGGCTGACAATTTTGTTGGGACCTAGTGATGACTCCTACAGTATTCTGTGTCAAAACGTGTTACTAAGCTCCGTTGTGATGATTAGTGATATGGCAGTGTTTCTTCACAAGCAGCAAATGGTGTGTGTGTGTGTCTAAAATAAGAGGATTTAACTCTTTGTCTTTGATGTGGACTCTGGCCTTTAGGCAATTCTGGAATTCCAATCTGTAATAGTCCTGAACATAACTTAGTTATTATTGTTATGCTTTGTATATAAGCAGTACATAAGAAATCTACATAAGCATTTAAGCCCTGAATTTCTGTTAATACTGAGGAAAATAAGGCTACTAAAAGACTTCGTGGTGCTGCCCTTATGGAACCACAGTCAGAATCCCCAGGCAAAGATCAGTTGCCCGGGAGACATACTTAAATCCTTATATCATATATCAATCCAATTGCTAATAATCTGTCTTCACATGTCGATTATTCACTTTTTAAAAAAAGAATCAGTGAAGAAAAGCAGTCTGGAGAAATGTCTTTCATAAAAAAATTAACTGGATTTTATTTATTGCTGAGGTGGTCATTTTAATAGGTGGTTCAGGAAGTCTGAGGATGTTTTTAGAAAGGTTATCAAACAAGAGCTGCTATGAATTTAATTCATACTTCACACAAGCCTTGAGAGAAATCCACTGTGCTAGTGGAGAGTGAATAATTAACAGTAGGGTTTTGATGTGCAGCTGAATGAGAATAGTCAGTCTGTGCTGAGTGAAGCTGTTACAGCAAACTGATTGCCAATACAGTGAATATTGTAATGCCACATTCAGATCCTGGTGACAGGGTCATGAAGCCAAGAGGCTGCTGGCAGAGGGGAATGGTAGGAGAGAAAGGAAGACTGACACACTTCCCAGAAGACTGCTTAGCGGTGTCGGCCCTCCTGATTCGCATAGACTTTTTAGATCCTGACGACTGGACGGGACTTTTCCAGCTCATGATGTCTTACACCTCAAAGAACAATCCTTGAAAGCCCTCAAATTAATTCATAAGCTTCTTGCTATTTTAATGGTAGGCTTGTATTCTCATCAAAGTCGAACACTTTTATTCAACCAAAAGTCTAAAAGCACTCGGTAAGCATGTGGGAGACAAAACCCCTGAGAAAAGGCTAAAACACTCTGCATCATAAACACCATCCTCATTATGATTTCATTCTTACTGTCTGTGTTGGGATCAACTATTAGTCTTCCATGGAAAATCCTAATTGCCTGTTCTCCATTCTTAGTAAGGCTCGGAAGAGGTAAGACTAATCTGATGAATCAAAGGGATTTAGAGAAGACATAAAGCTTCTTTTTATATTTTAAAAGAATAAAACTATCAGAATAAAAAGTTCTAAAAAAGAACTGGTACTTGAAGACAGAATCTTGTGAAGTAGTGTATGTAAATTTTTTTGCAGTTATAATGAAACTTTTACAATCTCAAAATACCCTTCTTCAGAAATTACTTTGCAATTGGTCTTAACCACATTTTCTTGAGCCTGAAAAAGGGAAACATTAAATTTAAAACATTGTGTAGAACAATATCTCTTTCGAAGGTTGGTGTTTTTTTTTTTGTTTTGTTTTTTGTTTTTTTTTAATACTTCTTGTGACTTAGTTTTGAGTAAGACATTTTCTGGATAAAGAAGTTGATCACTTTCATTCCTGTCGTTTTTTCATGTTCTTTTTGTTCTACAAATGATTTATATTGCAAAGAGTATAGCCATAGTGTCCCATTACCTGTGGTGCCCAGGAGCACAGGCTTCACAGGAAAATAGGGATGGAATGACACAATGTGACAGTACAGGTACCTTCCACAGCAAAGCACAGCAGGCTTTTCTTGACAGGTCATGTCACAAAGTGGGGTTTGCAGCAGCACTTGTGAAGCACAGTGTACCTTAGGTGGTAGATCATTGCTGGTTGAACAGCACAGCCTAACATGAGAACACAAGCTGTATTCACTGTGTAAGGAAAGAGGGACTGCATTGAGAATGTGGCAAGTTACTGCTTCTACCACAGAGCGTGGATGGTAAAGCCTAGACAGCTGTAGTTGTGCAGAGTAGCATGAAAATGACAGAATCCCAGCAACTGCATGATATGGTTTGATGTACTGGTGATTTGACTACCCAGTAATGCAGGGATTTTCTTCCCATAATGCAGCAATGATTGTATAGCGTAGCACAGCATGGCAGTGGTTGTACAGCATGGCAGTGCAGACATTCCAGTGCACTGATTCTTTTTGGTTTGCTCTGCATTCTGTAAACTGATTATTACTTCTCTTTCATGCACTTTTTCGTTTACAGCTTGCTTCGCTGAGTTCACTTAGCCGGGATGCATCCTTTATAGATAGAAAAACAAAAAGGAAAAGTTCTTGTTTAGAAAGAGAAGCCTGTAGCTGGCGTGCTGAGGAGTGATGCCATATTCACTTCACAATCTCATCACTTGCTCTCTAAATAGCACTGCCACATCCCATTCACAAAAGGAGAGCAGAATTAGCCTTCTGTTTTATTTCCCCAAGCTGTTATTTGACGATCTGTGGCATTGTATTCAGAAGTTTTACTTGTAGATTTTGGGTTCAGTTTTGTTGTATTTTCGACAATTGCTCCTCTTTGGTTTGGTTTGTCTTTGTGGATTTCTGCGGTTGTTTGTTCTTTCTCTCTATTACTGAAGAGGAATTTGGTGGTATTTATCAGAAATTTCACTGAAAGCCTCAGTGTCCCTGGGCTAGTACACCGACACTTTAATGCAAAGGAGAAAAGTTGAATGATTTGATTTTTTGAGTATAAACTAGTTTATCACCAGTTTAGATTAGATGCATAATAGGACAACACCACGTGGCTTAGTAACATCATGAATTAAGCAAACTACTTCTGTATTAATCTTGCTATCTAAAAATATTTCAAGTAGAATCTTTAATCCCTGTCCATAGGTGAATGCCATCTTATTATAAGTGCAGAATGAGTGTTCTGGAAGAAAAAAAAAAAAAAACAAAACAACGAAACACACAGCTTAATTGCTATGGGTTTGCAATCTGAGATTTCCATGAGCACCATGTGACTCAGAGATGTAAAACTGCGCATTTGCAGTTTTCTTCTTACATCCAGTGCCTTTGGACAACCATCAGTCAATGGACAGGATACAGTCTTAGTCCTTCCTCCACACCTCTACAAGGCTTAGTGTCACCTTGACTGCTGTGACAACACCTAAGAGAAAGATACCAAAGCTTGTACTGAACATTATGTTATGCATTCCATGGGTAAAAGGACCAAGTATCACTTGCAGTCTAGGGTTGTTTTTTTCTGTTAATCATAGTATTATAGGAATTTATCACAGGACAAAACATTGCTGATTTTTATTCTCGTAACCCTCTTAACCAGCAGTATATCTTATCCCCATTTTACAGATGGAAAACTTGAACAGCTAAAGTGTTTGCTATTGGAAGTCTGAATCAGAGCTGAGAAATAGATATGGTCACTCCCAAGTTAGGGTTTGAGTATTCAAAAGGTGCTTTGGTTTGGCATACGTTGAGGACAAAAGTACGTTGATCCACTTTCACTTTTTCTTCCAGATGGGATCTAGTGGTGTGGACTCAGCATTTTATTCCAGGACTTGCTATAGTTCCTGGTGCCCACACAGAATAAAAATGAAAAGGTTGCAGTGTCCCTCCTCTCTCAGAGACAGACTGTATGACATGAGGTAGGTAACACAGTTTCTACTGTATGTTAAAGAAAATACTCATAAAGTTTTTGGTATACTATCTTTAAACTGGAAAAGCTTTGTATTACAGTAAGGGATGATTGGAGGTACAGCTCAAAGGGCAATTTACTAATTATCATACAGGCTCTTATTATTTTTCACCTTAATAAAGAACATACTTTTCTAGTATTATCAGTATATAATTTTAATAAGTAGAGTTATATTTTCAAAATTTTTTGGAAAAAAAATCCCCTAGTAAGCATTTGTTCAGACACAGAACATAAACCACAGGACATGCTTCTCCTCTTTTCAGAATCTGTAGGCAACTGGTTAAAAACTTTGCTACTTACTAAGTACAAAACAAACCACTTGTGCATAAGATATGCTGAAAACAAATGAATTAATTTTAGTACAAGCAAATGAATAACTGTGGCTCTGAGCAAAATCTGTTTTGGTCAGAATAATTCCACTGCTCTATGCTTGCCAATGTTGCTGCCACACACTTGGGTTCCCTGGAATGAGGCCATCAATTTCAGCAGTGTAGAATGAAAAGCTGAAGCAAGAAGTGTAAATAAGCATACTGTGCTTTTGAAGAGGTGATCCAAAAAGCCTGGGAAATGGAAAATAGTTGTTATTATGTACTCGTTGTAGATAAAGCAATATATGTTACAATGTCCTAGAGAGTTAACCCATGTGTGAAACCAGGAAGGGAAACTACTTTCAGATAAAGGGTCCTTTTCTAATCTCTGTGAAGTTCTACCTCTGAATTTTTATATGTTCCTGTGTTTATCCACACAAGCAACCAGCAGGAATGACTTTTGAGTGATGTGGCACCACCCTTGTGCGACTACAGAATCAGGTCCTCCGGATTTGGTCCTGAAAATTGACATAAAGTAATGGGGGTCTATACCCTGGAAAAGCAATAATAGATGGGACAAAGTTCTCCCGAGCTGTAAGAATTCACTTTTGTTGACTAAATCTACTAATTTCAGTAGGGCAAATCTATTGTGGAAGGTGATAGGTTTCAAAAAAATAGACATTGGTAATGAAACTGCATATTAATTTGGATGACAGCATCATGCAAGGGAACTGAAAGAAAATAATGTGAAATAACAGGAAGCATTTTGCTTATGCACTTTAAACCAGATATTTACATTGGCTTATCCATTATTATATTCATTATTGTATTTATTTTGCATTGATTATTCATAATGATTGACTATGAATGTATTCCCGTTTAGATTTTATGAACGGTTAATCCCCTACAATCCTCTCTCATCCATATTTTTTCTTTTTGGAGCATAATGACAATACTCATTATGAAATAGGAAACAGGTGTAGGACTTGATCTTTAGAATGCATCAAGAAAATAAAATGTCTTTGAATGAAACTATACAAATAAATGCATCTCATTTCAATTACTGTGGAAAGTGGTCTTTGCACTTCTACCAAAAGTAAATTTTTGGAATTTCAGACCAAAATAATAATCTCAACAGTTTTGGTGTGAGAGTGATTAAATTCACTTATATACTTGTGATATTTTTTTCTAGAATTGAGTCACAGAAATGATAACTAGAGAATATTATAATTAAAATAAACCTTAATTAAGCTAAGATGGGGATGACTGGGATGAAGAGCTCAGATATAAAAAGTAAACATTTATGCATCTGTTTCCCACAGGCTGACAAAAGTCACTCTTTGACGTTGGATTGGTGCTCTATCTTCAGATATCTATCAAATGTTTTAAATCAGAACCACCAGTATACTAACCATCATTTTGGGGATGGAAGAAGTTATGCTATTAAAAAAAAATCCCAAACAAAAACCAAGGGAAAAGTGAGTCGTGATAAACAGATTATTTCAGATTGCTCACAAAACAGCCTTTCGTAGCACCATTGGCAAGAAGCTATTTAACAGAGCTTATTAGACAACACAGAATACTTCAAGAACCTTCAGTACTCAAGAATCTCATCTAAAATAATAGATTTACAATCAGTTTATGACCTTCCCAGCTTTCACGTCCTCTGTTTGTCTTGCTTGTGTTCTGTTAAACAAGAAAAGTGTTGTGACCCATAATTGCAGGCAGATTCACAGCAGGTTTTGAGGAGCTTTTTTTGCCACGGTGTCCGAGCTGTCTCCATCTGCTGCTGTCTTGTGTGCTCCCCACAGGGGGACCTGGCTAATTTTTCAGTCAATTAGCAGAAGGGTTGCTTTTGTTCTCCAAGTGCACCCCCCTGGGCTCCTCTTACACCCTGGACACACTATTCAGATGTTGAGAGTTTTCAAAAAGCATATCATGTTATTTTTTTTCTACTGACCTTTGTGACATCGTTGAGCAAATGCTGTCTCTTGTAATCATAGACACTGACATTAAACTGTGTAGACTAACTTTGGAAGGCTTTTAATACGAATATTAATATATATGTAGTAATGACTTTTCTTAAATGGTCTCTGAAATCTTGTATCAAAGCTTAGTCATAGCTTTTAATTCAGAAAGAGTTCAGTTGACATCCTAATTTCTGCATCATGATCATTATTTAGTGTATAATTTACTATTTTAATAAAAAAAAAATGTTCCTTAGCAATTGCTTCTGCTACTTGCCTTCTAGCAAGGAACATTTAAATGTTGAAGAGAAACTTTGGGTTATGAACACAACTCCAGTTTCAGGGAAAAGTACTTACATATCACATGAAAAAAAGAGCTTGAAAGAGTAGGTTTAATTGGCACATGTATGCTTATACCTTTGAATAACTAGCAGAGGGGTAATGCAAACATTATATAGTGGTTGAATGATAACCTGATACTCAGGGTTCTTGTGTATTCTTTGTGTTGCTTTCTATGAATTTTAATCAGGATTTGGCTAATATGCACTCTGTGCAAGACAGAAAATGCTGTTATTTCAGTATAACAAAATATTACTAGATTTCTGGAAAAAAGTCAGTGTTTTCTTCTGAAAGAATATAGTTGAGCTAACAGAAAGCAATATGCTTTAAGCCCCCAATTTATGCACATTCCATTTGGAATGCTATCTTGCCAAAGTGTCCCTGAGCCTAATCGGCTTCAAGAAATTTCGAACATCAGTTTAGAGTTTACATATGATATTCTCCATGTGCTATAGTTACCATTGTATACTATGGGAGAATATAGAATCCTTCTCTTTAATTTCCCTGTCATATCTTTTATTTGTGATTTCTACCTTGGATGCAAATGCAGATCAGTGAGGGTATTTTTTCTTCTCCTTAGCTCAATGATCATGCTGCTACTTTTTACAGCAGGATATCAAGTGAGTTCGTTTTTCTGTAACCTTTCATCTGCCCAGCCTCTCGGCTATATCTTTCTATAGTTAATAAATATACTTTTTCTCAGTGTTAAGCAATAAAATATTCACTGGGTCTGAGCTGGGGTTAACAGATTTCTGAAAATTTTATTGCGTGACAGCCTGTCCTGAATAATCCCCTCAGCTGTCTCATGTTCTGGGGCAGAAATGATCTTATGTGTCACTCTAATAGTCTAGAATTACACTTGTATCACTGTCACCAGCATATGGGGCTGTGTATACCCCTAGGCCCAGCTCCCTCTCTTTCACGGCATTTAAAATGATAACATTTGGCAAAGCCAGTTTTGACAGAAAGTGAACTCTCCTTTCCGCGCCGGTGACAAAGGCAGCCACTGGAGGCCTGACACCGAGCAGCCCGTCATCATCCTCTTTGCTGGGTAATGATCGTGGGCTTCCCTCCTCTTAATAACCACCTCGCTGCAAGGGGAGGCTGCAGTGCAGCTCTTCACTTAATTATACAGTCTTCCTCTTAAGTGCTTTATTCATGTGAGAGGCCTTCAGCTGCTCCGGCGTTATCGTAGCTTTCCTTTTTTCCATGCTGACAAAATGTGCTGATTGCTGGGCAGGCAATGGGACAAGGAAGGACTTTAAGGAAAAGAACAGGCAGGAAAACAAAATGGCATGGGTAAGCAAAAAAAGCAAAAAAAAATTTTCGGAACTGCACTTTTTTATTATTGTGATGAGTCTATGAATGAATTGCACTGCTAATGGTAGCAGCTAAAGGTGGTGTACAGCCTGAGAGGAGGAAAAAAGAGAAAGATGCAGAATGAAAGAATAGAAAAGTAAGGGGAAAAAAGAAAAAAAAGTTACTTTCTAAAAGTGAGGCTAGACCCTTAAAGATCATTTGTAAATACAAACAAAATAAAGTGTGGCAACTCAGGAACTTGGCGCTTGCATGAGCCTTTTATGTAGGGCTGCTAAACCAACCAGTAGAAATTTATAAAATGCAGAAGGCTCTGCCAGCAGCTGTTCCTGGGAGTCAAGGGAGGATATAAGACATTATTTACTCTTGCCACTATGCATATGTATTCATATTTTCCTCTCACACCCCCAATTTTAGTTTAGAGTTTGAATTTGAAGGATATTCTCTTCTTACAGTTCACTTTCACCATTCTAACTGTGTGCTTGTAAAGGAAGCCCTGACTCATTTTCCCATTTCCCCTTCTCCATTATGCATCTTGCCTGAAACTGTAATAATTCCCAGTAGATATCTTTACTGACATATGGTTTAGTCTGCTCTTAGGTAGTACACGTTTCAGGATGACTATTAAAAAAAAGAATAAATAAACCTTTTTTCTCCCTCTCCTCTCCCCCAGCTATATTAACACAATGTTACCTACAAATATTTTCAGTACTTTTATACATAGATGACTTTGTCCATACCATAGAAATGCCCCCTATCACTGGGGTGATATCCAGATGTTGATTTTAGAAACATCTGGGGAGGCTCTTCAGTTTTCTTGAATTCCTGTTTCAGAAAAGAAGAGTTGTCTTGAACTGTCTTTCATTACCAGTGCACAGTGAAATGCATTCCAAAATGTGGAGAAATGAGCAATGGTCTGGACCACAGCAGTTTCACAGAAATCTGGAGAACTGATTCATCTCAAAAAGGGAAGAATTAAAAAAATATTGTCCCAGAAAATTAACTTGTGAGAGTGTTGGATAATAATCTGAACTGTTTGAAATTTAATTTCAACCAAATTCCAGATCTTTTGTGTTTCAGTCAATTCTCTTTCTACAATGGCGATCTCTTAGGGCTTACCACTGCTCAACCTGAAACCCAATGATATGGCTGCATGAAGCATAATGCTCAATGACCTCTTTTGTAGGACTATAGAGATCTCATTAACATTAATACCATTTGTGGAGAACCTAAGGACAATGGGAAGCAGAGCTTTAAAAAAATGCATTCACCCACAGATGTGCATTGAAATTTTAAAGACATGTACTGGATTGTTAGGAATATGCACATGGAATTTTAAGCAAATCCCTGAAGTTTCTAGTGCCACTGTTTAAGCACTTCATTCTCTGTTATGTGCAGTGACTTTCATGAACAGTTTAAAGCAGTGATAGGAACTGTTTGCCTGAAACAACTGTGAATTCATACCATGGATCTCCTGACAGCTCTGTCATGATTCTACCCACTGAGACACACGCAGTCCCTCTCCACACACACACACACACACACACACAAGTTCTCGTTGTTGTGATTAATAAAACTCAGATAACCTCAGTAGGCATGGAGTTGATGTGTGCATGACTGAACTTGGATCCTCACTGCTCTGTCTGAGTGCTTGATCAAGCTCAGTACATCTACTATTAAAAGCCATACAATGACTGTGGGTATGACCCTTTGTGATCAATATAAACATTTCTTCCCAATAGAGACATTGATAACTTCAGGTTAAAATTATATACCCCTGACTTGTCATTTCTGTTAACTTCTGGCTGACATGATTGCGTGTGTGCATCTAAATAGACCCATAGGCTTATTTGTGTGAATGCTTATATATAGAGATGCACACACCCACAAACACATGTCCAAATGTAAAAGTATTTACAGAATTATATGCTGGGTTCACTAATTTAACATTGTTTACATGTGTCTTAATTTGGCTGTGCCTGGTAGCATTTTCAAATCATTTAGTAGCTGATGTCAGTAATTTGTTGGCAATGCTAATGTTCAGTGGTGAGCAGAGAGGAAAACAACAGTGAGGAAGAGAAACTTGGTCAGGTTACAAGTTGCTGATAATGAGTTTAAAGAAAATGAGCCCCATCTGACAAGTATATAACCATATATGCCCAGATAAATGGAGTTTTGTACTACTGTATGGAGAGAGGGGCTGTAACAGGTTCAGTGTAAGAGGCTAGTTGGGATCATTTTTCTTCATGAGGAAGATCTCATGTCTAAGGCAAGATGGTATCATTCCACGATGGATGCCTATAGACATGGAAAAGTTCATTACTCACCCCGTTACCTGATGATGAAAGAGGAAAGCAAAGTTAAAAGGATGTAGTGGCTTGGTGGCTGGTACTGCCTATATGGTCTGCCTATGTGGCTGGGTCAAGAAGAGTTAATAGTCCTTCACTGTGAGATTTGGTCTCAGTGTTGTTAGCTTTTCTATAAAAACAGAAACTCTTGGGTTTTGTCTTCAGGATTCAAACCATGGCATTTTCAGCTGGATTACTTAAGGCAGCAAAAAAGTTCTATCGAAAAAGTATAGGAAAGTAGCAGGGGGAAAACCAGAACTGTGAACCATGTAACAAACTCCATTTTCACACATTCTGATGTTATCTGTTAAAATCCATGCAGTGTGTCAGAATTCAGTTACACGAAAAAAGGATGCTTGTAAATTATTTCTGAGCTTTATGGAAATTTTGTCTTCTTATAAACTGTTGCATCATCTAAAACTCTTAGAAAACAATCAAGTCAAGCTCCTAAATGCCATGCTTACCTACTACTTATGATGCCCTCCAAGCAAACATTCTACTGGAGAATTTGTGACTACATCAGGAAGAAATGGCCATACACATGTGATTATGACAACCAAGCCATCATAAAATTAGTTGCCAGGTTGCTTTTTAAAGATTTCTGCATCCAGTTCAGAGTATAAGTACAGCAGAACATATGGACCACACAGCATGCCACGCTCTGTCTCACATTCATATGCTCACTGGCCGAGATAGTTTTCCTTGCAAAATGTGCAAAATCCACCACTTCACCAAATAGACTTTTATTTATATTTGTTCTGATAAACCAATTTTCTAATGGGATAACCTTGTAATATCAAATTTTAGAGGAGAAAATTTGAACAGTAACATGGATGAGTTCAGTAAGATTTCTCAAAAGGTTTTATCAATATAGATGTGTGTCAGATTGTTTTACTCAGAAAATCTCATCAAGACTGGGGCATGCCAAAAGAGTTATTTTACCTGGCAGAGTTAAGAAGTTATAATAACAGAAGATGAAAATAGACCCTTTTCCCTGTCCTCCCCCAGATAATTTTCTGTTTAAGGTACAAAACAGGTATTTTAGAAAATTTTAGTTTTATTCTTGACACAATAATTGGCATTCTGAAGAACCTCAGCTACTTGGTTTAGCTTCTGTACCTTTTTCAGGAGCAAACTGAAGACTGTTTCCTCTTTTTCTTCATCTTTTTGGACTGTGTTTATCTCGATATTGTTGCTTACTAGGTGAATGCATAGTATCTGGCAATATTATAGTGCAGTAAAGGGTGGGCGAAGAGTGTGGGGCAATTACAATGAATTTTATTTTTATTTTCTGTTTTGTCTTGTTATTTGACATGGGAAAAAAGAATTGTCTGAGGGGAAGCTGGCTGATTTGGTTAGCTGTGTACTCAGAAGTCATATTCTTCAATGCATAGTGAGGATGATGCACTTGGAGCAGAATAAATTACAGTATCAGAAAAACAATTAAAAAAAAAATTAATGAGTGATCAAAAAAGGCAAGGCAATAATCTTTAGAGACAGGAAATGAGTTTGTACACTCTCTACATGTTAATTTTTGGCTGGAATGCAGATAGCTAGGGTACAAAATCGTCATATTGTGAATATTGTATTCTTTGATAGTATCACATACGAAGAATTTGCTTTGGCCTTGTGCATATTGAGTTAAACTGTATGAAGTGCAAGCTCATTGTAAGTTCTTATAAATATCATTGTGCCAGCCTTTTTGATCCTCTATATGCTAGAATTACTTAAGCAAACTTAGCAGTTAACCACTGTAATGTAATTTGTATTCACATTTGTGTATGAGTTAAATCCTTGTCCTTTCATGAATGAAACTCAGATTCCACCTATCTAATATACTCAAATATCCATTAACTTGTAACATGGAATTATGGTGAGAGAAGTCAGACAGACAAAATGCAAATGGTTACACAACAGTAGGGAGAAACAGAGTTTTGATTTGCAAGGTTCACAGTATCTGGCTGGTTCAGAATATGTCACAATTTTTCCTGTATCTGATGGGAATTCCTTATGCTGGTATGTCATATCTCTACTTGAACCAAAGCAATTATCCAAGCCATAACAGGAATGATACTGGAGGAGAACTAGAGTGTTGGGAGCACTTCAGATTGGGTGAAGTCATAGTCACTTGAGTCAGAATCAAGTGTATGAGGTGTAATGTTGACCATGAGGCTGATGTGAATGAGTGGCCATTTAAAAGTGTTCTGTTTAAAAGGAAGAGAAAGGTATGTGTAGAACACAAAAATAGAAATGCTTTCTGTGGCAGGAGATTGGACCAACAACCATGAGAAACAACTGTCAATATGACTGGAAATAATTGTTTGGTTTTGTTCATGGTCATATGAAGTTTTACCACTACTGTGAGAACGATGAGAACATTGTTTCATTATGCCATGGGTACTAAGGAAAGAGAAGTCTGTTTCTGTATCAGGAAATAGAAGTGCTACAAAATACGATATCAGACATAGCATTGAAAAGAAAGAATTCTAGCTTATGGGTACCAATGTTCATCCATAGCAAGCAAAAAGAAAACTAAGAATTTTAAGGAAATAGTAGAAGCAAAGATACGTTATTTTGTATTTAAGCTATACTAGTCAGAGTAAGGTTAGAATTTATTTGTGTGTTATCAGATCCACTAAATGGCTTTAAACATCAGATATAGAGTAAGCAGGCAAAGACCGAAGCAGTTAAGAAAGATGACCATAATATCCATAGTAAGATTTTCTTTTAATTCAAGTATGTTCTATTTGTTGTCACCTGGAAAAAACTTTCAGAAAAAATCAGAAAAGCATCTGGAGATCAATATTACTAAAGGTTGCCACTGAGGCTTGACTCCCATAAAATTAGTTTTCAACATAATTTTTACTGCTTGAAGAAAATGTAGATAAGTAAAAATATGACTCATTATGAAATTTAGTATTAATAACTGTTTGTGTGAGCATTTGACTTCCGTTTCTTACTCGGTAAAGATGCTCAGCAATGTAATTCAATACCTGTTCTTACTATTCTGTTCTCTTGCCAGGTCATGTCAATGGCAAATTGAACCTCGAAAAGGAAAAAAAAAAAAAAACAACACCTTGAAGAAAAGAGAGAAGCTGTAAAAAAACTCTAGATAATGGAACAATTAAATAAGGCCCAAACACTTTAATTTCTTAATGAAGAAAATCATCTGAATCTATCCACTGAATTTAGTATGACTTACAGATGCTTTCATGAGTCACTGGATCTGAGCTAATATGCTCTGCTGAAAGATGAGGCCTATGGCTTAGACTGCTGTGTGCTAATGCCTCTGTTCTGGATCAGGGTGAACTTTTGCTTGGCCAGGCTGACAACAGGCAGATTGAGGCTGGTTCTGTTTTTATCCATCCATGCAAACATGCCTACTGACACCTTTCAAGAACTGGACTTCATGTCTGTCATATGACGAGAAAAAGCGTCACAGTTCAAGTGTATTGGCAGTGTATTTGATGTAATACCATTGTATTCTAAATGATCCATGAATATGACAAAAATGTTATATTTTCTTCAAAATAAAATAAAATTAGCAAGGTACTATACCAGAAAAAAAAAAAAAAAACAAACCCCAAACCAAACCAAAACCAAAGCACCATAAAAAACAACTGAAAAATGTTCACTAAGTTAGCATTACTCTCACACATCTGGGAAACTGTCTTTGGCTTCCCATTGTTGCAGGCATTTTTTGCAAGTAGGATAAGCAAAGACTCAGCATTGGGAGGAGGGATAGGACAGGTTCCTATTACATCAGAATTCAGGCATTCAAATGTGAATTGGATATCTTTAACCTGTGCTTTTCATGATCAACAAACTGTCTTTCACATGCTGGCAAAAAGCATCACAGTGAATCTCTTAATGAGTGTTTGCAAGTTGGCATAAGGAGACTCCTTCAGGAGAAGTAGAGAGCCATTTACAATATTCTTTGCTAGAATCTTCAGGACATTGCTGCTGTGTGGCTGAACCATGAACCTACATGGATATGATCTTTCATCGGTGATCTTGTTTAGATGAGATAACTCTTCGTGCCCAGGTGGCTTCTTTTTCTGTTCCTGACATTTAAGGTTTTGAGAATCATAGCAATGTCTTAATTTCTGCTGCTGCTTCTGTCAGTGGCTTTTATCTATTCTGAGGCTGAGAGAGACGTGGGAATGTTGTGCAGCAATATGAAACTATTTCGGGCATTCAAAGAACCTTGACTGAATCTTTGGTTTCCCATTTATTCAGAATGCAATGTGAAAGCTAGAGGTCTTGAAAAGTACAAACCTGAGCACCAGTAATTTTCGACTGAACTCATTCAAACTGAAGCCAGCAGGTTTCAAAGAGCTCTAATAATTACTGAGGGACTTAGCAAAGGCTTGTCTGATCCTATATCTGTGACTTAGTACAGCATTCTAACCTGCTTTCACACTCTCCGTAGCTAAATTAAGAGCTCTTAGACAATGATGGATGGCAAGTCTGCCACACTCTGACTTTAAAGAAGTTGAAATAAAGTACCAGCTGCAAAGAAATAATGGAAATGTGGATGGGCTGTTCAGTACACATGAAAATGTAAATAACACATATGAGGAACACTGGAACTGAAAAGAAAGGCTTTAAGATATGTTTCCACATCTTCCAAATAAGGTCTTGAAATTCCAAGTTATAGACCAATAAATATCATTATAAGAAAAAAAAGTATTTATAACATACAAAGAGAATTAGTATATATCCTTAATAGAAACCATAAGAGGTATAATGGATCTGCTCTCTGATACAGATATTTAAAGGCTCATAGGGCAAAATTGTGAAGTGACTCCTTTGAAGACAATAATTTTTGTTTGCATACACAATGACACAATCTGGTAAGAGCAAGAAAATGCGAACCTCAGGAGGCACTTGTGCCTTTCCCCTTTTCTATCCTCTGTAAAGGTGACTGTGATACTTCATATAGTCCTACAGGAAACAGCTGAATTAGATGTTCCATTTTAGCCAAGTGTTAGTATACATTTTCCCAGAAAGACAGACTAGCAGGTGATATGTTGGACTGCTGTGTCTGCTACCTAGCCTGAACATATCTTGTATTCATCATCTTTCATTTTTGGCTGCACTTTTGTCATGAGTTCTTGTGGTGTTACAGGTACTGCACTGCTGTTTCATGGTTGCCCTGTTGCCAGAAGCCCATACTCTGGGACTTGCAAATTGAAATCAGTATTTGCTCTAGATTAATATCAGCCAAGTTACATCAGATTTTCAGGTGCTGTTTGAGTATCTAAATGTTGCTACTAATTGTGATAATCAGTGTGTTACAAAACCAAGGATCCTACCCTGCCCTCAGATGTTTGGAGGAGAGTGACTTGAAATGCCATAACTAAGCCTCAACTACCCTCCAAGTCTGTATATATCTTCCCAAAGCTAGTCCTGGACATAATATTTGGTCACAGCTGAAAAGAAGCAATGAACAGACAATTAGGAAAATGTGGCAACTTTCTGAGTTACCTTAAGTTCTCTATATATAAGATACTGAAAGAAAAATTGACTCTTTAATTAATTTTAGTGGATCCAGACATGTACCATGCAGACTGAATTTACAGAGAAAGTGACAGACAAACTGAAAGACAGAGACAGATAACAGAAAAGGCTCATGATCAGTAGGGTAGATAGTGTGTTTAAAACTATAAATTCTTTCAGTTATGGAAATATATGTAAATGGTTCTACAATATCTTTAAAATTTAAGCTCTGAGATGCAAACCATTTGCAGGACCTTTTTATGTTTTATTTTACAGCAGCAGACAAACAAATGCTCAAGTTGTGTTAAAAATGAATCGTCACAGTCATCTAACCTTGAACAAGAGCTGATTGATTAGATCTGAATCCAGCTGGATAACACCTGCTTGCTTATACAAACCCAGTTCATTTTTTTTATTCGTAGGCTACATCAGTTTTTAAAGTATGACTTTTAAGGCCACATCACCACTGGAAAAAAAAATCTGTCATGTTTCAGACTTTAGGGAGCATTACTGAGAACTATTTTGTGTGTTTTTGTTGAACTAAAACATTGTGTTTTCAAAAAATTCGAAATAGGAACTGAATTCCTTTAAGAAATACAGTGATCTGTCATAGAGACTCAGTAAAATGTGATAAGGGAAGATTTATTTTGCATTCTGTATTTAAATAATGTTCTTTTTTGAACATATAAATCTAATGCCAGTTTTCTGCCTTCTGTGGAAGAGACTGTGATCAATTTCTCTCTGCTCGGGTTCTGGACAGACAGTATGCATCTGTTGCAAATTTATTTGAATACCTGGATGCATGTATACCCTGATTAAACCCTAATAGACACAGTGTGGCCATACTACACAGGCACACTAATATGTTTGCTAAGCTGATCAATAGTAAGATTGATCAGTCGTTCGCTGGGCCAAGTTAATCATGGTATTGATCAGCTTAGCAAACACATCTCTTTCCTTGTGCAGCATTACTGTACCAGGGCTCCTCTCCACCCCCAGCGACTGGACACCAGGAGATTTCAGAAAATGAAATATAACCACATTTTCTACAGTAAGTGCTCCTATTCCTTCAAGCTCATCTTCTACAGATAGCTATAACATTTCATGATTAAGGTGTTTAGATTCCTTAGCCCTGTCTTGCAAATTTGAGCACTGTTGTTAAAAACCTGGGAAATTTCAGATTTTTTCTTTTTTTCTAAGACATAAGACACCCAGGCCAGGTTCTGGCTATAATAAGGCCCTCTTTCTGGCATTAAGTATTTGAAATTCCCTCCTTCTATATGAATCCTTTAAAAGCATCTCTCATATTAGAGGCTCCAGGCTTTCTTAAGGGAAATTACTGCAGTGGAAACTTCAATCAGAAGGTATGGATCTTGGGGTATATTACTAGCACAATGTTTGAATTTTTAACTCTGGAACAATATAACAAGACATTCAATAATTTCCAGTTAACATCAAAGGAAATTTCACAGTTATTTTCCTATACGTAGTGGCAAAAAAAGGCATTCAACTATGGAAACAGGTCTATTTTATTTAAGCTATACCTCTCACACTTATTTTATAAAATACATTTCCTGCTGCAACTACAAAACAGTGTTGAAATGGTTGCTGTTTTCTGGTATCACATATACATATAAAGAAATGGCTGCAAGTACCCATTTGTTTGTGATGTGCTCAAGGACAGATGCAATTGGAAACAAGAGCATCTCAGAGCAGATACTCAGCAAATGGAAACTGGATTTGCTCAACTGAAATTTTTGTCGTACATTTTTTCTTAGCGAATACCAAAACACCATTCTACACCATTCTTTGGGACATAAGAAATCATAATAGGAAATTGCTGTTCTAGGGTGTAAGTAAACTGCAGAGAAGTTAGCATTACTGGGGAAAGATGCCATGGTACAGACTATATTACTAGTTTGAGTGTAGCTAGAGATTGAACCTTATAAACTGTGCACTGAATGAAATTAGGTGATAGGAAACTCATGCCAAAGTTTTCAAACCCTCAGCAGGCTTCATATGAGTCAAGAATATTTGAAAACACCCAAGAAATGTGATCTCCCCATAATTCATATTGTATATATTGTACTTGCTTCAGTTGCTGTTGTGTGGTCTCTGCCCAGCCCCTGAAGACCTATAAAGTCTTGTTAGCTGCTTGATTTCTGCTTAGTCTAACAGTAGTTTTTGTAAAAGTCCATAATTAGAGATTTCAACCTAAGAGAGGCAATTTCTTAAAGAGTCAGCAAAGCTATCTGGCTGTAAAATCTTCAGTATCATGTCAATTTACGTTTTGCAGAGCTCACTTTCATAACTGTCTAATTGGCAATAGAAACAAAATTTTTCAAAAGTGTTGTCCCATTTTTAAAATTTGAAAATGTTAGTGCAAGACTGAATTTGAAAGTCTGAAAGATCTACATCTCCTATTAATGCCAGCTCAAATCCTACCTGCTTGACACTGTAGACAATTTGATTTATGTGTCTTTGGTTGGCAAACCAAAAGAAAGACCCCAAAACCTCTAGCAATGATAACATGCCAGCCTAAATTAAAAAAAGTGAAAGCCTGACTTCTGATTTAGTAGATGCCACCAGGCTATTATGAGTAAATTTTGCCTATATAAGGGTAATCACTAAGTCTTTATGATCAGGGAGATTTTTTGGGGGTAGGTAGATTATCTGATTTTTTCATCAGATAGAGAAAAGGTGCAAAACTAAAACCCCTAGAAGCACAATCTTGTATCCAGTCTTTGGAAAACCGGATTCTCTCACTGTCCTGTTTATGCATCTAAAATTTAACTCACAAGATGAAAAAGGAGCTTCATCCATATTTAAACAACAGAGATGCTGATGAATGAACAGCTAAAATGAGTAGTTTCACAGAAAAAAAAGTGGGTTTTGTAACATTAAAGAAAATAAATTGCTAGTCTCAAGTCTTTCTTTTTAATATTTTCCTAATATTTTAAACTGGAAGCTTTTTGTGGTAAGCTACACAGGTTGTTGTATGTGGGTTGGGCACAGAACAAGAAATGTCTTCTTTACTCTGACTGACATGTAGGGGTGAGTTTTAAATGCACCTTCTGCAAATGTGGTGCATTCTTCTTCTTTCTTCCTTTCACTGTGCAGCTGGCTGTGTGGCACCTCTGTCAAAAACATGGAGGGCCCAGGACTACAAAGAAGGTCATTTGTAATGAGGAGAGAAGGTGGAGTCTAAGCTGCGGATCTCGTACTGGCATTGCCAATAAATACAGCCCAGAGAAAGAAGGTCACAGTGCTGCAGGGCCCTGACTGCAAATGGTGCTTCTATCCCTTTAAAGACTACGTAATTTCATTCCACTTAAGTCAGCAGACTGGGAATATGTGTAATGATCTTCTCTTCACCCTCCAGGGTCTGAGTAAGAATGGTTCCAAGACCAAGTTCTCTGGCTTCCATAAAGATTTCAAACGAAGAGTTTAAATCTGTGTGCAAGAATATTGAAGGTGTTATTAACGCTTGTTTGAGCTTTAGGAATGCCCTTTGACATCCTCCATTATTATTCCAAGCAAGTGGTATAGGTATTTCAACTTAAATAACTGAAACCAATTCTTGCTTTTACAGGAAATCTGAAGAGATAATTTTAACACTACCTTGACAAAATGAAGAAAAATCAAGTGGTCCATTTAAAGAATACCTCACCACAATATTACTGACTTTTTTTTTTTTTTTGAGTGACAGAAATGTCTTCCCTTTTTTCATTTTTGCAAACCTGATAATATTTTCTTCTCCCATTTCTATTTAAGAAAAAAAAAATCCTGACCTTACTTTTTAGCATTCTGGGACTTATTCTCCACAACATCTTTGATAGAAAATTTAAAGATTATGACTTTTTACTTCTCTTTGTAAAATATCAATACTTTATATTGAATCTAAGATATCCCTGGAGGACAAGGAAAAGGTTACAGACAGAAAGAGAACTCTGAACATTTCCTGGGCAGAGGCTGAATTTTGATCTACCTTACTCTACCTTTGGAAACATATTCATGTAAAGAACTGTCTTCCATCTTTGAAATTTAGCAATGCATAGGAATCTGTTTTTTAATAAATATGTTTTATTTTCAGGATAAAACCAGCAGAAACAGTGTTCCACTATGGAACCTGACAGGCTTCTGGATCATTTAAGAAGATACAACTTATTTTGTGCAGCAGGTCCTCATTGTTCACTAAAAGACAAATTTCACTTCCAGGTCCAAAAACCAGGAGTACCTCTGTGCAGTGGCAAGTGACAGGTACACAAACTCAAGCAATTAAACTGAGAATAAAATCTGAAGCATAATAATGATGTTTATTCACAGTATATCATGCTCCAGTAACTCCCATCTGCAGGGACACAAACAGTCGGATGCAGCAACCAAGCAGGGCTGATTTAGAAAGGCCACTGCCCAGTGCTGTACCCTGGATTTATGCTACTTTCTGATTTGAAAAAAAAGTAAATATAGAGACAATCAAGCCCTCCATTTTAAGCAGGTATTTAGTAAATGTGCAAACCAACAACTTTTTAAGTCACACAATTTAGTTAGAAGCCATGCATTTATTCCCATACAAAACGTCTGGAGAAGTTCATTGTGCTTGATGGAAGCTTCAGCTTCTCAAACACAATATGATGAGGTACACAAGATGACTGTCCACTTTCTGAGTTAAGATGTCATGTAAATGTGCACCAGAAGGCCCTGGCTGAGCAAAAGCTGGTCATGAGCCAGCAGTGCCGTGGCAGGCAGGAGGGACAAGCCTGCCCTGGAGGGCATCAGGCACAGCATCACAGCCAGGCAAGGGAGGGGATTGTCCTGCTCTGCTCTGAGCTGGGGCAGCCTCACACTGAATTCTGTGTGCAGCTTTGGGTGCCATAATTTAAAGCTGTTGAAGAGCATCCAAAGGAGAGCAACAAAG
>VZSR01001854.1:5140631-5300631 GCA_013398615.1 Brachypodius melanocephalos
GATCCTGATTGGTCCCTTCCAAGTCAGCATATTCTATAATTTTTTTTTTAAAAAGGTCTCTGATCTCAGTGGGTTTTAATTGCTCCTAAAACAGAAAGATGAAAATTAAAATCTGTGTCTCAACTAATGAAACATGAACATTCCAGCAAGTAGCGTGCCTCTTTAATGGGTTTATTAGAATCTCTGGATTCTGTGCAGCATGCAGCAGGGCAGTTAATAGCACAGAATGATTAAAAAAGGTTACACCTTGCTTAAATTCCATGGTCTTCCCTTCACAATGGGGAAGCAATGTGGAAGATCTCGGAAGAAAAAAATTACTCCCTTTAAAAAATTCTCTCCCTGAGCTAAAGAGTGCTTTGGATTTTGGTTCGAGGCTCCTGGTGGAACATTTCTCATTCAGAGAAATGTCGAAAGCCTCTGCTAATTTTAGGGAATTCAAGTTATCTAAAATAAGTAGCCATGCAATTGCTCCTGTTCAGTTAGATGAGATATTTCCCCATATATTTTCCTTGCACACCAGCCAATGACACCCTCAGCTCCAAAAAAAAGCAGTAGCATAATAAAGAATATTCCTTGCATTCAGTTTAGTTGTCTTGTATAGTTAATTCATGGTTCTCCTATTCATTAACAGCATAGTTATCTCAAATGCATATTAATAAGAACTTAATATCAGAAATCACCATATTTTATCCATTTGTGCATATCAGCTTCAAATAACATAGTTTAAGTAGAAATAGGGTAACAGAAGGAATAAAATCCATTGCACAGTAGATTTTTTAAGGGAATATTGTAAGTAGAAAGCAGTTCAATCATTGAACAAATAAGTTTGAATTAAACACAAAATATATAAAAAACCCCCAATGTGTAGTTAATTGTCACAGTCCCCAAAAATACTCCAGACAATACGAGGAAGCAATTTAGGGAATGATTGCCAAGAGTTGTTCAAATACTAGTAAGCAATAAATTTGAGAAAATTACATGATCATGGAGTTCCTGGATTTGTATATTATGCCAAATAGTCAACCATTTTTCATAAATATGACAAAAAAATCATGACAAAAATTAAGCATCACTTCCATAATAGTAATGAAACTTCAAGAATCTTGCTAAGACATGGAAAGAATGATTCAATGAAAACAACGTTATTCTACTTCAATGTAAAAAAAAATTATTTGAACAGAACATATGAATAAGGTTTCTTAACATGGTAAAATAGTTGTATTTCATAAAAGTTTGAAATGTAGAGCTGATGATTTAAGGAAATAATTATGGACACTTAGTAAAAGATGAACAGAGTTTGTAACATTTGTATTTGTTCTAAAGAGAAAAATGTCATGCATTTTTCAAAAACTTTTGCTGTTTTCAATCATATTTATAATTTTTAGTGTTTGATTTATTACTACATTGAGGAAATCCATTAAAACCTTTAAATATCTTTAAGCTTTCTTTTGCTTGACATGAGCAACAGTTTTTTATTAAAGTAAGTTTGAATATTTCAGTTCCATATAAGTAAGACTCTACAGACAGGAGTAGCTGTAAATCACACTTGATAAACTCAGAATACTTGGAAAGGTTTTTGAAAATGGTTTTAATCAATTATACTACCAGAAAATTAGAGAAATATTTTGTGGGAATTGTACAAATTAGTTTATGCTTTTTCATTTCTTCTAAGTTATGGAGGCATTTATGTTGATGAAAAAGTCATTATTCACTTAAGGTCATGAGACCTGACTTAATATCTTTGCCTGGGTTGTCTTCTGAGCAGCTGCAGAAGTGAATCCAGAGCATTACATTTTCAGAAGCTTTGGGAGAAGTATTGAAAACTATACCATGACTTGGTTTTGCCACATGTAATACATTATGCTCTAAATGACCAGAAGCAAACTTTTCAAGAAATTATCATATAGAAGGTACACTATAATAACCAACTGCTGTGACCTGAAACTTGGATTGATAAGGAACTATGGACAACACACTGGAAATACATTTATCACAAACTACCACAAATGATAAATAATTTGCTAGTCCTTTTCTGATTGGTAACAATGCTAAGCCATGTTTTCGCGTAGATAAGAAAGATACTTTCCCAGTTAATTTTTGTTTAATTTATTTTTAGATGGAAGTGTAATATTTCCATGCTTCCCAGGTTATTTACATTGCATGAGTTAGTCTGATATATTGTCTAATACTAGGAGTATCCAGAAAAAAATTCAAACCTCTTAAAAGAGGGCAATCAGTATGTAGTTTGCACTTTTCTAGTTTACTCTGCTCTTCTGGGGGTCTTAGTTTAACAAGGTGTTCATACACCACTTACAGCAAATTTCTTCTTGGACATTCATTAATATGCAGTTGTTTGGGGATTTTGTTTGGTGTTTGTTTGTTTGTTTATTTGTTTGTTTTTAAATTGCTTTCCTTCCTCTTAGAAAAAGCTGGATCTTGAAGCACTCCAGGTTCATCCCCCAGCCTTTCCCTCCCATCTCTCTCAGTATAGGCAATCTAGGCAATTTATGGAAGTATTAGGGCCAACTGGAGTAATCTCTAGAGGTTTCTTCCCAGTTTACTCTGTCACGATTCACTATGCAAATGCACCATGTTAGAGACCTGGTAAGATAAGAGAAAAAGGACACATGAATATTTCACTCCTCTAGTTCTTGTCTGGGAGGAAGGCTTCTTTGTTCACCCTCTTATTTCCCGTTAGATCAATACAGCTGTAAATAATAATTTAAAAATCTGAAATTTGTTATTCTAAAGGGACTTTGCTCAAGTTTCACACAGACGTATTAAAAGCTGTTATGCTTAATTTGTTTTTATCAAGTTCTTCTACTTCAGGTGCATTTGTTAGTGTATAAATACCTTCTAGCAAGAAAATAGAAGACTTCAATGGCCTTGCATGTTCCAGTAGAAAGTGGTGAATATGACCAAGAGGATCCACAGGAGATACTTGAAGTTTGTAGAAACAGGCTAAATTCCTTCCACATGGGTCATAAGAAAACAATCACATTCTCATAACATCAAGCTTGAAGCCCAATAGAGACTATTAAACTGTCCAATACCACTTCTCATGTATCACAACCCTTTAAACTTTTTTTCAGTTACACCTATAATGAATCTAAACAATCATGCTTAACAGAAACATGTCTACAAGAAAGACCTGAAGATATATGTTGAGTGGATCATTCCCCACTTGTGTTAGTGCAAGCCAGGAGGACAGCTGGACTTTGAAGTGCAGTCAGCTAGCTGTGAGGGAGAGGGAAACCAGGAACACCACCAATGGCTGCCTCTGATTGGGATTTTGTTTTATTGCTCTCACCAAAGCCTTTCATATAACTTTATATCATATAACTTTACAGTTAGTTAACCTCAATTTTAAACCTTTCTGCTAAAGTTCTCATTTAATTTTTTTCTGAATTCAATTCACATCCAGTTTGATTTTGGGGTTTTTTTCTCTTTTTTCTTTTTTCTTTTTTTGAGTGTAAGTGTCTTCCAGACCTGTAAAGTTTTCCTGATATTCCAAGTTTAATTACAAATTATTATAATTGGACTATTAGTGCAATAGGATAGCTTTAAAAAATACCCAAAAATATACCTCTGTGCTCATGTCATTTAGGTTGGATTATTTAAAATGTTTATTCCTGCTAGACATATTTCTGCAGTTGCTTTAGAAAGTACAGAATAAAATAATATTTATTGAACATTTGTCTGTTTGTTTTCTTCATCACTACTGACTCCACTTCAAGGAGATGTTGACAATTCACAAACTAGGGCTCCTGCTAGGAGCAGTGTAGTTCTTGTACCATAATTACTCAGTTATGGCAGCAGGTACAAACCGCAAATTTGGGGTAGTCCTGCAAAGAAGTTATCTAAAAGTACAGATGAATTACTTGAATCAATAGTCAGAAGCATCTTGCTATCCAAATGTCACACTCAAAGGGGAGATTTCCTTGACCCTTGGTATTTGATTTGTCTGTCAGTGCTCCAGGAAAGCTGAGAATCTTGTCACCAATCATTTGTCACTGTCCCATTATGGGGATCCTTCACTGAGCTGTCCCCTGAATCCAAGGGTGGTTCCACTGACTTGTTTGGGGACACCACACTAATGGAGACCCCTCAGTGGGTCTTCCCACTTTATTTGGATATGTTACCCACTGCTCGCAACTGATAATGCCTGTGGAGGATTCAAAAGAGCAGTTTATGGAATAATACTCCTTGTTAATATAAAAATGTGACAGGTTAAGGTTCAAGGATTGCCAGTGATAGTATCTGACTGCAAAAATGTATTCAAACCAATGCACAGACAAGCCCCAATACCCCCCAAAAAGTATTCAGTGTGCATAAAGTGGTTCTGACCGAATAGGCAAGAACCTATTTGTCTAATAATAGAAAAACTGTATTTTCTATGGAGGAGAAAATAAGTTCAGCCTGTTGACTAATCCCAGTAGTTACAATGGAGCCTTCCCTAACTCTTCCCTGTTATCAACTTCCTTTTATACTATTTCTTTATGTTTAAGTGGAGCTTGAGGGACTCTAGTCATACCTACTTTTGTTACTGATTAGTGTAAAATCCTCATGCTTCACTCTTAAGCAGTCAATAAAATATAGAGCACATGCTCAGTGAGGGGTGGTTGTGCCATGGAGGTGCGTAACTTTGGGATGCAAGTGCATTAACATTACAATAAGGTTTGTAATTCCATCCAGGGAGTAGTACCTGTATTTTACCCTGTAATTCCTGTACCACTATCACTTCTATTGGGATATGAATACAACACCTCAGTTTCATCTAATTTTACTCCTATCCTCCACATCAAGTTTAGAATAACACAAAATAACATAACCGTACCAAGATGACCATTATGACAGCTTAGCTCCTTGGAAAAATAATGTCTACATGCAGCTTTGTCTCATCTCACCACTTTGAAGGGTCGTTTTTCCGGCTTACTGGACTGACAAGATCACAACCAACCAATAAATATGATTGGTTCAGAATCCAGTCCATAATTTAATAATGGAAATAATGTACTTCTTTGATAATTTAATTTACCAATAAATATTCATACAACTTTTTTTTTTTCCTTTTTTCTATCAAAAATAATGTGTTAAGACAATTTTATGTAGTGATTCCTCATTGTGTGAATATGATTAACCAGGTAATTCACAAATCTGTGGCAGATTTTGGGCCTTAGGATTTTCTGTGTTTAAAGTTACTAATATTAAACATCTTGCTGAATGCATCAGTCCACATTCTTCGTCAGAGTTATTCACCACATAGGATGATGACAAAAAGACAACAGAATGAAAGCTATTAGCTCAGTAAGAGGAACCAAGTATGTGCTTATCCTTAAAAAGAGAAATAGCAGTAGCAAATGTGTTATGAGAACCGATAAAAGCAATCGGTAATCAGAGCTGATCTCATGTGAGCAATTTGCACCGATGTCAGGATAGCCAGAGAAATAAGGGGACAAAGGTAATCTTTTTGCCCTCAACAAAGAAAAGACAGCATAACAAAGTGTTATTACAGTCATAACATCTTCCAGATTCTGCCTAAGAACAAAGTCCTTGTCCAGATGATGAAGGATCACATGAAGTTAAAGGGCGTATTCACAGAGAAGAAAGGCGCGTATGACCTAATCACAACCACGTGTAACATCGCTGATAAAAGGAGGACAGGGCAACCCTACATTGATCGCGTGTTCAGCTTCTCAATAATTTTGACACCATCTGATGTGACCAGCTCTAGATTTCCAGATGTAGGAACTCTAGCCCATTTTACTGGACTCTTCACAAGTTTCTGTCAGCAGCCAGAGAGAATAGTGTGAGCAGCAACACGCTGCAGCAACTGGTTTTGTCTTAGCCAGAGGGTGAGACAAGGATTCAGCATGTAGGCAATTGCTCCAGGAAAAGGGTGGGAAATATTTGGAAGAACAGAAATGCCTGAGTCTGGTATTGTTTGACACCTGTGAAACAGCTTCAGGTGCACCAGTGAAATGACAGACTTTGCTTCTACTACTTCTACAATATAATGAAGTTGAAGGAAGTAAAAAATACGCTAGTGGGGAATGTAGCTTACCTCGAAGTCATGGAAGTGAAATGAAATGAGCATGTTTGTTGCCTCATCAAAATAGGAGGCAGGCAAAAATCTCTGTTAATTGTCTAGTTGTACACAGAGTTAATGACTCTAATTAGTACAGACCAGAAACATTTTGCCAATTAAGAATATTTAATTTTGGTTTGGACTACATCATAAAAATGTGAAAGATTTTGGCATCTTTGATTGCTTATACCTTTTGACTTCTGAAAACCTAAGAGTTTGAGCTTTTTTTCCCAATCTATATTAATAATGGGAAGTTAACTGCTGCTGACAGGACAGTTGCAGCATTTGGAATATGAAATTGCTGTTGGGACTTCAAATGTAGTTTACAAAATTTCTGTCATAGTGTCACAGAGAATAAATTGCTTGGTCTTATTTTGTTCTCTCATTCATTTTTTAATTTAATAGAACATTTAATTCTAGTGGTTAAGGACCAAGAATAAAGAGGGATAATTAGTTCATTTAGCATGAGAGACCATTCCACAAAGACTTCTGGCATGATCTCTTTCTTCCCCCAGTTCTCTGTCCTTCTTGGTGAGAATTCAATTTTCAGTGGGCTCTTCTTACAGAACCATATGCTCCAGAGTGCTTCCCATTCTCTGTGGCAGGGCTGGGTGGATTTTCCTGTGGATATCAGCAGGTGTTTCTCCACTGCTTTACACAGCAGATCCTGTTCTTGAAAGGGCTGGCTCTTCCAGTCATTGGCAAACAGTAAAAGACTTCCTTCCTTTAGGCAAACCATGACCCTTCTCACACAAGTTGGTAGAGGAAAGAACATTACCCATAGACAGCCTGAAATGCATGATAGAGTTGTGAGTTCAAATCTGCTCTCTCCTGGTTCTCTTGTCTTTTACATACAAACTTTCTCGAGTTTGAAGAGATGGTGCTACCACTTTGTCACTCTGGAACTCTGGTTCAGAGATTTTCTGGGAATACGGAATATCTGAAATAATTCACTTAGCTTTCCTACCTGAGGTGGGAAATTCTGCTGCTCACCCATTTGTATTTGTGAAATATGGAAGCTGAAAAGCTGGGGGAGTGGGGTGTAATTGAAAGTGCCTGAGGCCTCAGTTGAAAAAATTACAGTATCAATCACAGAATGCAGTAAGGGTTTTTTTATTATTTTGCTTTGATTGTTGTTGTTAACTGTACTCCATTTTGTATTGGCTTTGATGATTTAAGAATTCAGTGTAAAAATGAGATTATCTATTATGAAATGTATCTAAAATCAGGGAATTATTTAATGAAATATTTCAATGCATTCTGAATCAAAATGATTTGTGGGTTTGAAGTAAATATGAATAAAATATGAAATTTGAAAGTTTCATTAAACAACTTTTTCTTTATTTCTGTTCCCAAATCAAGAATAATTTTCCTCTTGTTACCTTTAATGACTCATGGGATAACAGGAATGTCACTGGTGAAATTCAGAAATTCACAGTAGTTATATTAAAACATTATTTAATTGACTAAACAATAAAAAAGACACAGAATTGTGGAGGGTATTTTCTACCTGAGGGACTATAATTTCCCAAGAAAAAGACATTATATATTTTCCTACTCTAGTGGCACAATTAACTACTGTGAATCCTATGAGGCAGACAAGAAATACTTTAAAATATATTCACCCTTCTCAGATATGATCTCTTATACTAGTAAATCCTATTGATCCAGGCTCATAGCATGATAGAATGGTTTGGGGTGGAAGTGAGCTCTAAAGGTCATCTAGTCCAACCCCTCTGTAGAGAGAAGGGACATCTTCCATGAGATCATATTGGTCAGAGCCCTGTCCAGCTTGACCTTGAATGTTTCCAGAGATGGAATATCTACCACCACTTTGGGCAAAATGTCCCAGGGTTTCTCTACTCTGATGTTAAAAAGTATCTTCCTTAAATCTAGTCTAACTATACCCTCTTTTAGTTTAAAAACATCATCCCTTGTCCTACAGCAAAAGACCTGGCTAAAAAGTCTGTCCTCGTTTTTCCTATAAACCCTGTTTAAATATACAGCAAAAGACCTGGCTAAAAAGTTTGTCCTCATTTTTCTCAAAAGCCCTCTTTAAATATTCAAAGGACGTGATCTGATCTCTCCAGAGCCTTGTTTTCTCCAGGCTGAGCTACCCCAATTCTCTCAGCCTGTGTTCATAAGGGAGTTATATCAGTCCTCTAAATCTCTTTGCTCCAGCAGGTCCAGGTCCTTACCATGTTGGTATCCCCGGAACCGGATGCAATATTATTCCAGGTGGGATCTCACCAGGGCTGAGTGCAAGGAGTGGATCACCTCTCTTGATGTGCTGACCACAGTCCTGTTGGTGCAGCCCAGGGTGCAGTTGTTTTTCTGGGCTGAGAATGCATGGTGCCAGCTCCTGTACAGCCTCTCCCCCACCAGCACCCCCAGGTCCTTCTTGGCAGGGCTGCTCGTGATCTTTAGTGATACTCAGTGTTAACCCAATTCAGGTGTAGACCTTGCAATTAGCCTTGTTGAACCTCATGAGGTACCCATGACCCCTGAACATTTTAGGGTTATTCTTATACTTTATTCTCTTATTCTTTACTCTAAATTATCCATGAACCTTTGTTTGGAAACCAGTTGCCTCAAAAGAAGATTCTTACCTAAACTTGTACATCGCCATTCACAATGGATGAGATCAGATTCTTATTCCTCATAGTTTAACTAAATTGCATGATGTTTTCCTTTTTCTGGTGCATTTTCAGCTCTCTGAGTTTTGAATGTCAGTAAGTGGTTGAACAAAATAAGCTTTCTCAAATATTTGCCTAATTTGTAAAAACTCTGAGTAGAACTGTTAAACTGATGACCTGGTATTTTTCTTCAGCATCTTGTTTTCCTGTGTTATTTAGATGAGATAAGGAATTTAAATAGCCATAATGACTATATATATATTCATTATTTTTTTCTCTGCACCATTAGATCCTCCAGACAACTTCCATTTTTATTCTTTAAGTCTAAACCAAAAATGTTATGTTAAATCATATAGAACACCTCTCCAATCCTCCAAACTCTTAAAAAGGCCAAATTTCATTAAGCTTTAGTTTCATTTGTAGATCCAAAAAGTTTCATAGTGCATATTGTTTAAAAAAAAAAAAAAAAAGAAGACATTTTCTCTTTTTAAGAGAATGTGGATGAAATCCGCCCGCTCTTTTTCAGGCAACTAAAAATTAGTTGCCTGTGTCTGAATTAGTTACTTAAGTCTTTTTTC
This sequence comes from Brachypodius melanocephalos, assembly GCA_013398615.1. Classification (NCBI taxonomy): domain Eukaryota; kingdom Metazoa; phylum Chordata; class Aves; order Passeriformes; family Pycnonotidae; genus Brachypodius; species Brachypodius melanocephalos. The sequence goes on from VZSR01001854.1 coordinate 5,149,934, forward strand.
ATAGGTGATAGAGAGATATAAGTAATTTTAAAGTGAGGGTTTTTAAAGAAAATTCAGATGAACTGACCTCTTATACAAAACTAACAGAAATAGAAGAAAAATGATTTTAAGTTAAGTTTAAAAATTGAGATATTCCTTCTCTTTTATGTTTTATTTTACTCTTGGCATGCATTTCCTGTTTATAGCTCAGCTGTCAGCATTTTCCCAGTGGACATCTTACTGCAGTATGAAGATTGCACTTATCTCCTTAGATATAAATTTCAGAAAGTTTTATTTCAAGATATTACTTCAAATAAGAATTATGTTTTCAATTGCATCTCTGCCTTCAGACTCTTTGTCTAGTTAAATTAGGCTCTAAAAATCATAAACCCCATTTCACTGAAAGTAGAAGCAGATCGGTTTGCTTAGATGTGTCTGGGGTTGGTTGGATGAATGATACATCCTATGTCATACACTTGATTCAAACCTGCTACTCTTTGACTAGCAAATAAAAATAAGACAAACTATGACAAACACCTAAGTGCTTCTGAGCATGAAACTCTCTTAGGTCAGATTTAGCAGTAGCACGAGGAGGAAACCAAACCAAGGGATCACAAGTGTATACTCCCCACTAATAATATAGCTGTCAGTTCTCAACACCTAATTAGTGGTGTGAGATCCGATAAATTTTTTCAACAATGCTTTCTCTAGTCCCTGCAAGGTAAAAAAGCTATCACTTTATAAGAGCATGTTATTGTCAAAAAGCTTAAGCTGTTCACGTACTTCAAAAGATATTTTTTGTCTACTTGCCTCAAAATACTGACAGCAACAGCTTTCCAGGACTAACAAAGCACAGTACCAGGCTCAGCTGTTTAATCAGAAAATCATAAAGATTTTTGTGAAAAAGTAACCTGCTCCAGGTTTACATGAGTTTTTGGAGCAGCCAGCTCTTGCATAATGCTGTGAAAAACCCACTTGAGACATGCAGCAAAACTGAATGGCCAGAAACACAAGTGAAGGGGAAAATGGCCATTCTAATCACACTTGTTGCCTTCAAGAAATATTGTCCTACTCTTGTTTCATACTTGCTTTGATTAAGGAATGCCATCTTTTCAGCTTTTGAACAAATCTTACCAAATTTTTCACGTGACCAATCATAAGTTTCATACTAAACATAAGTCTTTACATTTAATCAGTTGGGTTTATCTCCTTTATCATGAGTAATGTGAAATTGAAAAAGTAAGAAAGAAATATTTGTGAACGTAGCTTGAAGTTTGTGTTCATATCAATATTTAAAAATCATTCATAAAATTTATGTTTTGAGGCCTGATAATATTTCTTATTTTCTATACTCAACCTGCAAATACATTTTTATACTCATGTAAAATTATTACCATTATAATTCAAATTCCATTGTTAAAAGTGTATATCATTCTGATCATTGTTTTGGTGTCAACTAATCCATGTTTATTACAGTGAAATATTCAAAAATAACAGCAACTATTCAATAGTATTTCTAACTTGGATCAGATTAACTATAAATTCTCTCATTATAATTTCAAATTTGTGTTTGTTTTACAATTTTGAAACTTAAAGTTTATTTCAGATTTTCAATATGATAAGTGAGGATGAAGAACTTTAAATGCAAAACTACATTAGCCACACATATAGCTCATCAGATTAAAAATTAAACATTATACACTGCTGAAACTGTCAACACAGATGCAGTGCCTTTGAATTCTGCAGTAATTCCTCTTGATGTCGTCAGTGTTGCAAGAAGGTGAGTTTCTTACAAACAAAAACTAAATCATAACAAAATAGAATTACCTGTTTATAAACTCATATATATTTGTCTCTAGGCAGAATGACATTGCAAAGAATTACACATAATATTAATAAAAATGACAGTTTTATATCTAACAAAAGTAGCAAACTTTAGCAATACTGGGTCTAGTTAACTCACAGAGAGTTTAGATGGCAACTTTTTTGTTCCTTTATCATTTTGCTCCCTCTCAATGACAGTTTAACTCATTGAGCCTCTGAATATTTTCCTCACAATTCAGGAAATGGTCACTACCTAAGTATGCAATGCCTGTAGGAGCAAGTGTAGACAGCATTTTTCTCAAAGTAGAAATATTTTATACAGTGTCAGGGTCTCCATGTAAAAATATTTTAAAAAATGCTTACAGTTATGCCTATCGATTATCCTGAATTGTTTTCCATATCTTTCTTTGAGACAAGGTTTAGAGTTGCATCTCAGCAGCTTGCCAAATATCTGGACTATCAAAGGCTTTTCATCTCAACTGCGTGGACATCAGCCCCACTGACCTTTGAAGGGCTAAACATCATGCAAAAGAAAAGCCCTTTGCATAAATATCCTTTGTTCTTTCTCTTATCTATTGTCTCCACAGAGATTTGCTTTGGCTACCAAATCTCTTTCCCCAATTCAAAAGGGTGAGAAAATGGGACACAATTAGGAAATACAGGAATTATTAGAAGAAAGGAGGGAAAGGTTAAAAATTATTGTAGATAAAAAAGGAATAAGAGAGAGAAAAATAAAATAATAAAATGAAACTAAGATTCAGGAAATCAAGGAAAAGGAACATCAGGGAAAAGGTGCAACTGGTATTGACAGAAGAATAAAAAGTAAAATCTTACACTATGAAACAAAGCTCTTATTCAAGTCTTGGAGATGATATGACTGTGACAAACAGCCATACATGAAACACACCAAACATGAAAAATATTTGCAAAACTAAAAAGTAGATTTCATCCTCAGAAAAATTGTAATGAAAATGTAGAATTCAATGGAATTCATTAATATTATAGTAAAATTACTTTTATATTTTTGATGTCTTTTTTGTTGGCACAAAAGAATAAAATAAAATGATTTTATCCACAAAGGCATTGCTACTTGGCAGCACATTACTTCAATTCTATAGCAACCCTCTGGTTTATGTTACAAAGTAGTTCTGAATTCTGAAGACATTGACATATCTGTAAGAAGTGGATTCTAAAACAGAGGGGTTTTGTTGAATTAAATATGAAAAGGAATAATGCAATCAGTACAGAACTCCTTGTCTTATTCATTTTATATGGAGTTCAATACAAATCTCAACTAATATGTGTTTCACTTATCAGCGTGATCAAGTTTTCAACTTTTGTTGTGTTGCAGAATATTCTAGTGACACCATATGACTGTGACGTGTACTATCAAACCCAGAAGTACTGCACTGTAGAAGGGATCAGGAAAACTGTGCTGAGGGACTCCATACTTGGTTCCTGCTCGTCATCTTTAGAGTCTTCCTGGGAGCAGCAGTACTTGATAGGGTAGCTACTCCTGCTGGTTTCACATCCGTCAGAATGCAGAACTGTAATTTTTATCACCTTGTGGTAAGGGACTAAACAAAATGATTGGAAGAAAATATACTCTCATTCAAAATATTCAGTCCTGTGTTCCCTTCTTATTTCCAGTCCAGTAGCTGTTGCTTGATTCCCAGAGTTTCACTGGTCATACAGTACCTTGTGGTACCACCAAAAAATCTGATAATTTTCCATCATACTTCAGAGATCACAGAATCATTTAGGTTGTAAAACACCTCCAAGTTCATTAAGCCCAACATTTGACCAAACACTGCCATGTCAACCAAACCTTAGCAGAAAATCCAACCATTTCTTGAACACCTCCAGGGATAGTGACCCCATCACTTCCCTGGGCAGTCCATTCCAATGCTTAACAACCCTTTCCATGGAGAAAGCCTTCATGATGAACAACCTGAACCTTCCATTAGGTTCAGCTTAAGTCCATTTTCCCTTGTCCTGCCACTGGCTGCCTGGGGGAGGAGATCAACCCCCACCTGGCTGTAGCCTCCTTTCAGGGAGTTGTAGAGGGTGGTAAGGTCTCCCAGGTTTCCTTTCCTCCCAGATAAACAACCCCAGCTCTCTCAGGTGCTTCTGCTATGAATTGTTCTCCAGACCTTTTACCAGCTCCATTTGCTTTCTCTGGACATGCTCCAGCACATCAGTGTCTTTCTTGAATTGAGGGGTCCATGGAAGAGGGTTTGTTTCAGTTAGGGGATTTTATGTGTATTTTTTTTCTTTTTCCTTTTTTTTTTTTTTTTTTTTTTTTTTTTTTTTTTTGATTGAGTGGAGGGATGTGTGTTTGTGACTGTTGGTATGCTTTGTTTGCCTATTTTACCCAAGTATGACATGAGATCAATGCCAAGTGGAATAACAACTGCACAGTTATTTTCATCATCAGCCTGATAACGGCATTATTGTAATAAAAATTCAATTATCTTTATTTTTCCTCTTTTTTATAATTAGTGGTTGCTGTCTAGTATAGTACCAACCACTAGGATGAGGGAAAAGATTTTACCTTATTGTTTTCTAGCCAAGCACAACAAGGTTGCAACAGGACTATCAAAAATTTAGAAGACCATTCCAAAACTCACTATGGAATTGACTGGCAGTCAAGACAAGCACAATTTCCACTTCATCCAGAGGTATTGCCTTTGTAAAAGGAAGGATAATTTTTCTTATTAGAGAATTCCTGTAGTCCTCATTGGGATGTGTTGAAAAACTGAGTTCTGTGTTCACTAGGGACTGCATGCATAGCATTAGGCCCAAAGCAATAAATATAGGAAAGGGAGGGTGTGTTGTAAAGAGTTGTGTCTTGTGAAGAGTTATGTCATGCAAAGGGAGTAAAAAAAAAAATGTTACGGAATGCAAACATTCCGTGATTAGTTTCTTGCTCGTAATAACCATGGGAGATTAATCCAAATACCATTAGATGATGGTCATGTTTCTTTCTTTTTTTCTGAAATCAGTGAAAAACACAATTATAATCTTCCTCATTCAGAGGCAGTCAAATAAAGAGACTAAACTGTTAATGGCCAGTTCCAAGGCAAAATTAAATGCAAAGATGGAGATTTCGATACTAGTTCAAAATGTATGTGATCACAATCAGTGATTCACAAATCAACAGCTTGATAAACCATGACATAGTAATGGCAATGGGATTATCATGACAGTTATCAGCAAATCTATATTCTGCTTCTAGAGAGACAGAGCTAGTAGCTAAGACTGAAAAAAAGAGAGAATGCCCAAATGTTTTATAGTCAGAATAAGGGTGGAATTAGAGCTAGTGGTTGCATGTAGGAGGATCTAGGAGGAAAAAAATTGTAGAAGCAATGAGGCAAGTAACAACACTTTCAAAAAAAGGGTATTTTTTTGTGTGTGTCAATTGATACACTAATCTTAATTTCAGAGAAAAAAAAAAGGATGGAAAGAGATCATTAGTCTTCTTCAAATCTCTGCTCTCTTGTGCTTCCTATACACACATGTACAAGTTCACTTGTGCTACCTATGCACCAATATACTTCAGTGCTGAGAAAGATGAGGTGCTGTCAGTACTGGTTTCTGTGCTGCTAGTTATAGTTAGTGCTATTTTAGTTTCAATTTCCATTGTAATACTGTCATTTTCTTCTATTTACACTGAAGGCCTTTGGGTCAAAACCTGTTCTGTTTTTAGAATATGCATGCAGTTTACATAGACCATAAATTTTGTTAGAACATGTATGTAGTTTATATATTTATATATTCATCTTACCTATATCGCATATCTGTGCTCTAGCTATTTCTGTTGCATCAACATATAACGTCTCTTAAACTGGATCCCTCTTCTATGCATAAGGATGCAAAAGCTTTCAACTGTGCAATTAATGGGCACAGAAAAAATCAGAGAGGAAAGAGAAAAAAGCATCTTGCATGCACTAGCTTGAAATTATTAAATTTCAAATATACACAATGCCATATTTGTCCATATGCAAGGAATGATCAGTTTATGACAGCTATGAAATCTGAAAACTTTTTGTGATCTTACTCTTTGTATAAAGGTCTGTCTGGGATCTTCTGGAGGACAATGATTGAACTTTTTCACCAAAGAGAAGAAGAATTCACTTTTGTTCATGCTTAATATGTAACAGAAAAAAACCCCAACCTGGTGATACAGACTTTTAATTAAACAATCTACTTTGTACAAAAGTGACATTGGAAAATTATTTCTTACAGTGAAAACTTCTAGAGCTGCTTCATCCAGCCGTTGGAAAGAGTAACTAGTGCAGCTCAACATTTAGGAAGCTCCAGAGATCTAAATGCACTGCAACCCAAACCAGTGATGAAAAAGTTGAGTACAGAGCAAAAACTGAGCAAGGAGCAACAAATCCCACCTGATGCCCTGTTGATTGCACAATGACATTGAACTGAAGGCTACAAACAAAAGCTTCAGCCTCTGAATGTGAAGCAGAGCTCCAAGGTCAGCTAACTTACACATTGGATCATTCTTCCGGAATGCTCTCCTCTCTCATGTACAATGAATCTGGAAAGACAATTAAGGATTTAGAGGTGTTATGGTCAGAATAAACTGTGACCTTTGGGTACATAAAAGGCATAAACCCCCTGCTGTTGCATCCCTGGGAGGTCTGTTCTCAGTTGCTCATAACCAGCTGAATCTGTGTATTGATGGAAAGTTGCCTGCCCTTACAGGGCCATATAGCTTCTCCCCCTTAGCTAGGATCAAATTTGGCAATTCTGTTATTGTTAGTTCCTGAAACAAGATTTCTGTAACATGACAGAGAGATGGACTCTATAGAATCAAGAGTCAGTTTATAAATCTGCTAAAACAAACTTCTTCAGCCAATGAAGCCAACACAAAGCCTATAGTAGGGTAGTCTCCCTAACAGAAGATAGAGCAGGAAGTATTACTTTGACTTTTCCTCAAACATCTTCTGTTCAACACTGATGAAGAAAAACATTGTGCTGTATGGATTTAGGGTCTCAAAAGGACATTGACAGTCTTATCTCTTTAATAACTTTGTTATCTTACTCTACAGCATAAATGATTCTCTTTTAAAAATCAAACTTATCTTAAAGTGCATACATGTATTTTGGGAAAAGCATAAACTTGGAGACAGCAAGAACTGCTGTCTCACTCTCTGCACATGATGTGGCATATTTCATGGGTCTTGAGACTGGGTGATTCAGTAATTTACCTGGAAGAACTTGGAGGCAGTAAAGGAGAAATGAGAGAATGGTGAGGTAAAAGGACAGAAGAGGAGTATGTAAAGAAAAATTCTGAGGCACAAAAGAGGAGTGTTGGACAAGGAAAAGAAGGTAGACTGGGAAAGGAGCTTGATTAGGAAGAAAAAGGGTCTAGAAGAAGCTAACACTATGTGAAACATAAATGAAAGAAGTTATGAACTAGAGAGAAGAAAAACACATGTATAGTGAGGTGAAGACATAGTGAAACATATATGAAATTAAGTGGAGGAGCAAAGAAACTTGAAGGCAAGTTAAGTAGGTGGTCTGAAGGAGTAAAACTTAGTTGAGTGGAGAAAAGGAGAAGAAAACAGAAAGCAGATTTTCTCAGGGGAGTTTGGGTGAGAAGTTCCAATTACTCTGAATTTTAGACGATATTTTGTGTGAATGTTTGGTTTGAGAAGCAGAATATCAGTGTGAAATAGAAGTGTTGAGTGTTTATCAGCTGTGAAGATGAAAGGCAGTACTGTGGGAATTAGTAATAGAATAATTAATACATTTTTAAAAGGATAAGACAATATGTGCATTATGTTCAGAAATCTGCTGAAGAAGAGGCTTGTATAGTAATCCTTCCTCTATACAAATATAGTGGGGCTCTTTTTTGTTTTGTTTTTGTTTCTTGCAGATTTTTTAAACTTATAAAAATTCCTTCTTTTAGTGCTTTACAACTTTTTTCTTTATTTTTTTCTTTCTTGTGATCACACTCAGGATGACTGATTAAAATAAGCTGCATATGATCCAAGACACCCATTTCACCTATTGGTGTGTCTGAAAATTACTTACTTGTGCTTTCCTTCTTCATCTTGTCGTCTTTCCAGGATGCACATGCCCATCCCTAGGACTCTGGTGACATGACTAGGTATATTACCTCAAAATGTCTGAGCTATTTATGAGCTTTTATGCTGCTGGAATACAAGAGACCACCTACCTGCAGTACAAGTGTTAGCTTTTGAAATAAGGTGCCCACTAGAGATTAATTCTTTTGCCTTTCTAATGTTTTCAACCTCTATTTTCTAAATCACAGTGAATGCATTTCAGGGAAGGGTGTAAGTACCAAATAACTCTCAAAGACACTGAAGTCAAAATAAATCCCAAGACTATTCTACAACAGAGCAAATTTTTCTTTTATGTTGGTTTTAAGTTTTGGAGGCACTTCCTTTGTGTGCTTAGATGGACTTCAGACTTAATAGACAGACAGATGCTCAGGCACCTAAAGTCTTTCGTGATTTAAATAAAATGAGGGAGTGGACAGTCTTTAAATCTTCTTAAGAATCATAGTTAGCCAGGAAGATTAGTAATAACAAATCATGGTCCAGGCAGACAGATTATATTGAGATCTTTTATAAACGTCAGAAGAATAATTAAACTAATACATAAATTTCTGGTCCCTGCTATCTGGATTTAGATCTCTTCCTGTCTATTGACTATGTAATTTATTAATGAATAAATAATCTGATCAATAATTATGAGTAGTCTCTTCTTCCCACTTGAGTTTCTCTCCACTGTGTTTCCTCATGGCTCCTTATGACAGCAAGGCTCTGGTGTTTCTGGTGCTTAGTGACCTGTTTATAACTCAAAGTAGGGATATGCTCTCCCAGGACTGGTGGCAAAGCTCATCAGTCATGGGATCATGCCAGGGAAATTGGATCTGTGACACTGAGTGTTTTCATGCCAGGGATATAACAACCCACAGCTCTCTGATGGTGCACAGTTTAGAATTCAGTGAGGATCAAGAAGAGCAGCTTTGAGGGGTGAAACAGGGATGAGCGTTCAATGTTAGTCTAGTCCATGGACTTCACGTAATTTTTCTTCTGAAGTGGAATCAACATTTTTATCAAAATACCACTGCTTCCTCAGTGTTTTCCTCAGTGCTTGATTCAAATAATTCTCTATGTGGTATATCCTAAATTTTATAGATTCAAAATCTTGGATTATTTTTATCTACTAAGCCTGTACTCTGTCAATGAGTCCTTTGGCATAAGACATTCCCCAAATGTAGTATACAGCTATACTGCTTTTTCCTATACTGTTACTTAACTATCAAAATCGGGGTTTCTATTTTTCCCCTAACTTCTATTATATTACAGAGTATTTTGCCAGCTAAAGAAAAAGAAAGCTTTGCAGGATTTTCTGAATTTTTTTGTCCACAAGTCCAGTTTATCAGTCATCTAATGAAGATTTAGACTTCTGGGTTTGTTTTTCTTTTTTTTCTTACCCTACAAAGTATGATCATAAAATTATTGTCTTACAAAAAGATTTCTCTTCCTTTATTCACCAAGATAAAGTGTTCTCTAACTTTTTATGGTGTCAAACATTGGATAAAATACCAGGTAACACTGATACAAATGCATTAGTAATGATTGATCATGCATACAGGTACCTATCTTTTACAGTACAGTAAAAGAAATTCTAATTACTGAAGTTTATGTAAGGCTTAAAATAGGTCTAATACCTTCCCTATATTCTTGATATTTTCTTTTTCCATTAGTCTTGCTCTCAGGCCTGCTGAAAAAATTATAACTTCTCCCGATTGTATATCAGATCCTGTTTATCTGGAAATTTATCAGGAAAGTGGTTAAAAAAATAGACTTCTATAGCAGATCATAAATGATGCCTCTAATATTTTTAACCTTCCTTGTTTAATAACAGCAGTCCCTTTATCACTCGTCATCCAAATCACGGAGAGTTACAAATGTTTAGGCTAAGGAGTCTCAAGGGTTACAGAAATATAAACATCCATTTACCATGCCATCCCTTGGGAGAATAGTCTGTCTATAAGCCCGGTGAAGTAATAGGGAAAGAGATGCTCTGCTCTGAGAATTTCAGTCTGCCAGTGAATATTTTCCAATGTTTATTTGAGCTACAGAACCAAAAATATATTCCTGTGAAAACTGGAGGTGACAATAAAGAATACTTTTTATAATATGATTTAAAAGTGCTGGTCAGATTATTTACTTAGTTCTTAAACTTCATTGAAACTTATTCTCTCTATATAATGTATTGTAGCATCCAAGAAATCTTGAAGGCCATTGCTTATCTTGCTTTAATTAATGTAACCTAAAATGTTTAATTAATCTGGAGATTTATTAAAAATAGCATAACTGGAAATTAAGTTTTGAGAACAAAAGGAGAAAACAGGAGTAGGAGGAATAAAGAAAACTAAAATCAATCTTATTCTGTAGATGAATTGATTTTTACTCCATCATTTACTTTTCTATGATCCTTGCCAGCAACCTTGATTCTATTTGTGCAGGAGAAACATTTTACCAGATCTATGGCTTGTTTTACATAACAATATTAAAATTTTTTAAAAAATCCACTTTTATCATTTTCTACTTTAAGATCCTAAAGCACTTATATTTATAAATTAAGCTTCATTCCCAATCCTGTGAAAATAAGCACACTATAGGTTACTATTTATAGATGGGAAAATTAAGCCATATCATGCTGAAGTCATCTGGCTGCCACCACAAAAAACGTGCCAGCCTGAGACACTAAGAGGAACCTGGAGCCTGGCCCTTCGTGGTTTTGGGTTCTGTGTGTAATTGGTGACACCTTTGCTGGGTATGCACAAGGAACTGCTGGTGTGGAAAGTCAGCTCTGTGGAAATGTTTAATTAATTTCAGGTTGGTCTAAGCAATTACACCAAGACGCACAATGTTATGTGGTGATGACATTCCAATCACTGGTGCATTTTCTACTAAAAAACAGTTTCTCCCTGTTTTGACCCCCTCCCATCAGATGCCACAGGGCTGTGTTCACTCTTTGGGAGGTTTTTGCCTTATAAAAGTGGGATATTCTTTTCAAGGAGTACAATTGTGTAGCTCTGTTTGCATTTTGGCATTGATTTTTTTCACTTATTTAAATTTCTTCTCTATCTGAAATTTTTCAGTGAACAGAGAAGGAAAGAAACCCTCAGTGCACCAGTTTTTAGATTTTAAAAAAATGTTCAAGCAATATTAAAGGTTTTTTAGGTTTTTCCTTTGTTTAGAAATAAGAGATTTAAAAATGGTCATTAGGACACAATAAAGCAGTTTAACTCAATTTAGCAGCAAAGTCAGTGTTTTTCCAAGCTATCAAGTTAGTGCCTTATTAAAATCCCGGTGGCACTGAAGTATCTGAGGTGGGGGAAAAAAAGGTTAAACTGCATATCAACTACTGAAGGGAGCTGAAAGGATGTAGAGCCCAATTAAACCTTCAGCACTGCTCTCTCTCATAAACACTTGCTACTTTATTCCCTCTGGAACACATTTTGAGGCAGCTAAAGTGGGAACCCAGCAAGAACCTTTTCATGAGATTTCTGTTATTGAGCCTCAGGTCCAGCCCAGTCCTTCTGGGTGAAAGGCTTCATACTCCCTCTCTATTAATCATCATCTGGCCTTCTAACACCTGGGACTGACTCCAACTCCCACTGTTGCTATATTGACAATATTCCCTGTTGATTTCCTCATTTTCTCAGCCAAGGCTAGAATGACCTCTTTAAAATTCTTTATAAACGTCCGTAATTGCCGCATCAAACTTCAATTCATTATTTTCCCAGGCCTCATGTATTTTGATGATATGAAAGTTGACCGCATTTACATGCAAATTGAAGTTTTATATTAATAAGGGCCAGTAAAAAGAGATTGCATGGTAATACTCCATTATGACTTTTAAATACATTTGCCCATGTCTCGACTTGGCATTAGCATGGTCAGACCATGAGGAAATCATGTTGGTCTGATTGCAATTTTGTTTTCCAATTGAAAGTACAATTTCATCAGGTTTCCCTGTCATTTCTAATAATGACTTAAGTTTGCTCGCTAAATTGAAGAATTTCTCCAGGCCTCTAGATGAGCTGGGAAACAGGTGAGGAGACAGCTGCTTCTATACCAAGTGCTTCATTATGAACTACCACTATATTCGACCCCATAAGGCTTGTTTGATGATAGAAACAAAATTACTGAAAGTCTAGTGCAGCTGAGATTGATTATCTTAAGCATATTAACTTTTAACATAAAACTTTGGAAGACCAATGGTTCATCTGTGAACAAGTTCCTTGATACACTGATCAAAGGGTCCTTAACCTTTTAGACTGCTATTTCATTGTTTGGCCTCAGATTTTATATGCTGTTATATTCCAGCAGGAAAAGAAATAAAACAGCAGTCTGCAGAAAAGGGACCATGTATATTAATGCAAAAATTCAAGAAATCACTTACCTACATACATCCTATTAGGAATCCTAGAGATGATGTAATCACAATAGCAAATCAAATCCATGACCCTATGAAATAACATTCGTGTTACTGATTATAAAAATCTGGTTGCATTTCTCATTGGACAATCACAAAATTAAAAACCTTGTGTATCAATGGCAGGTTACAGGAGAATTAAAAACTAAAATAATGGCCCTTATAGTTCTAATGTCACAGATATTCCTAAATACTGTTAAATATACCTTTTGCGGATGGTTCTGTAATGATCAACAAGCCTACCAAGGAGCAATAGCAAAGTACTTTCATAAAGCATGCTTATGTAAAAATATATCTAATATTATGTTAGAAACTCAAGTAAAAACCTAGCTAGTTTATTTGTGTAGAGGCTTTTTGCACTCCAAGATGTCTCAGGGTCAGTGGGATTACCAGTGAAACACATAAATAGGTGATTGTGCAGACTCTTGATTTCCACTATAACCTTCTAAAATGGTAGCAGGTGGCAGGCCTTGAATAATTTTGGAAATTGCTGATGTGGCAGAGCTGGACTGTAGACTTGCTACTTAAAAATTAAGGTGTGATCCAGTAGGATAGGACCACTTGCTTAGGTAGATTTCACCTGTTTCTGCAAAGTCCCACAGACTTCTGTCAACTCAGAGAAGGATTCAGGCTCTTAGAGGAATCTTTATGTGAATATTGGAGTTGGAATTGATAGTTCACTACCATTTATGTCTTCTCAAAAGTGTGCCTTGCTCAGGCCAAGCAGTTGGATGATAAAGCTCAATTTTATTAAAACACTTCTTCATTGTTCTCTTTTATATCAGATAAGTTTTCAACAGCAGCTTGAATAGAGAAAGGTCAATGAGTGTATGATAATACCATAGCATTTCTTATCAGTGTTTATAATAGATGTTGAGGCTGGGAATTGTTTAACTTATCAAACCATGGTCTCAGTTGTCCCTATTTGCTATCAAAATATAGTATTATGAATTTATTTGGTAGTTCTGCCTTCCAAACAAAAGCAACCACAAGTAAATTGCTTGTCCTAATAAAAAGTCCAGTCATTAGGATTATCATAGGCTGAGGCAATGATCAGCTCTGTTAGTCCAGTGCACAAGAGATCAGTGCATATTTCACAAGTTCCAATCCCCTTGTAGCTTAAATATAATAGTCAAGATTGGATTGTTGGAAGCTTGAGTATAAGAGCCAAGGAAAGAACAGATCTAAACTCCTGTTGAACTTCAGAAGTACTCTTTGCTCTGCTTAAGTCAGCCTGAAAATCCAAGATGAGAAATCTTTACATTCAGTTGTGCTAGCTCCTTCTTTCATAGTAATGCATCTGCTTTGTCTGCCTGGGAGCAGTTGAGGAATACATCTCTTGCCTCTGGAAAATCAGTTCTTCAAGTCTCTGAGAGGTGTTTTGTTTGTCTTGTTAGTCTCTATTATGGTAACTTGAAAGAACAGAATGAGGATATAAGGATATGAGTGCAAGAGTTTTTCTTTGGAAGAGTGTGGAGAATGTAATTATGCTTGATTTCTACCAAAAATAGTCCTGTTGCTTAAATAAAAAATAATTTATCTTGAAATACCTGAATAAGTCAGTGAGTATAAATATATATATATAAATATATGAGTTTATAAAATGGCTAAAAAATTCTGGAAATCATAGAATTGTGGAATCATAAAATTGTTCAGCTTGGAAATTATCTTTTAGGCCATCAAGTCCAACTGATAAATATTCTGGCTGAAGAAATTAGGCTTGTAGATAACATGTTACCTTAAAAAAGAAAGAACACCAGTAAATGAAGTGGTATTTGTCTACTGATGATCATGGTAGATTTCAGGAAATCAGAACTGTTTTACAGTTAAGATATTAAAAAAAAGGGAAGATTATACAACTGCAAAAAAAGTAAATGAAGATGATAAGTAAAACTCATTATGTCTCTCATCTGTTCTCTTTCCTCACGAACCACATAAGATCATGAACAGGAAATCCACAAAGTACAAGCAGTCTGTGTAAGAACCGATTCTGAAGGAAGATGTAACAGGACCAGGTAAGTGTTTCAGAGCCTAAAGAGAGGAAGACTTAGCTTATCTGTGCAAATGCAGACAATTTTTAAAAGTGTAAGAATATCCAGACATCATGAGTGAAGCCATAGTTAATATGATACAGAAAACTTTAATTCCTTTTTCTCAAAACTGTAAGGAGTAAAGGGAAAGAGAACCTGCTCAAACCCTTTTTTTCAAAGCTATGTTAATTCTCCAGAGAGTTGGCACAAGGTAATTCCAAAATTTTTACCTTGGACATATATTTAATTTGTGAGTTTCTTCATGGAGATACAAAGAATTGATACAAAAAGTCAATAGCATCTTAAAACCAAACAAGCACAGAAAGAACACTTAAATATGTAAGAAATTTAAAGGAAAATAGCAAAAAGAAGACAAAGATGTGTATTAGAAATTGGAGCTGAAGGAAGAATATGCATCCCAATACCAAAACAGGTACTGAACTTCAGTGTGTAGTGTCTTGTAGATATTGCTGTTCTAGACTAAAGGCAATCAGGTTTTTCTTACTTCATTCAATGTCAGTAATATTCTCTCCTATGTCCCATAAGGACAGCACCAGAACTACCCTCTGTATACGGGAGCAAGGAAGTATAGACAAGTCATATTTTGAACTGAACAGAGGTAGTTGGTGAGGGCCATGATAGCCATTCATTTACATTCATGAAGCCTTCTTCATCATCTCATAAGAGCTGTGGTGAGTCTGACTCTACTGCAACATCCCATGTTTTCATTCTCTGTTAATACTTGGTTTTCTAGCCTTACTGGACTCTGTATACATCGATCTGGAGTGTAGAGTTGTTCTAATGTGGAATTTCTCCTAACACATGGATAGAATTCTTACTTATACTGTTGCAACCAGCTTTTCTCTCCCTCTTGTG
Source organism: Brachypodius melanocephalos (assembly GCA_013398615.1). Classification (NCBI taxonomy): domain Eukaryota; kingdom Metazoa; phylum Chordata; class Aves; order Passeriformes; family Pycnonotidae; genus Brachypodius; species Brachypodius melanocephalos. Next base: position 5,165,149 of record VZSR01001854.1, read on the forward strand.
ATGTACAGAAAGATCAAACTTGTAGCAGCTGTTCTTAGCTGGTTTTTTCCCTAGACTTTTTTTTTTTTAAATTCACATGAACTTTTATTCTCTACAGAAAGTTAAAGTAGAATGAGAAGAAGCTTGTAGATATCATATTTACCTATTAAACAAGACAGAAATGTGCTTACCTGCTTTAGGACAAATGCAGCTATATTTTAAAGTATTTTTCGAAGGCCATGACTGTGATTCATCACCTGATTATCAGCTGTAAAGGCTTTTATTAAATACCATCCCCATTCAACCATTCATCCTTTTCATATGAAAATAGTAAACAATGACTATTGCATGCAAAACTCATCAGTAAGGTAGGGCAGGGCGCTGAAATGCGATGTCCTTCCAGTGATATTTCAATTTAAACATGGCTGCATTGCAGTAATGTCACATCTCGTTTGCTCTCTGGACTTGGTGGCAAACAGGGATCATTACAGGGGGAACAGTGAGAAAAATACATTACACACTAGTCATAACCATAAAAGAAACTAAAGAGAAAGAGACATTCCAGTGCATGTGCAGCTTCTATAATGGAACAGAAGAATAGGATTGCACTGAGAAACGTACAATGGCAGTTAAGTCTAGAGGAGAGTTAACACTGCACTAAACTGTCAAGCCTGAGTCAAATGATATTACTTCTGACACCTCTGGCTACAATACATTGCTTTTGGGTTCAGTTTCTCTACCTTTTTTTCAGTTGTTGCAGTAAAAGAAATTCCTTGGTGCTTTGATTGTTGAGATTATCTTGGTTTATATAGCTTCCCCTCTCTCATCCTCTCTGTCCTCTGCTCTGTACTACCATTATGGGTGTGAGTAAAGGTTAAGCAGATTGCTGTGTTTTTTAAAGTCAGTCATTGGTTTGGATAGATAGTCAAAATCAAATAGAGGACTGTAAAGATAAACATTTTTAGTTAAGGACATTCACACATAGAAAAACTAAGTTCAGTAGACATGTCATTTTTATATGCTTATGTCACAGAATCACATGATCAATTAGGTTGGATAAAACCTCTGAGTTCGTCAAATCCAACCTATGGCTGAACACTGCCTTGTCAACTAGACCATGGCACTTAGTGCCAGGTCCAGTCTTTCCTTAAGCATCTCCATGGACAGTGACTGGGCAGCCCATTCCCATGTCTAAGCACTCTTGTGAAGAAATTTTTTTGATGTCTAACCTAAACCTCCTCTGGTGCAGTTTAAGATTATGTCCTTTAATCCAGTTGCTGGTTGCCAAGGAGTGGCTGACGCCGATCTGGCTGCTCCCTCCTTTCAGGAGTTGTAGAGAGCAATAATGGTCTCTCCTGGGCCTCCTTTTCTACAGGTTAAATATCCCTAGCTCCCTCAGCTGTGTCTCACAGGACTTGTACTCCAGACCCTTCCCCAGCTTCACTGCCCTTCTATTGACCTTTCTCAGCACCTCCATCTCTTTCCTGAACTGATGGCCCCAGAACTGGACACAGCACTTGAGGTGTGGCCTCACCAGTGCCAGGTACAGGAGAAGAATCACCTCTGTAGCCCTGCCACCACAATAGTCCTGATACAGGCCAGGATTCCTTGGACACACTGCTGGCTCATATTCAGCTACTGTTGACCAGAAACCCCCAGGCTCTTTCCCCCTCGGCCACTTTGCACCCACTATTCCCCCAGCCTGGGGGGAAAAAACGGGGGGGTTTTATGGCCGAAGTGTTGGACTTAACATTTGGTTGAACCTAATGGTGTTGATCTCTGCCCATCTAGCCATCCTGTTCAAGTCCCTCTGCAGGGCCTTCCTAACCTCCAGCAAACTGACACTCTGACCCAACTTAGTGTCATCTGCAAATATGCTAATGGTGGATTCAATCCCTCATCCAGATCACCAGTAAAGACATTAAGGAGAACTGAGTCCAACACTGATCCCTGGGGGTCACCACCAGTGGCTGGCTCCAACTGGAGGCAGAATCGTTCCCCACCTTCCGTCATCCAGCCAGTTCCTAACCCAGCAAAGGTCCCCCCTGTCCAAGCCATGGGCTGCCAGATTTTCCAGGAATGCTGTGGGAGATGGTGTCAAAGGCTTTGCTGAAGTCCAGGCAGACACATCCACAGCCTGTCCCTCACCCACCAGGTGGGTCAGCTGCTCATAGAGGGAGATCAGGTTGGTCAGGCAGGACCTGCCTTTCCTGAACTTGGCCTGGCTGGGTCTCTTTCCTTGGTTGTCCTGTATATCTTGTGTGATCAAACTCAGGGTAATCTGTTCCATAACTTTTTTGGGCATCAAGATCATCCTAAAAGTAGTGCATTCTAACTCTCACTGATTATAATTTTGCCAGTGGTTACTGGTAGACACTAAATTCCAGAATAAATTTACTCCTGTTATGGTTTACAATAATTTGTGTTTTTCTGTCATCCTCATTCTTATTCTTTAGCATGAGCAGTTCTTCTTCCTCCTTGCTTTATTACAAGCATTTATTTTCTCTTTATAGAAAATCACTGTGCCATCTAATTTTTGGTAGACCTAATAAACTGAACTCCGGTTTATTGGACAATGGATCAAGAAGCCTGGCTCTCCAAGATACCTCTGCATAGTGCTCTTGTTTTCAAATGTGTACATAGAACAGAGTTAGAAGACCAGTCCCAAAGTGTAAATAATTGAGTTTATAAGAAGCGTTATTTTCATCTTGATTATGTTTTCTCCTAGTTTGATAAAATTAACAAAATACATTCTGTGTCGATTTTGGGTTTCATTGTTTGTTTTGGGACATGTAGATTATCCCCTCAAGTAATATTTGAGCCCTACCATCTTCATTGATGTTTGTTCTGTAAATGATCTGTAGTACATACAATCACTGAAAAAGTCTCGACAAGTTTGATTACTCAGAATCAATTTAAATGGTTATACTGTTACAAAATATCAGCAGTTTTCTGTAATAATGGACCTGTAGGGGCAAGCAGTGAATAAAACTAAAAGGACAAAGAAAGTATGTACTGAGATGACACAGGGTTATTAGTCACAGCCTAATTCTGCCTTTAACTCTCCTTCTCAAAACTTGTGTAATGGTTGTTCCTCTGTCCTTTACTCAGTTTCTGTTTTCACCCTCCCATCTACAATACTTTTTACATCTCTTTTGCTGTGTATCCCTGCAGTTACATTTTGCTTATAGCTACCTTGACAGACTTTCAGTTCAGCATGCTCCATACTGTTTCTTTGTGTAGCACTACAATGGGTAAGGAAAAATGTTATATATATATATATGTATATATATATATATATATGTAATTTTAAAAACATTTAACAGGAGGGACGGCCAAGCCATCGAGCAGAGCCACCAAAGTCCTCTGAACAGCTGTTGATACAGAATTGAAGTGCCTAACTTCACGAGAACAACTTACAAAATCAGCCTTATACTTAATGTGCCTTTTCTCTGGATGGTTTGTATTTCTCATCCCCACTAACTTGCCAATTTTGACCTAATATTATTCAGTGACTCTTTTCCTCCCATTCCTAGACCAAGTAGAGTACTGTTCCTTACTGGTACTGCAATACATAGAACAGTATTCTAAAGATATCACAACCACACTGTTATCTGTTTTTAAAAGGCCAAGGAGAGATTGCTGCTTATGCAAAAATAATCAAACCAAACCAAAACAACAAAACCAAAAAAACATGTTTTGGTCCAAACAGGTATCAAGACTCAGGTACTTCTTTGGTACCTTTTACAAGCTTGTTTGGACATCTCAGATTATAAACTGCAGTCTATGAAGTTATCTAACCCCTATTTATTGCAGAGTGCCTTTAGCACTTGAATCAACACTGTGAGTCCTCCTTTTGGATCAGGAAATGTGTGTTGGTTAGGATTCCATAAGCAGGAAACTTTTGCTGGTACTCTGTATTGGCTCTGCTGGTAAAGGAACAGGTTGCATGGTGCTGTGTTTCAAATCTGTGACTGAACTAGTGGGTAACCTAACTGACCAAAGAGATACCCCATACCATGTGATGTTATGCTCAGCAATAAAAACGAGGTGGGGAGTAATCTGTTGCTGTGATTTCATGGATGATTGTCTTGGTGGTTTTTGTCTTGTTTTGTTTTTCCTTCAGATGTTCAACTTTATCTTGAACAATGAGTTTCTCTTGCCTTTACCCTTCTGACTCTTTCCCCCAACTTTCTGCGAGTGTATGAATGAGTGACTGGTTGGGGGCTTTAGCTACTGACCAGGATCAAGCCTCTGCATATCCCTACCTGTGAATGTGAACCGTCACAAATATATCACATTTCATGTCTTCTATGTGACATAGACACAGGACAGGAAACGTGTGGCCTTGTGTCTAAAATACAACTTTTAATCAATGGGTTACACTTAAGTGGACGCCTTGGTCATTCAGAATATATAAGGGTTACTCATCATTCTAAATTGCTATCAGTTCTAGTAGTGCAGGGTTGCAGCACGTTCCCCTTCAACCATGAAGTAATTCACTGGTGTAGAAGCTAATCACAGGAATATATGGAGTTGTGAATTTAATTTTAATTATAAATATAGTCAGACTAGGATGGGCTACTACAATGGCAATAAGCCTTCCTATCAGGAAGAAGAGAAGTAGTTTATCAAGCTTATTTTATTTCCTGAAACATACACAATATGCTGAAAGTTCTCTTATTATTATTAGTATGAATCTCCAAGTGTTGATGTTTTCCATTTACAGTCCCAAGTGCTGAGATACACAAAAAAATCAGAATCTTAGGTTATCCTACTTAAAATATTAACTTTTGTTAAGATTTTGTTGTCATGTTAGGTGATTTCACCCCTTTCCACTATGCACGCATACCTGACAGGTGAAATACGTTGTTTGCTACTACGGACATTCTCTTCTATATTTCAAGTTCATGGTCCAACTCCATAGACTTATAAAGATAATTTAAAAACTCAAACCTCCCAATTTTTTTCACCTATGGCACTTTTAAGATGCTTAGGCAAGTATTTTAATATGGCATGTAATTCTGGTACATTACTGTTGTCAAAAGCGATGTGCCTCTTGACGGTCTTTGGGATCTGAAAGGAAAATTGAGCAATAGACTTAAATGTAAGAGTGGCTAATATAAATTTACCCTATTTTGGACATAAAGAAGATGTCACTCTTTATCACTGAAACAAGTGGAAGTCTTTTCTAGCTCACCTGTTAATAGTTATGGGTGTACAAGTCCTAGGTTGCTCTTTGCTCAGTGCAAAATCTGTGGAAGTCTCCTCCACCATAAGTTTAACTCTTTAAATTTTCTTCCTCTGTGTCTGCAGAGAAGGCCAGGATTTAGCCTTGATATTGTAGAAAAAGCTTGTATAGGATTAAGAGAGTGGACACCTGGTTGTATCACTCAGTGCAGTGGTGATGGCTGTATTCTCAGGCATTCTGTGTGCTCTAGCCTACTTTTACACCTTTGGGTTGCTGGAAGGGTTTTTTAACATCATACAAATTAATCCAGCCTGGGGCTGGATTAGCTGTAATGGACAGCATATAAAGATTTTCAAGCACACAGCCATCCACACCTTGACAGGCTTGCTGCACTTCCAATAATTTAATAAATCTTTGACGAACTTTAAAAGGAACTGTCAAGATGTTTCATCATTTTTTTCTTCTTATGCCATTTTTAGGAAATTTATTGCACATGAAAAAAATACATCCCTAGGCATAGCCCAGGAGCACTAGGACAAGTTTCCTCACTCTTCTGCCAACATGTTTCTGTCGTGCCCTGGAGGTAGCACCTGGTTTGAGAGGATAGTTCTCTTCTTCATTTCCTTGGCCTCTCAGCTGACAGTATTAAACACCTAATTAGTGAATAGTGATTTTTTTTTTCTTATGCAGAGGAATTTTACTTCAAAAATTTTGTCTTACAATTATTTATGATAGTCCTTAATATCTTACAACTGAAACTGGCTTTTTTTTTTTTACCAGTTCCGCACGTGCACACTCCATTTTGTGAGTATATTGCAATGTTTGTAAGTGTAATGCTCCTAGCAGAAGGAGGGCAATGTTGTCTGTTTTAGAGAAAAAAAAAACAAAACAAAACAACAAAAACATTTGGAGTGTTCAGGAACAAAAAGGAATCTGAAAAATTATACACATGGGTGAAAAGAGCAACACAGCTGAGTTTACTGTACCATTCCTGACAACATCTCTTTTTGCTTCTAAACCGTGACTAGCTCCTGAGCATGTTCTCTTTCCCTGTGCACTTGAGGGTATTTTGCTAACACAACTAAGAGCTGTTGCTGCTTGTGAAGCATTATTAACTTTGCTGACTTTGTAACCTTAGAAAAAGTCCATGGCCTGATAATGTTTCAGGGAAGAAGTTTTGAGTTTCTTATTCAGTTTTTAATTGTCTTTACCCAGAAAAGGGCTGAAAAATGGAATAATGGTAACAAGTTACAGCACTTTGTTTGCAGTGTCCTGCTATTTTAGTTGAAAGTAAAACAGACTTCCTCACTGCTCTTTTCACTTGGGAAACCCAGAAATTTACTTTTACTTTCACCAAAGTCAGAGATTTTGGCTATTAATATTTTGGGGCCATTAAGATTTGTTAATGGACTTTTAATATCTAAATCCTCTGCATGTTTCTATTCATCTGTTCTATTAATCTATTTATTATTTTTTGCTAAAGAAGTACAGTCCAGACAATAAAACATGATGGTTGAGAAAAGTAAGAAACTGTAATTATTTTAAAATATTTTATACAAGGCACTGAAAGTGTAGAGAGGAGTGGGAAGTTATAACACAGTTAATGTATTTATGTATCTTTTGCTGTGTACACATAAAAAAGAGAGCACATGCTTTTCCCTAATGTTCATATAATGCCTGGAGGCTGGAAAGAAAAAGAAGGGAGATAAATGAAGAGGGAAGGAAGAATGCAAATTGGCTGCAAGGCAAGTTGGTGGTTCATGATCCTTGCTTTGACTTTGATCTAGTCTCATTAATGAGCAATTTTGCGAAGCTGCAAGGCATTCTCTGGTTGCAGGATAAATTCAGCTTAGGTTGCCCATGCAGGTGTGCATGACACAAGAAGCCTTCCAGAATGTATACATTCATCCAAAAATGTGTTCATCATTTCATTTTAATAACTGAAACAGCTGTGGTTGAACATCATTTCAAGACACGAAGTATCAGATGTTAATGTAAGTAGTTTTGAAATATACTACTTAAATCAAAGGGGAGGAGAGAGTCCTGGATCCAATCCACTGTGAAATGAACAACTTTGCTGAGATGATGTAAACTACTTCCCATTTATGATTATGGCTACTAAGGTTATAAGCAGCTGGTATCACCATAAATCCTACAAAATTTTGATCTCATTTGAGGGTGAGTTATGTTACATGTACAGTACTCATTAGCTGTCTGTAGTCTTCCTTCTACCTGGAAGAAAGTCTTACCAAAATCAGTTCCTCAAGTTGTTTAGTACTTTTTGACTAAAGTGCTGTACTGAGCTTCACTAGAAAGTAGAAAATATCTCTTACTCTCTGCCCCTTAACTCTAAACAACATTATCTCCTCCACGACATTGGTTTTGAAGAAGCAAGAAAGATTCTGCAGGCTTGTGGGATGGCCAGGGAAGACTGGGAGAACCAATCTTTTTTCTGGCCTGTAAGATTGGCACAAGACTGGAAAAGGAATCTGCAAAAACTTATCTGATTTAAGCAGAGGTGTAAGAGATAGGTATCAGCATTTGCATCTATATATTTGACACAGGAATAGAGGAGGGAGTAAGTGCAGTAATGGAATTTTCTGATGTTTGCTTGGGGTTTTTTGTTCATACAAATTAGCATAGTTAAATATTGAATTAATAAAAAATATGTATGCCAAAAAAGACTCATTGTCAAAATTTCCTACACACAATCCAACATCTAAAAGCAAACAAGGCACAAATCCCACAAAACCAAAGGTTTTCATTGTACTGATCTGTTTTTCTCAGGTGGTCACTACACTGTAAAAGAAAAGAATTTTTTTTTCCAAAAAGATGTTATCATCTAAAATTTTTAAGATGTTTTGTAATAAAAAACTAAAGAAAAGATGTGTGATTGCAAAATACCGTCTCTGGTAGCAGTTCCAACCTTGTCTTTTCTTAGCTTTCTAATACATGAACTTCAGAATTATACCGATTTTTTTAAACTATGCAACTATTTCAACTATTTCTCTTAATCATGTGTAAACTGACTAGTTGGACAGGCCTAATTAACATTTTTTATCAGACTCCTTCTTTTAGTTCTTCCAGAATTACATAATTTAAGCTGATTAATTGTTTATTATAATTTCAATATTAATTATATTCTTCTTTATGTATCAATATAAAGCAGGTTAATCTGCATTTGCCACCTAAAATAGGGTTTTCTTAGCAAGTAAATGAATGAGGAAGTATTATTGAATTCATGATATTGTAGCTAGATAAACTTTAAAAAAAAATATTTACTGATCCTTTCAAAGTAACCGACTGGATAGGAAGAAGGTGAACAACTAATGTTTGTGTTGGGCTATTATAAGTACCTTAATTCTGCAGAAAGCTAAGGATCTTAACTATTTAATGTATTTAATTTTTAGATTTCATCGCTATGGGGGGACTATTGGGAAAAAACAACCATCTAAGGGACAAACATATAAACTGCATTCTTATAAAACTTTCAAATCACAGTATAAGGCTTTATTCATGAAGGATCTTCTAAAATGCAGCTGTTGTCTTTATGAAACTGAGTCATAATGTCATTTGAATAGAGAACTTAATAGATGACTGGGACTACTGGGATATCAAACTGGAGCCTGGAGTACAAAACCCTGCTTCTTTCACAGCAAGTAGGAACTGTTGAAGAAGGCCTTGAAAGGATATACTTTGCACTCCACAATAACTGATGGAGTATGGAAAACCTTTAAACATTAGCTGATCACTTATGACCTAAATAGTGGCACACCAGTGTTTGGAAATAATTCTAAAGGGGTTTAAAGGGGTCGCAGTCTGTCAGGAATGCACATTATAACCTAGGAAGGTAGAGCTTGAGCTTTGGAATGAGCTTGAGCTTCCAGACTCGGGTGACAGAGGAGGAAAGCTATAAAAGCAGTAAGTCCAGTCCTGCTGCTACTCAAGTGAACAGCAGGACTGGTATTTACTCTTTCTGGTTTTGGTCCCCTGATCACTCCCTCCTCCTGACGCCACCTGCTAGCGGGTGCGTGAATTGTACCAGGCAAGGACAGCCGGTCCTTCAGAGGAGTAACTCCCAGTCTGATGTCAGCAGGAAGAGGCACAAAGGCACACACAACTAGATATTTTGGATGAGAAAGATATCATATGAATCTATGCAGTAATATGGAACTACCCAAGACAGGTGGTGAGGCTAGTGAGGTGCTGATGCACGGAACGTGATGCTCCTGTTTTGTAGAACAAGAACCTGAGGGTCTTAGAGAAGAAAGAGCAGAAACATCATACCAGCAGCTAAGGGTATTACTCTCAAGCTTGAATGGGATGTAGTTAACATAGATCTTTCCTTCTTTATTTGCCTCAAATTTATTAATATAAAGTGCATTATATGAGTAGCACACATTAGTTCCCCAAACCTCAGTAAGATAATGATTAACTACTGAATTTTCTCTCTCTCTTCCTTCATCTTTATTACTAAAATTAAAAAAAAAAAAAAGAGTTTTCCAGGCTTTTTGAATGAATCTGTCTTCAGGAAAAAGGTAAAGAAATTACATCTTTTAAATACCACCGTTGTAGGATGAGGATTTTTTAAAAAGGTGTTATTTGTTAATGTATCTCTTCCTAAATAGATTAAAATGACTCTTCTGTACTCTTCTATTTATATTGTATTTTCAATATGAAGAATCTCACAGAACCAAATAATGATACACTCTTATTGTGCCATAGATATATTGCTGGCACATATAATCTTTGCACATCTTTGCACAAACTTTGCACATATAATCTTTGTATGGCACCTGTAGAGTTTAAATGTTTCCCTATGAAAGGTATAGATAATTCCTGTATCAGAAAACGCTGACACACATAATAATAGTGCTTAATAACATTAATTATTCATAAATTGATATTAATAAATAATACAAAAATTAAATTATATTAATATTTGCCTAATATTGAATTTAAAAATTAACTATTCTGACCACTTTAATGACTTGTGTGGGATAGAACTTCATTTTGGTGGGACAATATAGGTTTGGAGCAATAAAGGGCTGGCAGAGTCAGAAAACTAGTGGGGATCAAAAAACCAGGACTCTTCCTAATGGTGATGGTAGTCTGCAGTGATAGACCTCACTATGTAATTTACTACAGGCCTAGTTTCTGAGACCTTTTAGGTCTGTTTAGGTTTCCACTGAAAAGTGTCTTAATTCAGTTAAATCAAATTCAGTTACATATCAAATGCATGGGATGATTGTACTTGGCCAAGTCCCAAAAGATGATTTTTCAGTTACAAAATTACAAGTTAAGAAATATGAGGAAATAACCTCAACTATTCAGGAAAACAGACTAAAATTCTCATTATATTTTCATTTGATTTTAAATTTCATGAGTGCCCATCCTCCCTCAGATAAAAGGAAAGGTCTGTTTGGATTTTAAGGATTATACTCACCAGGTAATGAATTCTTCCAGCTTCTTGGCCAGACAGATTTGTTAGAAATATTGATGGTAAAATAAGTTATCATCTTACTATTTTTCCATTCATAAGTAAGTAAAATCTTAAAGTATACCTAGCTGTCTTTCCTGGTTCAGTAGACATTAGGAAATACCATAATGTTTTCTCCAGATGTCCCTTACAAAATGTGTGTTAGACTTAGGTTGTGTTTGACACACTGGACATGGAGAGCATAGGACAACCCACAAACAGAAAGATAAGTAGATCAGTAGGTCAGGGGGTTGCAGTTTCATTCTTTTAATGCAATATTATGTGAAGTCCCAAGTTTCATTGACCAAAAGTAGCTTTTCCACAATTTTGAGATCAAAAATATATAATTTTTTCATGTGGATGTGGGGAGAAACGCCTTTTATTTGATAAACAGAACAAATGGGAAGGCTCACTAAGACAGCTTGAATTCTTTAAATGCAGCTTCTTCTTTTTTTTTTTAATATATCTATCTGATGCATTATATTCTGTGTATAGAAGAGCAGCATCTCACCCTTAGCATGTGCTTACATCTCCCAAGGGTTGCACTTGTACATTTCCATTAAATACTTTAGTAACCAGTTACTTTAAATGCTCTCAGATTTAAATAACATTGTGAATATTTGCCTTCAGTAGGAGGTAGAAACTACTTTTCAGAGATTTATTTTTTGCTGATTTATAACAAGGTGTATGAATCTTGCAGTTGTTTTGTGTGTACACATGTATGTGCGTGTTTGAGTACAATTGTAGCCTGAAGGTTTGTTTAGGTTCTCCTAGTCCTTAGTGAAAAAATCTGGAAATATTAATTGATCAGTACCTAAAACCCCCATATATAGTGAACAGAATAAACATATACTACATTATAAGATTATTTTTTCCACTGACTTATGAAATATGCAGAGAATGCCCCCACATTTACAACCTTAATTACTATACCTTTGTTGTGATAAAAAGTATTATTATGTTGATTATAAACCAAAGTATAATAGCAAAAAATTAATTTTTTAAAAATTAATTATTACACTTGTAATTTACTCCCAGGTTTCTGTCTGTCAATTTGCTTGGTTTGAATGAAATACAATTATTTCAAGGGCAAGAAAGTATACATACCCACAATAATGCCAGTTTTACAAAACAGAAAACTGAAGGCCAGGTCACATTTTCCCCATTTGTCTGTCCCCAGGGGAAAAGAAGAGGAAGCATGATTCTTCCTCATCAGTCACAGGGAGAGGCAACACCCTCTCCCCAGTGCTTGATATTTACCTTCCAATATTAGATATTGCTGACAAAGTATTGCTATAGACTTTTACTTTACAAGGTTTACTTTCTTAAGTATGATGTTTCTTACTGGTTCCTGATACTTGCTTGTGTTGATACAGTTCTTTAAAAATCATTTGGAAAGAGAAAAGTACTTCACTTCTTAATTAATTTCAATAGAATTAAACTTATAGACCCAACTGATAATTAATTTCTAATTAAACATAGTTTTAAAATTCTCTAACACTATAAAAATGTGCTTTTCATCATAAGTACCAATATTACAAATGTTTCTGTTTCTTTCAATTAGTAATGGGTTTGTTTTTTTTTTATTTTAACATCTCATTTTACTGATTTCACTTTGAATGTCAGTTCACAGCTTTCCCAAATGAGTGAAGAGTAGCTTTTATTTTTTTGTCTTTGCTTGCTCATTGATTAGTTTGAGACTTATTTCTAAACAAAAAGGAATGCTTGCTGGAAACTTTAATGGAAAAAAAAAATGGTGCAGGCTTTCACATGTACTATTTTTGCATGTATTACAGAGATGGTTTGGAACATGTCCTCACATTCATCACACGAGCTGATTTAGGGTTATTGCTGAATAGGCATCTTTTGGTGTTTCAGCTAAATATAATTGAACCTGTACCAAAGACAAAGTGTTGCATGCAGGGTTTGCATACAGTACAGCAGTTTATACAATCTGGCTTTATAAAGATTGATCTGATAAGAATAAAGGAAAATATGACTCAACTTTCATTCCATCTCAGACAGAGAGAGAAATGTGGGAAGTTTAATGCCGAACTGTGAAAAGATTCAGTAAGTCACCACAAATCACTTCTACTAAGCCAAAACTGGGTAATTTACACAGCACTTTGTGATCTTCAAACAATTTGCAGTGCGCAATTATTCATGCCACAACATGGGGCCACAGCGTCCAAGCTGCCTGTTTGTTCTAGGGCTGAAGCAGAGGTGTTTGAAAACTGCAAGAGCCTACCAAAGGCCCAGAGATCATGGCTAATGTGACACCCCCAGGCCTAATCTTCTTAGAGCACTGGGATAAAATAAGTATCCATTACAAAATCAGCCTTCATCCTGCCCCCTTCTGTGCTCTGCCACTCTGATAGCCAACACGAAGACAATTGCATGATTCTGGGCTTAATCAGGTATTAGGAGCTAATGCAGTACGAGAAGAGGGTAATCTCCATATTTACTCCATCTGTACTTACGGACCTGACTTGCCTGCCCCCGATAGATCAAAAGGAATTGGCAAAAACCAGATTAGAGATGAAGAAAGGAGAGAGAGGTCCAAGAAGTGTAAGAGGCAAAATTCTCTGCTTTCCTCAGTTGTGTATATGTGTATTAAAGCCATGTGGTCTAATCCCATGGAAACACTTTCCATTGTATTTCTTTTTCTTCTCATCCCTGCCCCCACCCTCTGTCTCCATCTTTAAATGTGGAAATTGACATTGCAGTTAAAATTATCAATAAGTGTACCACGCTGTTTCTGAGGATCAATTTTTACACAATTAAAAAAATATATTTTTTTTTAAATACGGATTTTGTTTCAGTTTGTTATGGCATTTATTTATGACAGATACGTGTGTCACTCTCTTCTGGGTCCATTTTGAAATCTGATGAAAATCTCATAGCTAGGCAGGACTCATTAATTCCAGGTCTTTGTAAGTGCTCTTTGTAAGTACTACACAGACAATGTACCCCTCTGTGACCTTAAGTTAAAATGAGTGTGAGAAAAGAAAAGAGAAGAAAAAAAGTCTCTGTAAAATTAGCTGTTTTCCTTTTAGTCACTCAGAAGTAACTGGTTATCTTCTTTCTGTATCTTATCATCTACAATATCTTGGCATTCTCTTCTGAGGCTTTTGCACCAAGCAGATACTTATGATTCCAGAAACGTGGACAGATGGGTAAGGAAAAGAGAGCAAAGGAAATTCACACACTCACCACTGTTGGCAGTCACCTGCTGTTTGTAAACAGTGACATGTGGCCACCAATAATGACCTTCAAGCTAGGAAATGCATGTACTAAACTAACTCAAAGGCTCTGGTCACCTTGGGTTGGTGATGAACAAGTTTTATGAAGGTGGGATGCATTCCTTAGCAAGGGTGGAAGAAGCCTGTACTCAAAAGAGAACTCAGGAAAGCTGAGGACATTTCAAAGGGTGCACTGTTGTCCTTTTTTGGAAAGCTGACAGGCTTACTATTTTTTTGACTCCTTACAAACCCCAAGTGGTGCCAGGAGAGAGCTGTGTTGCTGCCGATTTTTGGCAATAGAGCTCACCTCATTAGAGTGGATTAAGTCATGATGCTGAGAAGGATAAAAGGTGAAAAGCAAAAACAGTGGATGGCGAACACAGAAAGCTCCGAGTGTCATTTGTATGCTGATGCTCTTATTGACTAGAGCCCATGTGGTTCACACTTTTCAATTACCGTCTGCTAGAAAGGTGGCCCGTAATTGCAAAGGCTGATGCCAGTGCACCAAATGTCAAGGGACCCTCCCTAACCCTCATCACCTTTTCTTGATGCTTGACTTGAGGATGTTCAAAGGCAAAAAGCCACAGCCTGCAGATCTCCCTGAGGAAGAAAAAGATGCCATTAAAAAAAAAAAAAAAAAAGGGAGATAAAGCCCTGACAACTCAACCTCCCTCATTTAAAAAAACCTAGAGTTAAATTCATTATCCTGTGACCTTGTCCTTTACCCTCTGTTTAGCTAGGACATCCACCAGCATTAGTGAGAATTATACCGTGAAGATCCAGGGCAGGATTGCATTTTCCGGTTTTGTGGTGCTGAAGTTGCCCAGGTGCTGAACAGCACCACGCTGACAGTGATTGCCAGAGATGCTCTTTCACAGGATTTTTAAAAGGTGGAAAATGGCCAAACTTCGTTTTCCTCTAAACTCCAATAGATACTTTCACTGACAGCACAGTGTCACTTTTAACTGAGATGCATTACTCGAGCTGGTATTATGTCATCCCTGCAGGTCCTAGAATAGCCTGTGTGCTTTTGCCCCCATTTATTTAAAAGCTCAAGTGCACTTTTTTGTACATCTTTATTTCATTATACTTTATTCATTTTTTTTCACAGGTACGACTAAGGTAGTTATTGAATGAAAACAATATACTAAACTATAGCTAAAATATTTGACTCAAACATCCTCAGCAAACTCAGAGCAGATCCAAAAAGTCAGATTTTTTTTCTGTCATTAAAAATCTAGTGAATTTTATTGATGAGGACCACATTTGTTTGTTATTTGAAACATTTTTGATAATCACATTTCTTATCAGCACTAAATGCTGGAAAATTATATACTGTATACTGTATTAGAAATTTATGTAAAACAAGTAAGATCAATTTTTACTGAAAAAGGATTTTTCTGTTTATAAAAAATACTTTTCCCGTGCTTCTTTTTCAAATTATTCAAAATGTATGTCTTTTTTTTTTATTGAGACTTTTTATCATAGACAATTTTTTCCTTTTTTTGAAAGTTACTTCAATAATTGGACCAAATGCCTGTGTCAGAAGAGAATTTAAGAGTTTAACATGTGAGTATTAGCATTTGGTTTTTACAAAAGTGGGATACTTTGCTTTTGCAGTGGAAGAAAATTTAGAATGCCACATTGGTGATTATTAGGTAGATTTAGTTCCCAGTCATTAATCTAAAGTTATCTGCCAATCTTTTTTTTTTTCCTTGAGTTCATCAGTAAAATTCTGCTGGAAGAATACTTTTGTTGACCGAGTGTCATACTGAGATATCTTAGATCATGATTTCAAATCCTAGAGACACCAAATCAGTTTTCTCTTCCAATGAGAGAGGGAAAAAGTTTGATTCAGATCTTGCGTGATGAAGTTTGAAGTAGCTTAAATAACACAGTTTTGTTGAATTGAAATTAAATTGCATTGGATTTTTCATTGAGTTGTGTGACCAGTTGGAATTTTAACTTCTTTTCTCTGTAAATTAAAGATAGTTTATAATACTTTCTAAGAGCATAATTCTACCCCTATCAGAGAGGATAATAGACAAAATTTTGCCACCCAGCTTTGTGTGACCTATGTTGCTGCCCCCATTGTCACGAGTGACTCTATTTTTGAACTTTAAAGCACATTTAATTTTGTTCACATGAAGAAGTTCTACTTAAACATGGTATTAGTATTGCTTTTTAGTTTGCAATATCAGCTGCAGCTGGTATGTAAATTTACAAATACTTTAATCACCAAAAAGTTTAAATCTGTTCATCCAGCCTTGAAGACTTTCTTTTTACAGTGAGCTTGCTTGAAAATACTTTGTTTTAATTTCCCTCAAAAAGGACAAAATATTTCTAGACATAAAACTTCACAGAAGAACTTTTTGCAAATCTGATTGCATTGTCCAAAATTTTTGCAAATTTATTTTTTCCCCTTCTTATTTCTCAGAACTTAACTGCTCAATATTTTGGGGAAATCAGAAAATCTTAGAGTCAAACTACTTGCCTGACTTTCTCAGACTTTGGCCCCTACTATCAAGTCAGTTCATGTCAAAGTTAACATCTGCTTTTTCTTGTCTGACTAAAAGTTTTGATCCTTCAGTCTTCTCTCCTTGCTCCTTTACAGTAACGTCTCTGCAAATGAGCTAGAAATATGAAACAGTTTTACTTCTCTTATTTATGAGCAAATTGTGAGCCAATGACTTATAAAATGCATCATGGTAATATAATTTTGGAATACATGTACTTTGAATTCATCAGTGATGATGCTGTGATCAGATGGTAGGCTGAACTTTTTTGAATCAACTTTCAGAGAAAAAAAAATTCTGGGCAAGGCAAGGGGAAAAACATGAGAAATTTTCTTTTCTCCCTTGGATATTTCATGGACAACATCAAAAAATGCATGCAAGTTAAATGTACACTATGAAGGGGAACCCAGCTGTAAGGTGGAAGCTGAGAAATCTACACTCTTCTTATGTGATGCAAAGCAGCAGATGCATCAGCTCCATGTGCTAAGAAGTCTCCATAACAAACCGTTGAGGGAAAACTCTTAAAACTTAGGCAAATATTCAAAATTGGGAAAGTATTTAAAACTATGAGTCTTATCACCAAAATTTTACTGTCTTCCCTAGGAAAGAAAATAATCTGGATACCAGCTCAGAATCTAGATGCTCAGCTAATGGTAAAACTTTTTTTTTTTTTTAATTTATATTTTGTTTTCAGTCTGAATATTGAAATCTCATAATCATTGTCTCATTTCCACCTTTATGTCTATCCCACCTCAAATAAATTAATCTCTACTTTAATATTGGGCATTTCTCTTGATAAGGAAACCAATGGGAAATTTTCCAGTAAACGATAAGTGCCAAATGACATTTATTTATTTATTTGTTTATTTATTTTCCAAAAAGAATATTTTTTAAATTTTGTCTCAGAATAATTTTTGTGATTAACTCCTGGTCTGTGACAAATGAAGCCAAATTTTGCTCTGAAGCTAGGCTTGACTGGATATACATGCTATATCTATCCTTAAATGGTGATTATGGTCCCTAATAAAATGTTAGTTTGCTGATATACAGATTAAAAAAATCCCTACTAATCTAAGCTGGAAAATTGTCATTGCTCTTAGAATTAAAACCAGTGAATGAATGTGAAGACACATAAGACCAACAGTGACAGTTCAACTAACTTAAAAGGATTCATCAAAAGTAAGTCCAGTTGCTCTTTAAATATAATTTCCTAGACTTTCTTGGAACACTATGCTTTTTCAGCTTTACACAATCAACTAGCCCAATAGTTTGCTCTTTCATATAATAAATTCTAGATTTTAAGTGCCATGAAATTTGATACTAAATCTAAGTTTATTTGGAGATACTCTCTGCACTCAGGGGCTAGTGAATGCCAAGACATAAATATGAATTCAGAACTCCTGGGTCTGGAGTGTTCAGAAGTTGCAGGGAGTTGTGTCCCCCCATAGTCTGGAAAAATACCTATGTTCTTATGCTTCAAAGATGTAACTTCTGGTCTTCATAACCTTGTGAATAAGCAGTGATGACAAAATTTCACAGAAAAATTCCAATGAACAGAAAAGGACTAGATTTCCTTGGAAATCTAAAACATTTTCACTTGATTGTCCTGAAAGTGGAAATGGAGTAAAATATGCGCTGTGTTTAAACTTAAAATTATATTCTAAATTTCTCATTCAGTCCAATAGTATGGTTCAAAGGGTCTTTAAAAAGTTTATTTTATTTACAGTTTTTAATGTGGAAATTATTAGAATTGAAAACCAACCAAATTTCACTCTCCTTTTTCCCAAGTCCCTGCTTATCACTTTCGAATAATTAGAACTTCTTTTGCTTTGAGATAGATGCACGGATACCGTGTGGACACGGAAAGGACGTTTTCAAAGGCAAGTCATTGACAGTAAGAAAAAAAGGTTTACTGTTCCCTTTATTTGCCCCTAATATTTTCCCTTTTAGTTACTAGCAGCAGTGTCATATTAAATGACTTCCCCCTTTAAACTGTTAAGTGGTGCTAGTTCAGTTTTAGCGGTAAGTCGCCAGCAGGCTCGGGGGACAAGTGCTATCTCCTATGGCCCTGAAAATTGATATTGAACATGGAAGGAAAAATCTCACAAGCTGATAGCAATTAGCTAAAAAGGATTTGCGACTCCATGATTCATCACACTAGGGGATCAAAGTCATTTACAGAGAGTGTTTCTACGGTCCCTGCCTGCTGCTCTAAAGATATACCTCTGTTTATCTCTCACACTGCGGTGTGACATTTCCTTTTTTAAGAGCCCATTTTCTTAGAAACCTGGCACTGGGCTGCTGCAGCACAGGCAGCCTTTGATTCTCCACTGACTGCCTAAATGACACGATGGCTCTAATGGCACAGCTTTAGCAGGGGCTTGCAAAGGGAATTGGACTTATTATTTACATAAGTGGACTAACAGGTCAGGTCTGGTACTTGCTTGTAAAAACGAGGACAAGGTCTTCTTGTGGCAAGTGGTGTAAGGCAAATCTCTAGGAGCTCTGTGGAGCTTTTATTATTTTTTTGTACACCAGGAACACTAACTTTCAAAATTAAGCCTCATTTTCTACATATATTTTTTAGAACTAACTCACAACAGAATCCCACATAATTTTATCAGAGGATTAAAAGAGATCTACCTCAATACCAAAGACTTTTTTGAGGATTTTCTTTTTCCAGGGGAGAATTATACTCCTCTATCCTTCCAAAATTCACTCTAGCACTTTGAAAACAGTCTCATTGGTCAAAATGTAATTTTGCTTTTATAATAGAATGATACGAAATAAAAAAAGAAAGAAAGAAAAAAACCCCAACAAATAACCATTGCATTTTGCCACTTTCAGGACCAAAGTTTCCCTTCTAACTCAGTAGTAAGAATTAGATTTGTTTCTCAAACCCACAACCTGAAATAATGAAGATCTTGTAACTGCTACAGATTTTTTTTTTTTTTTTTGCTAAGGCTGGAAACACAAAGCTACTTAATGAAAGGCAAAATGGTGTTTATTCAGTGATAATATTGTTATAGCCTTTCTCAGGTTTATTTTGGTCAGAATTTTACAAAGGGGTGACATTTTCAGTAGCCTGATCCTAACTGCAGGTTGTCTCACTCCTTTGATAGTGAGCACTAAATACGTATGAAAAGTTCACAGTGTTGTGGCCGTATTTACTCTTAAGTGGTATCTTCTAATTAATACCTATTACTTTGCTGTGAATGCAGCACTAGAAACAACAAATTTGCTCAGACTTAATGGGTCTGGGTATGAGTAACATGAGGCTTGTCTGTGACAAAATTTGGGAGGACACACCAAGATTGTTGGGATGTTCTACTAGAGAGGGACCTCAGCCTGTTGCATTGAGGCTTGGAGGGGCTCCAGAGGTAATAAATAGGAGACAGCAGAGAATCACCAGTGAAAAAAACGTGTAGGTGTGTCCCTTTAAGAAGGTAACAACAATTTTGCAGAGGACAGCAAGCTGGTTGGTGTGGTTCACGTGCCCTGAAGAACGGGATGCCATCCAGGGGAGCCTGGATGAGCTCAAGAAATGGGAACTTGGGGATGTCATGTGGCTTAACAAGACCAAGTGCAAGGTGCTGCACTTGGGTTGGGGCAACCCCTGGTATCAACACAAGCTGGGGGATGAACAGATTCAGATCAGCCCTGCTGAGAAGGACTTGGGGATGCTGGGTGAGAGGCTGGACATGAGCTGGCACTAGATACTCCCAGCCCAGAAAGACAGTTGTGCCCAGGCTGCATGAAAAGCTTTTTGACCAGCAGGGCAAGGGCAATCTGCTCCTCTGCTCTGCTCTCCTGAGACTCCACCTGCAGTGCTGCATCCAGCTCTGGGGCTCTCAGCACAGGAAGGACATGGACTTTTTGGAGCAAGTCCAGACAGGGACCACAAAAAACACCTCTCCTACAAAGACAGGCTGAGAGGGCCGGGGTTGTTCAGCCTGGGGAAGAAAAGAAGAAAAAGAGTAAAAGAAGAAAAATTTGTGGTCTTTCAAGCCACCTTAAAGGTGAAGATGAAGACATGGTTTCATGGGAGGGCCTATTGGGATCAGACAAGAGGTGATGATTTAAACTGAAAGAGGGTATATTTAGATTGGACATAGAGCATGAATTCTATACAATGAGGGGGGTGAAACACTGGAAAAGACTACCCAGAGAAGTAGTAGATGCCCATCCCTGGTAACATTCAAGGCCAGGTTTTATGGACAAGGGTCTGAACAACCCCATCTAAGGAAAGATCCAGAGGGAATTGGACTAGATGACCTTTAAAGGTCTCTTCCAACCTAAACCATTCTATGGTTTTATGACAATATAACCTAGAAAATACAGCAGACCTAGAAACTCCTTTCTTGTGTGGTTGAACCATTTATTTTAATTTAGCTTTCTGTAGCTGTGGAAACACTCTAAGAAGTGTGTGGGATTTATACAGAAGGGTGTAAATTTATTTACTCATCTTTCTAATAATTCAGTAGCTTAAACTAGGCCTATCCTAATATTTACCAGAACATTTTGATATTTTGGAATTAATTCTTATTAATTCTTCACATACTTTCATATGACATGAATGAGTATACCCCAGTCCTTCTGATTATCTTTGTTTCATGTATTTGCTTCTGACCCACTCTTCCCCTACTACCTTCCCAGAAAACAGCTTTATAAGTCCACCCAAATATCTGGAGGAACAGTACACGGTGCCTACAGCTGAAAGATCATGAGAATGTATCTGATAGGACAAAGACTGCAAGCAGAACTTTGTTTCAGAGATGGAGATTTGAATTTTATTTCAGGCATTGGTGCCAGTATCTGCTACTGGTTTTGTTGTTGTTGTTGTTGTTGTTGTTGTTGTTGTTGTTGTTTGGTTGGTTGGGGTTTTTTTGTTTTGTTTTTGTTTTTGTTTTGTGTAGGCTGCTCCTCGTAGCTTCCTACTTTGACTTTTTTTTTCCCCAAGTAACATATGGAAAGTGGTTTATTACAGCATTTTGTATGTTAAAACCAATCTGCCTCAGGATCTCTTCTTACAGGAAGGAAATATTCCTTGGGATTCAGTGCTGTAGCTTGCAGGTATCTTACACACTATTACATGAAAACCTCAAAGTTTTTGGAATGTACCTTGGAACCCAGTAGATTTGGAAGATAAACAATCAGGACACTGGTTTGTGTGCTCAAGAAAGGCATAAGATGAACAAACCCCGAACTCAGATTTCTTGTATTACAGGGGCAGAAATGCAATCCCACAAGAAGTGGCTGTGTCCAGTCTCAGTCTGTTATCACATATGCTAAAACCAGCAGCATATTCCTGCAAGATGTTGATGTTGCTCCTCTTTAGAGCAGCAGCAGAGTGCTCTTGACAGTGTTCCCCCAGAGTCACCCTACCCTGCCACTGCCAGATGGTGCTCACATCAAGTGCACAGCCAGCACTAACCTGCTCTTCCCCAGCCTGTGCAAATCCCTGGAAATGAGACGCAGAGATTTTCCTTTGGGTCCTATGCAGAGGAAAGCAAGATAATTTCTCTTCTTGGTGGCTGACTTGTTTGTTTCCAAGTAATTCCTGCAGCTGAAATGGTTGTGCAAAGAGTGAAAACTGTTACTTAAAACCTATTTGTCCTAACAAGCTAAGCAGGAGGGGGAGGTGACTTTTGAGGAGATTCATTGAGCACCATTCTTGTAAACCAAATGAGTATGGCCTGAGAGGGTCTGGTGGACTAAGAAGATGGTGAACTCACTTACTAAAAAATTCAAGGTCTGAAGGAGTTAAAAAAATCCATTAACTTCTGCACTTCTGATGCATTGGAAAGGGCATAATTATAAAAGAAGCAGTTGAGAAAATAGGGTATGGGTTGCGGAGAACTCGTATTCAAGAGCGAACTAAGGATTCAGAATCAATTTTTTTGAAATTTGACAGAGTTTGAAGGATAAGAAGAGAAATCTCAAGAAAGTTCAAAATACTCAGCTAACGCATTTCTGTTAAAAAAATAATTACTAGTTTCATTCTTGCAGAAAGAAGAATTGGTTGCTATGTTTTTAGGATAACTTTTTGCTATGTAGAAACAGTTTTAGAAAAAGGTATTTCAATTTTTTTTTTAAACAGTTTGATGCTTGTGAGACTTATCATTGTACTGGAACCTGGTAGATTTTAACATGTTTTATCTAAATTCATGAAAGTATTTACTACTACAAAGAGCTAATGATAAATTAAAATAGTTGATTCTGATTGATTAACACCTTGAATGTACTCTAATTTAAAAAATCCAAACCCCAAAACCAGACCAGAAAGTGTTCTGTGTCAGTAGTACAGCCTGGGAGAAAATAAATTAATTGTCTTGAGCATGTGAACTCCTAGAATCACAGGATATTTATTTTTAATCTATTTATATGAAGCAGAAACGTTGAAACAAGTGGTTGTGATGCATTGTGTAACAATCAAGCTGCATCTACCATTTACCTCAACTAAAAATCTGACCTAGTAGTAGTGTATATGAATGACTATATGAATTACTGAATGATGCGACCTATATAAACAGTTCCTGTCCTGCCCAAAATGATTTCTATTCAGTCTCAAAATAAATTGCATTTCTGCATGTAACCAAAGTTCATGGCATGTTTATAAACGTGTCATCTTTGGGCTTCAGTCTTTTCAAACGAGCGTTTAAGAGACCAAAGATTTATTCAAATAAATATGCAGAAGAGCAAATAATAAAGAGACCAAATGCAGTTAATATGTTTGTCATTACTTACCCACGTATGCCTGAAGCATCTCTTTTTGCTTAGACTGCACATATGCAAAATGAAAACACATATATTTCCTACTCTTTATTTCGAGGCTTTTTGCATGTTAGAAATTATTTAACTCTGAGACCAATTTATAAATTTGTTTGTAAATTACTTCTAGTTGCTTCTCAATTAAAATTAATTTTTATCTGTAAAATGCATTCCTCCAATTATCAGCTTTTCTTTTTTCTCTCCCTCCGGCATAAGGGGGTCCTATTTCCTTTAACATTTTTTCATTATTTCCCATCCTTGTAGTATATTTTTCCTTCTCCTGCTGTATCAATAGTGGCAATATGACTACTTATGGAACTGCTACATAAATCAGGAAATACTCAGTTTTGTCACCTAAGGAAATTTAACATCAAATTGCATCCAATCTGTTTTTCTTTCATGCATGCACATGCGTGAATCTACTGAGGTAACAGGGAGATAGGAATCCTATGAAATTATTTTTCATCCTTGCCTTCATGTTTCGTCTCAGAA
Organism: Brachypodius melanocephalos; assembly: GCA_013398615.1. NCBI lineage: Eukaryota > Metazoa > Chordata > Aves > Passeriformes > Pycnonotidae > Brachypodius > Brachypodius melanocephalos. Next base: position 5,188,819 of record VZSR01001854.1, read on the forward strand.
TATGGCAGTAGTTGTAAATATTTTGTCTTTTTTTGCATTAGATTTGATTTTCCAAGGTTGTACTTTGAGACAACGTCAATGAAAGAAAATTAATAAAAATTAGTCGTGCCAAAATCTAAACCTCCATTGAGAAAGTTTGTACATTAAACTTATATTTTAGACCATCTTTTCCTGATTTAAAGATGAATTTTCATAATGTTTTATTCAGAAATTTTTAAATAATAAAAATCGATCCCAAAATGTTATACATTCAAATACAATACTCTGAACTCTTTTTGAAAGAAAACTGTGTTTTGTGTTTGTTGTGTGGCAGATGTCATTTGTTTGTATAAAAAGCTTTCCTGTCTTTCCCAATGGTTGATGTTTCTATGTCCAGGTACAGCGTATTATTTGACCACATTTTTAAACACACAGTCAGTATAAGTCACTTCAGAGCGTGTTATTAGAGCTATTTCTTGCCTCTGGCTGGTGTCCCAGAAGAAGATGATAAATCATCCGCTTATGCTACAGAAGGGGAAAAAAAAATCAATGTTCAAAACTTCCATGGTCAGCTTTACTCAGGACAAACTAAATTCTACGGTGAAAAAATACTGATGATGTCATCAATAAAGTAAATTAATTCTGTGAACAACTAAGAATTGCGAACTGCCTTGCAGCATGTTGTAGAATATGAAAAAATTTTTGAGAACTAAAGTTGCAAACTCAAGCTGGTTTTGGACTCTTGGAGCAAGGTGAAATTCATCCTTAAAAGCCAGTGTCAGAGAATACAATTAACTTTTTTGTGATCAGAATGCGTGTGTAGGCAACAACAGGATCAAGCCTTGGGATTTTGACTCTTCTGCAGCCCGCTGGTAAAGAGAACTGGACCCCAACCACTACAAAAGCATTACTGAGACATAAGTATGTGTATGTATTATTAGTCTGAATTCATAGAGGATTTCATACACTTATTCTAGAACGGGATTTCAGCAAACAAATTACCACGGGAAGATATTTAATTAGCCAGCTTCAAAATCACCTATTCTATATGAGGTCTTTACAAGAAAACAGGTTCACCTACTACTCATTTTTCATGTAGCTCCCCTGGCAATGGGTAGGGAATGATGGCCCAGACTGGTTTCTTCTAAATATCCCCCCTGCCTTAATACTGGTACCAGGAGTACCTACTACTGAAGGCAGATGGGCCTTATAGATTGACATGTCTACGAAACTCCTGCAGTCCAGGTTAGTCTTGGGACTGGCTGGGAACTGTGCTAGTTCCAAAGGAATCCCAGTTCTAGCAAGAACCACGACAGCTGCAGCCAGCAAATGTTACTTATTGAAGTGCACTTCATCAACTGCAAAATTGAAGTGTCAGTAATTAATCAGGTCAATTTCATGTCATTAATTATGCTCACAGATTCAACGTAGAGCAAAAAAGCACTGTTTAAAAGAAAAAATTCCAAAGAGTAATAATGTTACTTGGGGAGATAAAGACAAGGCATAAACTCCAAGGTAAGATTGTTGGTTTAAAGCAAGATGAGTAATCACTATCTGAAATACATCTAGGGACAACTGTATCCTGCAAGGGAAAGCAACTCAGTAATATTTCCTTATCACTAGATTTTGTAATCACATTAGAACTCAACCTGGGAATCAACATAAAATATCCCTTGTAAATGAATAATATTGAATAGAGGAATTAATCACATGCACATTTATTTCGTGCAGTAACTGAAAAGCTGTAGGTTATTTACCCTACAGAAAAAGACAGAAAAATTAAGCCAAGAAAACAGCTGATATACGAAGTATGAAGCATGAGGAAAGTTGCTCCTCAAAGCAAATTTTAGCCTGCCAGGAACATGTGTCTTTGATTCAGGTGAAGGGCTGAAAGTACACCAGGAAACGACAAAGGTGAAATAAAAATCTGCCCTGGGTGAAGTGAAAACACAGACAGAGGTTAGAGGAGGGAGAATATGATTCTTGTAATCTGCTGTTTAGTTTTAAATGAGAGATATTTTTTTGTTCACAGTACGGAGTGCATCAGCAGAAGAGGATCACTGTTACATCCTATCCTAGCATTAATCTGACGGATATTGGGAATTTGAGTAGCAGAAGAAGAGTGTGCTGCTCTGGAAAAATTCTGACAGCACATGAAAGGAGGGGAGTAAAACGTCTCAAATCAGGGAGCTGGGGGATGGTCTTGATAAAGACATGCTAAACTGCTACTTGCTAGCTTGTGAGCTTTTCAGGTAAACTAGAATGATGTTCTTGATGTTAAAAATTCCTTAGTTCTGAACTAATTATTTAATTTATTGGAAAGGAAGACAGCTATTGAATTCTTTCAAGATTTAATAAACACAGAGGGAAAAAGAAACCTTGTTTTGAACTTAGCTGTTAGACTGTCCTAGTTCAATACAGGATTTGAGATGATACAGACATATATCAATATATTAAAAAATGCAGCCTCTAGAATTTGATTGTTATTACTGCCTAAATGTCAGGTGTATCCCCACAATGGTCTTCACATTTTGGATGCTGGAACAGCACCTTTCAACAACTTCCAGAGATGTCTTTTAAAATTTTTGTTCTTTTCTTCCATGTTTGTAATCCCTGAGTTTCTCATGCAAATGAACAGTATAGTCTATACTTCCTTGTTCATGTTACAGAGCTCATTTCTTTCTGTGCTTGTGTACTTCTATCAGAAGTTCAAAAATCAAAATCAGAAAACTTCACGTGGCAAAGTTTTTTTGTCCACAAGATAGTTAAGACATGTCTTGCCTTTGGTTTACATGAAGACTTTGTAGGTAAGTGCTCACTGTTAAATACCTGTTTTTCTTGGGGTATCCTACAATCAAACTTAGGGTTTCTGGTTGTATTGTCAACATCACCAGAAACAGTCGTTTTGATGAATCTAGTAGAGATCTGGAATTTTTGCACCAATATGCGAAAATTGCAGACAGAGTTCCTGTGCTGGAAAAGCAAAAGATGTGTGAGCCCTATTGAATGTACTGTCCCTAGCCCTTTAGAGGGGGACATGAGCTCCTCTGTGCTCCCCAAAATTAGGCTCAACCCCTAGGCATTCCAAAGACTCATGCTTTAGACCTGAGACCAATAAAAGAGACACAAGGCTCCAAAGAACATGGGTTAGAGCTGTTCAAGTTGCATTGGTCACTGCATCAGGGAAATTCTGGAAGCTCCATCTGCATGCTGAGGCTGAAAATATCTCTATTTGTCTTCGTCTGGCTGAAACAGTTCTAATGTGATACCAAGAGGCTTGGAAGCTGCAGAGCAATGAAGATAGAGATTCTTTTTCTTTTTTTTTTTTTTTTTTTGGAAACTCCATCCTCTTTCTTGTCTTTTTCTCACAATGTTGAGGATTTCTGGGAGTGAGACTCTTACTCCTGGACACTTGGTTATCTGCTACTGCATGGGTTTTCCATGATGTGAGAGTGTCTCTGTCCCAAAAAGACTTAGGGAAAAAGTGCAAGTCAGTCATGTGCATACTGAATGTCAGAGAAGCCTAGTAATAGAGGAAAAAAAGATGTTTCTGGGATGAAAGTTCGCTGTGTTCTACAGGGAGAGTTTTTCCCTCCTCTGTTTATTTTTCTCAGCAGTCTTGACTCTCTGCCACCTGCATCAAACCTTTTCAAAGCACCTCTTTGCGAACAAACACACCAAGTATTATTTCTGCTAAAACTGATATTATCAATGGTGTTAATGGCAAACTAGATGAGCTGGGTATTATCAAAAGTAGTTAATTGAAATAATTAGTTAACATGAGGTTTTACCTCTTACCTTGAGGTGTTAAGCCCTCAAGCTTATAGTAGTGGATTGTAGTGCTAGAAAATGTCAAGAGAAACAGATACTAGAAGCCCATTTTTTTGCAAATTATGTATGAGATCACATAATAATACCTTGGAGAAATGGTAATAATGTTGATAAGAGATTTTATCTTTTTTCAAAGAATGTGTGAAAATTCATATGGGGACTGGGCCATCAGGAATAGGTGCTGCCCCTTTCCTGTCTTGTTGAATGTCACTCCATGGCTTCCACAGCTAGACCTCCAGCAAACCCAAAGTAACTTTTTATGGAGTAATGGTAGTACTGTCTAACCTGGACTGGTGCTGAGTATTTGTCTTGCCCAGCCTATTTTGTCTTTCCTGAAGTGGTGGGATTTTGTTAATGTTTGAGTAACGTGGCAGAAGGGAGTAGAAATTACTTTGGTGTTAATGTCCTCCAAAACAGATTGGAAGCAGAAAAATGTCCTGAATTCCCGTAATTTTAATTTCATAGATCCATAGTTGAGGTACTTAAGACTACCAGAACATGCCCTGGCAAAACCTTTGTATTTTTCTACTATAAACTAAGCATAAATTCAGTTGTAGATGACAGATTACTTCATATACCATGCAAGCAAGCCTAGACAATAGCTTTAGCCATGACTGATTGCCTTGCTGTAACCCACTTTATGTTAAATGTATTCTTGCTGTTCAATTCCACAACTGTAATTTTGTTCTTCTGCACCACTCAGCCCTCTGTGGACTAACCAGGTTCCTTCAGTAATGATTTCTTTTCTATTGTATTGTTTTCTGCATAATCAAGTTGGTAGGTAGGGGTTTAGGTGACACAGCCATCTGTCAAGTTCATTTGCTCTGAAAATGCAAGAAATAATGGCCTCTACAACTTGGGGCTATCTGTTATAAAGCAAGAATATCAGCTTTTACCCTGCACCATCTTCTCATCTTTTCAAATTATCTTTTTTTTCTACTTTCTATATAAAATACATAAGGTTCTCTTGACATGACTGATTGGTGAAAAAGAAAGCTATCACATGTCCACCTTGTATTGCAATTTATGCAAGCAATCCAATTAAGGAGAAGCAGCTAACATCCAGACTAATGTGCCTGTCGTGAAACTAAAGAGAATGCTGCAGACTGCTCTGCTCAAGTGTTATCACTGCTGGTTCTCTGACATGCTAACTGCTTTCTCCTTGAAGTTTGCATAATGTGTAAGTGTTAGGGAGTTTGCATGCCACAAAGGAAAGGGAAAGCAGTTATTAATTTTCCCTCCTCTAAAATAAAGTGCTCATAATAATTCTTATAAGGAGCCTTTATCAAATTGTATCTTTTCATTGAAATGACATGCAATTGGTAGGAAAGACATAAAAAGCTGCCTGTGCATTCTTAACCTTTTTCAGACACAGTGGAAGCCAACTGGAATAATCCAGGAATTATTCCAGTTTTCTGTGTAAATGTATGGAGAGGGAAGAGTTGTTTGTACAGCAGAACAACTTTTATCCAACATCATGACAGAAGAGCTGGGAACATCCTTGTTGCTCTAGGTCAGAGGCACACATTGGACCCATTTGTGATTGCACCTCCTAAAATGCAGAATGACAATTGCTCATACTGAGCATAGACCTCAAATGGTGCTTAGAAACAAAACCATTTCCACATGCCATTATATGGTGCTAGTGGAACATGAAATTTTCTCTTTTATGAAAACATAATTATTAAGTGGATTGTCACACTTTTATCACATTTCTACCAAACCAATTCCCCCATCACCTGCCTCTTAGGGCCATTGGCATGTGATAAGACTCTCTGCTGGATGAGAGATTCCCTGACAAGGGAACAATTGCTGTTGTTCACAGCAAGTCAAATAAAGAACCTGAACAGTAGGTGTAAAAAGTGATAAACCCATTAATGAAATTGGTTACATCAGTAGCCACCTACCAAATATTTCCAAAATATCAAATCAGTCTTAAATTCTAAAGAAAGCACAGAAATATGGCAAAGAAGCTATTCTGCTCTGTATTTCTGCCCCGTGGTGCAGAATTTGATGTCCATTGCATTACATTTCCTGTGTAACACGTTTAATGCAGAATTGAAACTTTTTCTTCAAGTTGTCCATGGCATTCTATAAACTGTGCTCTGTCATTGTCACAGAAGTTGGGCATGAAAAGCCATGCTCATCCCATAAAGAATTAATTGCTCTATCCAAGCTTACCTCTAATTCAAATTTCATGTGCTTCTTCATCACAGAATAATGCTTTCTAGACCATATACATTTCATATATGTTTCTTTTTGGGGATGTATTTTAAGCAGTTTAGAACTGGATGAGTGTTGAATACTACACACTGTGTAGTGCTTTTATAATCAATTACAAAGGTAATTTTAGAAGTAGAGTGTAACGTGGTTAATGTAATTAACTTAACCTGCTGAATTCTGGGGTATATACATATTGCTCTTTGGAATGTTCAGGAAAATTCCATTTCCACTTGGGATCAGCCACTTGGATGCCTCAGACATATTGTTGTTTTCCTGGAAATCATTACCACTGGCTAAGCAAAAAGGCAGGTGCCTGATTTAGTGCCATGCTTTGTTCCTGTGCTCTGGATTTCGAGGTAAAATCTCACAGAATACAAAGTAGTCACAAGTCAGTTCACAGGTGGAAGTGAATGTCCAATATTTCAATGTTAAATGAATAAACCTGAGAATAGAAAAGCATCAGCACCACACATGTAAAATCTCAAATCTCTCATGAGTCTTTTTGTCTGTCACTTGTAAACCTTTTAAAGGTGTCTGCTTATACTATCTGTACAGTAGACCATAACACATTATTCCTGTTGATCAGGATTTCTAGTTGAAGATGCCTTCCCAAATTTTACAATTTAAGCTTCAAATATTTGAAGAAAAACAATATGTAATATAACACTGCTAAAATTAAAATGATAATTATGTGGAAAGTGTTATCCTCATCTTTATTTGGTGCACCATGAAACACACACATGCAGAGACACACAGCTCCAGGTTATAATCTGTGAAATTCAAACTAGCTAAAAACAAGTGCACCTCCTGTCATAATTTCTTTGACCTTGGTTATTAAAAGAATCTTAAAAATAGAGAAAATAGACCTGGACTTAAAGAGACCTGGACTAGATCTGGGCTGAAACTGGCACAGCAAAATAGAACTAAACATTAAAATATTGCAAGGAAACTCATGATGCCTGCAGAACAAAAAATGCCATTTTAATAGAGAGTGTGCTAGGCTGCTCTCACAAAAGTGGCTGGCTTTAAAGCTTTCAGTAGGGATTTTTAAGAAGCATGAACAGCTAGTTGAAAGAACAATAAGCAAATGACTAAGTGTAATTCTGGATTAGTTATCTGGGAGTTTTTTGTTTGGGAATAGTTGATAGAGTTCTATACGACACAAAATATGGTGCCCGAGAATCAACAAGCATCTGAGCATGAGTACTCACACCATCACCACCTTGCCTTTAGGTGCTTGGGTAGATTTATAGCAAGGTCAGCTGAAAGAAGTGGAAACAGGACCAGAAACTTCAAGTGGTGTTGTGAAACAACAGGGATACAGAGCTGCACGTCTGGATACAGACAGTCCAAAAACACCAGGACCTTTCCACTCCCTGGGAAGACAATCCTTTCCTTGGCCTCAGTCACCACAAAGCTCAACCTGGCTGTTCCAATTATTTGTTCTTTCACAGGCAAAATTGCATGCTTAATCTCAGACTGTTTCTTTTCAGAGTGTTAAGTGGTCTTTGCTGAAAACCACAGATGTGGCCTTTGGTTTTCTATGTTACATAATTAGGAAAACTTTGCTCCCTGTTTTATGCAGAATTCAATTTAGGTATACATATAGTATAGTTAGACTAAAGGACCATACTCTAAAAAACAGCATTCAGGATGACTTAAAATGGTTTATTATGCTATTAATACCTCATCTGGATTTCAGTGCACCATAATTTTCTTAGTATTAATTAAGCTATTGAGATAGATAGTTTATTAGATGACAGCCATAGTTTTTACTGTGATAGATACCCACAACCGAGAAAGTGAAATCCACAAAAATATAAGGCATTTTAAAGGCATGGGATTTCTGAGAAAGTGCTGAGAGTCTTTCTGAAAAAAACAGATCTTTTTCATCACCTCTTAGTTGAGCAGTGCAGTCACTTGTTCCTTCTGATACTACTGGTTGCATAAAGTATTTATCTGCAAAACCCAGGTCTAATCTACACGATTATTGACGTTGGATGTTGCACATATCCCCAGTACATAGAACAGATCCATGAGTTCAAGTTTTGATTATTAGAATTATAATTTTAAAGAAGATTAAACATAGCATGAATTTAAAAGTTTATGATAACTACATTCTCTAGCCAGAGATAGATCTCTAGCAGCTGGTACCGGATTTAAGGTACCAAAACTTTCTAAGATATTTTTTCTTTTTAGATAGAATACATGCCTTTTCCTCCCCTTCTAGCAACTTCATCCTCAAATATTTAATGGAAACATGACATGTAAAGTGTATATTAATGTTTTCCTGGGATCTCAGAAAGCAACTATAAACACTATAATAATTCATCCCATTTATACAAGTATCAGTTCTATCCTCACGGCTCTTTTATTATGTTATCTGTTAGGAGATGTAAATCTAATCTTTGCTAATAACACATATTCAGTGCTATAATTACCACGTGCCACTTTGATGTCCCATTAGAATTTTTGAAGTGAAAAGAACTAACCCAAGGCAGACCGTGTTGAGTAAGTCTGACCACATAAAAATATATTTTGAAATAATTAAATTCAATTAAACCCCAATCCAATGCTGTAAACAAAGAAAAACCTTGTTGCTCACATCTGTTCTTAGAGGGGTGCTTAGGGCCAGTGGGACAAAAAAAATATAGCTGGGTCAGAACTAGGTCTTATATTACAGAGAAAAATATTCAGGGTTTTTTTTCCTATAATGAAATGGAAAGATATTGTTAAATATTTTCTCTTAAAATAATTGAAATATATTACTTCAGACTTATTTTGTTTAACAATATGATATGACATAAAATAAAGGCAATGAAATAGAAATAATTTTAAAATGGCAAATTTCACTTTCAAAATAACACATTTCAAAGTCTGTTTTAATTTTTTTTAAAATACAGTATGTCATGAAGAAAAATATTTCCATGAAACACAATCTTTTGATGAATTTGTAAATAGGACTTACAGAGTTTGCTTTTCAGAGTTCTAAATTTTCATTAAAATCTCAAAAGGGAAAAGTCTGTCATTTTTACACATTAATACAAGAAAGATTTTTCTAACTCTGTGTTGTGGGAAAGAATAATTTTGACCAGTTTTATTTGAAACTTAGTACCTTCTGACCCTTTGCACAGGGTTCTATCCCTGGTGCAAAAGTAATTTCTAGTAATGTCCAGCTGTGTTTTACATCTGTGACCCACCCTCATAGAAGAATTGTCTCAGTGGGTTTTAGAATTATGTTCTGAACAGCAGATGTGTGGGCAAATTTCAATGTTTCAAGAGTGATATTCAAAGAATGGTTTGGATTGGAAGGGTTGTTAAACCCCACTGCCATAGGAAGAGATACTTTCCAAGAAACCAAATTGCTCAGAGCCCCATCCACGCTGGCCCTGAAAAATTCCAGGGGTGGGGCAACCACAACTTTTCTGAGCAACACGTTCCACTGCTGCACTGTCTTTTTCTAAATAGGAGATTGAGTTTATTGGCAGACACTGAAGGTATTTCAGCCTGTCCTTCTGCTCAACAGGGAAGATGTCATTGTTCTTTGGGAAGGTGAAGGATTGGTTCTGTGCAAGACAGCATCTCCTGGCTCTGCTGGCTTCAAAATTTAGTGAGGATCAGGAAACGGGATCTGCTGCCGTTCTCAGGAAGTCGTGGCTTCCTTCCCAGTTGTATTCACGAGAATATCTGTGTCAGGTTTCTGGATATAACACCTCAGGTTTGGTTTCATGGTGTGTCAATTTGGAAAAGCAGAATCTGAGGTTTTCCATGTTAAGTACTCTATTCTCAGATAGATGATTAGCAATGTTATGAAGCCTCTCAGATTTATTAAATGGACAACTATATCTCAAAGAACTAGGCTTTCAGAAACCAAATGAACACATTTTTGTCATGTCAGGAAATGGGTAGTTTTGAAGACAGCGGATGACACTTCTCTGGCAATTGTGCATTCCAAGCCCAGCCACTCCAGGTTAAATATAAACAGATATTAAAAAACCAAACAAAAAAACCCCACCAAAAAAACAAAACAAAAACCTGAATTAATTTTGGGGAACAGTTGCAAAATTTTCATTGAACCTTTCTATGAAAATTCAGCTAATGCCAAATAAGCATGATGAAAAATATTAACACTTTAATTCAATAACATCAAAAAATAAAAGTGTGTGTTATGGAGTTTTGGCAGCTTCATTTTGATTCTGTATCTATGTATATGACAGCTTAGATCCTCTAATCAACAGGGCTCAAACATATATGGTAACTTTAATACAACTTTCCCTTTCCTTTGGTCACACTTTTTATGCCTTTTTTGATTGCAACAGCTTTATATTTCTCTTCAATATTTTATTTTCTGAAGCAGTCTTTAATTTTTCTTTCTGTAAAAAGGAAGTATTTTATAAAATACATAAAAGTCCTTTACTGCAAGGAAGTATTTTATAAATTACAGTTTTAAAAATGAGAAATAATGAGAAAGTAAGAAGACAAATTCCATAAACTTCTACATAAAATTAACTCTCTGACACTTCTTAAAGATCCTGGTTCAAACCCTTACCTGTGATAATCTGATATCCTAAGGTAAGATGCGTCTTAATATCCTGTGTGGTTTATTTGTGAGATACTTGTTTTCTGTTGTTTGACTGTAAAAATGCAATGGTTTTCTGGTGTTATCGTTTAAAATTTTCCATGTGAAAGCTGGAACAAAACATAACATTTCAAACTTCTTGGAAAATGTTATTTCACCAGCCCCATATAAAGAAAAAAAAAAAAAAAGAAATTAATTCCCAATGTTCCCCTTCAGATAAAATTTCCCTTTCTTTAAAGGAATGCTTGCCAGAATAGTGAACAATATGGCAAGCAAGGTTTGTTTCCTGATATTCCTTTTTAAAATATAGCTTCTGTCTCCTTTTAATTTGGGAACAGCTTCTTTGCACTGAAATTTTCCATACCAGGTACCTGAATTTCGCCTGATTTCTTTATATATCAACTAGGTTGGCCAGTTTAGGTTATTTTTTCACTGTTAAAATTGCCAACATCCTTCCCTTCAGACATTTTAGCAGCTTTGTGTTTTGGAAAATGGCTGAACAACAAATTTGTCTTGGATTAGCTAAATTCAGACAAGATACCATAAATAGCGTGTTTTAAATCTTGAACATATTGCATTTTGCAGGTTGATGACATCTCATTTAATCAATTAATGTTCTTCTTCCCCACAGTTTGGAATGCGGAGCACATTATGCATAAAATATTCCCAAAAATAAACCTGTAAATTTGCTACTGGTGTCTATGGGGTGATGCGCTGTTGGAAAACAGACCGAGTTGAAGAAATCTGCTCACCTTTTCTGTCAATGCTAAGGATTTACCATGGTAAACCATGAGAGAGGGGAGAAGATGATCGAAAAGAGGAAAATTGAACACCTGGGAAGAGAATAGAAATTTGACTAATGTCAGAAAGGAAAGTGTCCGGGGAAATAAGAGGCAACATTGAAGAAAGAATCAGACTGAGAGCGGGGGTATGCTGGACCAAGAAAAAAATGGCAATAGAGCAGGCAGAGTAAAATTAGAAAAAAAAAGGGAAATTAGTTGCAAGGCACTTAGTAGAGAATACTGAGATCCCATTACTAAGGGGAAGATGACTGCTTGGTTAAAGTGAGTAATGTGAGAGGGCATAAAGATGGTGGTGGTAAAGTTTAAAAAAAATGATTGCAGGTAGTCATAATTAGAAAAGCTGAAGAGTAGAAGAAACAGCATATCCAGGAGGTAACAAAAAAACCCAAGTAGATAAGGTATAAATACAGACAAAATGAGTTTTGTAATAATTAATCCAAAAATTAAAGCATAGGGAAGAAGAACAGAGAAAGCTACTACTGTGCAGATTCCTTGAAACCTTGGAAAAACATGCTTGTTCCTTCTTATCAGATATCTGGAAACCATGCAAGAGGGAGAGTGTTGTTCATAAAGTTTACCCACCTATAAAATTTCAAAGTGTCACCTTTAGTTAATCTATCAGCCCAAGATATTGCAGTCTGTGCTGGGAATTTAAACCTCCCTGCTAGGAGATTTTCATGGCTTTTGTTGGTTTACATCTAGGAGATTACAGAAAATATACATAGAGAGAGGATACATACCTAGTTCTCATAATCCCTAGTCTTGGGTTAGTTGACCTGGAAAGACTCAGTAGAAATGGTGTAGTGGGCTTGTCTGCATGTAACAGCTATAGATACCTAGCAATAAATTTCAAGGCTTTTGGTGTGCTATTTATTATGGAAGGATTCTGCCAAAATATGTTATCCCAGACCTCTCTTTACATCCTTCACTCCCTGCTGCTCATGCAACCTACAATCTACACTGTTTTTCCAAGACAAAGTTCAAATTAATTCTTTTTTGCTAAAAGATGAGACCTACGTTATAGGTAAGCCTCTTCGAAGGAGGGGATATCAACCTGTATGGCTCATATTTGCATTTTATATCAATTATTTAGTAAGAGAGTAATTTAAATGGAAAGTTTTCATGATTCACATAGTTGCACACTTGTGGAAAATATGAAAAATGCATTGTCACAAGCAGATCTTTGTGAATTTATCATAATAAATGGCGGCAAGGGAACCCTAATCTAAGCCTAGGAAAGATCTAATAGGTCACATCACGTGTTTGTGGGAGAGAAATATTTGCTGGGAAGAGATTGACAAATCTTACTTTTTTATAAAACAGAAGGATAACACAATTCTGATTGTAGGGCCCCTGAGAATATCTATTTTTTGCTCACTGAGAAAAATCAATAACATTTTTTTGGAAGGATTGAGACATAGAATAACATCTCTTTTTTTTGTACAACAGTGTTGTTATACCATGAAAACATGCCAAAAAAATCTTGGGGAGTGAGGCAGAATCTATTAAGAAAAACATTAATTTCTCTTTATTATTGGCATAGCTTCTCTAGCAAAAGATGCAAAATTGTCAAATTATTTTATTTTCCTCACAAATTTACTTGAAGTTGGGTCATACCCAAATAACCTGGTAATCTCCCACCTGTAGAGCATTAATATAGTGTATAGAGCAGCAGATTTATGACTTGTTCCAAAGACAAGAATGAAACTATATCTTTTCCTTTTACTGAGAGGGCCTCTGCATGAGATGAACTAATACATTACTGTAGCCTAACATACTTGTTAGCTATTTTCCCTTCCTGAATTAAAAAATTGAATTATGTACACTCAGTCTAGTTACTGAACCTGTAAAGTTTATTAAAGTTTATCGACCATGTGTATACACTTCAGGATTTAGGTTCAATTGCTTCTTTCAAGCTGGAACATTGAATTAAGATGCAGTGCCTTGCTGTGGCTCTCATGGACTCCAACTGAGCTACAGGTAGCAAAAGTCTCCTTCAATTAGACATAATCATCACTCACAGTCAATAATTGTGCTAAAGGCTGCTTTCAAATCTGTGAGGGATTCGCATTTAATGTACTGATTCAGCTTGTCTGAGCCAAATTCACTGTGTACTGAAACCAAAGCAATTTAGTTCTTGCCTACGGCCCTTTTGGCAGTTCATCTAGTACTGAGCACTGTAAGGACTGTGAGATACAATTTAATCTGAGACATCTGTGCACAGACAGGACCTTTTCCGTAACAGAGAAAGACTAAGTAATGGCTAAGCTGTAGTTTTATGTGAAGAACCAAGTCTTATCTCTCCTCTGAAAAATAAAGCATTTAAGATATAGTATAAAGCCAAATGAAAAACGAAAAGGGAAAAAAAAAAAAAAAAAAGAAAAAAGGAATAAAAAAATTCTTGGATTTATGAAATGCACACTGAGTCTACTAACAGCTTTCCTTGGTCCTAACCACATAAAGCACTTGAGCTGTGATCCTTGGATTAACCATTTAAAGGTATTATACTTATCGTCAGCTGCAGCTGACTGGAAAGATCTTTATTAAATATGAAAGAAAGAAGGCTCACTGCTTGTGATTTTTGTAAAAATATCAAAATTTCCATTGTACTTTTTTTTTCTTTTTGGCTCATGATATTATTGGGGAAAGTGCTGTGATATTTATCTCTTGTGTATATCTCTGACTGTTGATACTTCCAAGAAAGGCTTAAAAGTCCTGTACTATATATAATATTGTATAGGAAATTTTAATGATAGTGAACAAAGTGCTGATAATGTCTGCCAAGTTTTGCTGACTTACATCAGGTTTTCACCTTGAGTTTGCACTCAACTATGGTGTGATCTCTACTTGTCATTTTTCTTCAGTAATGGAAAAGCTCTTTATGATGAAAGAGCCATTCTTGGTATTTCTTCAAAATCAGCATCAAAACTCTTTTGTTTATATGGAAGCAAGTCAGGGAGTGGGCTGGAAAGGTGAAGACAGCTCTGTGGTATTCACTAGCTGCATTTTTATGATGCATATAATTTCCATGATGCCTTCTTGAAGGCCCTTCTTTTATGGAGCAGGAATCAACAGTCTTCCTTGGTCAATACCTGTTTGGCAAAAAAAACACGGCCAAGAAAGTGATGTCCTATCCCAGAAAATAGTGAAAGCATACAGTATAAAAGCTTGGCTTGTCAAATCTAATTGTGATAGAGGCTCTGAATTATTAGAGGGCCTGCGAAATGCATCTGCAATTTCTTTAAGTGAGGTTATGTCCACCAGACCTTCAAATCTGATACGAAATAGTATCCAAGATTTGCATTTTTGGTCAAGATCTGATGTTTTCAGTGAAATCAGATTTTTCTTTGTTGATTTCCTGCAACAAACAGAGAAGTCCATTGGCTTCTATGCATGTTATTTGGTATATCTAATGAGTTACGAGTTATACAGTGTGGGGACTATGGTACTTGGGCACCTAACATAGATTTCTGAATACAGTAAACTGCAAGGATAGCATCCTGTAACATCTGGGATTATATCTGCATGTCTACCAACATGATCCACTAAATTTGGGAAAACATTCATAATGGATGATGCCATACTCAAAAAATAGAGGCAGAACAGAATGTCAGCCCAGAATATCTCTATTAAAGGTTTCAATTACCAACCTTCACAATAAAAATTGGTTTTTCCCTTGCCTCCATCTGGCTCTGAATTTTCCACTGCTGGCAGCTTGGATGCCCAGGTGATGAGATCATTCTGCCATTCTGCAGTTGGCTTCTGCCTTGAGAAGAAAATCTTGAAAGACCACAGCATGTGTGGCTGTAGATAGACATTTTACAATTAGGTGTCCTTGTCAGAGGAGTTTTGTGCACTTACAAGAAGAAGAAAACCCACATTCTACAGCTACATAAAATGGTGTTTATATTCCTCTGTTGGGTCTGAATTTTAGTGCCTTGTGGCAGGCAGTGACTTTTTTGTTCTTTATGCTAGCTGATGGTCACATAATGGATATCTTATTCATGGCTAGACCTGCTACATATTAAATACATATATTGTTCTTGCTACTTGTTTTGATTACATTACAAATTTCCTACAAGGAGAACATGAAAGAGTAAAAAAGCTTACTTGTTTCCCCTGATTCAATGAAGGCTGAAAAAGATTATATTTCTCTCTGTGTTTTCATTGTTCTTGTTTATTCATCAGGACAGAAATAAATCAGGGAGAGAAAAGAGTTTTTTTAAGCTAAACAATGAACAGTATTAGCTCATGAATAAATTGCCCTAAGAAAATGCAGGTTGGAGCTATAAGAAAGACCATCAAGAGGGAAAGGTTCTAAGTCAGCCTTTAAAACAGTGTAAGTAAACAACCATAAACCCCAGTTTGGAATCATCTTAAACGGGCATTTGAAAGATGATATAGATGCACAAAACAAAAGTCTCACCTTATACTACAGAAAGATAGTTTTTCACTCAGAAGATCTATTCCTGTGTTCCCAGAAGTGAGTTCCACAAGTGCTGCCTTGCAAAGCTGAAGTTCCAGCAGAAGACTATTTACACTCAGTAAATTAATGCAATATTACCTTGGGGCTTCTGACTTCCTAATTTTTGTTGCAGAGCTCTTTAGCGTCTCCTTGCAAAGGACACAGTGACTGGTTGAAAGGTATTGCATGTAAAGAAGGTTTCAATGTCCATTATTGACTTCATTTTTCTTAATATGCATTTTATTAATGTAGCTGTGATGTGTAACCTTTAGGTGATTCCTAGGGCAGTTAGTGACCAGGTGGACAGATCGAGTCCTTGAGGTAAAAGTAGCATCTTTTGATGTTTCAGCCAGTTGGAGATTATAAACAGTACATGCTAATGAAACATTTGTTAAAAAAAAAAGGTTCCTCATGGACAGCAATTTTTCTATTTTTTTAATATGCAACATTAACTAGAAATTTTATATTAAAGTAAGAAAACACCCAAATATATCAACTAATTGTGTCAGTAGTATTTGCCATATCAGACAAGCGTCTAAATATATGAAATTTCCTGTTGCAGTTAGCTCGTATAGTCTCATTTTTGGTAGCTTGTTATGTATATATATATTTTTTTTTCATTTCTAGAGTCTTGTATTTTATGTCTGCTCTAATTTTTTAACAGGTAGATTTTACATAGATTGGCTTGGAATTGGACAACGGTAAGGAAGATGCAGTCCACATTGACCTCCATGTTTTTGAATGATAAAAATTTCTGTACAAAAAAGGGAATCTCAGATTCAATTCAGCAGTTTTTTGAAGTCAGTCGTTCCATCTTCAGATGTGAAAAATATAAATTATTCTATACTGTTGTAAAAAAGAAAGGATAAAAGTGGGAAAATTCTCAGGGAAAATACTCATTGAACAGTTTATTCAGATAATACACACATTTGTAGAGTAATATGTTCAATAAATGGTATTGTACTCATCATAAACCTAGTCAAATACAGAGAAGAAAAGTAATTGAATAATTTATTCAATGAAAGATGACAAAGTTCACTGAATAATGTATTCACTGAACAGTACTTAGCTCTAAATTTTTTCTTAAAGTATGTAGAGAAATATTTCAATATGTTAAGGTTTGTCTTTTAGCCTGCTTTACCCTGAAAATCAACACAATTATGAGTTTAAAAACTTTAAATGCTAATGATAACAAATCTTTCAAAGCTTCTGTGAGTCTGGCTTTTCTTTTTTATATGTTCTCCAGAATTTTTAACCATGTTTAGTTGCCAAAAAAGTCTGTAATCCTTCAGAATCTGTCCCCAACTTCATGAAATGTTAGATAATAATTTCTTTATTAAAATCACATATAGTCCTGACATATATTGTTCTTAATAAAAAATGTACAAAAAATCTTACATACTTATTAAGACAAATCTCCACAGCCTATTCATTCTATCAGTGCATAAACAGTCCTTGTACTCCAAATGCAAAGGCAAATTCAAGTACAAAATTCAGTGTATTCAAAGAAACCCATTGGGTGCTGAATGTTAATCTCCCCCATAGTCCCAGCTATTCTCATCTCCAGTAAGAGAAAATGCAATGTCAGGCAGACACTTGGAGCTTAAGAAAGGAAAGATAGACAGGGCAGCCATGGGTCAATAATGGATGCTGTTATCACACAAGTGGGTCACAAACATTTGCTTGAAGATATTAAACTAATTCTACATAAGAAGTGACTAGTTCACTGATAATTAGCTGCATTTTTACGATGCATATAATTTCCATGATGCCACAACATCTGTGCTAACACTATCAAAAAGATGATAAAGATGAAAGTAGCTAACCTTCAGGTTAACTCTAATTGGAATACCCTTAAATTAGGGGAAATGACATCTAACTTTAATGTGCAGTAACACCCTTATCTTTTCGGTCAGCTCCTGCTAATTTGTTTGTGTACTGTAAGTATCAGTAATTTTTTAATTCTCTTGTGTGTTCCATGCTGTACTCTTTAGCTTTTGGATGAAATTTAATATCTAAACTTCACATTCTTAATTAAAAAAAATATATTTTAATTCTCACTGTTTTATCTGTGTCTGACATTTCTTCATTGGCATGTCCTGTCAGAAACCCCAGACCTATCTGCAATATGCTTTGTATTTAATGATTCACTATGCATATTTTATCTATTTGCACAGCAGTTAAGGATACAAGTTTTTCTGGACTTTGGTAGCAAAGGTAGGTGAAATGGAGAAACATGAAATAAGTTGACTGGTTTCTAGACAAGAGGAAAAGATTTGTTCAAAACCAAGTTTCATTATCCAGTGATGCAGCAACCAGCAGTGGAGAGAGAGTGATGTATTGTGCTGTCTGCTCACACTTCTCAGGTGAAATCACTGGTGAACATGATTAGGATTTGTTATGGCATGATCAATTGAAAAAATGAAGAAATCCCACTGAGGAGTGAGATTAATCTCCACTAACTTTCATCATCTGTGGAAATCTACTTGGTCTAATTTAGTCTAAGTTTTAATTATCACCAAAGACACAGAAAAGGATCCCAGATAACTGGGCTAGACTTAATGTTCAGCTCTCTAATCCTTGTTCTAAAACTGTAGGAACTCGACCTAAAGTTCTAACTGCTGAACATCCATTAATTGCACAAAACTCTACTGTACCCCATGACTGTCACTGCTGGATAACTCTCCTGCTACAAGAGACAATTCAGTTATTCTTTAGGTCATAAAGTTGGGTGCTCTACTGCACAAAACAAATTTTAACCAAGGATGACGAAAAGGTCCAGGCAATTAATGCTTTCTTTGACTCAGTTTTCAAAAGAAACAACAGCTATCCTGAGGGCAGTCAGACAGGGACAGGGAACAGACTAGAGCCCCTGCAATGCAGTTCTGAGCTTCTCACTTCACAGATATTGAGGTCCTGAAGAGAAGGGCAGTGAAGCTGGTCAGGGGTCTGGAGAGTGAGTCACAGGAAGGATGTCTGAGTGAGCTGGAGTTGTTGAGCCTGGAGGAAGTTCAGGAAAGGTCTTATTGCTCTCTACAACTCCCTGAAAGGAGGTTGTAGCAAGATGGGTCTTGGCTTCTCCTCTCAGACAGCCAGAAACAGGACAAGAACAAATGGCCTCTGCACCAGGAGAGGCGCAGGTAGAATCAGAAAAAAAGTTTTCACTGAAAGCGTTGTTAAGCGTTGGAATGGGCTGGAGAAAGAAGCGGAGTCACCATCCCAGGAAGTGTTCAAGAAATGATTGGGTGGGGCAGTTAGCGTCATGGTTTAGTTGACATGGTGGTGTTCAGCCAAAGGTTAGAATTGATGATCTGGGAGGTCTTTTCCAATCTTAATGACTCTATGAAATGGGGAATAAGGTGCCCTGTGCTGTCTCCTGTCATATACAAAATATTTGTGTTTCACAGTCACAATCTACCACCTTTTTCTAGAGTGACAAAATTTCTCAAAATGTTGAAATTATTTCATGTGTAAGTAAATGTTGAAATTTCTCATATTACTCTACAGCAAGATGATTCACATTTTCAGCTCATGTTAACATTATTAACATGTTGCTGGAGGGAATATAAATGTTTTCCATGTAAATATATAAAAATATCTCCTATTTCCTTTAAGAAAGTCACAAAAGATTAGCAAATAGCTAGTTTAGGTCATCTGGAAGACTCAGCTGGAATGGAGTCTGTGTTATTCAGGTGAGGTCTGATGGGCAAGTGATGCTGTCTGTTATGAAAAATAGTCATGTCATGACACAACACACTGATATATCAGAGTTGTCATTTCAATTCACATTTACTGTATATGTAAAGTGCAACTGTTAAGTAATTTAATATTATTCTGTTGTTTTGTTCTCCTGGGACAAAAGAAAGAAATCATTAACTTAGAGTGTTTGTATATGGTTTTCTCTCTAAGAAACATTATTGTTTTGTGAATATTTATGTGAATACAGTCTCATATATATATATATATATACATATATATATATATATGTATGTGTGTGCTTACATAAGATTTGTTCCAAATATGTATGCATATGTATGTATAAATGTATATATATATATATATATATATGTATGTATAAATTATTCTGAATTTAGAATACACAGGAAACTGCCCCTTAGAAAATTAAAACCAGTGTTTTCACATGTTGAGTCATTGAATGCTATTTTTGTAATTACAGGCCCAAATTGCATTTTGTTAAAGGAAAGAAGAAAAAAAAACCCAAGTAAATACCTAAACTGAACCTTGCATTGCTAAGCTTAGACTTGGGCAAAATTGGGGTTTATATTTTTAATTTTGAATATATTTGAGTCTATGTAACATTTTTTGCTATGATTTTGGAAATTCTAACAATATATCTGCCAATCACTTGACAAATTCCATGCTGTCATTCTCAGAAATAAAGATGTGAATAGAGGTCCTGCTGAGATTGGTAACTGTTTATGCATGTGCTTGAACACGTGGTGTAAACTGTGATCTTGTGTTCAAAGCTCCACAATGTTTGTCTAATCTGATGTTATTCTTCCCAAAAGGAGTGTATTATAGCATCTCATAGATACAGAAGAGATAAGATTCAAAAGACACAGAGGATTACAGTTACACCTATACCATAGTTCACTGACTCCTTGGATTACATCATATTGCAAGAAAAGGTCATCAGAGCCTGGCATGCATTGTGATGTTGGGAAACATTGCTGACTTTATTTCACATCTAAAAATGCATTGCAAAATAAGCACTTAATATGAAACAGTGAAAGGGAAACCGTTCCTAGTATATATATTCAGTTTATGTAAGCCGATAAATACATATTGGAACCTGATTTTCAATTTGAAAAATGAATGAGAGATTAATTCATAAATAAATATCCCCATATTTTCTATTCGAAAGGTAAAGATGTGTTAGATGTGTTCATTCAGTTGAGCTTATCAGTGTGTATAGTCATAGAAATGTTCAAAGTTTTCAGGAAGCATAATTGCTATGCAGTCAAAACAATTTTCCGGTGCATCTGCCTGCAATACAACTTTTGAAATAAAATATACTGGAAAGTAAGTAATATGAATAAATGCCAAATTGTCAATGCTTGCCCTTTATAAATCATGATGTTACTAAATCTGTCATAAGGCAGAGAATACAAGGCTGTATTGTATCACTAGCTCAACAATGAGACAACAGTTTTTTACCATTCCTATTGTTTTGCAGGCATGAGATTCTACAACTTTACCAAGATTTGGTTGTTTAACCATTAACTAAGTACATTTGAAAATCAATTGTTGAAATAATTGTGTATCTTCGCTCTGTAGCGTGACTAGTTTCTGACCTGCATTAAGACCACTTCCTCTTGTTCTGATTAAAATATTTTATTTATAGCAATGGTTCTTACATAAATTATAAAATTATTTATTACAGTGGATAAGAAAGCAAGACACTGAAATTTTACAAAAAAAAAATTATTGACATGGATAAATACATAAAGATAATAAATGTTGGACTTAATCTACCAAAATTTTCACTGTTATTAGATATTGGTCTTGCTTTTTTTTTTTTCTGAAAATTAGGTGTTCTTGTAATGTTATCAAGTTTTATAACTAAAACATGGGCACAATAAACATTTTTTACATGAATCACAATGCTACCCAGTAATTTAGACTGTCAGCAAGGAGTAGGACTTACATTCAAGGAATCATTTATACAGTACGTATATCTTTATGCCACATCTTGATGGTAGTTCTTGCTTGTGTAGCTTCCTGATGCGCCTTGCATCTTCCATGCAGCTATTTGCAAAGGTTCCACTGAAAAACAATGAATTCAATTGTAAAACAGAGTATATTACATATTTTAGGTTTCTTATGAAACTACTGAATCAACAGATAATATGAACATAAATAGTGTGTTAATGTAAATCATGCCTACTTTGCTATCAATCTGTGTCTAAATTAGTTTAATCATCTTCTCTTTAATAAAATCATGACTTATTAATTTTGCTTATCAAATTTTACCTTGATGTTTGATCCTGCAATCCCTCTAAAGTTTGAATTGTTCCTTAAAACATGTAGCTTCACTGCAGAATTAGAATATAATAAGTTTCTTTGAAGTGTGAGAAGTTCCTTGTCTTTATAACTGGAGGTTCGGTGAAAAGTAGTGTAGATACTCTCAATCTTTAGGAAAAAATAGTTTAAGACAGACATACTTCTGATTCTGAGGTTTCCTTCCTGTCCCTTAGTGTCTCTTGCAAAGCCAGAAGCTAGGCTAGCTGGAGGTGACACTGGGAATACAGATGATATATCATGCTTGCCTAGGGTACCACTATTTGTATTCCCTAACACAGCTGGATATGTCTTGCTTGTCAGTCGAGTTCTTAAAACATTCTTTTCTGATTTCTAAGTATCAGCAGTTAAGCTTGATGATAATAATATTAAAGATCCAGAAATAGACTCAATGTTTTGTGAATGAAGATGTAATCAAAATCAAGAAACCAAAAATCAAAAATGTAATCAAAATCAAAGAACCTCACTATCACGTCTGATTAATAAATCAACTGTATTGTGTCATTGCTTCAGTTATTCCTTGGCTTTGTTTTTTTTATCTTCTTGGTAGAACTGGCTTTAGAGAGTCTATAGTTTGTCTATGATAAACTAGCAAGAGAATAAAGAATGATGAGGAAAAAAAACCCCTACATTATTTACATGTTGTGTAAAATTTAAGAGACAAAAATGTTCTAATTCTTATACCTATGAGTACTTAGAAAGCATAACATACCAATAATTGTTATAGCAGTGGTATCTAAAAAAGTTAAAATATTATTACTTTTGCTTACAGTTAATATATCTGGTATTTATGCTACACATTGCAGCTGCTTGAATTTGAATCTCCAAAGTACTCTGGCCTAGATAATAGTAATTCTATATGCATTTATCGCAATATATGCAAGTACTTTCTTGGCATTCTGTAAGAGGATCAAAACTTCATGTGCAAACCATTATTAATACTCTTACTTTTCTTGCTTATACTAATCCATATCACAACTATAAGAACATTATTTTAATATGATCACAATTATAAGATTTTCTTTCAGATATTTCATCTTGTAAATATGGGGTTATTGTGAAATAAGTTGAGAGGCTTAATTGGCAAATCAAGACATTTCACTGTGTACGTCCAATTATTCCTGTTTAACATCTGATTAAATCTCTATGATAGGCTTTACCCAATGTGTTGGATGATGTTCAGCTGAATTTTATTATTGTGTCCTGCTTCACACAGTATAGCTTCATACATAGCTATAAATGTCACCGTCACATTTATTTTGGCTTCCTAGGATTATTTTAAGATTTTCAAAAACATGTTTAGTCCAAAGTTTGGGCAGACTGGGCAATATCAGATAGCTATCTCTGAATTTGGGATTTCAGGAATGAACACGAACATGTTTTAGCATACATGAATTATAACAACAAAACCAGCAACAATAATATTAATGACAATAATCAGCAGAAGAAGTTCAAATATAATTTCCTTCAGACCTTCTTTTCATACTTAAATGGCCAGTAAAAATGAGATCAGTCATATACATCATAATTCTAATAGCCCAATAAATAAGTTAGTATCATATATTTTCTACTCTGTAATGATCTTGAAAAAACAATAGCAAAAAAAGTCATAATTTCTTATTTTGTAGTGCATATCTTAATTTCTATTATTTCAGTAACACCATACCTTTAGAAGATGATCCCTAGAATTTGGTTACTTTGTGTACCTAGTCTATTTTTTATTGAGCTCATAAAAAACCGAACAAAATATTATTAAGTCCAGCTATCATCAATTTAGGAAGGGATATGACTTCATGCTGGGATTCATTCGACATAATAACAGGCCTTTTATTAAAGGAACATCCTGGAACACTAAGTAAACCGCAATGTACAAAAATGCCACAAGGTAAAGAATTCTCTGAAGGTTCCTCTGCAAGCAATTGAGTTGTGGAACTGGCTATCTTTATCCTTGAGACAACATTTATTGCTTTTTGAAACCCTCCAGGAATTGTCACTGGATGTTCACTAGGTATTCCTAACTTGTAAACATGGACACTGTCCTCAGAAAGATTTTGTTTCCTTGCAAAAATCCAAATAGTTTGAATATACCCAAGCTTGATCAAATGTCTATGTGAAAACACAGTTTGTGCTAGTCTGTGCACAAAGTAATATATCCAGGTATCTTAATTACATAGTGGGGGGAAAGGGATCTGGAAAGTTGAAGGCAAAAAGGTTCTTGCCTTAATGACATTTAGCTGTGTTAGTATATAAAATATAACCCTTCACATTTTTTTTGTAGTATTTAGCAAAAGATTACAAAAATTTTTAAAGTTAGTTTTAACTTGCATAAGACATTACAACCACTTAATTTCAGCATCTGTTCTTGGTAAGGATTTACAAGCTGATTCTTTTGCTTTCTGTGTGGGTATTTTTTAATTACTAAAGGAATGTAAGGCTCTTTGTTGAATGAACAAGAATCTTAATCATAGAAATACAGAATCAAAGAATGGTTTGCATTGTAAGAAGCTTTAAAGATCATCTAGTTCCAACCTCTCTGCCATGGGCAGGGACACTTTCCACTAGACCAGGCTGCTCAAAACCCCATCCAATCTAGCCTTGAACATTTTCAGAGATAGGACATTCACAACTTCTCTGGGCAACATTTTTCTGTGCCTCGACACTCCCACAGTAAGAACTTCTTTCTAATTTCTAGTCTAAACCTATTCTCTTTGAGTTTGAAACCATTCCCACTTGTCCTGTCACACTTAATACCCTAGCAAAAAGTCTCTCTCCATCTTTCTTGTAAGTTTCCTTTAGGTACCTGAAGGGCACAGTTAGTTCACCTCAAAGCCTTGTCTTTTCCAGGCTGAATAATCTCAATTCTCTCAGCCTTTCCTCCTAGGAGAGGTGTCCCATCCCTCTAATCATCTTGGTGGCCTCCTCTGGACTTAGTGAAACAGGTCCATGTCCTTCCTGTGCTGAGAATCCCAGAGCTGAATGCAGTATTCCAGACAGAGTCTCACCAAACAGGAGTACAGGGGGAGAATCCACTCCCTCATCCTGCTGGCCATGCTGCTTTGGATGCAACACAGATGCAGTTCTCTTTATGGTCTGCAAGTGCACATTGACAGCTCATGTCCAGCCTCTCATCCACCAGCATCTCCAAATCCTTCTCAGAAGGGCAGATCTTGATGTTTTCATCCCCCAGCACCTCCAAATCCTTCTCAGATGGGCAGATCTTGATCTTTTCATCCCCCAGCACCTCCAAATCCTTCTCAGAAGGGCAGATCTTGATCTTTTCATCCCCCAGCCAGTATTGATAGTAAGGATTGCCCAAAACCAGGTGCAGCACCTTGCACTTGGTCTTGTTAAAATATCATGAGATTCTCATGAGCCCACTTTTCAATCTTGTCCAGGTCTCCCTGGATGGCATCCTGACATCAAGGACATGTCAACTGCACCACTCAGCTTAGTGTCATCTGCAAATTTGATGAAGGTACACTGAATCCCTTTATCTGTGTCATTAATGAAGATATGAAATACTGCCTGTCCCAGTATGAAGGACACCACCTGTCACTGATGTCCACTGAGTGTTGACCATTACCTTCTAGATGCAGCTGTGAAACCAATTCCTTGTCCATCTAACAGTCCATCCATTGAGTCCATTTCTCTCCAATTTAGAGAGAAGCAAGTCATGAGGGACCATGTCAAATTCTTTACAGCAGTGCAGTTTAATGATATCTGTGGCCCTTCCTTTTTCACTGATGTATTCACTCCATCATAGAAGGCTACTAGATTGGTCAGGAAGGACTTGTTCTTGGTGAAGCTGTGCTGGCTGCCTCCAATTACCTCCCTGTCCTCTATGTGCCTCAGTATAGTTTCTAAGGATCTGTTCTATGATCTTCCTGGGCACAAAGGTAAGGTTTACAGGCTGGTAGTTCCTAGGATCCTACTTTACACTCTTCAAAGATGGGCCCAATCTTTCTCTTTTTCCAGTCACCTGATTATGATGACTTTACAAGATAAAACTTATTACACATGAGGGATATCAAACCCAACTTCAGAATGGAAGTCATGATTAAACCATTCCATGAAAGGAAAAGATTAAGTTAAACTATGTTTAACCATATCTATTGTTTTCATGCATAGAACCTCATCAAAGATTACATGAAAACAATAAAACTGCAGCATTTTCTTTCTTTTCTTTTTTTTTTTTTCCAGTGTTCTTAATTAATCTAAAAGAAGCAAAGTCTCTGGTGAAGGTATTGTCTATAGTCAATGCTCTAGGTCTTCCCTTGCCTCCAAAGAACTACAAAGAGGTTTCCAAACTGAAACATATTCTCGACTTTGTTGAAGGGTTGTGGCACTGCAAATTGATGATAATGAAACAAGAGCAAAGTAAAAGAGGAATTAAAGAACTATATGAATGATAGATTTCAATCTTTTGTGCTGGAGATATTAAACTCAGATATAAAACTCCAAGCATCCTGAATTTCAGTTTGAGACGCTGTTAATTTTTTAATTCATCCTCCACTATTGGAAGGTTGTTTCGGCACCTGATTTCTTTTAAAACTATAAATCTAATTCCACACACACAAATAAAAGGCTTCATTTAAAGTCCAGTTTACCTCAACACTGTCTTTTAATTTAAGTAACTTTCTTCCCTTTTTGTTCTTTCTATGCTTCTAGGTAATACTCATGACAGCTAACTCTTTCATTAGCTAAGAAAGCTTAGGAAAGTAAGTTTTACTTTTCTCCAAAAGATTTCCAATCACCCTACCAGACTTCTGCAGCAGTTGCTGTTTAAGCTTCTATATGATGGGCAGTACTATTAACCTTTTAGACTTCTCAAATTTTGGGTTAACTTCTCCAAATACAGCCTTATCAGCTTTACTGCAGTATTTTCAGATACAGTTAGTCAATATTATGTTTCTCGCACTGGTAGTTTGGGATTTTCTGTTCTTCTGACTCATCTACTTGCTATTTGGTCAAAGTGCTGGCTCTGTTTCCCAGTGAAAAGAATAGCCTTTTCACTGATTTTGTGAAATTTATATGTTCTCATGTATGTCGATGCTATGTGGTTTTCTTTCTCTCTATCCATTGTTTCCCACATTTACGTTACTTCAAGTATCATTCTCTAAGCCCGGAAGAAGAGACACCATTTGATTAATTCTAATTTCTCATTCTATTTCTTTTTTAAATTATTCTTATGAGTCACAGCACGCCTCTACTAAGAAAAACATGTACATACCCATGGATGTTTTGAATTGTCATCTCTATTACTGTTCTGTTTTCTTGTCTTATTGCTCTTTCCAGCAAATTGCTCTTATCTCAACCCATAGTCTCTGCCTTTTGTACCTTTGATTGGAGGGACAGGAAGGACAGTGGTGCATGGTCCTTTAAGCAAGAGTACTATATTGTGGAATACTATTCCTATATCATGACAGAGCACCATTAAAGCACTTTCTTTTGCTTGGCTTAATAATTCTTGCTGCACTGCAGTGAAAATTTTCTGGTGACACAGCCAAAGGCTGACCAGCAGTTTCTTTCACACCGACTGTTTTCGGGATGATTTTCAGGTTCATGTGTAGAGCCTCTGTGGTTTTTGGTGTGTGGGTGTTTTTGTTACATATTTGTCAGTTCCTTTAAATGAGAAGTAAATTCACTATTTATGTATCTTCAGGTTGGTCCACAACCTCAGTTCTCTCCCTTGCATCCTGCTTCTCATCTGTACATTGATTTCCCTTCCCTTGTCCTAGTGACTACTCTGTGTAAAAAATTTTCTCCAGCACCAGCCCTAGCTAACTCAAGATTTCCCCTTCTGTGCTTGAGAGTAGTTCTTTTTCTCTGAGGTTTTATCTTTGACTTTCAATCTCTTTTCCCCCTCTTCAGTGAGGCACACTAGTTTTTCAATTCTACATTTGCTTTTCTACTAGGCTTCTTCATAAAAGCATAGAAATGCTGGCTAGAAGGGAGCTCTGGAGATCACCTAGTCCCAGTGTAGAGATGATTACTGCCAACACTAGATCAGGTCACCAACTTTCCAGCCAAGTTTTGTGAACTTTCAAGGATGGAGAGTCTACTATACCTTTGGGTACCATTCTGCTGATCATTCTGTTTTAGTTGTACTCTTCTATCTTAGTGGAGAATATTTTTTCTAATATCCAGTCTGAATATCCCAAGCCATGACATGTGGTCATTTCTCCCTATAATATCATTTAACACTGCTGAAAAGTTCCTGGCTCCGTTATCCTCAGAACTGTCCTTCAGCTAGATGTGGGCTGCTCACAGATTCACACCCTTAGACTCCTGTATTCTGGGTTAAGATACTCAGTGTCTCCTTTTAGGCTGTACCACAGACTTATAAACACTCTTAATATTCTTGATACCCTGCTACTGGGCTCTTGTGAGTTTTTCAACAACTCTTTCACATTAGGCTGGCCAAAACTAAGCAGATGTGGCATATACCATTTATGAAGAGAGTGTACTGTTAACTCCAGTTCTGTTTGATATCCATTGTAACCTCATGGCCTTTCATCTGGGCTGGTATTAATTTTGTTGGTTCTAAAATGGTGCTACTTGGTGCAAATGCAGAACTTTGTGTATCTCCTCACTGAACTTGAGGAGGTTTCTGTTGACCTAAACTTCAAATATCTCAGAATCACTCTGGACTAAAGCTCTAGATGGCTAGTTTCCATCCTTGTCTCCAGTTTAGTATCTGCAAGTTTGCTTTTATCGTACTTTTTTTTGGTCAACCAACTGAATAAGATCAGTCCAGTATTGCTCATTGCTTGCTAGATAAATATTGATCACAGTCCTTTGAGCCATGAAGTCCAGACAGTTTTTAACTGGTCTCTTTTCAGACTTCTTTTACCTTGGCATTGTGGCTACATGCTCCCCAAACCCATGCTCTTTTAGAGCAAAGATCAGAACCCATATGAGGTTTCTCATGAGTTCTTATGACAATGATTTTTTGAGTAGCACACAGCAGAATGAAGTCCCATGTCAGCACTTTGAGGTAGCCCTCTTTACCAGGAAAAAGAAAAGCAAATGGGAAAAAAGAAAAGACTAAGACAGTTACCATGCAGCTTTTAATTTCTCTGCCAAGATCACAACCATACAAAAACAAATGTTTCACTCTAATACTTTTGTGATGGGAAGCTGCTGAATATTTGCATGTTCCATTGGGTATCAATGCAGCCTGGAAGATGGAAAATAAAAACCACCCCTCAAAGTATTGCTTCTGATGAATTCCTACAGTTAGAAAAGCCCAACATGTTCGTAAGTCAAAACCAAATTACATACCAGACAAGTGAAATAATTTCTAAACATTTGTCTTTTCAATATTGTTTTCTCCCTCCCTCTCTGGCTCAATCACACACTCCAGTGCACAGACACTCGCAGATGTCTGAGCCAACCTGCCAGCTGTAGCTTGGGAAGGAGTTCTGCATCAGGATGCTTTCATCTGCCCCACCCTGCCCACAAGGACAGCTGTAGACAAATTAAAATATCTGGCAAACAAGTTTGGATCTCAACGCACTGACTTCTGAAGCTTAAACACATCATGAGGAGAGTTTGTGCATTCTGCTTAGAGATGCAAGTCTTTACATTTTCATCAGTCAAGCAATCAAAAAGCTCAGAAGACAAAGCACTTATTTTTACCAGCAAGCATTAAAGTTAGGTTTGGCAATAATGTTTTAAACTCCATTTAGGAGTGTCTTTCAGCTCATGGCAGCTATCTTGCTGCAGTTTTCAAAGTACAAACCCCTACCAAACTTCTCTCAGGATGAATTTTTCTCAGAATTGGCCTTAGAGGTACAACCTATCCCTGGTAGATTTCAAAGGATAAATACTTATGCGTGTATTTGCTTAACAGACATTTAAGTTTACATTACAGTGATAATTATAAGACCACAAAGGTCAATTTGAAAACTCTGAGCATTGCGTAATTAACTGACTCTAAAATACAACTGCTGTGCTTGTCTGGTACTTCTGTGTTTTGAAATTCCTGTGATGACATGAAGTCTCTGAATAACAATAACACATTACTTAGCACTGTTGTTCACCCTAATTGCTCTGCTATTACAATTCACAAAAAAAAAAAAAAAAAAAAAAAAAAAAAAAAAAAAAAAAAAAAAAAAAAAAAAAAAAAAAGCAAGATGTTTCCCTACACTCAGAACATATTCATGGTGGTTTAAGAGAGGCTATTTGACATTTAAATCTCATTTAGCTCTCATTTGATTTTGCATTTAAGATATCTTGGTTCAGTTGCTTTCAGTTGCATAAGTGTGATGGGAGCCAGATTGTTCAGTGAGAGCATTTTCTGAAAGTCTACATTGTGCTGGGAGCATGGGATTCCCCTACAGTCAGCTTCTCATGATCTGTACTCAGTTAATTTACGACATTTTATGATTGTCTGTGTTTCAGTTTAATTTTGAAAGATGCCTTTCACCTCATTCACCCCTACCTTCCACATTATTATTTATGTGCTACATGTCCATTTGTTTGCACTTATTGCAATAAATGTCTTTCAGCTTGCCAAATTGATATTGTTATTAAATGTGGGTTTTTTTAATTGCTCATATGCTTCTTATCTTTTGTGTCTGAATTTTTTTGCATGCTATTTGTCAATTCTGAGAATGTATTAGAAAATCTGTTCAAGTATTTATGAGAGAGAGCAGGTAAAAACCATTTTTATTCAAAATATTATTTTATGTGCTGTCATAACTCTCAAACTGATATATAATTTTTAATGTTTTTGTCGGATTTTCCATATTTCGGATAGTACCTTTATGCACAGGAGAAAGACAAACTGTAATATAATTTTAATGTTTTACAGCTTGAATACACTGAGCACCTCTTTTACTGAAATTTTTGATATTTTTAAGTGCAATCAATAAACACTGTAACTAAAATATTTCTAATACGGAAATGGTATATTTATCTGGATTTTAGGGTTGGAATAGCTTTTCCTTTTCTGAAATCTTGATCATATGAAGACAATGCATTTCTCCTGTGAGATTGTTGCACTTTGTAACAGTGAGATCACAGTGAGAAAATAGAGAAGTTGCCAGCTACCCAAGCCCAGAAGTTTTGAATTTTCTGCTTTATTTCATATGGAAAATGAGGATACAAAGCCTTACACTAATATAATGTTAAGTTGACATATTTCAAGTCTTGGCAGATACGCATGAAAGTTAAAATTGAAAATTAATCTTGATCCTTTTCCTGCAGCAAAAGTTTAATTGTGTTTATGACTGCATAATTCTCTTGTACCAATTAGCCCACACAGTTTTTCACTCTTCAACACAGGCTCCTATTCTTCAAATACTCCTTAATGCTACTGAATGTTTCCTGGGATGGCACACAGAATGTAAATTTAACTACATACATAAATTGTTACATGGTTAGATATGAACTAACTTCAGTTGGAAAAATTTGTAAACCTAAAGAAACAGCAAAAAATAAAAATGTCATCAGTTTTATACACCTTTACAAAATCTGAGTCTACCTGTGTTAATACTTATGAATGTTTCCAGAAGTAATTTGATAAATATTTCCATGGTGATGAACTTCTGTAATCTAACTTTTACCTCAGTGGATTAGTTCTGGTGGCACATCCCTCAGAAGGAGTCAGCACCAGAATTGGAGGGAGATGGTGCAGTGTGTGTAGTAAACACACTGATTGTTTTATTCTGGTGTAGTAACATTTTTTTCCAGTGCCATTTAGCAGCAAGCAACCTGCAAAATAGTTAGGTGACTGATTTATGTGAGCAGACATATGGAACAATAGATTCTTATTAGCGTATGTTTTTAAACAGGGAAAATATCTGTAATTTCCATAACTCTGATCTTTGAACTTGTATATAACTTTATTCCATTTAGTTTTTTATCTTTGCCATATACTGCAGTTGTGTTTACTTTTAGTGTATTAACAGTCCCTTCAAATTCCTGGTAGAATAGTGAGCATCTATGATACCTCAGCCCTGCTGTTAGTTCCTAACAAAGAAAGTAAAGTGTTTAGCGTTTGCCCTGGGAAGCACACTGGAGTTAACACATCCTGATTTATTCGTTTCAGCCATTAGCGGCAAAACAAAATAACGTGGAAATGCTTTTTGGTATCCTGTGGTACCTCAATTTGTCTAGTTTCTGTCTTATGATTTATTTTTCCTAGATTCCATTGTCACCAGTCTCAGCGGCACCCTCCCAAATTCTGCAGTGACACTCTGGAGATAGGGAGGGCAGGCACAGCTTCCTCTTGGAGGCAGGAGGTCAGGCAGAGTGCTAGGAGGGCACCTTGGGGTCACCATAATACAGTAGGAGTACAGGGAGTACAGTTAGGTTAGCATATTGTTCTCGGGCTGAGAGCCTTTTTCAAACCCTGATCCATCTTCATCCTCGTAATTAGGTGATCTGCGCTTTCAAAGGAAGTGTTGCTATGAAACACGTTGGCAAATGAAGGCAAATTTGAGGCCTCCTCATTTAAGTGTTGGGCTCATTGTTCTTGGTGGTGTAATTGGTGATCAAGAAGGCAATAAAACGGCATGGCCATTAAACGGCCCGGGCTCAAATTGAAAGGGGAGCATTTATATGGTGCAGGCTGCTGTGTGGAGGCTGTAACTTTCACCCTTACATGAACCAGAGTTTACGTAAAGGCCTGATGGCATGGCTCTTTTTTCACCTCCAGGAGGCGGGGAGAAAAGAAGGGAGGAAGAAAAAAAAAATCAAAACTAAATAGAATTAATGAGCCTTCACACATTGTCCTGTTTCTTTTGTAGTGAAAAAGCTGGGCAAAAATTAAGTTGGATAAGAGAGGGTGGCAAAGAAACACCATTAATATCAGGTTGTAAATTCTACAAAACATTAACTTCATTACATGGCAATTACTGTCTGTAATTGGCAGAACGAAAGAGTCCCCTTTCTCATCAGTTACTAGTTGTATAGGACTCAGCATTTTTTTTTTCTTGGCAAAGGTCACACCACTGCTATAAAGAATACCTTGATGTGAACTAAAAGTAAAACAGGTTCTTTTGTAAATAAGCAAGGGTGTAACTATTAATTGCTGCTAAACATCTCACTCTGTTATTTTGTAACAAAATGCAGCTCACAACTTAGAAAGATAACATTAATGATGTAAAAAGGAAAGCTTTTATTATTTCATGACTACTTGGTCCTACTTTGTGAACAGAAGAAAAACATGAATTAGAAAGGGATAAGACTATAAGAGAAACAATAGCTCCTTTTGCAAATAAAAGAGAAACAATAGTTGCTTTTGAAAATAACTATCTCAAGAATTTCTTAACATTAATTTTCAAGGGTGTGGACAGCAAAACTAATATGCTGTATGAAGAAGAATTCTACTTTTTCTTCAGTTTCTATTATTATTACACCTTTGGATTGACCTTGCTTTTCACTTATCATTTACCTAGTGCATTTATGAAAATATTCCACATATGCTGTAACTGAACTGTATCCTACCTCAGATTTATGTATGTAACTTCAGCTGAAGTTCATGTCCTTAAGAAACATGTTCAATGTCTAGTGGATTTTGTTAGTCAGCTGCAGAGAAAGACATTTAATCTAAATCAGTCTTGAACTTTTCCAGAGGAAGTTTTTATTTCAAGAATTATATAACAAACGAATATTATGAGGAAGAGGTCTGTTTTTCACATACACATGAAAAAATAAAGTTCCTTTTTTATTTTTCAATCACAAATGAAGTCAAACAAGAGTCAAAATTTCAGAATTTTTGCTAATGAATTTCAGCCTTCACCTTAAAACACCACAAATACAGAGTGAGGAACCATGACTAATTTTATTAAAGAAATGTTGAATTACATAATTTATTTATTTCTTATTAACAGAAAGCATTGAAACACCTTGAGAGTCAAGATGTTTTCATTTCGGTTTGTTGTATAGAAAACGTTCCATCCCTTCTGCACCTCACGGGACTGTAAGGCACGCTCTGGGTTGTGGAGGTGCTGGGTTCCCACTGCTCTCTGCTCCTCCAACTCCTCCTCTTTCCACACCAAATGTCATTTCCAGCATGCCAGACAGGGACCCGCCAAGAAGCTCTGAGCGGGAAGACCTTCCGAAGCCTGAGTGGTCGACATATCTTTGAGATGCAGATATTCTATCACAGGCAGATACACTGCTAATGTGAAAACAAAATCGGTTCAGTTTGCTCAATACATTGAAATGATAAAAAATTCATATTGTACTAATTCATAATAAATTCTTTCATATCAGCAGAATAATATTTCCTGATTAAATATTCAATATTTGTAAACAAAATTTTTACACTGAAAGTCACTCAACAATCACTTTCCAAGTAAGTTCTTATTTTGATTGTTTTTACTTAGTTTTGCTCATTGTTTTTAATTTGATAAAAGATTTTTCTGATACGCTTCATCATATTACTGTTGGAACTTAGTGACTTTGTAGTTGATATTTTCTCTTTGTTTGTCACATGAATTCCTTACTTTTCAAAGTGAAAACTGCAATCTCCCATGACAAAATAGCCAGAAAGGTTCAAGAGCATATCAGTATGACAGAAAAAGGCCACAACAGAAATGCTTTCACCATGTTTAAACTGGTTCAAGGAAGGAAAAGTATAAGATCTCCCTGAGGCTAATAGTCTGTAGTTTGGAATATGTGTAAAAAAGTGTGGATCTGTTGGGGTTTTTTTTCTGAGAAACATGAAACCCAGTGGTGAAGTGGAAAGGTGGATGAAAGATATCTGAGGAAACCGTCAAGCGAAAAAAAATGGGGAAAGTAAAATTTTTCACGGCCAGTGAGCCTTTGGTTGTCATGTATACATAGGCCAGATTCTGGCCTGTGTCGAATTGCATTTTGAACTATATTTGATCACCAAAAAAAGGAATGTATTGGCCCAGATCTATTGAGACACCTTGACACTTTCTCAACTCATAAGTGTTAGAACAAGTTAAATTGTAATTGGATCACAATGTTTGCTCCGTGGCTACTACAGCTATACAATGTCTATAGAATTGTACAAGTAATTTTTCTTCATGGGAAACTTGCAAGAGCAGTACATCAGCCTGGTTCTGTCAATGGTAGTATCCTCAGCATATGAGAGGAAAGCACCCTGGCAGCAGGTCATCAGCTAATTTGATTTTACCTCTGACAGTTGCCAAGGCCGGTGGAGGTCCTCAGGTCTTGTGGCACTGTTGGAAGGCAGCCCTTGCTGAAGCAGGAAAGCTGTGGAGGGTGATTCAGTGCCATGCAGTGCAATGCTCTGACTGACCTGAAGATCAGCAGGCAGTAGAGACACACAGGAGTGTTGCACTCCTCACAGAACAATTAGTACTGCCTGAAAAGGACACCAATGAATATTCTTCCCTAGAGCTGCTCTGTTCAGCAAAAATGTAGCGGCTCTGCCCAGTGGAGTGATGACTTCGCCAAGCTCTCCAAGTCTGCCCCATCAGAGGGCACCACACCACAGGAGCCCGACAACACAGGCAGGAGCCAGATCCACCCTCCTTGGGAGAGGGTTACTGGAGCAAACAAACACGTACAGACAAGGCTGATAGTGCTTTCATCAGTATCAAAATAGGAACAGATTGATGCATGACAACTGAGAAATATGTTTTTTCCTAGTCAATTTTGATGGCCCTTTAGATGTAAAAGTTATGTTTGAAAGATGGGGTTAGAATACTGGTTGTGAGTGAGAGATATTTTGTACTGAGGAGAGAAAGTGAGGCAAGGACAGAGATGATGTTTTTGTCAGGCTTCTATTTTTAGAAAACAATATTCTTTCTTTCTTCTTTACAGAATTATTTCACTAGAGAAATACTTTTAATATGATCTTTTTATCTTAAATATGTTCCACAGATAGCATTACTGTTTTCAAGATGACCTTTAGGCTTTAGTCTTCTTAGCCTTCTAGAAGAAGGCTTTAGTCACTTTTAAAATTAGAATAAAGGAACAGGAAAAATTTTGCACAGCACAAATAGAATAATATTTTGTTACTATTAGAAGAGTAGAACTGAAAGCAAATCCACTAGAGATTATCTAAATAACTTCTGTCATAACAGAAGGCAAAGAGTTTTAGAAAGGAGGAAGTTTTAAATTGTGTAAAATCTAAATTTTTACAATTTAAAGTATGGAAGGAAATACAGATTTATTAATGTCTTGGTCTTCTTTCTCATAGACTTTTCTTCCCAGCTGAATGAACAGATCCATCCAGTAACATGCTTGCATTTGGTGCAGTTGTTCACAACACATCCAGCTCCAGTGGGGCTGTCAAAGCTGCTTGGCATACCTGGAGAATTAAGTGACTCTTTCATTCTTTGAGCATGACAATGCTGATTATCACCAGCAATCTTAAACTTCTTCAGCAGCCTGCACCCTGTCTGTTTACAAGCAATAAAGAATCTGTTCTCAGTCCTGTTAAATCTTTGGCCTCTTTTCTTGGAACACCAGCCAGGACCCATATTCTGACAATTCTTATGTGCTGAAGAGTACAACTCAAGTTACAACCTGAGCGTTGTCCTGTACATTCCATCTTGATACATTTTGAGAGATGGTGGTTTTTAATTTGAATTCTGTCGCTGTACAGAATTACAGTTTAAATTGGTACAGTTTTTCATCTGTAAACTGCAAAGGCTTTCTGTCTCTTAAGCATGTGAAAGATACTTTTTTTGGCAAAGATCTCATACTTATGTCTTTGAATCCATACTTGTTCAGTAACTATGCAATGCATTTTTGCCATTGTCACCATAGCTATGGTGATAATTTGTCAAAATATATTTGTGGAGTAGGGTGTAAATACAGCAACGTCTGCCTCAGAAAATGCAACAGTACCTCACATTGAGAAAAAGTCACAGAATTATAGATGTGATGTCATTAATTTAGGTCTAACCAGTCAATTTAAGGAATACCAGAGATCTGGGACAGGTGGTTTCAGGGGACAGCTCAACTCAAAAGTAATATCTCAGCTACATTTTTTTTTTAAAATGTAGGTATCACTAGTATTTTCTGATGAGGCTAGAATTGAGTGACACTTAAAAGAAATCAGTGATTGAAAAGGTTTGGGTCTCTCTTCAGAGTTCTGGGATGTAATAAGATTCATGGCAGTCCTGCAAGTCGCATTTTTCTTTCTCTAGCTGGATGTGGGATTTATTCCAGGCAGAGGCCCAGGGAGTGATATGGCAATCCATCTTAGTATAATTATGTGAGCACTGCCACATAAGATCTGATGCCCCCAGGACAGAGCATGCTTCCAACTGCTTTGTAAAATTATCTTAAATACTTCATCAGGGCAGTTCACATACCAGTTCCATAAGTGCTTCTTTCTAAAGCTTCATGGGGATGTAGGTGAGGGAATTAGTCCACACCAAGCTCATTTTTGGCACATTGAAATACTTGTGTTGGTATGATAAATCTCAGAGGATATATTACATGATGAGATAGGAGTGCAAAGTATAGAGTTTTGGAAGTGTCATAACTTTGCAGCAGATTAACCATTTCCTACTGTTCACATGGAAACATCTTTCCTTACTGAGTCCTACTGTATCCAGCACAGGCCTCCAATTTCCATTCCTTACTGCTTTTCATCTCTTAATCCTATTTACATTTTTCCTCTGAAGTCATATTAACTGTATATCATGTTCTTACTTAAATAGCTGAATTGATTCTGCCTTTGCACTCATGTTTTGAATTTGAGTGCTGCTGTACCTGGCATGTACCTTTTCCAAAGATTTTTGCTTTTCAGATGAAAAACACACCATGAACACCAAGGGACTGCAGAGAAAGTGGCTTGTATGTGACCAATTGTGAGCCTTTTTTGTAAACTGCATTTCAGACAAGTGGGTGGTCACCAATGGAAAATTTATGGCTACTTGGTGAAACCCACACACACTTTGTTGGCATCATTTACACCACTAAATATTCTACATGCTACATTTCCAAGTCTCTAAAAATAGATTTTTTTTACTAGAAGTCATTACAACTTTGAATGAAAATGTAGTATTAAGTATGTTTCCATGAGAATTTATTAAAAAAAAAATCTCTGAAACATAGAATATTCTTCTGCTACATGGTGTAGTAATTCCCAGCAGGCAAGCTAATGGCAAGTCTCCCAGTTTAAGGAGTGATATACCAGACTGATGATGGTCAGGCCAATTTATTAGCATTGACACAAGTTTCTGTGTTATTATCATAAGAATGCATATTCCTCCTGACTATTTTCTCAAACCAATTTGATTATTGTCTAAACTGTTGGAATTATAGCAACAGTGGCTCCGATAGAAATTTGCTAATTTCTTTACTAGGTGGGAACCTAAAATCCTGTTCACTATTTCATAGTTGCTTTTCTCCTAGGCTTGCACAGGAATTATGAGAGATGGGATAACCCTTGGTTGGAATATGGTACTGGAGGCAGAGAAAACCATAATCATCAGAGCCACTGTAATTAATTAATCTGCCAAGAGAACAAGGAGCACAGACATTCATAAGAGCTTTGAAAAAGACCAGGCTGCAGCTCATCCACCAAGGCAAACCTGTATTTAACAGAACATTAATGAGATTTAGCCAAATGCTACCACAATTACCTGAACAATTGCTCTCTATCTGATAACCTGCCTGTTCCTGCAAATTCTCTTCTATTGTACAGTGTCCTCACTGGAGTCTGTTTGAGCGGTATTGAGCTTCTTTCATTATAATTCTTATCATTCTGCTGTTTTCATGCACTCATCTCCTTCAGCTCTTTACCCAACTTTGCCTCTTTGCTCAACTACCAAGCTAGTTTGCTAAGCTTCCCAACTTTGGTGACACTTAAGCTGTGTCATTCTCACTGCAAACCCCAATACATGACAAAGAAAATGTCATTATTTAGTAACTTTCAGTAACTTGTCTCCAGTCATAAGCAACACTTTTGCTGATTCCCCATTTTACAACTGTGCAACCACTTTGCAATCTTGTCCAGCAGAAGAGATTCCACAGCTGAGACAGCTTTTTCCCTGCCAATAAGGCTGAGGGTTAGGACTATGAGAAGGGTGGATGTGCTGAGCTATTGTTTTATTCAAGATATGTAACTGTTGAAAGCTGTTGGATTACTTCATTGCCTTGAAAGCAACAAAGCCTCATTGTATATTTCTCAGTCTTTCCCTGTAAGTTTTCCTTTCTGTCTTGACACCAATGCTTCCTCTAGTCCCTCCAGCCTCTCCCTTAGTTCACAGGCCACAGACATCCATAACCCTGCACTCCCTACCCTCTCCTTCTCGAGGGCCTTTGTTCTGAAGTGAAACGTGATGAAAAAAACAATACCACTGAAGAGTGCCTCTCTTTGCATTTTAAAGCATCATTTCTTCTGACTTTTATTTAAATGATTTTTTTTAAAGTAAGAATTTAAGGAAGAGAGAGGATGGGTTTGTTTTGAGTCCTCTGAAATGGTAATAATTCTGAATTTTATGTTCTTTAATAAATTTATGCTTCAATTTTTTGACTGGCTACAAAAGTAAGGAAAAGATCAAGATTTGAGATATAAACACACTCAAGTACTGTCAAGAATGTCATCATTATCCTGAAATAGGGTTTTGCAATAAATAAAAAGGCAAAAGAAATAATCTACCCTAATTTCCCCCTCTTTATAAATCGGTTTTCTAAATATTAACATTACCTTTATAAAGCTAGAATTTTCATACTGATCTCAAATATGTACCCCATCCCTTTTCAGAATATAATGCTTCATGGTAGCTGGTTATGGTTTCCCCAGCAAAAACCTCTGGAAATGCCATGTCTACCAATGACAGCATATACCAATAAAAACTCTGATTCTGATGAGTAAATAACCACGTAAGTGAAGTATTTCTCTTGATAATTCGTTGTGTGAGGAATCATTTACTTTAATTGTAAATTTACGAGAATTGTCACTTAATTATTTCTTCCATATGAAATCAAGAAACCCCTTATAATTTGTTTTGTACCACCACTGGATGAACCTCATAATTATGCCCTAGGAGGAGAAAAATAAGTCTCTGACCGTGGTTTAGCAAACAGATATAAAGTAGTCAAGTCCATCCAGCAAATTCTTTTTGAACCATAGGGTCATCTATGTGTCTTCTTTGCAATACAAATCCAAGCTAGCATAATTCCTTTCCTAGTCTAAGTAGCCTAGATAGTAATGCATGTGATTAAAGTTCTTGTTATTTTAGTGAGGAAAACATACTTCTTTTACTATATAAGCCGTAAGCCAGAAAGTTGCATGTTCATATTCCCACAGTGTGAGCTCATATTACACAATATACTTACTGTCAGGAATGAAGACAAGATAATTATGGTTTTAAGGAAGCATAAATCCACCCTTTCTGGAGCACAAACGAGTAATTAAAGAACTTGTAATTGGTTGTTGTATGAAGAGATTTTACAATTATGACATTTACCAGCCAGTTTGTGTGCCTCTTTCAGAATACAGATGCACTTTTTAAAGAAAAGTTCATTCAGTCACTGGAAACCACCTCAGTGAAATTCTCTGCTTTTGCCATTCTACTTTACACATCTCTAAAAGTTTTCAAAATTTTGTTTAAGCATAAAATGTGTTTTATTTTCCCTTCTTATAAAGCATTGCACATGCTAAAGCTGACAACTCCAGAAAGTGAGGTTTAAAGAACATATTTAAAATTACCCAAAAAGGACAAAAATTATAATATGTAATATAGGCATTTTATACAGAGCTCAGTTATGATACCACTATATTAAAAATTAAAGTGATTGAACCCCCTGAAATTTAAAAATATATTTATTTTAATGGATGGGGAGGAAAACTTGGTGTATGATCTCTCTCCCATGCATGTGTGGAAAAAAAAACCCAAACAACCTTATCAAATGATTACATCCAAGCTTTTGGATAACAAGACTCTGCATGTAAAAAGAGCAAAAATTTTATCGCATATCAAACATCAAATAATATTTTCCTCCAAGGCACCAAATCAAGAAGAGGGCAGCAATATCATGGATTTTTTTTCAGTCAATGATATATTTTGACTAAAACAAACAACAAATATTTGGAGATACTTTGGTACATTTGAAATACTGTAATTTAATCTAATTTCATCAAAACATCAAATGAAATAGTTATATTTCAGAATTACTTTTAAAATATCTGAAAATATTATTGAAATTAGCATATTTAGGAGAAGAAAAAAGCACATAAATATCTGTATAAATCATATATACCTACAGAAGTATACCATTTAAACCTATATACTAGGATGGTCATTTCAGCTTTGCCTGCCTTGCTATTTTTTTATGTATACTCATTTCCTGTAGAATATGGATTATCATCCTCCATTACTATGCAGTTTTATTACTTTTCATCAAAATCAGAGCAAAATGGGGAAAGAAACAACCCCCTACCTCCCAAAAGTAACTAGAATTTTTATTCCTGCCACAGAGTGGAGTTTACTCCAGTCAGGTATACAAGTGATACAAGAGCTTTGTCCATAGAGAAAAACTTGCTTCCTAACCTCAGTTCTCTCTGCCTGCATTTATTTGTAGTGTGTTTGCAGTGAGGAACTGGTCTTGGCTGCCTTGGCTACAGCACCATGTTAGTAGAGGAACTGGTGTTTATCATAATATATTTTGAAGAATTTTATCCTGTTCAAAGATAAGATTTCATTTACAATATCAAAGCAGTATGTCTGCCCAGTGACTGCCCAGACAATTGCCTCCTGGTCCTTAAAGATGTCCAATGAACTGTGAAGTCTGTTGGATCTGCTCTGTACTTAGGATAAAATGTATGTGATTTGCTGCTATTTCATATTCTTTCACTAAAATAAAAATATTAAGATTAAGGTTAGGAAATTTCAAGATACTGCAGTCCAACACTGTGTAGTCCATTCTCGCTTTAGAATACAACGGAGATGATGCAGAGATTTTGGTGTATTTTGCCTAGGAAATGAAATCTCAGTGAAGTACTCCAGGAGATGCAATGAATACTTCGGGTATCCAGATACAGGATTTATACAAATTCAATGTACTTGAAACCTACTGAGAGGTATTTATGTTTTCTAAACAAACTGTCCTAACAGGTTTAGGAGTCCAGTGTTGTAAAAAATACCTTCCTTCCTTTTCACAGCTTTTACTGTTTGAAAATCTAACATCAAAAGCTGTGAAAAGGAAGGAAGGTATTTTTTTCATTCACCAAATTACTTTAAGGTCATAATATAAAACAAAAAATTAAAAGAACACTTTCCAGCTGAGGCGTATATAAAGAGGAAGCAGCACATTGGTAGCAGTAGATATTGCCAATGGAAGAGGGGAATGCAGTCTGTGAATACATCGCTGTGTTCATACTAAGATGCTTTTTTAATGTTATTTACAGAAAAGCTAAATTTCTTCAACAACATTTTGACCCCCAGAGCTAGCACACCAAAATCTTCTTATTTGCCGTAAGACAAAATCTCTAGAAGAGATTAGAAATGAGTTTCTCACAGCCAGAACATGGCAGTGTTTCTTCACACAGTCTTTCCCCCGAGCCTGGGGCCAAGCCAGGCCAGGCATTTTTTTGACTTGCAAGGTGACCACGACAGAGCAGCACTTAGTGACCACTTTTGGCTGGAGTGCCACTGAGTCCTTGAGCCAGTACGTGGTGTATTCTCAGCATGGCAACTGCGTTTGAATTGCCCAGGTGATGGAATTGGCCAGTGCTGGTGCACAGCAATGGGGTAACCCAGAAAACACACTGTGCAGCCTAGCTCAAACACTACATCAGTGCCGCTGCATTCCCTGCAGACAGTCACTTGTTTGGCAAAGAAACAAGGTTACAGATATAGAGAAGGGTCTCTAAGTGCTTAAGCTCCAGTTTATGTTATGAACAGCAGCACCACGTAATTCAGAGCTGTCCCTGACTATGTCAAAATGTCACTAGTTTCCTAGCATATGAGGCCACAGTGCTGGCATTAGAAATAACATGTTTTTCTTTTGGCCTGAGGGGGAATTGAAATGCCTCTCTAAATAGACCTCACTTCTTGCCATAAATGCTATAGGACACAAGGATTAAAGCTTTTGACTGAAGGCAGCATTCTTTGTGGAATTAGAAAAGAGGAATGAAAAAAAAAAAAAAAAGAAAAAGAAAAAGAACAGCACTGATGTGCAAGAGCAGAGTTGTGTTCTGTGTCATCCATTGCAGAATGTATAGCAGTTGTGCAGGTTCAACAGCACGGCAAATAGCAATGAGGAAAAGAAATCCAAATTATATGAGTCTTTA
The DNA here is from genome assembly GCA_013398615.1 of Brachypodius melanocephalos. Taxonomy (NCBI): domain Eukaryota; kingdom Metazoa; phylum Chordata; class Aves; order Passeriformes; family Pycnonotidae; genus Brachypodius; species Brachypodius melanocephalos. Next base: position 5,231,949 of record VZSR01001854.1, read on the forward strand.
AAAATATGGATATGAAATGTGTATCGATATCTATAATATGTATATACACACACATGCACATATATGTGTGTATATACTTCCATGTAATTGGCTAAAATAGTGTGTGTCTATACATGTATACACACATTTTAGCCATCATCCTGATCTTTTCTCTTGCTCATGAGTAAATTTACTACAAAGTTTAGATATTTAAACCAAAGATTAATTGCAAAGTATTTCTTCTTTTTTAAAATATCTTTAGAGATTCCTTGATTTTATCCAAAAGGAGAGGTGAATTGAAAATAAAAACTCTTTAAAAATCAAGAGATGTTTTTGTTATTACACAGAGGCCACAAAATTCTGTTCCTCAGAGAATTAATGAGCCAAGATTCAAATACTTATCCAGTCTGCATAAGCCAATAAACCAACTTAATTTTTGAAATATTTGATGTTTTTGCACTTCTAAGTAAAAAAATATTGAGAAAATATTGAGCTACGTGACACATTTATGAAAAGGTTATTCATACATGTTAGGAATATACCTTCCATACAGCACTCTATTAACTTCCTTAGAGAACCACCATCTGCAATGTCACATGGACAGCCTAGAAATCTGTTTAGAGGTCTCCCTATGTTTGAAGAGTATAAAAGGTTGACCATTTACCTATTCTGTTCTCAGCCTGTGGAAAGACTAACATTTCAAGAAGAAGTAATATTTCCTATCCCTGCTTCCCTGTTGTTCTCATTCAAGAAGAAACCTGTGAACATTTTAAGTCGTTCGTCCCTTAGTACAACAAACAGCAATGCTGTTTGCTAAATACTCATGTTTTACTTTAGAAATACCAGTAAGGATGCCCTGTGGGCTTCCTGTGAGGCAGGACTGCTGGGAGCTTTCCCAGGTCCATCAGGGAAGAGCTCATCCCACTGCCTCAGCCAGGAGCAAGGCAGCAGAAGGAGCACTGAGGCAGACCCTGCCCCAGCCTCCAGCCACTCCCCTGGGTAAAAGGGTACCATGACTGCCTGGCGTTGCAGAGTTTGAAAACCTTTACAAGCACTTTGCTGAGGATCTTTTTTTCTCAGTCAGGTTGAAGCCACATCCACAATAATATAATTATAAAATTAATTATTCTTTGTTGAATTTAATTTGATTGAGGGTTAAATAATAGTTTAGATTGATTCAGGTAACTTTTGATTTGATGCCATTATTTTTCATTATTGAAAGCAGTATCAAACCTATTCCTCGTAATTTACATCTACTCATTTGTGGGACATGACAACAAAAGTTCTGTAAGCATCAGCTTAATGCCAGTTTCTTATTTAAAAAACTGTTTTGCCTTTAAAGTAGAAAGAGAAATTCTCCAGGTGCAGAAAAACACAGTTCATTGACCCTCCAAACCCATGACAGCAATTCAAATGAATGCAGTAAGAAAAAAAAAAAAGAAAATGCCATGGCACTTGGAAATGAGTGTCAAGACAAACAGTCAAGTATTTGTGAAGTTGATAGTCAAAGCAAGGGGCATGAAAAGTGTGATTCATGGCCTCTAAATCACTGATTTATGTCTCCCTAAGGCAAGATATTTGGAAAAAAAAAAAAAAAGTAAAAATGAGTTCTGAAAGTTACATATCCAGATCTATCACTTACCTGTATGAATGCCATAATTTCCAAAGTTCTGGGTATTCTCATGTCCCACTGACTTCCTTATCAATATGGACAAGTCAGAAGCTTTGAAAAAAGGCAGATCACATATTTAAGAACCAAAGAGTGATTGAAACATATAGGCATCTTGCAGACATTCAAGATTAAAGCTACTTTCTTTAAACATTGTTCTTCAGATCCTGTATCTTTTTAATAAAGATGATAGCACAAAGAGACAGTTGTGAGAGCTTGTAAAACGGTGCAAATACAAAGTATTAGGCATAAGAATGCTACTCATTATCCGGGAGAAAAAAACAGAAAAAGAGTGGAGTTTGGAATTTGGAAACTGTAATAATAGTCAATCTCCTATGCTTAATACTACTTAATCATAAACAACAAAAATAGAAATATACAGTTCCTTTTAGAAAGCTAACAAATATTTCCTGATGTGAACACATTGAGTCTTGTTAATCACATCCTGATCCATTGCATGCTGTTACATTTAGCAACTGGATTAGGCAAAAGGGAAAAAAAAAGAGAAAGTAAAATATCCGATCTGACCCACTCTATCGCTCTACTTTTTTTTTTTTTTTTTTTTTTTTTTTTTTTTTTTTTTTTTTTTTTTTTTTTTTCTGTTACATTGAGACAAGCAATAAGCAGCAGCTGGTCATCTACTTGACATAAGCTTTTATAACATTGTTCTGGTTTAAGTGTTCATGTTTACTGTTAGTACTGTTAATAAAATCAAAGCAGCTTCTTTGTAACTGTTTTTTCTTTCTTGTGCAATCAGTAAAAAGGGGCCAGAAGTGTGACAACTTCTTTTGCATGCACTTTACTGACTCTTTTTCTGAAATCACATGTGGTATGATCAGTCCAAATCAAAGCAAATGGAAAACCTGCTCTAATTACTGACTCCAAAATCCTTAGCAGTGCCACAGAAAGTCTCTTATGTTTATAGCCTTTTAGTTCCCTGCTCCAGTTAGAGAATAGCTGAGCAGCACAGCTTGTTGCCATTGCCATTATTTGTTGCCCATGGATTGCACATGTGAAGCTTCTAATGGGCATGACAGTGTGCTTACAGGTAATTAACTTACATGGGGTAAAAGTAACTAATTGAAAAAAATAGCCAAGAATTCTCCAAAATCAATAATAAATCCATTACATTTGTCTAGGAAGTAAAATATAACATAAATAGTAGTTTATTCTTTATCTCTCTCTTTATGCTTAAATCCAACTCTTAATTTCATATTTCCCCTTAAAAAAATATATCATTCCTTAAAAGCAAATCAACCAACAGATTTCCTAAAAGCAGGTAGCATTTTGTAAAGCACATCCCAGTGCAAGTCCTCACCCTCACTCTTGGCTTCAGGCCCACCAAGCAGCACCACACACAACGAGTCAAGGCTCTCACTTCACAGCTGTTCTGAGCCCTGCTGCTGCCAGCACAGCTGGATCTGAGGAGGACTGGGCTGTGGAGGCTGTTCTAGGTTCTCTGCATCAAACAGAAAGAGGTGAGGCATTCACTCTGGGTTCTTTGAAATCTAGCCATCCTTGATCTAGATAATTCAGCAAGGAGAAGAATGAGCATTCTTTTGGACCACTGGAGTTCCCACATGCTTGTGGCACTTGAGATGTACCCCTTGAACGTACCCCTCAAATGTACCCTTCTTTTGACTGTGCTATGGTGAGGGCAGCTCAGACCTTTGAATTGCTAGGACCAAATTAGCAGCTTTTCAGCACTTTTTATGAGATAAATACAATTTTTAAAAAATTAATTTAGAAAACAAAGTACAATTATTAGGAAAGAAAAAGCAGAATTACCCTCACCAGAAGGACTTCCAATGCATCTCCATTCACTGCTGTGCTTGTATTGATCTTCCTTAGAAAAACAGATACTATGCCCTGGAAAGCAACAATCCTGACCTACAGCAAGGACTTGTAGTACAAATGTTACTCAATGCGGACTCCAGCATATTGTTGGGGAAAAAAAGGGTTAATGTTGTTATAATCCGTGTGAAGAGGTGAAGAGCAAGTAGCACAAGAAATTGTTTGCCTCTGACACTGCTTAAGCCTCCTATTAAAATCCTGCACATCACACAAAAGTGGCAATTTTTACAAGAGTGTTGAAATTGGAGATGATTCAGAAAAGACTTGCAAAAAATAGTTTTATTGCTAATGAAAGAGAAGGTTCAGAGGTGACTTGATTACAATGTATCATTCATGAAGAGAAACAAGGAAGGGTACAAACGAGCTCTTTAATCTGGTGGTGAAAGGCATAACAAAAATCGATGGCCTGACATGGAAGCCAGACAAACTCTCCATCATTGCAAGTGCATGGGTCACTACAGAATGTCCTTTTATGAAGCAACATGAACTGCTGGTCTTGGCAGGGATTAGAGCCTGCACTCAGATGGTTGTTACAGGACTAAGCTAATTACTTCCTTCTCCTGATGACTTAAGCATAGCAGGCAAAGCCCTCTCTTGCCATTTGGTCTTCTCACTGACTGAGATACAAGACAAGCAAGTTTTTTGTGAGATGTTTTGTGGGTAGGTAGCTCATAAAATCAAACCATCTGCCAGCACAAGGAGATGTGCATGTGTGACTACCCCTGTCAGAACCTCTGCTTGTTGAACAAAAAGATGTTGAGAGAGAATAGCTTCCTATGGGCATCATGATCATGATATTCATGTGGTTACAGAACTGTAACAATAAGCCTTCATTGAATTTTTGCAAGATAGAGATTTCTACACCTTGAAACTACATTTTTACTACTTCAAATTTTTTTTTTCCTTCTTTTTTCTTTCCCTGATTTCCTGCTCTCACACACAGTGACCCTCCAGCTGTCATGGCAAATAGAATATTTCAGGAAACCAAGGGATATTCATGTTCTCTCTCTGGAATGATGAGGTGGTCATATATGACCCTCATTTTCTTACCAGCTTCCTTCAGATTAACTACAAATAGGATAATTCTCCAAGTAACACGGTGAGACAGAGATGTCCAAAAACGCAGGTTTCTCTAACGTCTTCTCTGAAATACATCTCTAGGAAATTTTTACTTGGTTTGAAACTCACAGCTCCTGGATGTTATTTCTCCTTTTGGTCATGGATTGTGCTTAGTTGTCTATTGCTTATTGAATTAATTGCCTCCTTGCAAGTGGAGAAATACGGACAACGTGGCAGTTGTGAAGATTTGCTTTAGAATATCTAGGAACTGAGCTCTAGCTCTAGGAATGGAGCTGTCTGATGAACACAAGGGACTGAAGTGAATGATTGGTGAAGAAAGAATGCTTTGTGGAATCTGGTGCTACTGAAAAGAGTAAGTCGCAGGATGTTTGCAGTATAGGTTTGTGAGGACTTTGTGAAGACGGAATCACAAAACTGGGGAAATAAGTTGGAAGAGAACTCTATAGGTCCAACCTCCTTCTCCAAGGCAGAGACAACATAGATTGCTCAGGTGTTCACATGAAAGGTCTAACTGTGTGTGAAAATCTCCTATTTAAAATGAGAATAAGAGCTAAAAATTTTTTCTTTCTGACTCTTTTGTTATTGCTCTGAATCTCTGTGGACATAATTCTTCAATTGTTAGCTGAAAAGATCAAATTTGTCTTCAAGCTGTTAGAGCTCAGAAGCTTGGTGGGTAGTTTTTATTGGCAATACAATTACAATGACCTCCTGATTTATAAAAAGTTCTTGGTGTTTGAATCCAGGCTGGATATTCCCAGTGAATTGTCTCCTGATATATCTTAGATTTAAATACCCAAATGAGACTAGACGATACTTCTGGATGTCAGAACACGGGATTCCTTCACTCAGGTGAGAAGGCTTTGTGCTGGCAATAGGTGAATGGGCTTTTAAGAGTGTGAGAACATGAGACTGGCAGCACCATGAGTACAGATATTACAGAATTCTTTCTGCAAATGGTGGAGTGGTGGAAAGAAACTGGACATTTTGAAAGAGATCCTTCTCTTGCTATCCTCTATATGACCCTGTAATCAGATGGGCAAACACTTAATGAGTCACAGGTCTCTCCCAGACTCTCAGTTGCCACAGAGAATATGTCATCTATGAATTTGCATCCTTGAACTTATTTTCACTTCAAGATTTGAGATGTTTTTAATAGTTTAACTATGATGAGTATGCAAAATCTATTCTGGTATTTTTCACTAGCTGTGGGATAATTTTTTTTCACATGTTCTGGAGGTTCTGCATTGAAAGATAGTCCCTCTTATCTATTTTTCAGTCTTATATGGGTGTGAAGCTTCATAGAGTAGTCAGTCTGTCAGGTTTTAGAAGCTGCTTCATACCATGATCATTCCCATTTCCCTACACTTTTGCTTTTGTTAGCAGCCCCAGACTATACTATCTCATCAGTTTGGACATGGCCTATAATGGTGAAATTTTGCCTAGCATCGATGGAAAAAATTTACAGATAAATCTCTGGCATAATGATGTCTACTATTACTCCTGGAACTGATCTACTTCCCTCATTTAGCTTGCCATCTTACCGTGAAGGAATCATGAGCATGTGTAAAGCAATCAGACAGACAGGCAGAAACTCCCTTTCCTATGTTATTTATGTGTTCCTGTCAGTAAGACCGGGGCTTCCTTTCATTCCTTCCTTTAATATTCTGGTGTCATTAGCTTCAAGAGTAGGCAGGATGTCCATGAGCCATGCTGCTTTCCAGTCTCTCTTAATGAGGAGAGAGGGTTGCCTTGACTGCTGGCAAGCAGGGAGCAGGATGTGCCTGAAGCAAAGGGTATTTACTGTTGGGCTGTTATGGAGGGCAACAGCAGAGCTGTAGGAAGTGTTTGAGACTGGACAACAGATTCACCAGAAGGAAGCAGAGACAAAGAATAGTGCTAGTCATCCAGCTCAAGCAAGGATTGAATGATCCCCCAAATACTAGAGGGAATCAAGTGTGATGTGTCTCTCTAGAAAATGTCCCTGACTGAGTAGAGAAAAGCCCTACTGGGCTGTCGGAAAGATTGTCCAGACTGCAGCTGGGGAATCAGATTGGGTCCCATGTACCCCTCTGAGCTCTTTCACTGAGTGAAAGTGCTACCAGGAGAGTCATAACCTGTTTCCAGCTGGCTGTTCCTCATTCTTTGATTTCAGCCCATAGGATCTTCCTTCTCCACTCTTTTGATTATTGAGGCTGATAATAAATAGTTGCTGACAAGGATCATGTCAGCTATTCTTCTCTCAAACAGCTCATTGATATGGGATGCCAGGAATGTCAAAATGCATTAATAAGTTCAAAAAGGACAAATCCAGAGGGAGGAAAAAAAAACCAAAAACCAAACCAAACAAACAAACAAAAAAACCCCAACAACCCCCCCCCCCCCAAAAAAAAATAAACAACCCCAAAAAACCCAAAGAAAACAAACCAACCAAGCAACCAACCAAAAGCAATACCCCCCCAAAAAGAAACCAAAAAATCCAAAATGTATCAGAAGACTGAGTGAGAAAAATATTAATTTTTCTGTTTTATTTCTTGCACTTTTTTCACCCATAAGGGTGTATTACTGTCTGGAATCAGACTCCAGACAGGTTATAGAGAAACACTTGCTACAACCCAGTATATATTTTATTACATGAAACATATTTATCATAATGAGCAGATGATAGTGAACAAGATCTTAAAATAAAAAGACCATAGGAGAAAAGAAGGAGATCTCATTTTTAAATATCTGGAGTAAATATAGCAACCTCAATTTTATAACAATGGTGCTTTGCAAATTTAGGGTTGAAAATCTTTGGTAAAGAGATTAAAAAAATGTTGAATACTTCTTATGAGTAATATAGCAGTAATACAGATAATGAAAAAATAAAAGGTTAATCTAATTTTAACAGTGATCATTTCTATTGCCTTTTTAAAAAGAAATAATTCAGGAAGAGTTCTTTTAAATTCCTGGGATTCTTCAGGGTAATGCTTTTGCTCAGAATGATCTATAGACATTACACAGTTAAAACCAAATACCTGCTCGGAGAAGTAAATTGCTTTAGAATTATGTGAAGAAAGGTCAAAAATTGGAAAAAAAAAATTATAATCAGAAAGCAGTAGAATTGAGTCCTACAAACTAAAACTAATAGGTAAGCATGTTACTATGTCACTATACTTTGTGTCACAATGTATAAAAATAAAAAGTGGATTTTTTTTTTTCTTTTTCCTTGGAAACTGCTTTTGGTGTTTTCTGTTACGTTTAAAATTTTTTGACTTGGTGTGTCAACCTTTTTTCTTTTTTCTTGTTCCAGTGCATCTGTTCAGCATGCTCTAGGAGCCACCAGTCAAACACCTAGCTAGCCTTTTGCATGGTAGTTAGTTAATTAACTTGAAAGCAAATTCTAAAACACCAAAGAAACAGATTGAAAGAGATTTCGGGCCATTCTAAGGGTGAATGACAAGATTTTGTTTCCAGATGAAATTTGTTCATAAGTACTGTATACTTTATGTGCTGGCTTTCTCAGGCATTGCTGAGAATTAGTAATTTCACTTCAGCTGTTCCAGCCTTAATTTTCACAGATGTTTTGCCAGTTAGCTGCTGCCTCATAATTCCCCCCTTTCCAGGCGGAAATAAAGTAATTGCTGGCTAAGTTTCCCTCACTGGGCTGCTGACATGAAACTCCCAATACATGTTCAGTGCTAACAGGAAAATTGCCCCCTTAGTGCTGTGAATAATTTTAACTTTCATACTCCTTCTTTATTTATCATAATATTTGGTCATATTTTTAAAGTAAGCTCGAACATTTGATTCCAGCTTTTCTTTTCTGAATAACAACAGAGCCCTTAGAAAAACAACTCTACAACATAAGAAAAAGGTTCAGTGAGAGCTCACAAGGACTCCATTATCAGGAGACACTTGCAAAAGCCATTTATGTGAGGTGGAAACTTGAATGAGCTTTGCCACCTGAGGATTGTGGGTTACTGTGCATACATTTGGAGTGTTTTCATTAGTTTTATAAAAATAGCTGGTTTTATGATTTTGAATGGGAATAACCAAAAAAGAGAGCATTCTTGCACAAAAGAAAATTTTATTGAGCATGAAAACCACTGAAAGTAAAACTAACTTGATATGGTTAACCACTGGTTTGCCAGTGCATCTGGTAAAACTAGACATAAAGGCACGAATCTCACACCTGAATGATGACAGGGAATTCAGATTAGGTTTTCTGGCTCCACTGCTACCCCTAGCTACTGTTTTGTCAGTAAAGTTCCTCTGACAAATGAAAACAGGCCAGGGCATGGGGTTGAGCATGCCATCGTCTGCAGTATTTACCTTTGAGCTTGTCCTGGCATGAGTTTGACCAGGTCAGCTGATGCTCTTCCAGATACTCCCCAAGGCACAATTCTGGGGGCAGCATATGCTGAGGAGATTTTCCAGTAAGTACCTGGGAAGCAAGCACCCTGTCTGAGGGATGGAGGGAGGAGGTGATGTGTACAGCTCTGTGGAGGAAAGCTGGCCGTGCTTCCTGGTCTAAGGACCTGAGGAGGCAGCCACAGGCTCTGAAGCTGGGCTCCTTCATAATAGACACTGCCAAAATCTGCTCCTTCAAAGGGTCACACACCACTTTTTTTCTTTTTTAAGCCTATCTGAGAGGGGAGTTATCATTTGTATAGCACTTTGTTGTTTTGCTTATTGATACTTACCTGGAATGTGTGAGATTTGGGTTCAATAACCTCATCAGCTCAGCCTCAGGGTATCCAAAACTAATAACTCTTTTATATTAAAGTACAGAAGCTCTTCTTGAAGTGAGGAGTGGAATCTAGGTCTGCCCACTCCCAGATGAGTGCTGTAGGCACTAGGCCACAGAGTCATGTTCCCTCTTGCACTCCCTCTTACATCTTCCTATATATTATTGCATTCTTTCCTCTGCTGACACAGGGTTTCAACAGGAGCAGCCCCCTCCTTTCCCAGCTGTGTGGCTTGTGGTTAATGCAGTCTCCTGAGAGAGGAGAGCTGTGCCTCTTTATCTTTTCAGATGGAGGATATTGACTGAGTCTCAAATACTTCAGCCTCTAAGGAATATACAGAAAGGGAGGTGATGGCACAGGCATTGCCCTTCTTTAGGAGGAGGGCAGATGCTCTCATGGCGTGGGACCCAGCAAATTCCCTGCACTCTTGTGGTGGCACAGAACTGCTGCTGCTCTCTGGGTGTCTCTCAGAGCATGGCTGCACACACACACCTCCTTCTCACATGGGGCAACTTCTGGGCGCTTCTCCCAGGGAACTTTCCAGTCAGGCACAGAAGCATCCACTTAACATCACCAATGGCTGGAAGGTGAATATGGGTTTCTGAGGCTGAGGTTTGGATCCGTGCCACATCTGCCCAGGCTCTGCCAGAAGACTCATGACTTGGTGGGGGCTTATAGCCCCTCCTCTTTAGGAGGTGGAGAAAAATCTTCACATTCTGGCAAGATATTCTTGTTGCAGAAGTTCACATTTTTATAAATTTGCGTATTTCCTTTTATTGGCTTTGATTTTGTTTCGGTTTTTTGGAGGGGGGAGGGTTGGGGGTTTTTTGTTTGTTTGTTTTAAGGGGGGTTGTTTATTTTGTTTTGTTTTTATTTTGTTTTGGGTTTTTCTTTTCTTTGGTTGGGATTTTTTTTGTTCTTTCTTATGTTGTGTTCTTATGAAGGCATCGTTTAACCAAAGAACCTCTAATATCAGATATATTCTCCTTGTCCAGATGCTTGCCACCAAGAATTAGTTGTGTTCTTACATCTGATCTACTTAAACAAATTCCGATCTGTAAGTATTTCACTGTAAGACTTATTTCAAGGCCTGTGGATCCATCCCACACTGATTTCAACATGAGATTAAGTGGTTTAGATTGGGATTTCTTCTCAAATTTCTAGATTTATTTCATATAGTCAGGAGGTGAGATTATCATAGTAAGAAATAACAGCTAAGCCTGCTTTTGTTTCATATTATTTATTCTGTGAAAAATAGTCTTTGGGTTTTAGATTAAAATTAACAGAATTCTGCTGTCTGATGGGTTTTCAGGGCTTAACATGAAATTAGTAAGTAACAATTCAGTAGCTGGAAGAGATTCCTGTAATAATTTTTTTTCTCACAGAAACTATAATTTAATTGGTCACAGTTAGCTGAGTGCCACAGCATCGAATGGGAACTGAAAGTAAATTGACCTCTTGCCCAATCAATTTTCCCTCTGGAGAATGACTTAAAGACAATGTTGATGAGGTGCAGAAAGATTACACTTATGTTATCTCTGACAACGAGGTCTTTCAGTGCAACATATATAATACACAATATAACATAATATAGAATATAGAATATAGAATATAGAATAAATATATATTCTATATTATGTAATATGTAATATGTAATATGTAATATGTAATATAGTAGCAGTAGAAACCTATATATTCTCAATAAACCCTAAATTTTGTATATTTCACTGTGTGTGCTGAATTCTGTAATTCAATACCTTATATATGCACTTTTAAATGCATGGTGAGTATCTACAATACATCCTGAGTGCATATTTTATTAGGTTTTCCTACTTAAAAGCTGACATAACTCCTTCCAGTTAATATACTTGAAAATTATAAATGTTTTACATTTGTTTTACTTTGGAACCATGCATACATAGATATATATATTTCTGTCCTAAATTTCTGTGTGCTTTTCATGGTCACAGCACTCATTAGCTTGATAATGATGACTTTGAGCATGCCTATTGGATTGCCAGACCTCCTTCTGGAAAGAGGTAGGAATATGACTCTACTTTCTGCTTTGGAAAACCTCACTCTGAGCACAGAATCAGCAAGATGCTGAAATGTTTGTTTCCCTGACTACGGATTTCTCTTAAAAGTACCATGAAGAAAATATCCTGATCTTCTGTACCAATGATTCAGGACCCTTCTTCACTGTATTTTAAGACATGATGTTTTGATTTAACAACAAAGTACTAAATGTTTACTCCTGCTTTGCAATTCTTTCGTGCCCTCTTAGTTCCATCCCCTTCCCATGATCTTTAATTTGTAAAAACTCTATGATGAACCACATAAAATCCTTCAGTATGGAAGGATTGGAAAAGAATGGCTTATCACAAACGGCAAATTGTTGAAGAGAATGTCTTACTGTGAAAACTTAGAACCTGCAAATTGCACCCAGATAGTAACTCCTAAGTATTCACACCATTTTTTTCAGAGTGAAATTTATCTCTGAGTTACACTGAAATTTACCTTTGTATTATTCGTGTGTTCATGTCCTTTATGTTAGGTCAGAGTTTTGTGAATCTTCCTGACTGAAATCTGTGTGAAGTATGAAGTATAAATCTGTATAAGGTCCTCAAGGAGACAGATTCAAAATAAAATACTTGTGTTAAACTATATTTTAATTCAGTTCCAGTGAAGCTGAACCAAAGTAAGATGTTTGTGTATTCTTTAAAGGGAAATTTGAAACAATCTTGGCACTAAAGTAAATACTGCCTCAGTGTCCCATCAAAATGTGTTTTATTGTAAAACTTCCAATTGCCTCCAAAAAGATAACTATAGCAAGAGTGGTGTCAGAAATAAACTTCTATGTACTTACAGATCTTTAGGATGTCATCAACTGTCTTGGTCAGACATCTTATTTCAACCTGTCTGCTTTCTTTTATTCATTATGTATTTAATATGTCTTGAAAATTAGTTTCCCGGGGCTTTTTTTTTAGTGAAAACTAGTAAAGAAAAAATCCAGACTCAGGTTTGCAGAAATGGTTAAATCACATTAAAGTTGATAACACTACTGGATTTTCTTTTCCTCTAGCTTTTTCTGGTTCGCTCTGGCTAACTATTCTCTATCTTGCATTCAAGAGAATGTCTGGAGCAGTAATATTATTTGCTCAAAATGTCAGACATAGGATCAAATTCCTTCTTAAAACAATCTAGTTTTCAGTCCTTAGAATTCTACCATGGAAATAACTGGAATGCATGATATAGTTGCCATACTTCATCTACCCCAGGAAATTCAGCTTTATTAAATACATCACACTCAGGATGAGGTTTTAAAGAGACCTCAATTCAGCCTTGACTATTCATCTATACTCTTAGACAAGTCACAAAACTCATTTGAGAACACAATCTATGTAAGCAGCACATGCAAACCTGGTAGTAGATGCCTGACTTTTTAGTTGGTTGCATAAACCTGTTTGTCTCGACAGGACTAAATTCATATGTACACTTACTAAAGAGAACCATTTAAAAGCTTATTTTAAGAGCATATGCCTAAAAGTGATAGCGTATTTGTTTCATGACTTTCATGGTGCTAGAACATGATTATTTTTCTACAGTCGAAATTAATGAATGTATACAATTTATTTCAACTGTAAAAATTGACTTTACTATTGGTAAAGGCCTGTCAATCAAATTGACTTATTATGCACTTAAAACTCATTAGCAGTAGAACACTGTAGTTGGACATTTCAAATGACTGATGACTAGAACTGTGTGAAATTGCTGCTGAATTTGTCAATTATTGTGTGAAATGTTTATTGTAAAGATAGATTTTCACTCAAAAATCATGGCTTTAAAATAATATCTAACAGTCCAAGGTTATCTCTTGTGATTATGGTATGTCCCTCTTTTGCCCTTTCTCTTTTTTTCTGCTCCTTATCCTCCCAAGTCCCAATGGAATTTCTTTGTGTGGCAAGACGAAGGAATAAATTGATTTGCTGAGGACACCGTGGGACAGCAAAAATCAGCTGCTTTTGTATTTGGGGTGCTTGGAAGGCTAACTGGACCAGTGGATCAATCCTGGTGCACATTTTACTGATAAATGACGTTATGTAGTAGAAATCAGAACTGTGAATTTCACTAATGAAGAAAGAGCAGCTGCAAAAGACCTTGTACCTTTGTTCTGCAACAGTCTTCTTGTCCTTTCTGGTCAGGATGAGTAGAGAAGGGTTTGAACTTTTTACTGAGCTTATGATTAATACAAATTCCAGTGTTTTCCATATTGCCCACTTCACAATTAATTAAATTCCCTTGGAGACAAATTGGAGAAGTATTGTACATCTTGGCCACAGACAGTTTTGTGTGGCCAAAACAGTAACAGTTCCTGTAATTTGTCTATGATATAATGAAATTAAGTGATTTAAATAAATTAAAAATGGACTGGATTCAGCTTTCAGTAATTACAAGTCACTGAAGGACTGATACAGCAGAAAATAACCCATGTGGCTGCTAGCCCAACCAAGCTCGATGGGATTCTTACTTATGTCTAGCAGGGATGAGCTCTGGCATCTGAGGAAGCTATGTTCCATCTAGTAGATGCAACATTCTAGGAACTGAGGACATGGTTGTTGTCTTCTGAAAAAAACTTATGGTCAGTTGATAACACATTAAGAATGCAGAGGCGTATTCTTGGGAAATTTTCTCAGAAGATCTTCATCCTTACGTTTAGCCAGCTGTTTCTTTCCTTACATTGAGATGCATGATTTGGGAAACAACTGTAGAAATCATTGCTGAAGGCATCTGCTTCCAGACAGCAGCCAAAAGAAGAATGGTCTCACCCCTTAAAAACAATCTTCCAGTTTGAAAAGGAAATGGAAGCTGAGTGTACCAGGAGTGTTTCAACGTGTTGAATCTTCCTCCCCACACACCCACCTGGTAGGCAAGCAAGTCTACTTTTCACATACAATGTTAGCATCCTATAGTATAAAATAACATAAAATACTGTAGCTTGCACTGAAATATTCTGGAGTGAGAACCAGAAATTTTCTGGCTGTGATATTGAACTCTTATTCTGACTGCAAATCTTTTTTTACCACAATACTGATCCTAAGGAAGCCAAAAGTATTAACAGATTTAGAAAGGACACATTTACTCCAAATAAGCAGACTGAAGGACTTGTAAACCTGTTGCATGCACAGGTCCACCTCAGTAAATCACTACTTTCTGGAACATGAGTGGCATCATAGACAGAAGTTATCTCAGAATTGGTTCATTTCTTTTCCTGAGCATCCCCAAGCCATTGTCAGAAACAAGATGCTGCCATGGTCACCAGTTTATCAGACACCACTAGAAAGTTCTGCTGATACCAGGGTCATCATTATTGCCTTGGTAATAGTTACAAAGGTGAACTACTTTACCACTGTAACAATTATAAGGATGTCAGCTTTAGTATGAGATCATTATTACTTATTCTGTAGAATCACTTTAACATAAGTTTCTGCTTAGACTAGTTGTCTAAGAATATTTCTTCTTCTGTGAAAAAAAAAGAACAAAACCAAAAACCAACTCACAAAAATGAGATAAGGAGTTTCATCTAGATTTCTTTTCAAGCACATTTAGTGAATGTAGTGTAGCCAAGGAAAAATCTTGTAATAGAGAAATTGGAATTGTCATTATCTAGTAAATTATACCGATGTTTAGTTGTCTTATTTAACTAGCATGTTTCAGAATAGAAAAATGCATTAGTGAACTCTCTTTCATATTTAATTTTTCCGTTTGTTTTTAACACATTTTTAGGAAGGGACAGGAAGATTCAGAAAGATTTTCAGCATGCCTTGGCTGAATTTTAGTTGGATACTGATACCACGTCAATTTTTAAGTGACACACATGATGAAACCCAACAAAATGTTGTCATGTATGACTGTTTACCTCAGCCACAAAAACACTACTCTGCAGAGGAACAAGAAACTGTAGAGTTTCACAAGTTCCCTATTAAACTCTCAGGTAGAGTATATATATTTTATATATATTACAGTACAAAGCAATGCTACACCCAAAGACTTGGTTGAAAATGTAGGCAGTCAGGCTAACTTATTTTGGGATTATGGGCTTGACTTAAGCACATATATACAAACCCATGTGCTGTGAATTTGGTGAGTCACAATGATATCCACTTCACTGACAGTAAACAGAACTGCTCAGGATTTTAAGGCAAGAAGGAACTGAGCAAGTGGAAGCCAGCCCCAGTCCCATGCAGGGAAAAGGTCTGGGTGTTCTGGTGCTGTTGCCTCATAGCCCTCAGTGATGACACTCCGGGTGGATGCCCTCTGCACGGGCTGTGCTCGTTCCTGGGCAATTCGGCGCGCAGGATGATTCTTCCTTTGCAAGGCAAGGGTTACCCAGCAGCCGTGCCAGGACACCTGCCCTGGTGCTGAAGCAGTGACAGGGACCTCCCTCCCTACCTGTGCTGCCTTTGGAGGGGAGTCTGTGGCCAGGGCCTCCCGTGCTCGGTGTGCCTGGTAGCCGGGTGATGCTCCAGACATGCCCAGGCAGGCTGCTGTGGGCTGCCTGCAGGCTGGCCCTAGGCAACCTGGCAGAGCGCACCGGAGAGAACATGCCAGTCAGCTGCGCAGGGGCACTCCTGAGACTGCTTCCCGGCAGCGGGGTAGGAACAGCTAATGTGGGCAATTATAACAGGAGGGGATCCTCACCTTTCTGCAATGAAAATAAAAGACTCAAAGCAAATCTCAGATCTGAAGACTGACCTCTCGTTTCAGACTCTAGTAGGGATGCCTTCCTGCCTGCAAAGGATAATCACAACTAGCCAGAGAGAAAAGGTCTGACTGTGATGTTTAATGCTCTACAGGGTCTGGTAGCCTCTAAAACAGGGAAAAAAAAGAAAGAAGTAATTTTTTCTTTGAAATTAAAACCTCTAGCCCAGACCTAAAAAACCCAGAGCTAATATTTTATACTGAAATACTCTCATGAGGTGACTGCAAGCTGATTAAAAAAAGAAATCCGAAGAAATCTCCAAACACAACTCAGCTCCCCAACAAATGTATAATATACACACATTTGCCATTGTTTAAACTTTAGTGTGATTTTCAGTGTAATTCCACTTAAGTTGCTCTAAATGCTTTAAAGCAATAAATCAAAAATATTTCATCTCACTGAGAGAGTTCTTCACAAAAGAAAGAATAAGGAAATTAAAAAGTGTAACTCTAGGAAAAATGCAGACATTACTCGTTACCTGTGCAAGAACAACAAGGGCCTACAAACAAGTACAAATGGCAGCTTTTTGAATAAAAAACATAATAAGCAATAATCAGTATCTTATAGCGTGATAGCCAAAGGCAGTGACATTTGAACAGCATGTCTTCTCTAAGCTTAGCTAGCTTGGTAGTGCATATCTGCAAGTGCTTAGCCATGTTAACATAAACCCTCATTAGACAGGATTAGGCAAGAAACAGTGACAAACAGGGTGGACACTAACCCTCCAAGGAACCAATTCAGGCACTACACACTAATTATCCTTTTAAATTGCTTTAGGATTCAGGGAATGAATATCAGTGTATGTGTATATGACTACATGGGGAATTGTGTTTTGCATACTACAACCTGTTTGTATTTTGCAACAGTTTTAAAGTTATTTCTCCCCCACAGTCCACTGTCAAAACCTAAAAGTATTTATTCTTAAGAATTCTGGGGTAATGATGAATTAAATGATGATATTTAGGTGTTTTACCTTGCTCAGAAGAAAACGTTCAGAAACTACTATACTATACTATACTATACTACCATAAGTGCCTAGTAGCAATCCATTTTGGAAAAGAAGTTTAGGAACAGCAATAGCCCCAGGTTCAAATAATGTGAAGTTCAGTAGCTTTCTCTGTAAACTCCATTACCAGAAATCCCAGGTAAGGATGACTTAAAGAAAATACAGAAGCAATTGCTGACTCTGTGAATCATATCTTGACTTTTGTTTGTTGATTCCTACCTTCTCTTCGGGTGTCAAATTTATCATTTGTTGTTTGTAGTTATTTGTTGTTATTGCAGTTATTTGTTGAATTAGCCTCTAATATTTTTCTGCAAAATGGAATTAATCCTCCTACAGCTAGAAGGATTAATGAAAGGGTTAGAAGTAACCCTCCTAAATTAACCCTCCTAAAGTTCTCAAACTATCTTGCTGTCATGAAGGTAAACTATCACAACAAACCATAGTCATATTCTGAATCTATAGTTTTGATTAGCTGATATTTCTTTTTAAAGCAAATAAATAGAAAAACTTTGGTTATACTAATGGTAAATATCTCAAACAAATTTTATTAAAAGAATGTGATTAAAAGAAAAGTGATAGAAAAGTGATGGTGATAGAAAGGTGTTAAAATAATGAATTTTTCCTCTAGGTACTTGACAAAGCCTAGTTTTTACATTTAATGGCTTTTTGTCTTTCCCTTTTACCACTGAATTTTTTTAAAAAACATATTCAGAGCTAGGTTATTTTGTGAATCTCATTTTGTGAATGCCATTTCATCACAAGTGTCAACAAAACAAATTTTAAGTGTAAACTTTGGCAGGAAAAGTTAATAGGGGCTTTGCTTTTAAGCAAAGCTTAATATGTTTTAAAGCCTTTTACTTTGATATACGATTTACTGTTGTCTTATTTGACTTATTTGAACAATAAAAAATAGTGCACTAGAAAAGCTTTCACATCTAAAAGCAAAGTTAAGCGATTAGTAATAATATTACTAAAATATGGCATCACTTTTTTATTGTGTAACAATGAAACATTTCAAAGTGTTTGCAAGTACATGAGTTTGATCTGCACTTTTTTTTGTTACTAATTTTCACGTCAAATTTTCAAAGACAGCTTATTTTGGTTAATAAATATGAGTGACAATATTTTTGTGTGCTATTTGACTAACTTTATAAATGTAATTTCAGTGTGAATCTGCATTTCTTATAGACAGAATTGGACACAAAATTCTTGTATGCTCATTTTTGACTCCACTAACACAGAATGAAATTCTGATCTGCTCACTTCTGACATCGGTGTTATTTCAGATTTATCTTCTACAAAATTCATACTCTAAGCTGAAAGAAAAAGAATTGAGAAGATTCATTCTTTCAAAATCTGTTATTTCAGTCAGCAAATGAATTTTAAAAATTTCCCTTTCTTACTCTTTCTGAATTAAGTAATGAATTTGACTTCATGGACCAGAAATTCAACAGAAATAAAATAGCAGAAACATATTCACAGAACCCAGATGTATACAGAAACAGAACCTATTTTACTTTAGTCCAGTAGCTAGGAGGTAAAAGGCATTTATTAGTACTGACTGTAGAAGGCATGGCCCTTAGTCTAGCATCTGTAGGAATATTATGCATGACCATATCTGTGGGAGAGAGGAGAATCAGGATTAAAACGTGGATGGAAAGGTGGTTGAAAATGAAAGAAGAAAAATGCAGAATGCCCTTTGGTAGAATCCATTATCCTAAACCCCAGTCTTGGGAACATGAGAACACCCTTGGCATAAACATTTGTGTTGAGGTCAAGTGGGATTAGAAGAATATATAGTTGGATGCCTGGGGCTATGTCACAAAAAGAAAATATTAATTAAAAAAACAAGCTAGAGATTTTACTTGCCCTCAAACTACATTTTCTTTTAATACATTCTTTAGCTTTTTACAGTCAGTGGACTTGATTTTGATCTCACTTGTATTGGTTTAAATCAGAATAAGTCAGTATAAACCAGCACATTGTTCTGATATCAAATCAAGCTAAACAAGGGAAGAGTCTTACTTGAAGTGTGTTACTTCAGTGCAGCTGGCTAAAACAAGGCTGCACTTGCATTTAGTGTAAGTTAGGATTTAATCGCACTAATCTGCCATGTGAAAAAGAGGCTGTTTGTAGGGCTGAGTTTCATAAAGGGCTTGGTTTGGATTCAGGGCTGGATCCCTGGGAGTGCTTGTAGCATGGAAGTCACCTCCAGGGCTTACCTGAGGCTTCAGGACAGGTCAACAACAGCAGGTGGGCATGTGCTAAACCTTAAGAATTTACTTTCTAGAGGACTTCTTCCCCCTTTGAAGCTAAGGTTATACAAAGATTTTTGTGAATCAAGCCTTCAGTGTTCAGTTAGGAGCTCTGCTGAAGACAATGGCAACCTTTGATTTCATCACTGTCTGTCTAAATTAGGAAAAGATGTTGCTTATCTGACCTGACCTTTTCCTAATCTACATGTGATAACAGTTACACATTTTCTCTCAGATGAGTTGGTCAAGATCAGTTAACCACCTGGCCTCAGCTCTGCTGCCACAGAAATCCTCACTTTCTCAATTCCAAGATATGCTGCTGTGTGTTTGTGCTGGCTACTTAGGAGAGGCTTTAAAGAGCCACAGCAGCTAAAACAACAGATCCTCAGGACTTGAAGGCTCTGGAGTGAACAGAAACAAATTAAGTTGCTGTGGGACTTGCACTGGGATAGGTCAAGGAACCAACATTGCTTGCTAAAGAGGGAGAAGAAAAGATGAGAAGAATACCTTGATCAGAGACTTGCATCTGTTTACTTATTAAAGTTGAAAAAAGTATAATTGTATGCAAATGTAAAAATATATTTTTTTGTTTTACAGTGTGATGTCAAAATATAGGGAGTTTTTATTACTGTATTACTAAACAAAATTTTGGCCCATACCCAGTAAAAATATGCTTCCATTTTGTACCCGCTTAAATCGACATCATCCAATCTTTCCATCTGTTTAAGGATTTGCCTTATATTTCATAATGATTATTGGGAATAATAAAAAAATATGTTCTTTTAACATTTTGTAGATTGTGCCAACTTATTTTAATGATAAAGTAAAATGACGTGTCATTGGCTGATGAAGGGACTGTCTCAGGAGGAGCAATGAAAGAAATGAAAAGATTTGAGTGCATTCTTACCCTGCTTCCATTAAACAGGTTTGAACTAAATTCAACTTGAGTATCATTAGTTGAAAAAAGCTCATATTTTCAAGCTAGAGAAAGTATAGTGCATTAAATAGATTAGTTGATCATTATTTAGATACCAAATTGCTCAATAAACACTTCATTTTCCTAACAGAACTGATATTCAACTTGGCAATTTGTATAAACAATATGTATGTTCCTAATGTATATGTTTATCCACAATAGTAAACATAAGCAACCTTTTGCCTATCGTATAATACCCCTAAAGGCATTATGGGTTAACAGTGATTTAATCCCCTTATGCATGCATAATATGACAAGCTTTGCATAAATGATAATAAATAATTGGTATATATAAATAATTCATCATTTATTTTTGCAGTAGAAATAGAATTCGTAGACATATTTTAAACAAAGGGAATAGCAAACATGATCTCAATCAGAAAAAGGGTTAAATCACATTACACAAAACAATGTTTCAAATAATCAAGACTCATGCATGCAACATATTTTTTCATTTTTTTCATTCTATCATATTATACTGCCAACTTGTTCTCGAGTATGGAACAATACATATTTAGCACTATCATAAAATAATGTAAGAAGTAAATGCTATATTGGGCATTTAATCCAAAACAAGAGGGAATAATATGTCAGAAAAAATAAATGTACATTCTTTGCTCTCTAGAAAATTGGACATTTTGGTGATTTTATTTTTTACCCTGGAAACAGTTCTGTTGTTTTGGGGAGATCTCTCTAGCCCATCCAGTGCAGCTAAAAGCTGATAAAATTCTAAAATGTAATTTTTTAAAATAGCAATTTATTATTTAAAAACATTTCTGTGATTACACAATAAATTGTTAATTAGATTAATTTTTTCATGACATAATATCCTAAAAAAGGGAAAAAATTACAGTGCTACTCTAAATAGGGAATAGTTTTAATAGTTAAGAGTCATTAAGATTTCAGGATTCAATGAGTACAGCCACGAATTAACTTTAAGAATGTAATGCCATCCTTATTCAGCAAGGCAGTCAAATATGCACTTAAGTTAAGCACATGCATCAATCTCATTGACTTTACATTATTCTCTCCAGAGTATATTTCTTTTCATTAGGAAGACACCGGCTCTTAACTACCATCAAACTGCCGACTCAACTTGCTTCAATAAGTCCCTGTGAAGCTCTTCAAAGTCTTCTCTAATTTTGACCAATATAAAGAGCACTGGCATTTGCAAATGTTGGCATGTCATTTCTTAACCCTTTCTACTGAAAATTGTGTTTATATATATATATATATATATATATATATATCTCAAGTAGGAGTGATCACAATATATAAAGAGATTAAAAATCCTGTGACAAATGAAATCATCTCAGATTACTGTGCTTGCTTTTCCCACTGATAACAAATATTATTGGTTAAGGAAGTGTGAGATACCTAACTATTAATGCATTACTCTCTACCAAAAAACTCCATTATTCCTAGTTTCTGACTTCAGTTATTTTCAAACCCAAAGCAGAACATGACCTCTCACCTCATGGCTGCTTAAATATCATAAAGCAATGTTAGCTACTTTGAAAGTGCAAGTTAATATGTTTCTGTTATTTCCTTGAAAAGCAGAGAATTGTGATGTACACAAATTTGCCTTCGTTACTATCATGTCACGGACACTCAGTTGTTTCATCATACATTATTCATTACTTTTCATTAGTTTCAACCAATTTCCTGATATTAATTCATAAATCCCAGAAATTTCACTACTTCCCATTTAAAATTAGATAAGAACTCTTGATACTATCTGATATAGTCACAAATTTAAATAAAATATTGCCTGTTTTTGTTTTGCTAGAAGCTCACCTAGAATTTGAATGTTTTGGTTTATTATTTCTTGGACCTCTCTCCTGACACTGCAGCATCTGACTATGCCCTAAAAGGCATAAGACTTAAAAAGCATCTTGCTTAAATCCAACATGTCGAGTCTCAACATTCCTTCTCATTTGCCATCTGACCCCAGAGCCATCCAAAATCCATAGGTTTGTTTTTTCTTATGAGTTCAGCTGCCTTCACATCGAACTGCCTGTCCCTGGGCCCTGCAAGAACTGGCTCTTCTCGGGGGATTCCCCAGCAGTTTAGGCACTCAGGTAATATTGGAGAGCTTTCAGGCTCATATTTCCTCCACCTACTGCACCCAGAGCAGAGACATTTTTTCTGCAACACGTGATGGTTTGTCCCACTTTGCAAAGGGGCAGAAATGCAGCAAACAGCAATCAGTGCCTGATATCCAACAGCTCTGTAATCAGGGCACACACACAGGATGTAGGGCACCTGTGTTTCATTTCTTCCTTCTCTTGTGGATCCTCTGCACCAAAGCCCAAGATTTACGTGCAGAAGCCGTGGTTTTGATTCTTTGTGCTGCATACTCTGTGGTGCAGGGTAAGAGATTATTTTAGTAATCAGAAATGGTGAAATCACAATTCTGAGGGAAAATAATTTTAGATTTAGCTGCCAGCCTCTGATGCAGTGCATGTTTCACTGTTCATACAAAACAGTGATGGGATCAGGGGGTGTGATCTGCCCATGTTGTCATGCTTTGCAGCCTGTCTGAGCCTGTGCGTTCTCCTGAGCATTGAAGAATGGAAGATCATATCCCTTCATTTCCAGGAAAGGACTGGGATCGCATCCTGCTCCTTGAGTTGTGTAGAACAAACATTAATGAGAAATTTTTTCCCGAGATTTTACGGAGATCAGTTCTCTAAGAAAGGCCACCACTGCACCAAAGCAGGGCCAATGCCAGTGCACAAAATGCTCCAGGCACGGTGCATTGGGAAGGGCAGGGATAGAACCAAAGCAGTGAAGGTTTGTATGGGTGCAGCTCCACAGCATTTTGAAACTTTAAAAATATACCTACTCCTCCTTCCATCTTCAAGGTCTTTCCTTCTGGTGAGCTGCAGGTTCAACCCTCTAACATGATAGAAAATACCTGTCTTTTTCCTTTCCTTGGGGAGTTAGTTCTCTGCCAGGCGGTGAAATCAGTGAGCTCAATACTCGCTCAAACATCACAGTGCAAAGGATGGGGCAGCAGAATGCGTACAAGCAAGCAGAGGACAAAAAATGGTGAGATAGCTGTTAGATCAACCCAGCAAATAGTCCTTATCTTCACCCTGAGGTCAAGGCACAACCTGTTCTCAGTGTCTTCTGTTGACAAAGGGAAGGGGTTGCTTGCCAACAGGGTGTTGCTTCCCTTAAAATAAAAGTTGAAGAATAGCAAAAGTTTCTGCTCCTGATATACCCCAACTATGCAAGAGCAATGTCTTGATTTTCAAAGAGGAAAATTAATTTTAACTTGAAATCTGGGTAAAATTATTCAATTCAGTTATCTGTATCAAAAGTTACCTAAACAACATTCTATTAATTATCTCTATATGTTAACCTTCAATATAATTAGTAGTAGCTGCTAATATCTTTGCTTTCCCTGGATATCTTTGCTCTAAGAACAGGAAAATAAGTAACATTTTAAATAAGGTCATTAAAATTATGTGCAAAGAGAAAAACCTTAGTGAATACCTAATTTGAATGTTCTCTTAAATTGATCACTTCTTGAGTTTTTTTTTTTTTTTTTCCCTTGAGGTATGCTGAATAAAAATATTCAATAACAAATAGCCAAGCCTTGCAGCAATAAGTAAGAGCACACATGTAGGTTAGCATTTGGCCTCCACAGTGGCTTTTCCCTTCAAGTATTATTTCTGTCTTAGCCATTTAAAAAATCCAATGCAATTATGAACGCCACTTACAACCCACACAGTGGAAATTAGACCCTTTTAGGGAAAAGATATTTGGCTCATAAAAACCTAGCTCCTTAAACTTTGGTGCGACATAATATTTCTTTTGGCAAGGGGTCACTGGTGCTCAGCATACATCATCACTAACTTATTAGATCTTGAGGCAATTAGCTGAAAACAAACAGAAGAGACAAGCCCTGTATTGAGCCATAGAAACCAGAAGAAAATAGCCCATGGCACTCCATTATTCCAGAGCTTCATCAAAGGCTATGCACTGGCTGCAGTTTAAAGAAAGGAGAGTATTGTTTTCATGTAACATCTATACAGTATTGGGACTTTACCTTGTTATTTTTCTCTTGCTTCAAGTTACATCCAAACTTGCCCTGTAATAGGGCAGTGGAAAGAACTTCTCAGTTTCTACCTAAAACAGTATATGCAATGTGTTTCTTGATTAGCTAAGGATTAAAAATCCAATTAGATCCTCCCTTTTCATGGGAAATCACATGAGGAATTTTGAGAAATATTACTGAAAACCGCTGTGTAATGTGATTGACTATGAAAACATGCAACAAAGGAAGAACCGATATCTAAGAAACCCACGGAATCATCTAAGCAAACTGACCTTTGCCTTTTGCAATGTAAACATGTATTTCTGAATTCCAGAAATTAGTTGAGAGATATATTTTACTAGTTTCAATTAGAAATTACTTTTTTTTTTTCCCTACAGCAAAAGATAACCATTTAAGAGAAAATGTGTATTACTGTAAGCATGACCCAGGTAAAAGTTATCATAAGTCTACAAGTAATTTTGTGGTTTTTTCAGTAATGTGCTACACAGAGTGCTAAATATGGTGCTAAATAACAGCATATGGCTTTACTTGTAAATAGTAAATAAGAATTACAATACAACAAAGTGTGATTCTTATTTAAAAAAACTCCGACTTTTTACTAAATGAAAACTTAGTTTTCTGTTTTCAGGGAAGAAAAGTGATTGGTAGAGATACCTGGCTGTATTTGGCACTTGTTTCCTTTCTGGCTGTTTAATAAGTACTTCTCTGTGTACGCCAATTGAATGATACAAGAAACTTGCATACTACTGGTTTACTTTAGTCACAGCATATCTCTAAATTAATTTGCATTTTAAGAAGCTACATGTTTTAGGTTAAAGTTTTATAATACTTAATGTAAATTTCAGGGAAATCTTTTATTGAGAGCACTGAAAGTATTTTAAATATACAGAATGCCAATATTACCTTCCTTATATCTTTTTTTCCCCTCACTTCTCCACCCAGAATGAAAACAAACCAAGCCATTCCAAAAACCTAAACTGAGATTCTTGATGATATAAAGTCCTTCTTTGTATCAGTGTTGAATTCTGAACTCAGACCCTACAAAATCCGTCTCTGAAGGCTTGTAACTTGCATGATGGTATAGGGTGTAGTACGAACAGCAGTGCCATCGTTCTACCCCCTTCCCCATCTTCCCCACTTTCCTCTAGCTTAATGATCAAATGATTTGTAGACTACCTTGCTCCTGGTGTAGGGTGTGCCTCAAAGCATTCTGCACTCTCTTGGCTTTTGGATCCAGCCTGTGAGGCAATTAATAGCTACTGTTCTTAATTATGCTGAAAAGCTGCGAAGAGATTAAAAGTAGGCAGAGCAGAAAAGGCCATCACAGTGGTATTTATTTCAGGATGTCTCATCTGTATTTCACTTCTGAGACAAGACAGAGGTTATAAATACTTTTCCATGTTCTATATTTAAAAAGAAAAAGCCAACTCCTTTCTCATATGGGAATGTAGAAAGAGACCTAATTGGAAAAAAAAAAGACATTGCTGAACACAGAGTATGACTTTTAGCCTTCTTTGTAATTAATATTTGGAGAAATTGCAGTGGTTAAAACACAGCTAAAGAGGAAGAAACAGCAATTAAAATTATTAGCCTATATTTATTTTAAAACACAGTTTTGTTATTTGCGATCTTCCCTGAACAACACAAACATTAACTTAGCTTTTTCCCATAGTAGTGTCTCCTTTCCTGCTGCTTATTTACTATTGCAGGTCTATATCTTTCATCTCTTCAAAGTCACCGGAGTGATTTACAATAGTCTTATCAATTTCATGTGAATGGTCTACGGAATGCTAGGATTTGGTCAAATTCTTTCCCACAAGAGGTTTCAATTTGTTCATCGCTCCCTCCTGGTATCTGGTTTCAAGACATGATGTGCAGAATTACCTTTAGTATCAGTTCTGCAGATACAATGCATTAGCAGAGAAAATTAGACACAATTCCTTTTAGATCTGATGTGCTGCCGTTGTCTTTAAGTTGTCAGGGTGTCGAATTAATGGCAACTGGAGAAGGTTGCCATGACTTAAGGGATCACTGTAAAAGGAAAAACAACCCTTTATATCTTTTCTGAGAGAAAGGAAGGCAGCTGTTACACATTGCTCTGCTGTGAAGTCCCCCCCACCTTTTTACTTTGTTGTGCTAGCAGAGGAGATGTATATATGTATGTGTACAGAGAAAACTCCTTCCGTAAAATTAAAACAAAATAGCACGTATGTGTAATTAACTTAAAAAGCAGAAAATATACCATTTTAAGCTTGATTAAATAAAGTTTTTTATGATGTCTAACTTTTAAAAAGAGCCTCTCCCCCCAGAAAACCTGAAAATAAAGTCCATCAATTTCTATCAAGTTAAAACCATGTTTCCAATTATAAAATCTCATAAATATAAATATACAATTGATGGCAATTGTTTCTTGTGAAAAGAAGTCAAATCACACATGCAATAGTTTTTTTGCACTGTTACTGAATATATTTTCTCTATTCATGATTATTTATTTATTTATTTATTTGCATTTTGGAAAGTTTTGGAATGTTGAGGCTTTTTCCTTGGAATTAAGGATTGTAAGTAGGCATGACTTTTTTAATTTCTGTGGGAGAATTGCATTGTTAGAAACGTAATTTGAAAATGACACCCATATAGACACTAGAATTTCACAAATGATTCTTGAAAGGCTGTCCAAGTGGTCAAAGGCTTTTTGTGGGCACAGCAAGGGAATTTTGCATAGATGCTGATTGATCCAGAGAAAACGTTTGTGACTCAAAAGTCCAGGATGTATCCTTATAAAAACTCAGTGCTTGAAAACTCTTCAGTGGGTAGAAAGACAGCAAATACTATTAAAGACATTAGATGAAGAAAGCTAAAATGTCCAGGTCATCTCTCAGGCTGGACTTAAATAACCTGGTCTCAGGCTATGTAGCCACCATAGCCTTGGGCAAGTTTTTGTGTCATCTTTTAAAAATGTTTTCAGCAATCTAAGTTTGGTGAAAGAGCATATTCACTTTACAGTGTGTATCTATCATGAAGTATAGATGCAATTAAATGAAATTAATATGGACATACAAACAAACAAAAAATCTAGAGTGGAATCATGTAAACAATAACAGTTTTATGCTCCTCTCACAACACTTCACATACTTTGCCTCTGAGGAAGCCTCAGTAAATATACAGGCTTTTCAA
Organism: Brachypodius melanocephalos; assembly: GCA_013398615.1. NCBI lineage: Eukaryota > Metazoa > Chordata > Aves > Passeriformes > Pycnonotidae > Brachypodius > Brachypodius melanocephalos. The sequence goes on from VZSR01001854.1 coordinate 5,259,501, forward strand.
TATATCTAGGTCTGAATTTTCAGTCTATGTGCTACTGAATATCCACTAGATGTTAAAGGCCCTAGGATTCCTCCCTTTGAGCCCCAAAGTAAGGGTCCTTAGGGACTGTCTGGTTAAGCACCCAGGCTGAGTTCATTTACTGAGTCAGTCACAAATTAAATAGGATTTTATGGAGAGCATAAGTCACAAGTTAAATAGGATTTTGTAAATCAAAACAAAACTGTCAAATTTCACCTGAAATGTAAAGTATATTTTAGATGTTCAGATGTAATGTGTTCCACATGTGATATATAACTGATTAAATACCCTACCATAATCTGATTTAACAGATGTTTCAAAGGAGTACCTGGCTGTATCTGAGGTATTTTTGAGTGAAATGGCCATGTTTACATGAATGACTGAGAAAAGCTACCCCCAAAAACAAGATTGACAATGTTGTGATCTCATGCAATTGAAATAAAATGATTCACAGCCTCTGCTGTTAATTTGATATCAGAAACATGACTCTCATATTTCCTGCCTTTTACAATGAAGCCATAAACTGTCTTTCACGAAAAAGCACATATTAGTTATAATCCTTCCTAAAACTGCTTCCTCAACCAAACACCCAAACTCAGAGGTACTGAGCTTCAGCTAGATTGCTTCCCAAATCCTAGTTATGTGCTAGATGTTGCAAGAGCCAGATGATAACCACAGGGACTTTGTAAAAAACCCATCACTCTTACCAGCTTTTCTCATACCTCATGCCAGCTCTCAAAATAAAGGCAAGAAGTCAGGAACATGGGAAGGCTGTGAGTGTCAAAATCCAAAAATTGCAGCCCAAAAATCCTGAGGCAGCTGAGTGCCTAGCTCAATAAGAACCTCTATTCATGAACTGCTTTTCATTCCAAAGCAAAAGCTTCCCTGAGCCTCCACTTCTGTGTTGTGTAACAGGGTTATATTTACCCTGAGGAACTTACTTCTAGAAATTAAGCAGACAACACCTTAATCACCTCAAGCATAATTGAAATTATAGAAGAAAATCTGGAAATTAAAAATAAACTAACAACATTAGGGTATTCACAAAAGAAAAAAGCTGTTTGTAAAGCTGTCTTTCTTTTATATACCATTGAAACCCTACCAGCTGTATCGGTCAGGAAGGAAGTGTGAGACTTTTACTGTGTTTTACATGATTTAGAAAGGGCTCACTCTTGCACTCTCTGAAGAAACCCTTCATACATTGATTGTAGGCGATCCAAACAATTCACCCTTCCTGTAGAAAAAATAGAAATCAACGCTAGATCTATGGAATCAGAAGCCTACAAGTAAGACAAGACATCACTCCAACAGTGTGATAAGAGCACAGACAGCCATAACTCCGCATTTTGATCTCTGCTCCTGGAATTACGTTTATTTTGTGTGTTAGTTTTATTCTGATAACAGTTTTATGTAAGACAATGTAATTAAAAACTGTATGTAATACTGAGGTTTGGGAGTTGACTGACACATTTGAGCTTAAAATCATCTGGATTGATTTTTGCCTTTTCTCTGAGAAAGATGTTTTGCTGATAATATGTAAAACATTGTAAATACTCGTCATCTTTTGAAAAAAAAAAAAGAGGAAAAGTTAATTCTTGGGAAGAGCAATGTAAATACCAGTCTTTAGGAGGAAGGCTGTAAAGGAAAGGTAATGCTGAAGAACATAATTTGTATGACCAAGCTCTAGAAATGCTAGCGCTTCAATCAGATTTCCACTCACTGATTGATTATCATTTAGCTTCAGCTAGCTTAATATGGGCTTCTATCCTTGCCAAATCCTGTTTCTACAGACACACTAGTGGAAAAATGCAGCCCTAATTCTGGGTTCAGAATTTGCTGAGGATATCAAGCTCCAAAAACTTAGGCTTTCCTATTAAATTATTATTTTATTGAATTGGAATCTTAGCCAAATGATCAAGTTGTTAAAGCTGAAAAGAATTAGAAAGGACATCTTTTGAAAGGGCTGAATCACAAAAAATAAATAGTCATACGAAACCTTCTGATAACATTTCAGTAGACTCTAAAATGCCAGTGTTAGAACTGAGGAAAGAAGGAACCAAGGGTTATGCAAACAACAGTAAAGTGAGGATGAAAGCAGCTAGAAAAATAATAAAAACATGTATAACTGTTGAAAGAAAGGCGAATTTAATTGCAACAAATACAGAAGCAAGGAAAAACAGAACACTGGTAAAGGAATTGAAAAGATACAAAAAAATATTTAGCTGTGAAGAAGATATCTTTCAGATCTAATACAAAAGGAATCTTTTAATAATTATTTGAACAATAGGGAACTCATAGGAGTCTATAAGAGAATGAACAAAGGCAGGAAAGGGTAAACAAGAAAAATGGGGTAAATACAGTCATGTTAACCTGACATCAGACCTGAAGAAAACAATGGGATGACTGGTATGAGACTCGATTAATAATGAAAGGAGGGAAATATAATTAATGCCAATCAATGTGGTTTTATGGAAAATAGATCTTGTCAAACTAATTTGATATTTTTGTGAGATTACAAGTTGGGTTGATAAGGTAATAATGTTGATACAATATACTTAGACTTGTACAGAACGTTTGATTTCATGCTACAGAACGCATTGGTGTCATGGTTTTATTCCAGCCAGCAAATCAGCACCACACTATCAGCTGCTCTCTCACTCCCCCCACAGTGTGAAAAGGGAAGAATTGGAAACTATGGGTTGAAATAAAGAAAATATAAAAGATAAAGTGCAAGCCACGCATGCAATTAAAAAAACCCCAAGAATTCATTTACCCCTTCCCCTGGGCAGGCAGTTGTTCATTCGTGTCCAGGAAAGCAGGGCTCCATCATGAATCATGGTGACTTGGGGACACAAAGGTCATCATACCTCTTTCCTTCTCCTTTCCCCAGATTCATGTGCTGGTCTGTATGCTACGGGATATCCCAGCCTTGTGCCTTCCCAACTCATTATGCACCCCAGCCTCCTCACTGGTGGTGTGGTATGAGAAGCAGGAGAGACCTTCACTCTGTGTAAGCACTGCTCAGAGTAACTGGGACGTGTCCTTTTTATCAACACTGCTTCCAGCACAAATCCAAAACCTAGTCCCATGATAGTTACTGTGAAGAAAATTATCCCTATTCCAGCCAAAACCAGAACAACTGGTTAAGAGGGATTCAAAATCAACATGGCACACAACAAGTGGATTAAAATTCTCAATCTAACATACCTCAAGATGTAATAATAAATGAGATATGATCATCAAGTATCTCTGTTTCTAATAAGATCCTGTAGGTCATGAGTTTGAGCTGTTATTTCTGAAAACATTTATTGATAATGTTGGGATATTACAGAATGAAACTATTTGGGGCTTTCAGGAGACAAAAAAAAAAAGCAAAGTTAGAAAATACAGAAAACCAAGTTACTGAAGGTGTATCTAATATAAAGCTTAATGTATGTTCTTAGCAGGTGTTGCTCATACTCTCAGCACCCTTGTAGCACACCTTTTTCTCAGGCACAGGAATATACACCAATCACAGCAGGTTGAGATCAGGCACAGGATAAACCCTACAGTCTTTTTCTGCAGCTGACATCTGGGTTGTCTTCTTGGCAGCTTTTAATCATTTTGATATCCTCAGCTACAGGTAGAGGAAAGAGTGAGGGGACTTCAGAAGTGGTTTTGGCCAGATTAATGTGTGGGCAGAGGTAGGTCTTGCTAATCAACAAGAAACCTTTGACACCTCGGATCACATGGAACCCAGGACAGTGTGAACTTCTCCGATGTAGCTCATCTGGGCAGTATGGAGGAGGTAGCTCTCACAGAACATACTAGTTACCAGGCTGTGCTTCTGGAACTCTGTGTCTAGCACCATGCAGCTGAACATCTTGCAAATTTGGGACTGCCTGAGTGGGTACGAGCAATTTTCTTTTTTTTTCTCTCTTGAGGCATCAGAGCTGTCTATGGAATCTGCAGCTCATCCACAAAATGTTGGCATCAGACACTAGAATGACTCTTATGACCCAAATGGGTGGTTTCCCTTAGCAGTAAATTACTTTGAAATGCACAAATCTGAAATTAAAATCACATGGATGGAAATGTGCAGGATGGACATCCTCAGACAGTCAGGTTGATAATGTAACTACTCAAACTCTTTGTTTTAGTATTACATTTGCTCCAAAAGGCAAGATACCTGAAGGAAAGTGAGATCCTGATATCAAAAATCAGATGTCTGCCCGATTACACTAACTACCTATTCTCTTTGAACATTTCTTTAATGTTTGGAAATTTCCTTAGTGTGCTTGCTTCTCAAAGGCTTTATCACCAGAGGCTAGACTTGGGCTGGAGCAGTCCACTTTTGGTATCTTATCTCTTACTACTTCACTGCAATGAATTCATTCAATCTTTGGGGGTTTGACCCTGAAGTGAGGCCTAGAACTAAGAAGGCTGCATTAAAAAATATTTTAAATGTAAATCTATGTTATTGTAGGCTTGAAGCACTGTCACAGATCTGAAAACAACTGACATACATAATAAAAGAATTATTCCTAGCACAGATATTGGCAAAAAAGAGCAACAATTACCTCAAAAGCTGATCATTTGTGTTAAGCACCACAAGCTCCATTTTCAAATATGACTGTAATCATTATTGCTGCTTTACATTTTCAACTCTGCACCCAGAGGTTTTTTCCCTCTCTTCTTTCCTATTCATCCCAGGAAGGAAAACAAGCACTGAGGTCTTTGGCAGGTGGTGATGAGAATGCAATGCATTCTGCCACCCCTGCTGTGTCTGACTGAGGCCATAACAGCCTGAGCTCCCTCAGCAGCCCCTAGAAAGGGAAGCCTTGATGGGGAACCTGGTCATCACTCGGAGAACCCAAATGGGAAACAGCCTGAAGGAGCTTGTGATACCTTTTTTATTATTCCAGACACTTTTTTCCTAAAGGAACCCCACTTGTCTACAGCTTCTTTTGGTATATTCTTCTACTCGTGACAGAAACTGTGCAAGCTCCACTCACCAGGCAAACTCCCCAGGATCAGCTTCGGGCCAGCTTTTCAAAGCATGCTGTTGTGTTGCCTTATCAGAGCCTTTACTGGGTAAAACAAAGGGATTATCTGTGGGATTTCGTCAGTCTTTTAGACTTTCTGACGTGACAAAGAGCAATTTTTTCATTCATTTAAACTCCCCACAGTTCAGGTAGCTCTTCTAAGTGCCTCAGACTCTTATGCCTTGCATGACCGTGGTTGGCATCTTTTATCTATTTTACCATGCTGACTGGAATCTCTAGTTGATCTTGAGACCAGTGGTTATGGGAGATCTCTGTTCAGACCATTTCCCCAGACACAGTATCATTGTGGTACCAAGCAGGGAAAGGGCAGGGAGCATTTAAGGTAAGCTTTTTGCATTAGCAGTATGTCACTTCAGTTGCTGGAGTCAGACAGTGAGAGAGAAAAGGCTTTAGATGAGAGCAGATGAATTAATCTGCCTGCAACCTTTACTGAGCAGCAGACAAATGTGTCTATTTTACCTTATCCCTGTATGACATAGTGTTTCTAATGAAGACACTGCATTTTTGGAACTGCTACAGATGAAGAGTGATGTGCCAGTTCTCCCTACTTGAAATACCCTGCAATCTTTTACATTTGAGATTTCTGGAATCCTGGACATAGTTTTGTTTTTCTGGGAAATTCCCAGATCAGTCAGTTATAAAGATACTGTTTCATTAATGTGTACTTCTCCAGAAATGGAAAAAACATCTAGAACTTTTGTTCATTTTAAGATTTAACTACATTATCTTTGAAAAATTCCCTGTGATGACAGGCTGATGGATTGGTACAGCAAATCTGAGGACTGTAGGAGGTCACCAGGATTAGGCATTTTCTATTCTATTCTAATACTCTACCCCATAGCTTGAAACATTGGTAAGTTTGTTTTGCTTGGAGGAACTGTCAAGACCTGTTTGTCTCTGTTTATATCTTGGAGGGTTTCTGAGGGTGTTCTTTGTCTCTGGAATCTCTGTTTCAAAGGGGCACTGCAAGTCTCTATTTGCAAGTATTTGAACCTACACTGGGTTGCTTTAACATCCTCTCAGATATTGCATGGCGAAAACTTGGGCAAGAAAAGACAATCCTGATATCACGCTGTCATCAGAAAAATGTAAGTAAAATGTTTGAGAGTGTAAAATTGAAGTTTCAGTGAACAACTTAATGGCTCTATGGCCTCCACAGGCACCATGTGCTGGCCTGCTCTGTGTAATGCAGAAGCCTACAGTTGGCAGGGAGAAAATAAGGAAAATGAGAAATGAGTGTTTTGACTACAGAATTAGAGAGGAGGCACAGGGAACAAAAAAATGGAAGCAATGGATAACTGAGAGGGTTGCCATGTTACTGTCTTGATTTTACATCTAAACATCTAGTTTTAATGATGCCTCTATCTCACCTACATGTAGGTAGGAATGGGCAGCCCTTGCTGGCTGTCTAAAGAGATCCTTGCCCTGTATAATATAAATATGGATATTTTTTGGCAGCTGAACAGTCAGAAGTTATCATAACCTCAGATGTAATAATAGTGTGGGTGTGGGTATCTGTGTTATTTGAAAAAATAATATATGGCCACTGATGGATAGTAGAGCAATATATCTGATAAAGAAGGCAAAGATCAAGTTGCGTAAAATGAATGCTTTAATGAACATACTATGAATATATTAGATGTTATCAGAAATGCAGAATATTCTGAGTTGGAAGGGACCCACAAGGATCATGAGGTCCAGTTCATAAATGAATGGCCTGTACCAGGATCAAACCCATGACTTTGCGTTATTTAGCACCATGTTCAGACCAATGTATGTGAGCAGACCACCACAGTATTTACAATTGCCATTTTGGATTTTAGCTCACCATAAATTATGCCCTTAACTTCTCCTTATTTCTTCATTTGCTGAATCTTTTAAGTACTATACACAATTAACATTGCTTTCTGTGGAGCTGGGGTGAAACAGCAGTCAAGTAATTTTTAATTTTGGCAAAACTCATTTCTGAAACAGTACATTTTCTCTGTTGGCACTTGGCATCCTCATGCTAACTGCTTCTGGCATGAGACTTCTCTTGCTGACCTTCGGCAAACACCAGTGCCAAGACACGCTTGCGTTACATTGTGCCTTTCGTCTCAGTGCTGTAAAAGCTGTATGACTGAGGCGGCAAAGAGAAAGGGAAGAAAAAGTATTTTGTAATAACAGATAAAGAGATGATAATGTCAAAGAAAGATTAACATCAGAAGAGAAGTAGGCACAGATAAGAATAACAACAGAGGCCACTGAACCAAAACTTTTAAGAATTATTCAGTGGCTTGTCGGTTCAGAAATATATTTCATTTTCTCGTGGAAAGTGACTTTGAAATATTTTTTGTAAAGCAGCCTGTTGAGTTATACCACATAATTTTTTATTTTTTTGGGAGTGGACAAGAGTACTGTTTGAATCAACAGGAAAAGATATTTCTGCAAGAGGGAAGAAGGGTTGCAACAAAGAGCAGCAAAACCTATAGAAATGCACTGGGTAAAGAAAGTTAACAGGACTGATTCAAGGACATGGTCTACATGTAATTTTAATGCTCTCAGCACTTATGTGGTAGTGCTTTTTAAGCAATTAAGAGATCTGAGGAAAAGAAAAGCACTTAATTATCAGTCCCATAAACCAATAGATGTGAAGCCATGCTGTTGTCTGCCTTCTTGTGAGAATACAAAGAATAGATAACAAATAACAAAGAATAAATAACCACCACTGGAGAAACCTGATCAACTAGCTGCACTGATCAGGGATCAGCTGGGGAAGGTCCCTGCTGAGGAAACACAATTTTTCTAGATTTGAAAGTCTGGATGAAGCCTTTTTTCCTATAGGTCAAATCTTAATATCTCAGCAACAATATTTTTCTGCACACACCTATGTAAAACAATTATTTCTTATCTCTATTAAAAATATTGAAATTTCTCTCATTTCAACCAAATATGTCCATATGGTTTCTCTACATCTATTAATAATATTTGTGTCGCATATCCTCCAAGTGGTTTGTACACATTGATTAGTAACTACTAAAATTGTTTACTCCTAAAATTATGTCTTTAAAAAGGCTCTGAAAATACAACCACCACATGAAAAAAAAATTAATATAGAACAATTTTCAAAACATCTTTTGCAATTAAAAATTGTGTGTTGAAACAGATACATCTTAGAATAAATACATTGATACATTCAATAAATACTAGGCAATCATCCATGATGTAGCTAGCAATCAGAGGAAAATTTAGTCATATCGTAGTTATTCCAATTGCTTAGTAAGATGTTTGCAAGTTGTTGGGTTAAGATAAATGCTGCTGATGTGCACTGGAAAATTGCTCTTTTACCAGTTGAAGAAGAAAACAACTCTGCAGAGTGCTCTCCAAGAATGAATTTTCTCAAAGGTCATGTGTAGCTGACTAAAGTTGCAACACAGACAAATCTGTGACTGGTTAGTTGCTCTTGCACTGTGATGTCTAAATCCTGTCTTCGAAAGGTTCAGTTTATTTGTTGATACTAATAGTTGTCACATAAACTTTATCGTGAGTAGATGAGACCTTCTTTGGTCAAATGTTCTTAGGCCAGCTGCTTAGCCTGTCATATTCTAAAGGCATCAACCTCATTTTGTCCTGTCAGAGTTCACTTCCAGTGTAAGCTGTGGGATAACCCTATACTTGTACTTTAAATGTTTGTCATTACCTTGTCATGGTTATAATTTCTGAAATTATTTGGGGTGGTTTTTTATTCTAAATGTCTTCATTGTAAAGTGTGTGAAAAATAGGTTCTGATTAGATTTTTTTTTTCTTTATTTCTGCCTCCTGTGGTAGTACAGTTTTTGCCATCACAGGACAATTATTTTCTGGTCAGAAACTCTTACCTCCTTCACATTCTATTTAACTTGAAAACCAGCTGGGACTTCAGACTTGTTCTTAAGTTCAGCATCTTGTCATATACTTGAGTACACTTTGATTGATACAGATACAAGGTTCATGTAACCATACAAGAAAAAACATTATAGACTTGTGGAGAGGCAATTGTCATCAGCAAGCTGATGTACCTGGTCTGAGATGAATTTCCAGATCAAAATGTGTATTTTCTTTTTGCTTTTTGACAGAGAGTAGTGCTTGACAGGTTTCTGGTTCTTCAGAAGTCTCTTGATGGCTGGAAGAAGTGACAGCCCTCAGATCGGAATGGCGTGCAACAGGCTACTGTGTTCTTGTACAAATCAAAGCACCCTTTCAAACTTGAACCCTCTTTTCTGAGTTGAGAAGAGTAGATGGGAAAAATGGTTGTTAAACTTTAAGTAGCACAGATGGCTGTTAAATATTCAGGTTAGGATGCACTGTGCAAGAGTCTTAGGATGATAAAATTGGTCTCAATATCTTTAGGGAGATAGCAAGAAGGAAAACAGGGTTTTGTGTGTTCGGAAATACATTGTTAGTAACATAATCACTTTCTCAGATATTTCTTTGACAACTTTGAAAGGATCAAATACTGTGAAGACTTTCTCACTTGCAATATCCCATTTAGTCAAAAGACAGGCAATTTTTTTTAAATCATCAACAATTTTAAGATAAAATAGTTGCCTTTTCCCAGGGTGCAAAATAGCAAATTTTTTTCTAGTTAAAAAAAAAAAAAGTTTTATCAACTTTTTTTTTTTTAATATTGGTGAAAAATAACCTAGTATTTCCTGCCATCTATAAAAGAATTTTCAATAGCTGCTGAATTATTTTCAACTAACATATCTTAACCCATTACAAACACTGATAAACCTACTACATACTCTATTTTTATTAGATAAATAGTAAGTGTTGCTTTTAGTTCTTTGCAACTGTGTTATTTTGATCAAGAGAACATGTCAAAATGTACATGCTACATACATAGTTTGGGGTTTGTGAATGGGATGTCACAAAATGAACCAATCACCCTTGGCTTCAGCTGCTGCTACTTCTTGTTCCATGCCTCCCCAAAGGAGCCTTGTAGCCTGCAGGTCAAGAATTGGGGGGATCTGTCCCAGGGTCCAGCCTTAAGAAGCACCAGTATAGGACTTTTACCCTGTTTTATGCCATATGGATGTTGTTGGATTGTCACAGAGTACATTAGCTAGCTCTATGCAGGGCAAGAAAAGTTAAATCAGACAGAAGTAACATTATTGATGGAGAAAAAAAAAAGAAAATTTGTGTGCTCGTAATACAGGGATGCATGCAATCCTGCTTGCAGAGACTCTATCTATGGTAAAAGATACCCAAGTAAAAGTAATTCAGTGGGGAAGTGAATATTTTAATCATCCTGGCATGAATCTGGGATGATATCCGACTCAATATTGAAACATTTTTCTTTAGGGATTTTGCAGTGTTCTTTTTTAATGCAGGACTTCCTTCCTACTTATTGAGACTAGTTGCAGCACTCCAGTCTGGGTTCTGACTGGTGAGAAACTGAAATTAATTGGAGTGTATTGTAGTGGTTTGAATTAAGAATTAATAATATTTGAATAAAGTTTTAGGATCAGCTCAGATATGAACTTGCTGACAGAGATGGAATATTCACTTGGCTGTTGTCTCTTCTTTATCTGGCTACAAAAGGAAGCAATTTAGTGAGATGTGGGGTAAATTTGCCCATCTAAATTAAGTAAACACATTCTAATTTGGGTACATGTGCAACAGGTCAGGTCTTTCTTCCTGTTTCTGATGATAAGCATGGAATAAAGAGGGCAAAGCAACTGTATGAAGGACTCTATCAAATAATCTGATTATATCAAAGGTTGGGTTTTTTGAGTTATATAAAGGATTGGCTGAACAAATCTTGCGTGGTGAATTAGTCTCTTATGGCAGTGTGCAGTACCTTTTCAAAAAATATCTTTTTTATTACTTCTTTATTACTTCTTTAAAAAGGTTTAATTACCTGATATGAGCGTCAAGAAATGATCATTTGGATTATTCGTATTTCTTCCAAGAAAGGTTGCAATTTGGTTTAAGGCATGCAAAAAAAAAGGGAAGTCATTCATTGATATGGTCATGCATGAGAACGTAATGCTTGAATTTTTTTTTCTAAAATTATGAATAGCGAATTATCATCTCTGCTTTTCAGAGCCCAAGGAAAATGTTTTGAGATTTTCTGAATTTTGTTTTCGGAACTGTGAAGATAATTAGCAAGCAAGCATTCTGGTAGTTCATAATATATCAGCAAGAACTGTGGTTTATGACTTCTGTGCTATTTTCTCTCAAAGTACCTCAGCTCTTTAGGATATATTATTGGGGATCAAGTCCACCTCATTATAATGTGTGGGCTTTGTTTTTTTGTGATGATTTGTACCTATCACATTATATATAACACAGTCTCCTTCTATCTCAGAGTATCTTTAGTAATTACATTTGACCAACTTCCTGAAGGTCTCTCAAAATCTACGACTTAAATGGTAAATGCTGTCATTACTGAGGAGCAGTAGTTAACAATTTCTCTAGTTGAAATTATAAATACAAATTAGTATGATTTTTTTTTTTTAATGTGAGACAAAAGAGGGTGTACCATCATAATTTTTTCTCACTAGCTTTTAACAGATTTCTGGGGACCTGGGGCACTGGGTGGGAAGCTGAAAAAAGCGAAAATGTCAGTTTTTACATACAGAATTCCCCGAGTCAAAACTGATTCAGATGTCTTATACTCATCTCCCCAGGTGAGAGGAGATTTTCTCCACCAAAGTGTCAAAAGCACTGAAAAGAGCTAATTTTACTGGGTTTGCTTTATGTGTGAGACAAAATGTTCCACATCGCCCTGTTTAGCAGTACTGAGACAATGCCCATCTGTTCTAGCAATGGGGATCTCTCTGATGGAATGTCTCCCCTTGTTCAACATACATAAACATCATGTGGAGGTTGAGTTCTTATTGTGACTGGTAAACAATAAGATTTTAAAAGGTCTGAGGATAAGATTAAAATGATGTTATAATAGCAAAGTTTCATTTAAACAATTCTGATTTCCTGAGAGGGTTCTCAATATAATAATCTTCTGTGATACAAACCCTAACTGAGACTATAGAGTAAAGTTGTTATTGCTCAAATATTACTTTCTAATTAGCCAACACGAACAACTAGGAAATGCGTCAGGTAACTTTAATCTCTCTGCCTGGCTACACACTGTTCATTTTTTATGCCAGGAAATACGTACTGATATTTTAAAACAGATCTCTGTATGCTAATTTTCTTATTTCCCCATCTGAAAGACTATAGCTTCCTGACTCTTAATTCCCTTTGACAGTGAATGTTTTTGTTTTTTATTCACCTCAAAATAATGTATTGTTACGAAGGGGTTTATAATAAACAGAATCTAGGAAGAAACTATGATGTTGATCAGTTTTGACAACTAAAAATGCATTATTAATGGAATAATAACATTGGAAGCATCTTGAAAAGAAGCTGATTTTGAGGAGTTTATTTTTCTCTTCAGACTGAGATTCATTCTTCTAGTTTAGAGATACTTCTGGGTGGACAGGTCATTACAGAGAAGAATGCCAAAATTATTGCATGTTAGAAAGCCTTGTGATGATGCCTGTCAAATATAGAATGATAGGTACACTTAAAATAAAGTCAGATACATTATTCCCATTAAAATCCACTTTTACAATATCTGGTTTGACATATAGAATAGATATTTTAAGTGGGTATATATGTCAGAAAGTGAAATTGCCTTAACTGCTTGATTTTACTTAATGGCTGTTGATGAAAGATACCATTTCTTTTTCCTCTATGCACAGTCACATATGAATATAAATACTGGAACAGATATTTGAATAACAATGCAGCTCAGTGCATCTCTCTGGCATTTTTGCTATTGAAGTAAATGTAAAGCTAAACCTTGAAGTGAAACTACATGTTAATTCATTCTCTGTAGCTGTAGCAGAGGACAAGCAGTAATATAAATTTGCAATGTGCTTACTCATACATTTACGGTATATTATCCTTGATATTATTTGCATACACAACATAGTATTTAAACATCATATTTTAAGTCCTGGTGAATTCTAAGCCACAGTTGTTAAACAATTCACTAAAAATATTTACGCCAATAGCCAAATTATGATGTCTTACTGGCTGTTCTCTAGGAAGACCAGTTTGCCATCATTATTGGATTTTATATTAATTATAGTATGTACTTTATTGAATTTGCTGAAGTGCTTTACTGGATATTCTCCAAACTCTAACAGCCAAATGAAATTATATGAAAAGGATCAGCTGTATTTAAGGGTATGTGAAAGTGCTTTAGAGACTGGTTATAATTAAAGAGGTTGTAAACCAACACACAGAGTGCAAATGTCACTGCATAGCCATCTTTTCCTTAACTTACATAATTGGAAGAAATTCAACAAGAATGACTCAGTGAAATATGAGAGCTTGATAAATAGTACACCCAAACCCTCTAATAAACATCTTTGCAGTTTTAAGCAATAGAAAGTGATGTCTTTCACATTTGTCACAAAATAACCATGCACGAAATGTTTCCCTAAGTGCACTTAACATTTCACGTTGGATAAGAATTAACAAATTAAATAGACTAAAAGTTATGAGGATGAGAAAGATGAGAAAGTATAATTTACCCTCTTCCTTTAAGGCTCCTAACTTCTTTATGTGCCCTAATGAGTAAGAGTGTATTTAAAAAAAAGGAATGACAGTCATACATCATTGCTGCTCTATCCAGCATCTCGTACTGCTGAGGGATGAACAGGATGGATGAATTTCCTAAGAGGAGATGGGATAGCCAGTGGAGAAAGCAGATTGCCAGGAGGGACAGACTTCAGGATGGGGGATCCTAGCAGAAAAATAAAGTATAAACTTTAAATTTGAGAGTTAATTCACACAAACTTTTAGGAAAGACTACTTGAACTGAACCTACCCAGACCTTATCTTTATCACTGAGTTACTTCAAAGGCAAATACCTGCTTTTCTATTTGATATGTATGTAAGTTAGAGAAGTTTTAACCCTTTTCTGCTGAAGTCTTCTAGTATCATTAAACCCGCATGGTCTAATTGAAAGCACATATTATTTTAACAATTTAACTTTAAAAAAAAAAAAAAAAACCCACATAAAATTCTAGTGTATTTTTCGGGAAAACCAAAAGAATTATTGTGGGAAAAAAGTCAGTTCAAGGTATATTCCAGTTTATTTTTTTAATTAAGATTTGGATGTATTTTCTTCAAAAAGAATTCATTCATTATCCCTTTTAAAGAACGTATTTTATGATATCATAAACTTATGCTTTCTCAACTGAATTAAAATCAAGATTCTTTTGTTCTTCTGTGTTATGGCAAGAAAAAGAAATCAGATTTAACGAGTTGTACTCTCACACTATACCAGCAAAGCCTGGGCACAAAATATTCTACCTACTGGTAGAAATGACCTTCCACAGTTGTAACTATGAATATCTGAAGACAATTTACAGGTTCAACCAGTTGAAAATAAAATAAAATAAAATAAAATAAATAAAATAAAATAAAATAAAATAAAATAAAATAAAATAAAATATCTGTGACTCTTGTCTGCAAGAGGAAGTAAAGGCTTGGGTCCATACATTAATTAAAAAAATACTCACTTAGGTGATGTCAAGTAATGAATACAGTGGTTTGTTAGAGAAAGAGTTTTAACATGAATGTTACAATTAAGAAACACGGACTATTTAATATTTTGAAAAGTACAATTATTGTTTAAATAATAATAATAATATTGCTAAAATTTTGGGTTCCTCATTACATAAGCAACATTTAATATTCATAGAATGCACTTATAGATGAGATGACAAGAAGATTATTCAGTATCTACACTTATCCTTCTCTACTTAGAGGTGATTTCAATAAATATCTTATTTATATTCATTCTTAAAGCTTCATTTCCATTGTATCACCAAGAAAAGCTGGAGTAAAATTTCAGAAATTTTCATAGAAACATTTAGGTTGGAATAGACCTTTCACATCATCAAATCTAACCATTAACCCAGCACAGCCAAGTCTACCACTAAACGATTTTATTGCCAACTCTACACGACTTTTAAATACCTCCAGGGATGGTGACTCGACCATTTCCCTGGGTAGCCTGGTTGACAACAACTTTGATGAAGAAATTTTTCCTAATATACAATCTAACCCACCCTTCCCTGGCTCAACACATTCAATAAAGGAGAGAGGTTTTCCTTAGCTCTTCTTTTTGTGCTGATTTATTCACAGAAATATTTTTAATGTCTTTTACAGCAGCGTGCGGGACAAATTCTAGGTGAGATTTGGCTTTCTAATTTTCTCCCTGTGCAACGTCAAAACATCCCTGTAATCCTCCTGAGCTGCCTGCCCCTTCTTCCAAATGTGACAAACTCTTTTTTTCCCTGAGTTCTAGTCAAGGTTTGTTCAGCCAGGCTGTTCTTCTTTCCCCATGGCTCATCTTTCAGCACACAGGGACAGACTACTCCTGCACCTTTATGAGTTTCTTTCTGAGGAATGCACAATCATCCAGGATTCTTGCTTTTCAGGACTGCTTCCCAAAGGACTCTCCAAACCAGTTTTCCAAATAGACCGAAGTCTACACTCTGGAAGGTTTTGCTTGCACCCCTCCTTACTTCTGCAAGAATCAAACCCTCTATCATTTCATAATCACTGTGCCCAAGGCAGGCTCCAATAATTTTGTCACCCACAAGTCCTTCTCTGCTCTAAAACGATGGGTCTCTTTCCCTAGCTGACTCTTTCACCACCTGTGTGAGGATGTTTTCTTCTGGACAATCCAGGAACCTCCTAGATTTTTTCCTCTGTGCTGTATTTCATTTCTAGTAAGTTGTCTGAGTATACATATATTTCACTAATATACTGCTGTAGAAAATGTAAAACCATTTTCCTGAATGCATGCGGGTCAGATTACTGTATGTCCAGCTACCAGTTTCCATACACATCACCCCACTTGTCTGTGCCAATTCTAGTGTTCAAACAAATAAGCAAATCCCTGTGAGCAATCCCATGGGCTGAAAATTTGGCCTTAAATGAATACATTGTGAATAATAAGCTCCATGAAGTATTTATATTTCTTTAACCAATAACGAATAATGACAAGTTTCATATTATGTTCCTTTTATTTGGAAAAGACTCACAATCCAGTTCA
This sequence comes from Brachypodius melanocephalos, assembly GCA_013398615.1. Lineage (NCBI taxonomy): Eukaryota > Metazoa > Chordata > Aves > Passeriformes > Pycnonotidae > Brachypodius > Brachypodius melanocephalos. Next base: position 5,275,671 of record VZSR01001854.1, read on the forward strand.
TTTTCCTCATTTGAAAAATGTTAAATAGCCAATGAATTTGATCACTTTTGACCATACCTAATATCAAACAGACATAAACATCATTAAGGAACAAAAGCACAAATCTAGAGATATGAATTCTATTTTTGGTTCTACACAGGCTTCTTGTGTGACCAAGAGGGAATTTAGATTTGTAAGGACTGAGTTTAAATACCTCTGTTGTATAATTTCTTTACTTAATTAGTGATAATACTCTTTTGTAGTTTCACAGGGTTACTATTTAGGTTCCTTAAAGAGATTTTGTAAATTATTTTGACTTTTGCAGTTGAATTTTTTTTAAAACATGAATTTGAAAATTAAAAACATGCAGCAAAACCCAAACTGTGTGACATTAAAGTATTACAGCAAATCTAAAATATTAATAAAGCAGGCTTCTGTAACTTATACCAAAAGCAATAAACAAAAGTAAATGTTTTCTTATTATGTTAGTGGGACATGTTGCACGATTCACTTGCCAGTTTATCACATCTTGCTTAAGAAGATATCATAAACAACGCTCCCTCTGCAAGTTTTCTATCTCCTTAGCCCCTCTTTCAGCATGTTGTCTTTTGCTCTATGCAATGCATATGCATATCCATACAAAAATATGTTAATATATATATATAGAGATTTCGTTAAGAAAAATAAGTTGAGAAAACATAAATATTTAACTGATACTGGGAAAACAAAAAGTTGTCTATGCAGTCTTAATTCTGCCACACCTTTCCAGCAAATTATAAGGGACTTGAATTTCAAGGCCATCTTCCTTTCTTAAGAATAAAATATAAAAGCATATTATTTTTTTCTACTGAGGCAAATATAGAGAACCACACAGTACTTAATACAAGCACACATTTAAACTGTAGTTTCAAAATACATCACAGATTAAATACAAAAGTGCAGAAATATTTTTGCTAGCCTATTTTATTGATTTCTGCAATTAGATAGAAGTCTTCTCCCCAGCTTAGTCTAAGGAACTCAATATTGGTTGTTATCAAAATTTATGTAGCAGTAGTTTAAATTATTAGAGGACCTGTTGAGAAAATAGAATCTTAATAAATATTGGCTATTCTGATTCTACCCTAGGTGTTTTTTACCCTACTGAGATTGTAAAATAATTTAAAAACTGCTCTATGACGTTTGTGAGCAAGTAGAGTAAGTATACCCAGTTGAATATTGAATTTATTGAACTTCACAACCATGGCATGGGGAAAAGGTTGAGGATGTTTGAATTGTGATGGGAGTTCAACTAACAAACCATATTCAACCAGTCAAATGGTGCCATCCAAGTCTGCCTTCCTAGAAGAGGAGTGTGCATGAATCATCACAAAAAAAAACCCCAAAAGCCAAGCAGTTGAAAATGAAAAAGACAAAAAAATGCAGAAGATACATTTTAGTCACAGAAACATTGCATGAATAAATAAGTTACATGCAGCATTTGTGCACTGAAACCTTTTCCATATCTGAGTGCTTCTTTTGTCCTCCACTAATCCACATCTCTAAGGATTTATTTCCACATTTGAAGCATACAAGGAAATTCTAACAGCTACCATCTTTCACTTTCAACCTGTTGCATGAATAATCCTTCTGTGCCTTTAAATCTGACATTTCCTTCTAGTATCATACTGGTCTGAAGTCCATCCTGGGCAAGGTTTAAGCCATGACCCAGTAAAAGTTTTCCTGTGCATGTACACAGGACAGTTTTAAAATCTGAATGCCACACTGCTCTTCTGGGGTTACAAACAAGAGCTATTTACAGGTGAGGAGGGAATACCTCCCCCTTCCTACATGCAACTGGAGCTCACTTCTTCCCCTGAGAGGGAAGAGTGAAAGAGATAATATTGCAATGCTTTTCAGTAGAGAAAACTGGTTTTGGAAGTGCATCTTTGCATGTTTGGGAGAGAAAGAGAGAGAAAAGTAAAAAGAGAGAAGGAGAGAGAGAGAAAGAGAGAGAGAGAGAAAGAGAGAAAGAGAGAGAGAGAGAAAGAAAGAAAGAGAGAAAGAAAGAAAGAAAGAAAGAAAGAAAGAAAGAAAGAAAGAAAGAAAGAAAGAAAGAAAGAAAGAAAAGAAGTGAGAAAGGAAGAAATACCAGAAAATATAATAGATAAGTATGTAAGAAATGTAAAGGTAATGCTGAAGTCAATGTTTTCTAAGCTTGTCTATGTAAAGCATGCAGAATTTCAGAGATAAGACTAGTTCACTGCTGTTGATCAGATAAATGTTGCAATTGACCTAGTTAGAGGAAAGACGAATTGTCAGGCAATTCCTAACTCCATTAATGGGTTAATAATTTTAGTATGCTATTCTTTTTTGAAAAGGCTTATTTAAATGTTTATCAGTTGTGCAAAGTGGAGCAGCACTGGAGATTCGCAAGGGAGAACTGATCATTGCCTATGCATGGAAGCGTTGTAGGAAGATTAAAATAACATTGAGTATATTCTGTAAATGAAGGAGAGAACTAAAAGAAGCCTCCAGAGTCCATTATAAATTTTAATAATACATCAAGGTAATGTAACTGAATAACCGATCTCTGAGGGAAGAAACACAACATTTGGCTAATATTACAATTTAAATTATGAAAACAAAAAGAGCTTTTAGTTAATCTTGTCTTTCTGCTTTTATTCTTGAGGCTCTTTTTTATTTTCCCTGAATCCAAAACACCATGTAAACAAATAAAAGTACGGGAGAAAATAAACAGTTTGGCATCTCAGTAGATTAATTAATGCGCTTCAGCCTTGGCACCAGTAGGCGAAAATTATGTGCATAAATAATATCACTAATTAAAAAGATGCAGATTAACATGCAAATAATGTTAATGAGGATCTGCAATTCCAGAGTGGATTCGCATAACATCAACAATTTAATGGGTTGGAAGGCTTGTGTTTGCATTACATTAATAAATTTCAAAGACCTTGCATAAAAAAGTTCTGTTGGAGCCTCTGTTTCCCACTTGTGAGTTGTAAATTCTGTGGGCAGTAGCAAACGCTCATCGGCAGATGCCAAAGTCATTATCTCAAAGACTGTTGAGATGGTGCCATGTGCCAGTGTGACCAGCTGTTGGGAACTGGGCAGTAGGCACTGCACTGTGCCAATTATTCATATTATTTGGGTAGTCTTGATATTTATTTAAACTGATTAATATTTTGTGCTCTGCATCTTGATCTGGAGGGAAATCATTTTAAGCAAGCAAAGTTTTAAAAAAATCTTATTAGCCTTTGATGTGTCATGGATGGTTGAATGCATAATGGAATTGATTAAGCAGACATAATTTCTAACCATGGGCAAAAACAATATAAGATGTCTTTAATGATGTCATATAATGTTGAGATAAAATATAACAGGACCAAACTCCAAATGAATCGTAATAATCCAGATTTTACTGAAAAATGAGAACCATTACACTGAAGTATCCTTTTTTTTTCTCCTGAATTGAGGAATACTCCTCTGAGGACACTACTTACAGAAAGAGCAAAGGTTAAGAAAGATTAGAGAAAACTCGTTTTCGAATGCCATGTAACTCTTCATAATTTTCTTTCCTATTCCATGATAATCATTATCTGTTCCACACCCAGTCATTCTACTGTGGCTTTGAGATCCCACAACACATGGGGCAAAGCAATTTCCTGAAGACAGACCCTTACAACATGCTAGAATTGTCCATCTGTGTAAGCTCTGTCGGAATGATTCAGCAATTTGAGTTCCCTCTCGTGTAGGTTCAATAAGGCTAATAACTGCAAAAAGTGGTAGAAAGCAGGAGCAAAACTTTCACGAATTCAAAATGTTTCTTCACTCACCTAAGACTTAACAAATAAAGACAAGAAGTCTAAATTTGTATTTATACCTTTTCTACCTCTCAAAGTAGTATCTAGACACTAATATTGTTGTCAGCTAAGAAAAATCTGTAGGGTGCTTTAAAGGTGAACAGACAGAATAAACCCTTCTGCAAGTCATAAAAAAGAGTTGTTTAATGGGTGCTATGTAAATACATGGTATTTAGCTTTCAGAATACTCTTGGAACAAAGGAGTATTTTTCAAATCCAAATCAGTATATGGAAAAGTTAGGCATGTGTACTTACACATTGATAAAAGAATCTGTACGCATAGATTTAAATTGTTATACAGCTATAAAATAACACTATTTTGGCTGTAGATATTGTGTTGATGAACACTAGTTTTTTTAATATCTGCTGATATACTCAATTAAATAATCAATATAATGCTCAAGGTCAACTGATAGTTATCCAAACTGATATTCAAATAAAACATTGTTAGAAAGATTGTTAAAATTACTTTTACTATGTTTACAGACTGATCAAATACAAATAAAACTAAAGCCCTCAAAAAGGCTGAGCAGTATCATGAACATTTGACAGATGTTTGAGGAATTCAGTTTGCTTTCCAGGGAAAAGGGAAAAAACACACCTTTGAAAGATTCAAAGTTGTGAAACTGAGAAGTCTGTACTTTGGTTGTTTGAAAACTGCATGAAATGAAAATGAGAATACTGGAAAATAATAACCCACGCCTTCCTTGTCTTTCAATCTTATCTGGTAAAGCTGCAAGACATTGGGTACTAATGCATATGGCTGCTTCCCAAGCAACCTTTATCCCCTAACACCCTCAGACAGAAACTAGACTTAACATACTCACTTGTGCAACTTTGAAGCAAACGAGCAAAACAGAGGGAGTCCCAATAATATTTCTTTAATCTGAGGTGCTTTCTTTCTTTTCTCTTTACTACTGCTCTCAGTGGAGCAAGTACTCCACTTAGTTAATAGCTCAATTGCTTAAGGGACATGCCTCGATGCTTCCCAAGAAAGATTTAGTGTAACAGTGTGAATAAAGTTGAGTCTTCCTGAAGTTATTTGCCCCTTGTTCTTTGTTTTTAGAATGTCCCAGGCTACTACAAGGTGCCACTTAAGTTGTGACTCTTTTAAGGTTCTTTCATGCTATACATGCCATGTCCTAACATGGCAAACAGACCAGGACTTGGGCTGCTGGAAATTTTGGAACCACTGGTGAGACTTTTTTTTCCTTTTTTTTTTTTTCCTTCGAAATTGCTGTCTTAACTGACACCCTCAGAGCAGATGCACCACACTCCAGCTTTTATCAGTTCACTTTTCCTATAACCTATTTAAACTACCTCCCCAACCCCCTATTAAGTGTGATTCAAATTCCCCTGTATTACCCAGGAGTAAGTACTTTCTCACCAACATATACAGATTTTTTCCATTTTCTGCTTTACTGATATTTACTGATATTTATTATGTTAATGTCTATGTCCTCTTGGACTCTAAAAAGAATTACATAGAAAACCAATGGTGAAATTTGTGTCTGCTCAGCTATAAAAATATCACTTTAAATATGTTATATGTGTTTGTAATTCCATGGTCACAGAAACAAACACCATTACTTTTACTGAAGGAATATCAAAATAGCCAAGACAAGGTCAGATGTCAGGAAACGGTAAAATGCAAATACAGTGAAGCCTTATCTCTGCCACTTCAATTATGATCTTTTTGTTATTTCTGCTCTGTAATTAAAATACTTACATATCCGTAATGTAAATAGAATATTAATAGTCTGGCATAAGTCTGAGAATAACAGTCTTTACTGCAGTCAAACTAATTGCAAAGACACATGGAATGAGTATTCCATGCAGTCTTCCACTATTTTAATGAAAATAACACAACTGTTTAAGTGTTAATAGCTTCATAATAGGTGATCATCTTATTGCTCCATTGCAAGGGTAATAATACTTAAGCAACAAGAATAAATCCATAAAATGGGAAATATTTATCCCTAAAAAATTAACCCTTGTTATATATCCAGATTAAAGTCCCTGTTCAAGCCATGCCATTGAATGGATAAAAAGGTAGGTCTAAACAATTTTTCTCCTGCTCATAGGGCAGAGTTGGTTCATAGATGACTGAAATATGAATCAAGTATCATAAACAGGTGCTTGAATTTATCTAGGTAGGTCTGGCTTCCTGTTGTCCGGTCCACTGGACAAGGACTGCAACATTTGGATTTCTGCACTCATTCTGCTTGTGCTACATAATTACTCAGAGCAGTGGTTGAAGAAATACAAAAGACTCTTACAGTATTGAGTAATAAATAAATAAATGAAAAGTATCAGTGTTGATAGATGTAAAGTAATGTGGCTAAATGAAAATTTTATTTTTTCTATACCTGCATTCTTCTAGGCTCTAAGACAGATATTGCCACTCTGGAAAGATGCATACATGTCAATCTCTAGAACTTCAGCCTAAACATTCAGCAGCAGTTAAAAAGGCAAATCTGAGTTTTAGGAAAGAAAGTGAAACCAAAGACATAAACACAACACCAAGAAAATGCATTTTGAAACCATGTCTTGAGTCATTTGCACAGCTCCAGTCATCCAGTTTCAAAATAGTCATAAGAAAACTAGAGAAGGTAAAGAGCAGGCAGAAGTACCATAATTCCTGTAACATGAGACACAAAATAGAATAAAGTATGGTTCAGATGGCTAAGGTGAGGTTTGAGAATGTTATAATCCTGAAAGTTGTGAAGATAATGAATAAGTCATTCCCTAGCTCTGATAAGCACAAGACATGGCCATGATAGAGTTGCCAGTAAAATTAACAGAGAGCTAAGTGAAGAAAGGTTTTTTGTACCACATGAAATGATGCAGTGGAATCACTTGTATTTATACAAAAGTATAAATGGTTTCTGAATGATTCAGCACACTGCTAAGGGACAGGGCCATCTCAACTGTGAAGCCTGACAGTCTACACAAAGAACCCTGCTCTAAAATATTAACACTTAAGCAATTTTTCCAGCTTGGAAGTTATGCCAGGCAAATTGAATTTATTTGCCTGATACCCTCTGATCTTTGTATGTGCTACTGACCACTCTTCAAGGAAAACAAGAAAAAAACCCATCCTTGGTCATGGCATAGAATAAAACATATCACAAATTACTGCAGAATGACTTAATTAGAGCAGTAAGGACAAATGTATCAAAACTATGAACGTCAAATTTGTTTTCCAGGTTTGTAAAAGTGTTCCTATTTGTATAAGCCCAATAGTTCAGAATTTAAATTTCTGTTGTATATAAGCAGGGAGTTAAATATAAGACTATTATGCTAAGGTACTGTGTGACTTACCCAAACAAGTATCATATTTTATGTTAGTATAGGAAATTGATAAATTTTTCCATGATAAAATCAAAACTATAGAACAGAATATAGAATATAAATCCAGAATATAGAACATAAACCACCAACTATAGAATGTAATATGCTATGTATGAATTTGAGGACACAGCATTTATTTCCATAGATTTATGAAAACAAGACTGGGAAGGCTTTGAGTGTTCACACCTTTATATGAAAGCAGAGGAAATTATATCTGTGCTATTCCTTGCAGGTGTTTGCATACCGGTAATGAGAATCCTCCAGAGATATATTCCAGTGCCTTAGTAGTACTGAGTGTTTTCCTGGTGCCTAACCCAAACCTGCCTTGCCATGAAGTATTTTCATTGCTGTGTGTCTTATCTGTGTGGCACAAGGAGAACAGTTTATCCTTTTCATCTCTATACTTCAACATATCTGAACACCTATCACATCTCGCCTTGGTTTCCTTTTTCTAGACTGAACAGTTCTGACACTTTCAATATCCCTGCTGTCCACTGTCTCAAAAGAAAACAAATATTGAAGAGTTTAGAAGGGCACAAAAAGTGTCTTTGTCAGAAGAACAAGAAAAGCCCAGAGAAATGATCAGATGCAACTTTACTCTTTACATCTCTAAATCACAGGGATTGTTGTGCTTGAGCACTTCCTCTGTGATAGGTAGTTCTGGGAGGTAACAGAGCTGCCCTCTCCCCAAGGAGAAATTCAGCCTTTAGAGTAGAAAATACAGCTAAATGGGACTTGGTGCTAAAGGTCCCTACTGTTTTGATTAAAACACTGGGGGCTGACAAGCTTTTGTCTGTGGTAAAGTTAATACAGTCACACTCATCTATGAGATTTCAGCCCACGGAAATAATAAAAACAAAAAACAAACCCACAAGACAAACAAAAGCCAACATTCATTTCTGGGTGCTGAGTAGTCATGACTAATGAGATACTAATAGGGTTTGCTGTAACCTGAAACAAAGGCAGACAGAAATTACTGCCTTCACTTACCCTCCATCCCACCCAAACCATCCAGCTTAAACTTGTTGCTTAATACCCTCCCTCCACACATTCGCCTGTGAAATGAAGCTACACAAACAAAATCCCCATAAATCTCATATTTTTTTACAATAACCTTGTTCCTGAAAGGGGAAGAGCAGTTTTACCCTAGGTGCTCAAGAACATCTTTGGTTTACATTCTCCAGTTAGTATAAAGGTCAGACTCAGAGTAGCTGCACAATGAGTGAGGTTTTCAGCCCCCTCCATATCCCTGAGATGTGGCCATCAGCTGTGAGGTTTGATTGGATGTATATACATCATGTACACAGGTATAGAGATATGTCTGTATACAGATGGGTAGATAGAAATGCATATAACACACATGGCACACCCAATATGTATGTATGTATACCATACATGAGGAAAAGAGGTTGGACATTCTTTGGTTTCAGCTCCTTCTTAGGGTTTCAGGGATGGAGTAAAAGGCAAATAAAAGAATATAAAAGTAGGAAAAGCTCAAAGACAAAAATGCTCGTCCCATTTCCTTTTAAAATGTAACTATATACATATACAAATCTTATTAAGCGCGAATTTTTGAACATAACTATGTATTTCATTTAAATATATATATACATATATATACACACACATACATATACATATACATATACATATACATATACATATACATATACATATACATACACACATATATATACACACATATACATATACATATACATATATATACATATATATACACACATATACACACACACACAGACACACACATATATATATATATATATGAGAAGTGCTGCTAGATGCAAGCTCCCTTTCCTGCTTCCTCAGAAACTTACATTTCTGATTGTTAACAGTGTATTAACACAAAGCCCAAAATAGACCTTTAGATCAGTTTAGGCCATTTAAAAGGAAGTTGAACATGGCCTTCAGAATGAAGAATACTGTTGGACAAACCTTGTTCACACTAAAGGATGCTCAAGTTACCTACTTCAGTCTTCAGAAAACAATCTTAGGAGTTCCTAGTAGAAGTTAGTAGATTCTTGGGAATAACACTGGACAAGTTAACAAGGAACTGTGAGACTGATGAAGGAAAAAGTTGGGCCAGCCTTGAGGGAATAGCATCTCTAAAAAAACTTTGATTTTTTTTTAGGATACATTTGCTATTTTTTGGGTATGTTCTTGTCATATTCTCATACGATAGTAACATATCATCACTATTCGGCATGTGGAAGAATATTGTTTCTGTTAAAAAATCCCATATTTTCTGCTTGTTTCTTATTATGAAAAAGCAATAGAGACACTGTGTCAGAATTGCCTTACCAAGTTCATATTAACATGAGTTTAAATACTTATTTCTTTCAGATATCCTTGAAATGAAAATAAACCAAATGCAGAATATTAAATGCTATGTCAGTGTTATTATAGAACATCTTTGAAAAAGAAATTAATATAGAAAGAATAATAGATTACTAAAAAATTTCCTGACTGTTAGTGGCAGATGCTTTTGTGTACTGATTTCTGTAATTTTGTTCTACTTCCATGGTGTGAGATCTTTGGAAAGATAGCCGAGGCTCTAAGATTTAGGAGTGATAAAGGAGCAATTTGAAATGCGGACACTTTTTAGAGTTAGATTTAATTTAGAGACTAAAATGTTTTTCATTTTTTCTTGCTTTCTAGCTCAGTGCCTGTATCACTAACTTTTCTTGCTCTGTGTTTCTCAGAAAGAATTTTTTTAAGTGATTATATTTTTTTGACTTTTTTATATTTTTGCTTCAGCAATACTTCAGGAAAATATGCTGATGAACTATTCTGCTACTGGAATGGCAATTTCAGAAAGAAAGAAGAAAATTCCTTTCCTCCTCTTTTATAAATCATGATGTATGTTGCATGTATATCACAACTTTTTTGGTTTGCTTTCTGGGCAGACTGATGAAGTTTCATGCAGACTGGCATGATTTTTGACAGCTGTAGCTGTGTGGAGACACCACAGCTTCTGATCTGGAAGCTTCATACATATTTCCTGTTCATTCCTGCCTATGATACCATTATATGTTGTTAGTATAAATTTATAGTACAACAATAGTGAAGTTCTTAAATATTACATCCCAAGGAACTACTCTGAGCTGTTCTTTCTAAATTCCTAACACGGAAAATATCCATGTATACACAAAATACAAAAAATATTATTTCTTTGAGCTTGAAAAAAATCATGGTAAGGCAGATATGACTATGTCATTAATTTAATTTTTAATCCTGAAAAAATAACTTTTATTCCTATTAAGTTCACGTTCATCTTGTTTAGATGATCTTTTTGTAAGGACATAATGATAATTTTTGATTAATACTATGCAAGTCTCTCAGATATCTCATAGGATCCAAAATTGTGCAAGGAGTGAAGGAGTTGCATTTTATTTTTTGTTTTTGTATGTGATAGAATTTAACCTCTCACTATATTAAGGTCTCATAATATATTTTTCTTTATGCCTCCTTATAACCACAATCTTTATATTTTCATTTGAGGCAGCAAAAATCTGTACATCAGGTTTCAGTCCTCTACCTTATGAGAGCAAACACTGCACATGCTGTGCTATGACATTCTTCCAAAACATACTACAGAAAAAGTTTATAAGAAAATGAATAAATAAAGAAATAAGGATGACAATAGCAAAAGTTGCAATTCCTTTAAGAAACAATTGTCTCAGGAAAAACAACACTTTATTAAATATTGACTTCATTTGAATTCATAATGGAAGTAAGCAATTCTTGCTGTCTTCTGTAATTAGCACAATCTAACCTGTAGATAAATATCCATTATAGAATATTTTATAACTTGTAGTCGGTATGCCCTATTGTATAAAATTTTACAACATAAAATGCTGTAAAAGCATTAAAAGCTGCACAGTCAATCTCAACTACTCAAAAAATTGAGAAATAATGCGAGATCATGTCACCTCACTGTTGTTACCAGTTCATGAGCCTTTATATTTTTTTCAATATGTTTAATATAATGTGATAATGTAAAACTGAAATGACTCAAAAGTGCTCCCTTGGGACTCATTCCAAGCCCTTTTTCTTTTTCCTTTTTCATCATCCAGTCTTTCTGAAGCCCCTGGGATGACCACTTTAAAACAATCTGTGGTGGTGTGATTTATATTTATATATCTAATGAAGCCTATTTTAAAATAATTATTCTGATTTAATTTAAATAACTCCCTACTGCTATCCTGCTAGGGATGGTCAAGGGAAATTGCTGTGTATTTTACTATTAATTGTAAATCTGTGGTTGGTTAGAACATAAAATAACATGTCTTGGCAAAAAAGATGACTCTTCTACATCTGTGTTCTTTTCTCAGTGTATTTTGTCATTTCTTCCACACAGTGATAAATAAATAACTAAACTGTTTAAGTACAGTTCAAAAATACACAGAATTACATTTGCTAGTGATGGAATCCAGAATCATTTGCAGTGGTAAAAATGACATGAAAAGATTACAGAAGAAAATCATACCAGGAAAAACTTAACACCAGCAAGGGGTCAATTAGGCAAAAGAATCCAGAAATAATTATTCACACAAATAAGAAAATAAAAATTATAATAATTGGCTAGAGACAACCACAAAAATGGGAAATAATAAGATTTAAACAGGTTCTTGACCAATTTTCTTGGCTTATGGTAACAGCTGGTCCAGTATCATGAGGTGGTTTTGGTTATCCAGATACATCTGTACCTGCCCAGGTACACACATATGAGAAAGAGCACTTGGTGTTCCACAGGTGTCACTGCTAGGAGGCTAAGACAGGAGTTCCATCAAGCATTATAAATGCTAGAAAACACAACATAATGATCCAGAAGAAGAAGTTATTTTGACTGTGTGAAGGAAAGATATCACAGGGATATATCATAAAACAAGCAGTGCTCCCTAGTCCATGCCAATGGATTTGCTGTTCTTTGGATAAGCATCAGCTATTGCTTTGCTGCTGCTTCATAATAGTTATCACAAGTTTGGCATTTAGCAAGCTAATAAATAAAGCAAAACATTTTGCTAGAAATTACTAACACTTCGCACTAGGGACAGAAGTCCTAAAAACACTTGAATAATAGCATCTTCTGACAGAATGTGATCTTTAAGATTACTCATTGAATGCTAGTAGTACACTGTCTGAAGAATTATTATTTGTAAGTGTCTTTACTAAAAAGCTTCAATGTTACAAGATAAATTTGGAAAAAAAATTAGATTGGGAAGGTTTAGTCTTCAGATAAACCCTAATTAAACCTTGTTAAATATATAGCATCAGAGTGGCTTCATTTCAGAAATAAAGGGCTCTGTGGATCCATTTTTTTCAACAGAGGAATTAAAGGCATGAAGCTTGGGTATTTTCTTAGTGTAATTTGTTTTATATACAATAATACATAAACATGTATCTCCATTAGATGTTCTTGATGTCCAATTAAAAAAAAAAAAAACACAAAACAAAAAAAAACAAAAAAACAACCAAACCAAAAATCCCACAACCCCCCCTCCACAACCCAAAAACAAACAAACAAACAAACAAACAAAGCCTTGCAAGGATATTTTTACTGTGGAATTGTCTTTACTGATCAAATTTTGCACTGATGGGAAAACAGGAGAAAGGCGTGCCATTTATGTACTTCAGGAGCAAGTGTGAAACCATCACGGGATGACATTATTTGCAAAATGAAATCCATAAAAAGGCTTTATGCACATGATGTTGGAAATGACTACAGTGGGCATATGCATGACCAATGGAAAATTCCACCAGAAACGTCTTCACACGGAATCCCAAGTGAAGTGCTATGACAACTGAAAAGATGCAAGAATGTTGCACAGTTTGGAGTAATGATAACACAGAATGATCCTTGCAGTTAAAATCATCTTTGCTGGGCCAGACTCAGATCAGAAAAGCTCACATATAATACTGTATAAACGCTCACATAGCTCTAGGATAAATGGGATTGTTGGCAGAGGAACACTTTTTTGTGGCTTTTACACTGACTCAGGAAAACCTGCTGTGGTCACCCAAAAGAAAATGCCTGACTGAGTTCAATCCATTGGCTCCCTCCTTAGATCTTTTTGCTTCAAACAGACAGAGATGCCAAAGAGAGAATAGACATAGATCTCGGTGAATAAAAATGGTGTTTGCTTTGTCAGGAATGGCAAACAAAGCAAGATGTGTTGACAGCAGCAACAAATGTGTACAGAAGCACTACAGATTTTGAAATGGAAGGCAGATGGGTCACGGCAGTCGTTTACACAGACATATTACCTTGACTTAATCTCTGCCTCACACATCTTTGCAACCTTCCTCCTAAAAGCTGGGGTGTTACTTATGTGGCAGCTCACTGAAAGTTGGTCACCTCAGCAATCTTTTCTGCTTGAACCCTTTAAAACTACTCCCAGAAGAAGTTTAGTATAAAACTGGTTTATGCCAAAACTTCTCTCCCAAGAAAGGGTATCAACACTAATCCAGCAACAAGCAGTGAAACATTTCTTCTAAGACTCAATATTTGCTGAACAAAACCCACACCTGTTCAATAGTGACAGTTTTCATGATGGAGATTATACTGAGGAAAGGGGACAAGAGTAATACCTCGGGTCATTAATTCATGTAAGTACTTCTTCTTAAAATCTATTTTAAATAAAAAGGGTTGTTAGAATATCAGAATTTGAAGATCTACTTGACATAGGTCAAAAAAAATTAGAGTGATTTCAATTCAAGGCCTTTTAAGATTTAATAGCAATGGTAAATGTAGGGTCCTAGTAATTATTCTTTTTAAGGCAAGCAAATCCCAGCAGAAATCAAAGACAAATATATAGCAATGGTATGAAATACTAGGAAGCAGCCTAGAAAGACAGAGGAAATAAAGCATGAATGATGGTGCACAATAAATGAATTTGAAAGGTAAATTAAATGTGAAACTAACTTACAGCTGAAGCATAAGAAACATCCTGTTAAGAGTTAACATTTTCTTTGTGTTGTTTGGAATACTGTATAGACCCCTGGGTATCACCGTACCATGAAGATATTGTCAAATCAGAGGAAGTGCAGAAAACAGCAGCAAAAATACTCAGGAAAGAAGAACTGACTTGTGAGAAATGTTGGCTCATTGGGAAGCAAGTATTTAGAGTGTGTAATTAAGGGTGCAGCCACCTCCTGCAGTGAATCTATTTTTCAACCGCTTAGAAATTTAGATAGAAAAACTGACCTTGTATGAAAATAAACAGAGCTGCTCTGAAGGTCACTAAGCTTTTTAGTTTTTTTTTTTTTTTCAAAAGAGGAAAATTTTTTTTTGCACTACAGGTCAGCCATTTACATGAACATGATATTACAGAAATCAATTGCTGCCATATGTGATCATCTTAGTCACAATCAAGCACTTTTTGAAGGCTTGCTAGGGCTGCTAGTGAAAATTTCTGTGTTTATTTTGCTAATGCTTCCTGTTCATAAGGTTTACTGAGACTTCCTTTGGCAGCCTGAGCACATTCGTGTTTTATTGTCAGAGCTTGGTAAGAGAAAAAAAAAAAGTTGGGGAAATGTCTTTTCCTTGTTCCAGGAAATTAGTTTTCACTGAAAAAGTCAGAAAATATTAAAAATTCAACTTCTTCAGTAAGATGATGATAGTGTATCATAGTGGAAAAATGGTTAATAGTGGTTTTCCCCTTGCTAGTACTGGTGTTTGGAAAAAAGAATCTTTTCAAGTTGTACTAGCCATGCAAATGAGAGATGCATGAAAGAGAGTCATGGAAACAGGTACCTGAGCTTACATTTGAAAAACCTGTGAGGGGTCATGTCCACCTACTATTGTATGGGAAACTTGATAAAGGAACACTTAAGAGAGTTTGTGATCACCTGGTTCTTTAGTTCTTACCAGAATAAAACCTACCCCACAACATCTAGAAAATTACATGTTTAGATTGGTGATAGTGGCTTTCTATTTCAAAAGCACTACTTTTCAGGATATCTGCTTCCAAAAGGATATCTCCATTGACATCTCTATCTCCATTTGATTCTTCCTAAGCACACTATATATATTCCTTCTGACACATCTACACTGGAGGTGGTAAATCACAATTAAAAACAAAGCCTCCTACTTACTGGCCTGTTGTCTTCTGCAGGTGCTGAGTAAGAGACTTTTATCATCCGTGCATGAGATGGAGACAGGGAATGACACAGGTTTTAACAGGAGGCCTAAAGTAAGGTAGGCTGCAGCACAAGGGTAAGAAAATTGAAGGTCTTCACTAACTTTCTGGGGGATATAGCTTTCTGATTTCAAATCCAGTGATAATGCTGTCCCTGAAGTCGAGGGGAAAGATGTGTTTGCCAGGCTTTTACAAGAACCTGATGGATTACAACTGCCCTTGAGCCAGGCTTTTGCTCTGCTGCTGTGTTGGCCAGAAGGCTCTAGAAAACACTCGAGGGAGTGCAGCCATCACGGGGCTCCATATTACCAATAAGCAAAGAGATTCATGCAGTCCACTCGAGGAGTACCTTTTAAGGTTTATAGTTACTTCATGATCTGTGTAAAGAATATATTAGTCTGACAAGTCTAGACCAGCTTAATGATCATTCTTCTTTAGACATGAAACACCATGTTCATCAGGTGACTCTGTCCTGACTTAGTTAATTGGCAAAATTAAAGAATAAAACAAAAATTTCCCGTTTAAAAAAAAAAAAAAAAAAAAAAGGAAATAAAACGATGAAAAACTAGGTTATTCTAACTAGCCAGGACTTTCTTTGGTTGTTTCTAGCACATTTAGTGGTTCTAACGCTCCACAAACTTTGTGATTCTGCTCTCGCCTTCTTCCAAGACATATTCTACATACCTGCAACATTTTTTGCAGCTTCTTCTTTTGTACTACATGTGTTTCAAAAGATGGATGTTCTTTCTTTCTGTATAGAGTAGAAAATGTAAGATAAATGGACAGGACTGAGTTACTGTATATGCTTCTTAATTCCAAGCTATGGTCTCCACTGATATCTATTTAATGTTTCATAAGTCTTTTTTTACAGTTCATGCTGACTGGGTACTTGAGTGTCACATGGACTAATTTAGAACTATATTCTTCTCATTATTCTTCCATTTCTCCTGCATTGGGTAATTTCCAAATTTTAATGATAAGGTGAGATCTATTATCTAGTGTATGAATATCTACCATGATTACATATTGATGTTATTGAAAATAGATGCAAGGTTGGATTATGATGTTTATTTTTCGAAAGAGAGCAAAACTCAAAATAAGCTGCACCCACGATTTGCAAAATAGATGTAGGTATTACTGCTTATATCTTATATTGAGCTTCCCAATCATATAAAATTGCACTACTGTAAGGTAAAATAGCCACAGCCAAGTTTTGACTGCAAAGGACCTTTATTTATCCCTGATGTCAGACTTAACTGGCTAGTCAGACTTTTATGAAAATACAATAAAATACAGCCAATTTTTGAGCATTTTGCCAAAGCTTTAAAAATAATTTTAAGCTCCATATAACTGAATTTTAAAATGAAAAGAATGCTAGATTATTAAATAAGCTGGTGATTTAAACTTAAATTATATTCTGTGCCAGAAAATCACTACTCCCCAAAATACTTTTTTCGTATTTTTATCCATGCAATATTAGTGGGGGTTTCTTTGTAGTCATACACAAAAAAAAAAATGTTCCAACGTTTCTTGATGTTTTACTCTTTTTTTTTAAGCTGAATCCATGTTCACTAAGCATTATCTGTTGCAATATGATATTTTCAGAAAAATGCCTGCTAGAAAGTTTAGACACGGTAGTTCAACTTTAAGCTTCTGGGGACATCCACGTTGTATTATGTTTGGCTTAGAACAAGCAACTCCTGCTAGATTCAGCAAAAATAAAGCACAATGACCTCTTCAGCTGGACACTCCAGCAGCTGGTCTATAACTTAAGGAGAGTTTTGCTTTACGCTTTTTAAACTGTACTGGGGATTGAATAGACAACACATAAAAATATGACAGGAAGATGATGGATTATGGGTCATAAGTCTCATTTCAGCCATACAAATAAAACATCATGCTTGTGTGTTATCATAATACATTTAATGGACAGAAATTAACAGATGTTGATTGCATTCTAGTGTGCACAGCATACCAAAAATCACAGAGGAATGTTTAAAGGATTGTAAAGAGACCATGCCATTGGATGCCTGTAAAGCAGAGTTAAAGTAGCAAAACCACAGGAAAGAGAATTTGGTAGTTGTCTGGCTTTGGTTTAGTCGTTCCTCTCTGCCAAATGCAGTCATTACAGTGTAACAACAACTGTATGCTTTTTCTGCCCCTTCCTAAGCAATACTTTATAGCTGTCAAAACATAAGGTTGTGGCAGACTCTTCTTAAAATAAAACTTCAAGACAAACTTAGGAAAAAAAATATGAATGAAACTTTGTAGTTCAGTGCCGTTCTGAATTCTATAAATTGTCCAATAGAACATATAAAAGCACCAAGATCTGGCCTTGCTCAGTTACAAGCTGGAACAAGTTTTTACACATAATATGTGTATCCACACAAAGTGTAATGCAGCTTCATGCTAGAACTACCTCTTTCTATATTCAGATGTAAAAGCTAGATTTACTTTGCTAAAAGAAAGGCTTATGTGTATAGTATGTGTTGAAATCCACCTCAACCCATTTTCCACTCAGGTAACATTTATTTTCAGGAGCCTATGAATCTGTCAATTTTAGCATTCTATCAACCTTCTCTGACTTTTAAAAGTCTTTGTTTCTATATGGATCAATTTTCCAGTTTTGCAACATGGTTTAAAACAAAAAACACAGAAGCAACATAGAGACTGTCCATCTCCATTAATTCTTATACCTCCTTATAATGGTAGATCAACATGAAGGGACTTCCTCAAAGTATTAACTGCAAGAAGGCCACTAGATAGCAATTAACAGTAGAGACCTATTTTCATTACCGTTTTCCTTTCTTTTTTCAGGCTTTTTGCTAAAAATATCTGAATCACAGAAAAACACTTTTGAGCTATACATTTTATTTTCAGATGTCGATTTTAATCTTCTCCCAGTGTCCCCAGTGAAAAAATTTGGTGGAAAGCCGCAGAACCTGATATTGTGATATTGATATTTTTCTGAGATGGTAGCCAAAAGTTATAGGAATAGGTGAGCACTTCAAGTCCTGCTGTATTCTCTCAATACTTTGGAAATGCCACAGGTTTTTTTGTTCCATTTTAGTTGTTTCGGGTACCTTCAAGTTGTACCAATCCATTTTAAAATGATCTTTTATGAAACTAGAAAGACTACACCAATTTTTATGAAGATCTGAGCAGTGGCTATGAGACTTTGTGGCTTTTTTTTTTTTCATTTGCAGTGTTATTTGTTTTAGGATCACAATATTTTTTCTAGTATCTGCAAAATTCTTGTCAGCATGAAGGGTCTTGGTGTTCATTTGCTTGTTCTGTACAGGTGCAGAAATCTATTAATGGGAACAAAGAGGAGCTGTGTTCAAAACACACCAAGAGATGTGCAATTATAGATAGATCTGTGGAACACCTTACCAAAGGAAATTGTGGGTACTGAAGACTTACAAGATTCCAAGGACAGTTGATTAATCTCATGGAAGAAGCATGTTGAGGATTGCTAATAGAGGGAAGTTGTATTCAAGTCGGGGTCTCCTGAGCTGCAAGTAATCAGGGGTTTGGAGTCTATTCAGATGAAATAACATAGTCTTTTTTTTTCTCCCCTTCTATTTTTACTGTTATGAAGACACACATTTTTGGTCATTGATGGAAAAAGAACTCTCCTTCAGATGAACTTGGAGTCTCACTTGCTACATCCATTCTTTGAAAAATTCTCTGCTTTTCATTTCACACAGACTATTTCCTCAATGCCATACTCTGCATTGGAATGATCAATTCATAGGAGGAATCTTTCTCACTTCCTAGAATTTTGTCTTCACTGTGTTAACAAGTTAATGTGTATTATTTGCTGTTCTTTAGGGAATTTCCAAGTGGTGTAAAATCTTAGGAGAGGCAGCAGAATGAAGTATATTCAGATTGATGCTTTGTGCCTCTACCCATAAAAAACTTTTTCCAGATTTGTTGCTGATGCATCTACTTTGAAGTAATTATTTCACAGAAGAAAAATGTTGTAAAATAAACAAACATTGTAATATGCAAATAAAACCTGTCTGCAAATACAATTGTGAAATTTTAATGACCTATCTATCGGTTTTAGGTATTTTGTACTACGCTATAAATAGTAATTTGAAATTTGTTAGCTTTGCATGCATATCTAAGATTAAAACCATTAGATCTCTGTTTAAACCCTTTGGAATAATAAATAAAGAAGGAAAATCTATTAAATGTCATAAGCATTCAAAATCTTCCCTAGATTTGAATTCCTTATTTTGAGTCATTTTTACTGTGGAAGTCAGACCCAATGACACACACTGTGCTCTGTCTCACAGTTGACAATACAGTGCCATCAAAATCATAATTGTTAAAAAAGAGAAAGATTAAACATCTTACTCTACAAGTAATACATAATGTCATATACCTATTACTAAGAAGGCCCATCTTCTATGACCAAAGAGAATAACCTGATTTGAACTAGAATAACTGAATAGAATTGTTAAACAATCGTTTGCATTTTAAGCAACATTTAATTAGAAACACACTTTAACCACCAAAATGATAAAAATCCAAGAGATTAAAATTTGAGTGTCAATTATCATAAAATTCATCATTGTAATTCTTATTAAAACTCAGTGTTTAGATAGGTAATGATTTTATAATATGGCAATTTGCATAAGGAGCCCTGAGATGGCTTATTATTTCGATCCTACACAATTACAATTCTAGCTCCATACATCAGAGCTCTTAGCAATGTAAAATCACTGTGCTAATTAATAAGTCATTTACTGACTGCAGCTAGTTATGGTGGTCCTGCAGCTGACCTTACGGAAGATGAGCCATCTCTGAAGTGCCTGTGTGTAACTACAAACATAATGATGTGCCAGGAGGGAATCATTAAAAATAATTTACACAAGCCTTCATTTACAAGATCTTTTGATAGCATGCTTCCCCGGTGTTTAGATCCACAGTGCAACCCCTACCATTTGGAAAGTGCCAAGCAGGAGAGTGAACGAGGATACCTAAGTGGTTAATTAAGAGCCATTCGGACGCCACAAGAGCCTCCTGAAAAATCCCTCTGATGTCTGCCGTGTCAAATGTCTCTCACAGGCAAAACCACAAGAGGTAGCTGCCACAGCAGGCTAATTATTGGGGACCAGGAGCAGCTGAGAGTGGCCTGTCACTGAGGCTTGCTGCGAGCACCCAAGCCCAGAACCGAGCAGAGCAGCTTCTGTGTCATTGGACTTCAGAGGAACACTAGAAATGAGGCACTGTGATAATCAGAGGTGTTGCATAAGCCACAAAAGTGTGCAGCTGTAGATGAAAATATTCATTTGTGCTGTTTGATGCATTTTGTAACTTTTTACACTTTACTGTTATTCTGTCTCCAGTGGTTTTTTAAGACTTTCATTTTGAATGCTTATAAGAAAACAACGACTTATAAAGGCCTTATAGGGCTGAACAAAGGTTTCAAAACCATCAGATAATTTTTACGACATAAAAATAATTTCAAGCTACATAACGAGAACCAAAAGAACCACATTCAATCACGCTACAGCATGAATTTGCACAGCAGAAAATATGTACATACACGTAAAACAGTCTTTCTATTTCAGTACAGAACAACTAAGACTAAAAGAATATCTCACTGCCTTCCTCACAGCAGCTAGACATGAACATCATGAAAACATGCAGCTCATGATTTATCTCTCCTTCAGCCAAGTCCCGGCAAGGTGAGGTAAGAGAGCTGCTACCTTGTGGGACATTTTACTAGTTTAGTGGCATTCAACTGGTTTACTGATACACACAGGATTTCCCAAATCAGCATGGGGAAAGTGTCTTTTTCCCAGCTTGTCTGTCCATAATGCAGCCAAGAGCAAGTGGATTGCACTCTGAGCGTGCAGACACTTTCCACATCTCTCTGATACCTTGTAAGCCTATTTTCTGAGGTGCCTTTCACAAGTGTTGTGTGAGAAAACACCATGAGCACATCGCTTGTGTGATCCTGGTTAGATCATTGCTTCGTGGCTGGGTGCCAAGACTGGGCCTGGGAAGAATTAATTTAGTAAATGTGGAGGCAGCAATATAGTTGCTCTGTGCCTGTGTTTATGTCTGTGCAGGTATTTGGGAGAGAGAGAGGAACATACTCTGTGTTTGGCATCCTCTCAATGATACTGATAGGATTTATGTTTGTATGTGTGATTTTTTGAAATACATCCCATTTTGGCAAACTTATTGTAGTAAGAGGAGAATTACTACCTTCTAGATGGAAACCACCACCTTTCAGGATCTCTGTGATGTTTTAATTTGAAATGTATTAGACTTCGTCTTGTGTTTAAAAGAGCTATGTAAATAAATTCTCTTAAAATAGAAAATACCTGCCCATTCCTTCTATAGCCACATCTCTTTGCAGGAGGAAAATATAATTTTTCTAATAAAGCTACATTTCTCAAAGGCATAAAGGAGATGACTTTTATCCTAAAAGTCTCTTATCTTTTTGCAGAAATGGATTGGATAGAATTTACCTCTCCTTTCTACAAATAAAATGAATTGTCCAAGGCAATAATTTGGCTTCCTTCTGTAATCAGTGGAGAGACAGAGAGATTCAAAAGGGAGGTGGGTTCAAGCCTGTCAAATTATACCTCTCTCATTAGACAAGAAAAATCACTTTCACACCACAGAGAGGGAATGTGAAGCCAGACGAGTCCCTTAACTTTTTTTAAGTGGTGAAAATTCTACTTTTCTATAGTTTGTCTATATAATCTGTGGAAGTAGTGAGAACTGCGGCTGCACTTACCAGAGCAGAAGGCTGAGACACAGAGGAAAACCTGGAGAAGCAGTGCCACAAATGCAGCCTAGATCCTGATGATTTTCAGGCTTGACTGACTCTATTCTGCTCAAAAGTAGAGAGACAGTAGGGCAAAGCCTCAGCCTGTGGTTTCAGCCTGCAGTCTTTCAAGGGAAGCAGATTCAGTGATGTGAGCTTTCATAGTTATTTTCTTCTGCTGGGGACATGACAGTCACTCCCCTCTGGGCCTTCACCACCAGCAGCAGATTCACAGAGTTTGAACCAGCCCTTCTTGTCGAACATCAGCTTACGAGGACACCATCTGTTTAACTGACCCAGGCATATGCAGAGCACTTGCAGAACTTCGTTTGTACTGTTATTTTTCAATCTACTCCACTGTTTGTGACTGGTGATATCGCTGTTAGTTTTACTGGCAACCAAAATGAGAGATGACAGTATGCCAGTGACGTCCCAGAGTAACATCAGCAGTCAAAATTTGACCAAATTAGTGACTGGCTTATCACCAAGTCTGTGCTAGATTTAAATAATCCTGTACTATTAAAGTTACAATTTCTAGTCAGCATACCCTATTATTTGATCTAAGAGGCACAAATAATATCCTACATTGTCAGGTGAACTATACAGCCTGTAGATACCACTGAATAGTGAAAAAAATCAGTGAAAGAAACTTTTGAATGCAAACTTGCAGTCTTTCAGTCATAAAAGGAATAGCATCCAAATATGATTTGGTGATTTTTTTTTGTATGTGCATTAAGATGCATGTTTGCTGATAACCGTATAAAAAGAATCCTACAGGGTTAGAACTTTAGAGAGAAATTGATAAACAGATGTGCTGGTTGGGCTATTTCTGTGAGAGAAATACCTTTTTAGAGACATCGGTGCGGTTAAAAGCTAAATGCCCTGCTTTCCAAGTGACAACAATCAGCATATTTTTCAGTGAGGGGAGCTAAATAATGCCCAGCTACTAATAAGAAAGATGCAAAATACAGCACATGGCACTGCCATGACTCTTATAATAAGTAGACTTTCTCATTTTTACTAACTTTAGAGCCTTTTTCCTTAATAAATCTAATAGCTGATAGGCAATGAAAAGAGGTGCAGTGGAAAGAAAAAAAAGTGGTTTATGGTGCAGCAAAGGACATTTTTTTTAAAGTGGTAGCTTCAGTGGTATTAGAAAAATGAGGTAAAAAAGGATGAGCCATTTCTGCTGTTTCAGTGTGAATTCCCCAAAATGGAGATTATTTCTACACTTGAATTTTCAGCCAGGCAGCTTTAGAAAGGAAATGGGCAAATTTATGCTTCTAATTTAACAATATTGATTTTAAGGTTTAAAAATCTGTCTTCTAAAAGCCAGTTTTTCCTGTCCTTATCATGAATATAATTTCACTGAAGCCAGGATGGGTGCTCCTGTGAGTGAGGGAAATCCCATATGGGTTTACCTTTGTGCCAGCCCAGATGTTGCCCTTATTAAAGTCAGTATTAAAAACTCCTGTTACTCTGAAGGATGCAAGATGAGACCAGTTGTGAAGTGTTGCTGAATCTTTCCCAATTCTGCTGGATTTCAACACATTGTAGATCAGGCCCTAAATTATCTAACTTCATCCTGCCCCCAAGTGTGAAATCATTCCCTGGGGAAAATCTGCACTGAAATCACTAATATCTGTGCTTGGGAAAGGATTGCAAGAGCAGATGTTAGTGTTTGCCTTGAGGAATATCCAACATATTTGAGCAATCACAACATATAGTGAGATGGAAAGATAACAACAGAATAAAACAAATGTCTTTCTAAAGTGCTAACTCTTTACTATGTTTGGGTTATCTTATTCAAGAGGAAGCATCATATTTCCTGAGGATGATCACCTGTCATTAAAAGAGGATCTGTGACTGCACACCTACATGACTTTAGGGGAAGGGGAATACCTTTATGCATCGTTTCGTTTCATATGTGTACAATGAAGTAAATCTTAGTTCTTTTTTTTTACACCTTCCACTTTTTCTTCTGTTTTTTAAAAGGAAACTCAATTCCATAAAGCCAATAGCTAATAAATGTTTAATACTTATCTGTTAACCAAATAATTTCAATTTTTCAATTTTTATAAATATGACTTGATTGTGAAAAGCAACTTTTATTTTATTATTTCATTTTATTTTATTTTATTTTATTTTATTTTATTTTCATTCAATTCAGGATTTTTTTAATGCAATGAAAATAAAAGTTGCTACATTTAATACCATGCATTCATGCTTAACAAGCTCCAGGAATTTTAATGAATAAATTCTTCCAGTGGATTGACACAAAATGCTTCCTTGAGGAAAGCTATAAAATTTATTTTTAAAGGATCCTTGTAGCAACTATATAAAATTTGTATAGACATAAATTCAAAAGTCTCAGGCTCACTCCTTGTGTATTCAATAAGAATCTTTCTTGGACTTGATTGAGCTTGATCCAGCCCATGGTTAGTAGAGGGACAAAATGTGCAGCTGTTCAGTCTGTTGACATGAAGGTATTTTCCAGAGATCCTAAAGGTAAAATATGTTTTCAGCCTCTCTAATTCAGCTGAAACCCAGCAGCACTCTATTCTAAATATATACAATCAAGTAATAGTGATTTAAATAAGTAAATACTAATATGGGTCTTATGTGTTTGAAGCTTATGTATGAAATCACCTGATAGGAAAGAAGAGATTGTCTCCTGTTTTCCTCCTTTTAATTTCATAAATACATAAGGAGTGATTGAAAAAAGAAAAAAGGGAAGAATGATATTAATCATCTGAAAAGCTTAAACATGTAAATATATTCTTGGGTAGTTTTCTAATTTTACCATAGAT
>VZSR01001854.1:5305631-5329505 GCA_013398615.1 Brachypodius melanocephalos
TAATTGTCAGGGCACACGTTCTCCTCACTATATTATCAGCAGCGCAACGTGTCTTATAATTTTAGTCTGCAGTAATTATGACTTTGAATTAAAGTAAACTTTATGCCAGGCCACTGTGAAGGCAACTCCTTTTGAAACACCAGATATTTATATCATTCAGCTACAAAGTTTCTTTAGAAAACAAACCCAAACCCTCCCAAGCAAT
Source organism: Brachypodius melanocephalos (assembly GCA_013398615.1). Lineage (NCBI taxonomy): Eukaryota > Metazoa > Chordata > Aves > Passeriformes > Pycnonotidae > Brachypodius > Brachypodius melanocephalos. The sequence goes on from VZSR01001854.1 coordinate 5,305,837, forward strand.
TATTAAAAGTTTGCTGTAAGAGTAGCAGGTTACTTTTCATTTTAGAGAGGAAAATGTCAAGACTGACCTCAAAGTAAATTACTACAAGAAGGGATCTGTTAATAGCACATATGCACAGCAGGTATAATCATAGCTGGGGTTGCCCTAGCCCTTTCTTATGCATCTAGGACTTAACATTAGGAATGCAAAAAGATGAATACATTAAGATATTTCAAAATCCTCTCTGTGCCCTGCATTAAATGCAACCATTTCTTTCGGAAATAGCATGCTGATACATGAAATAATGGCAGCTTTTTATTCTATTTGGTTGATCATGGAGCATTTTCCAAATCTTTCCAATTGTGACCACCCCCTCTACTTTTGAAAGCACAGTAGCACCCTTGTTTGAACAGGCCATCTTTCTTATAGGATAAAAGGGTTACTAAGTCTTCATAACCTGTCAATCCTGAGGGGTTTTCCCCAGGAAAACTGGTAATAGTGCCTTATTATTTTGAATTGTGAGTTGGTTTAGAGGATGAAGATGGAAGTCCACTCAGGGCTGAGAGAGCAGCTTGTCAGAATAATTTTATTGGCATTTTTATTCTGACTGGAATCAAAATATCAGGAATGAGCAGCATCAAGATTTTATATGGTTCATACTGCAGCCTCTACTTGCTCTGCTGCATTCATTTGTTTTGTTTTGGTTTAAGAAAAGAATTAAGAAGAGTGTTTCTTCCTTCTCTTCCTTCTCTCTTCGTGTTGACTCTTTCCAAAATCTAGTATGCAAATACAGGCACTATATTAATAAACTTGAGCTTATATTCCCATGCTCTCTACATTTCAAGACAAATATCATACCGAAACGATAGGTAGAGTGCATCTATAATTGAATTAGCCTCGGAAGCAATTTGCCCACATGGTACACTTGTAATATTCTTCCCAGAATAAATTTTTAACCATTTGATAATTAGCTTAGCCATACCTGTGACAACGAGTAAATTGTAAAACACCAGAACAGTATCTTAATTATCCTTTCTAAAGAGACCAAGCAATAATTTGCTTAATCGCAACGAGGGATGAAATAATGTAAGTAATTAAGTAAGAAAGTATTCCCACATGATTATACCCTTTCGTAATAATGTAAGGGAAAAAAAAGGGAGAAGATGAGGCATTAAAAATGAATACCATAATATTTCATATAGGAAATATGAAAACAGAAAACAAGTTGTGATTCCAAATAATTACTAAAATATCAAAGGGTTCTAGTAAACATAAAAACAATTTTTAGCTACATAATTTCTCTAATCCTAGTCTCTTTCAATTCTGTAGCTCTATAACCTTTCACTGCAAAATTAAACCAAATGCTTCTCCTTTCACAAAATATAGACAAGGAGAAAGCACTGTAGTTATTTAGTCTCGCTGATAGTTGCTTCCTCTTTATTTTTATTTTGTAATATGAAATGTTATGCATGTTTTCCTTGTATTTCCTGCAGAAAGAAGATCTTTCCTAGAAATCCAGGTAATTTCAAGAAATCTGTTTAGCTGCATATCGAATGCAACTGTAAGCACTTGATAAACAGATTGTGCTCATTTATTTTTACTTCTGTTCCTAAAATTAAAGCTAATGCTTACCCTCCTTATCAGCTTAAAATTCAGAAAAGAAATTTGCACATTTGATCAATCACACACTCCTTGATTAATGCAAAAACATTTACCTTCACATAGTCAATGAATATTATACTGCTCTATGAATGAAAAAATGGGTCTCAAATCCGAAAATTAAAAATTAGCTACTACCTACAATAATGTATTAAGCACGATCGGTGAAAGAAATGCCGATGAATATGTGACAGAAATTATATGAGCCCACTGTATTCATTCCTTGAGGTTTTTTCTCCCATATTTTTATTGTGAGGAGTAACAGATGAAAAATACAAGTGTTTGCTAATAGGATTCACATCTTATTATTGGTGCTGATTTGCAGTTTTCCTTAACTCGCCATGATTACTTTTTTAGAAGCTTTCACTTTTCCCCAGCTGATCCTCATCTTGTTAGGCAGCATTAATGACACTTCAGTCATTGTGGCTTTCAAGCAGAGCCCTTCCAGAGTGAACAGAGAGTTGACATTTCCTGACATTTTCCCAACTAATTACAGGACAAATAATTAAGCATGTTCTCCTATGTAACAAATGAAGGCAAAAGCCGTCTGTCAGCGATGTTGATTGATGACACTCTGGGAGACTTTATCTGATGGGTCCTGCCATGCGGTAGAGGGGAAGCAAATTTATTAGAATGAACAATGCAAATTCTGAGTCATCTCATCCAGTTATGCGCCAAAGCAATATCCATGTCAAGGTGAATGTGACAATGAAAGCAAAATATTTGCATTTTGTGGAGCAGGTTGAAGGGGAAATCAGAGCGAGAAGATGACAGGCCTAATTATTTTGGCTCATACAGGCTAGGACAGCTGTTTCTGGTGTCCTGAACAAGGCTGTCACACAGGTAACTAAATAGGTCTGCATATAAGTCTGTATCCAACACTGTACGGAGATGTCTACCACTAATGACCAACGCTAATGTTACTGCCATCCCTGAAAAACAGTAAATGTGTCACAGTGCACCTTCTGTATGGCAGTCAACATTTCGCTACATAATTACTTGTTAGTGAATTAATTCCTATCTGTCAGTATCTATGCCAGTGTCATTTTTAGACCATTACGAAATTATGCCATCACCATAGCAACTGCAAGCACAGTTAAAAGGCAAAACAGTTCAGATACTCAAGAAAAGTGCCTAGTTAGGCAGAAGACTAATAATGTAAAATTCAAATTGTGATGTTGCTGTCTGCCATCCTAATTTTCTTTATCTTGATTATGCGTTTGATCATTGATCATTAAACAATAATTTAAGGGTTCTAATTTCAATCCACGATTAATATTTAATAAAATTAAAACCTCAGCCACAACAGCATCTTTCCCCATAAACAGACGCACACCGTGCTGTCATTGCAATTAATTGGGAGCTAAAAAGTGACATGCTCAAAAATGAATCCTAATATCAGAGTTTACATGCAAATAAGAATAACTGATACCATCAGGATGTTCTTTTCTCCCTGCTTCCTTTGTGGGTTGTAAACAATGCCAATCTTAAAATCCTGTATCCTGATTCATTTCTTATTTTTTTATTTATTTCTTGCATGCATTCCATTTATCCAAGGAAAGTCAGGACCCATCTTACCATTAGCACCATTACTTACAGATTTCAAGATGCCACCTTGTTCACAGAAATATATTCAGAGGCTTAAAATAAATTATGTATATTAAGCTGTCTAAAATCTTCCAGACTGTTGAAGTTTCTAATGACATGTAGAAAAAAATTGCTGATATCTACAACTATCTTAAATGCATACAAGCCTAGGTTAAAATAGGGAATTCCTCATATAGAGAGAGCATTTCTTCATTTACATCCTCCTCTATTTTGTGTAAAGGCTCAAATAAAGGAGAACAAGTTCTTCTAGAAACTTTCAGCACATATTCATCATGTTAATCTATGCAGTGTTGTGGCTTTTGTTAGAGTGCAAATGTTACAGTTGTGCATTTCAAATGATGTACGACAGCAATACGGTGGCCTCGGCTACTCTGACTCAGTGGAAAGAGAATATAGACAAATAACACTAAATTTGGAAAACCCGTAGGAGGCCAAATGTGTTGGTGAGTTTTGGGTTTGGTTTTTGATTGTTGGTTTGTTTTGATTTTTTTTTCTGTGTTTCTTGGGGGAGTAGGGGCTTGGGTTTTGTTTGGTTGGTTTTTGTATATTTGTTTTTTGGGTTTTTTGGGTTTTTTATCATTTTAAGAAAAGACGAAATAAAGTACAACTTATGATGCCATTTTCTTTCCAGTGTTAATAATATATGGCCAGTCAATTATCCTTTTGGCTAACTGCTTTGAATTAGTTCTCTGGCATTGAAATATATATTTGTAAAAAGTTGGAGCTTTTTTCTTTGAATGTAAGTGCTGTCTGCAGAAACAATGTGAATATCTATTGCTTTCTGTCTTTCTTAATATAGATACTGTTTTCATTACTACGGTGTGTGTTTCTAACAAGAAAATCAAATTAAAACTCAGCCAATCACTTGAAATTAAAGCTGAATCTTTCCAGAAGAAAAACGCATAATGATTATAATGCAAATGTATAGATCATTAATGCTTTTTCACTTCAAGTTACATGACAAATAAATGCTTACTTTTGACTAAACAAAGACCCTTTCATGAGATGAGAAACATCATTACTTCCTCTTGCCACATGAAGGTATTTCTTTCACTAGGATCTACAAAACAGTCGGTCATCCTTCTTTCTCTCTCTCCTAACTTCACACAGACCATTACCACGATGGAATTGGATAAACTTTGCAAAAATGTCTAACTGCAGTATTGTTCTGAGACAGACCACTGCTCTGAAAGTGATTGGAAGATTTAATTTCTGTTCTTCTTAACAAGGTTAGAAGAGTTCGGTTCTTGGTTAACATTGACCACTAAATGAGTAGGAATCAATAGTTCCTCACTAATGCCACAGTAAGCCAACTCCTTTATTGACCTTTCCATTAACACTAAGCAGCTGAAGTGAAGGGGAAAAAATAGACTAATCATTTTAATTTTTTAACACCTACCAAATCAAGTATTTCACTGGTGTTTTGGTGCTCTTCTGCCAGTCCTCTCATATATCTACCTGCGTTGTTTTATGTGCTATCAGATTTCAAAAAACCTCACTTCAGATTTATTTATTTGGTGATTGTCACTAAATAGTGTGCTTAATCCAGGAGTAGCTATAAATTTTTAAATAAGGCAGACATGAAATAAAGAGGTTTTGTCCAATTAAAAAACTTTTTGTATATCACGGTTACCCAGAGACACTTTTCAGACAGGTAAACAATGAATGAACTTGATAGAGATGATATACAAATTTGATACAAAAAGCCAATGGGAGAGTTTCTGTCTAATGATCCCAGTCAATCTAATTAATGTATTCTGCTACATTACATTTTAAGAAGTGACCATTGTGTAATACACTTTGAAATATGCACAAGCTAATGGGATAAGATACAAAAATTATTATGCTGACAGTAAATCATATTACATTCCTAATAAGCATTAACTAGATAACTAGGTCAAAGCAGTATTATCTTAATTGATTTTTCAAAAGAAACCTGACAGAAAAATGTCAATGCTCGAATATTTCTTCATGCATCATTAAAACAAGATTGGCTTTTAACAAAAGAAGAATCCTTCACAGAATTGATTCTTGCTTCAGGCTGCCTGCAAGTAAGTGTATTACATAAAAATCTATACAGGATATTAAAACAACACCACTCTGCAAGACAGTTACAATTAAAAGCTGACACCTCCCACCATGTGTCTACTACAGTAGCTTGCCAGTAAATGTATTTAAAGTCTTCAGAGTCTTATAAGAAAATCAGTCAGTTTTACTATTTGAGTGGGAGGGACACACACACACACACACACACAGAGCCCAATCATAGCTTTTAATTGAATCAGTACATTAACAACTCACCCATTTCATTGCTATATAACAATTAAAGAAACATGCAAGGAAACAGGAAAAAAAATACTACCTTGGAGCTATAAAGCTATAACTGTAAATACAAGCTCTACATCTAACAAAATGGACATTTCAGTGTGGAAAGAGCTCCGTGCTGACACCAGAAATTTCCAATAGGGATTGCGATGCAAAATGCAATATGCAGAACAAGTAACATGATATTGTCAGTAGAAAAATGCTACACAGGTTCAAACAAAAATCATGTTGCAAATGCACATGTATGTGCATATGTTCAGAGAAATGTTGACTGATCCACCTAAAGACAAGTAGCTCATAAATCTCAAAATCACGAATTCTAGTACCTTTGTGGCTCAATAGTACATAAGGCATTAGTTTTGTGTAAATGATCACAGCCCATTTGCTTGGATTGCGTAGTTTATGAAGTTAGAAGCAGAAAATGTACTTAGTAATTTCTGATAATTTTTAATGTATTGTTTATACAAGTACTTTCTTAGAAATACATAATATTGTTACCATTTATTCGATGCAAAATAACTTGATTGTTAAACATTTTTCTGCCAAAATCCACCTGAGTTTTGCTAAAAAACTACATGGGCTTTTCAGCATGTAACATATTCCTTAATGCTGAACGTATTTTTGTGCCCACCATACAATTTGTAAGTCATTACAATTTTAAAAGTAAGGGAAGGGTGATAATAGAATTTTTAAAACATTATTTCAGGGACACGGGCTCCACAAAAGCTGTTCTCAGTTCTTGGGACAGAGAGAAGGACTGGGGCAAGGTAAACCTTCAAGTTCTGTGAAGATCTAGACTGCCAAGAATGATCTGGACCATCAGCCTAATTCAATCTAATCTAATATGCTTCATCATCTCTGCCCCGTTTAGCTCTAGAGATTTTTTTTTTTTTTTAATATCACCACCTCATTTGAATCTTCAGTTTTATGTAAATTCTCTGAGACTTCATGGTAGGAAGTGTCAGGAATGTGGTTCTCTTCTGAATTTTTTTTAAGTCAGGTGTAAAAGAAGGTGTAAATTTTCTAGAAAGAATGGGATCTGATAATCTCTGCTATTTATCATATCAGTCCAAAAAAGGTAATTTGAAAGATGATTACAAAGATCTGTTTATATTTTCTCAAAATTAAAATTAAGTCTTGAATGAAATTATAAATGATTTATTCAAAGTGAATTAATTCTCCAGGCTATTCACATTGATAGCCTGTGAAACCTACTGCCAAAAAATATCCTTGAGGACCAGAACTTAGAAATAGCCAAGAATGGACCACATATTTTCATAGAGTTCAAATGTAGTCCTAGCTAATTGTTCAACAAGCATAAGGAAAATTATTTTGCTGTCTTGCTGTGTTGTTGTTGGCTGTACTGTGGATTCATCCACCAATTTCTTTAGATACAATAATTTGTTGAATTTGTTCTAAGTGCATTTTGTTTTTAATATACACTTTGCGTATACTTGGAGAACACTCTATGGGTAACATTTTGGTTTCATATTCTCCAACTTCTCTTCACATTCTTGCCTGGCTTTTGGCCATCCTCAAGGTTTAGTTCTGTCAATTATTTCATAAATGTTTTATCTCCTGCCTCTTTCAAGAGAAAGATCACAGATCTTCAATAATAGATCATCATTGAAGATGTTAAATAAGATTCAGTTTACACACATTTCTGTTGCATCCTTCTCAAACCCTTCCCAACAAAGATACATAATTTTTTGTTATTTATGGGTGTTTGTGATTTAATTTCTAAAAAGTGCTTTTGCCTGGCCTGGTTCATATTATTTTTCAAAGAAACACAATAGTGAAAATTGTACAAAGATTCATTAATATTCAGTGTGTTCTATTGTAATTTGAGCCCATTTTATAATGTTTCCAGAAAGCAAAATTAATCACATTTCTACACTCATCTACTTCTTAGGGAAGAAGCCTTAAATATAAAGCAAGGGGGACTCAATACTTTTAAATAAGCATTACTTGAGAAAGACCTTAGTAAGGATAAATTAGAGAACATGATGAGAATTTGGGTTTTTTTATGATTAATTTACATCTTCTATTTATAGTATCTGAACCATAAATCAATAACTTGGATGGATCAATAACTAGATAAATGTTATGAGCAGAGGTTGCTTTCTCAGATATTACTGGAATTTGCTTTACATTTTTGAAAACAAACAAACAAAAAATGACCTCCAAAATTAATCAGATTCAATTAGCATAAAACATGCAGTTTTATGCTTCAGTTTCCCTATTTCTATTCATGTAAGTGCAGTGCATATAGTTTTAACCATTTCTCTAAACTCGCTTCTCAAGCATGAAGAGAAAGTTTTAAATAGAAGGTAATTTATCCCATTCTGACAGCTGCCTAAAACTGGTAGAATGACTCAATTTCTGACATCTCTTTCTCTCCCAGCTGATTAGAATAGCACCCTCATCCAGAACCTTTAGGTAGCTGAAGATGGTTGAGAATATTTTTTTAGATGTAGATATATTTTGTCTTATCAAACTATAATAGGAAAAGCTACTTTAGAGAAAAATTGTGTCACTTTCACTTGAAGAAGGACTATTTCACACAGTCAGATGACTACTGCAAACCCCCGGAAGGTCTTTGTCTTAGCTAGGATTCTGGAAACAGATGAGCTCTTTTCAATGCTGAATAGAGGGGTGGGATCATGTCCCTTGACCTATTGTCCCTTCCTAGTGCAGTCCGAGGTCCTTCTGGCCACCTTAGTGGACTTATGTTCCACTAGGTGTCCACTATTGCAATTACACCAGGGTCTCTTCTGCAAAGCCATTTACCAGTCCTCAGCCTGTATGTGTCAGTACTTGGGGTTTCTTCCTCCAGGGATGGGACTTGGCATTTCTCTTTGCCAAACTTCATGAGGTTCCTGTCAGATCAGCTTTCCAGCCTCACAAAGTCCTTCTGAATGGTAGTACAACCATCTGGTGTATCATCCATTACTTCCAACATTTTGGCATCTCCAAAGTGTCATTCTGTTCCACCACCTAGGTTGTTAAAGAAAATGCTAAATAGTACTGGCCACAGTATTGATTCCTTGGGTGCAACACCAATGACCGGCCTTTTCAATCTACTTCATCATCCACTTATCTAGACCCTATTTCATCCATTTGTCCACAAGGATATTATGGGAGGCAATGCTGAAAGCTTTCTAAAGCCAAGATAGCTGCTGACCACCATTCATGCACTGAGCAAATAATTAATTTGTAGAAGGCTATCAGGTTTGCTAGGCATGATTTCTCTCTTGATGGCTGTCTGACTATTCTAAATCATCTTTTTGTCTTTAATGTCTTTGAAAATTGTTCAGAGAAGGATTTGTTCCATCATATTTCCAGGTGTGTCATTTCCTACTCCTTTATGTTCCTTCCTTCTGTCCTTCTCCAATTGCCATGACATTCCAAAGATAATTAAACTGGACCTGCAATGGCATTGGCCAGCTCCTCAGCATGCGTGAGTACATTCCATCAGGTCTCAATACCTTCCTTTATTGAGGGTTAAACCCATATTTCTCCAAATTTCTCCACTGATCTCAGGGACCTGACATTCCTGAATCTATCAGGTGTGGCCCAGCCTTCAACACTACTCTTGCCATAAGGTTCCTTTGTCCCATCTGGCATCAGGGCTTCATTTTCCTCAGTCTTATTTTTTACTCATGAATCTGTAGAAGCCCTTCTCGTTTTCACTCACAATCTCTCCAAAGTTAATTTCACACAAGCTTTGGTTTTTTTAAACCCATTTCTACATGCCTGGACTCCTCCCTATACTTCGAACAACCTGATCCTGCTTGCTTCTTCATATGCTTCCTTTTCTGTCTGAGGTTTTTTTCAGGAGTTGCTTATTCATCCAAATTCATCCAAATGTACCTCCTATCACATTTTCTTGTTCTCCTGAACATGGGGAGGGACAACGAACTCTTTAGCAGATGAGTGTCCTGGTTTTGGACAAGGGTGGGGTTGGTTTTTTGCAGTAGCCACGGGGAAGTGGAGCCTGGAGAGCTGTGGGCTTGGACCTTGGGCCATCTGGACAGACACTGCAGCTGGAAAGAATGGTCCTTCCTGGAATCTTTGGCAAAAAATGTCTGTGGAGACTTGAGGATACCTGCTGAGGTTCCAGAGTAGGAGATACTGGCCCAAGGCCAGCTAACCCCAGATGAAAAAGAGACACTGGCAGCTTCTGAATTGGTTCAAGATGCCTCAAAAGTGACTGGCACTGAAGCACAGCTTTTTCTGGCACCCCCACTGCCAATGCTGCACTGGATGTTCAAAGAGAAAGTCCCTGCCACATAACTCCGCTGAGGTAAGTGGATCGTGCTGATCCCACAGCATGCTTGAATAGGAATCCCCAATTGCCCAGGGATCTTGGAAGACATCACAAACTGTTCTGAAGGCAAAAAATTTGTGATAAAATTTTTAAAATGTAGGTAGAATTTAAACATTCTACATTCTATAACAAAAAACCCCAACCAAACAATCTCTGGCCACCCCCCAAAAAAAAGAAAAAACACCATTGTGGTCAATGTAAGTTATTTTCTTGGCAGTTTCTGGGGTGGGGAAGGGAGAAAAGACAATAGTATTTCCAGGTGTCATCGATAAGGGACATCTTATTCAGGTCACTGGACACTTCTACTTTTAAAATCTTGGGTTTTAAAATTCTTTTTAATCAATGGGATAAAAATTTTCAATGCCATTACTCTGCAACACACTGATTTTTTTTGCAGACAATCTTTAATCTAGGAATATTTTCAGCTGAAATTTGCCAGACTTGATAGTCTAACCACAAAAATATACCTGTGTGATCTCTGTGAAAATATACTTTAGTTAGGAAACATGCTTCTGAACATATCTTTGCAACTTTGCAGTGTTTGAGTTTCTCAGGTTATCTGTTCTAGTCATGCTGCATCATGAAAAGGCTGAGGCAATGAACAGCTTTCACTGTAATTATTCACCCTGACATCGAGGGACCAAAATCATAAAAGGAAAGTCTAGAAGGAAATTAATAATTGAATATTCAGCAAAGGGTAAATGGAGTTAAGTAAATAAGGCCCAGGGTTACATATTCAGTGCTGCTAAATCTCAGCCTTTTCTGACTGCCTTCTTTACTTTCTCACCCATTTTGGTGTGGTCCTGCTGTGAAATGTGTGTTTTTCCCTAAGGCTAAGAAGGAAATGGGAGTGTTGAACAACTGGAACTGACAGAGGCCAGTGGGATACTGGTTTGGAGTTAATTGCTAGATTGGGACTAATAATAGAAATTATAAGTGAAATTCTTGGAATTCGAGGAGAATCTGAAAATCAGCATTATCTCAGTGAAACCTCGTAATGAGAGAGTGCCAGAAATTACCCTGATCCATAAACATGTAAATCTCAGTAACAGCATAGCAAATGGACTAAAACCTGAAAAATCAGAAATACACATTAACCACAGGGGGAAAAAATCTTGGGATGATTCTTGAGTTTTCTTTTTTTGTTGAGATTTTTTCCAAAAACTTCTAAGATTGAATTAGAACAAAAAATGTATCAGTTTTATTTTAGCCGGTATTCGCTGAGTCTGCTCCAGGTGTTACTGTTCCAGTTTCTAGAGGAAATAGAGATATTAATGCAACTTTCAGTGGTGTTCATCTGTTGAACACGGCATTGAGATAGCAAACTATACTCTGAGTTTTATTTACAACTGTCTTAATATTGCATTGCAAAATAGAGAGAAAAAATTGTGCATAAATGTTAAAGGAAAATGTAGAAGGGAAATTTTGTGTTTCTCCCTGAATCCTGAGAGTCTGGTCTTTCTCCATAGAACACATAGACGTGGCACAGGCCTGTGACTGTCACCTGAATCCCAGGAGCCTGGTCTTGGTCCACAGAACACATATAGACATTGCACAAGCCTGTAACTGTCAAGTTTTATATGCTTTAAAGATGAATAAAACATTGCTGTTGCTAGGTTTGTATAATAATGTCTCAACAAGATGAATGGGACAGGTTTTGCTTCAAATGTGTGGTTCAAGACATCATTTTGCTAACTAAGAAGCTGAAGGAAAGTTTGGATTCTACTTGTGAAAATCTTGTATAAAATCAATTTTTTATATAAAATGAAAGTATGAGAAACAATATCCTACCCTTTCTTCACACAAGAGAAAAGGACAAACAAGGAGATTTCTGACCTGAGCTGATGATCCTCTATTTTCTCTGCAGCAGCAACATGGCATGACATACCATTATATTATTAAAGTATATTTGATTTAAAATAATAAATAAGCCTACTCAGAACCATTTATACATACAGTTCTATCCTTAAAAAGAATGGAGATGGCTAATGAAGTCGAATAATGGATTCAGATGTGCTGGCGCTTTATCTAAGTAAACTGTACCAAGAAAACAGTGAAACACTTCAACAGAAGATCCCACCCACTGATCTCTTTGCAGAGTTCCCACAGCAACCAGTATTTTAACAGAGGAGTGTTGCAGTTCAAATAGTTCAATTATAGATGTCCTTTTAGTGCTATGACTCTAAATAAGGGAAATATAAAGCTTTTTTTTCTACATGCAGCATCAGGTTTTTGTGGTGTTTCACTACAAAAGATGGGAAAAAACAGTTTTACCAAAACCACACAACAAAACAAACAAAAATGCAAAAAGTGAAAGACTTTTATAGCCTCTAAAATAGGAGTATTTCTCCATTTCAGTAACTGTCTGTGCTCTGCTATGGTGACTTCCCTCTTGGTGTCAGCTCTGTATGACCAAACTCAGTTCGGATTTGGGAGTGAGCTGGACAATTCTGGTGGAACAGCAGCTTTCATCTGTAGCAATCCCTTCTGATAACCATAATTATGACTGCTTCTTAAACAATTCCATTTCTGCCCTTATTCTTCGTGTAAAATGGAGTACTCTTAAGTGTAAAGGGAAGTCAGCCAACACGGGAAGCCCATTTCCTGAGAAAAAATGTGCCAGAGAAACTATATGAAATATACAAAATCAAAATAACCATAGAAATCCCAGGTCAGCAGAATTCAATGTTATTATAAATTTGACCTTAATTACACTTTTTTGAATGAAAAATTCAAATTCAGGAGGAATTCATTGCTTCCCTCCCCACCAATATCTCCTCCCGCATTTTAGATTTGGGGCTTACAAAATAGGAGAGGTGAAGGCCCCCTTTCTCTATCTCACACCCTCTCTATCTTGCTTTTTTTCTGTTACTTGCACCTTCATCTTTGGAAAATTGGCAGTATAGTAGGACAGAAATAACCTCAATTTCTTCACAGCTCTTTGCCTTTCCAAACCTGGACCAATGTTAAGAAAATACAGGATGAAGAAGCGTGAGAAAGTGTGCGTGTGTGTGTGTATGCAAGTAAAATTTTTGAAGCTCTTCATTTGGGTGCCTTGAGCTGGAGCACACAACATACAGGGAGAAAGACAAGGCAGTGCATTTGTTTGGCCTACGAAAGAAAATGTTGATGAGGTGAGATCTAATTGAGGTCTTCCACTTTCTTAAAAAGGAAGTACAAAACTTTTGGGGATGACAGAGACAAACACTTCTCTGAGATGCACAGCCAAATGATAAAAGACAGCACTTGGAGTGTTCAACATACAAAATCCCAGTTATGCAAAAGTGAAAAAGAGCTCACAGTGATCGTAGTTTACTACCAGAAGAAGCTGCTGAATTTCTCATCCTTTTCAACCAGGGCTCATGCAAGATCCTGAATAAACCCACCAAAATTTGAAACTTGCCCTTCTTGAAAAGGAGGCTGGAAGAGAAGTTCCTTCAACATGTAATTTTCGGAAATTCTGTATATTCTGTGACTGTATGCTAAACCAGTAAAACACCAGAAACCTCTACTCTGAAAAAATGCTACATCTTTCACAAAAGTGATTCTTCAAAACACCTCCTGTTATATCAAATCTCTGTTATCCCAGTCTTCCACCCCTTTGCCTCCTGACATGCCCTGAAAAAAAAAATGTTTTCACAGAAAATACAAAAGAAAAAAGCTTTGACCTACCAGATATTGTAGGGTGTATAATACTTTCCAAAAATTGAATTCCTCAAAATCCTAATTTATGAGAAGACTTCAGCTTTTGCACTGATATTATTCCCTAGTATGATGGTTTTACCCTTTCGACAGTAAGACTGCACTTTGAATTCCATAATATTTACAGCTCAGTTCAGGTAGGTTGTAATTATTCAACTGTATTTTAAATATGTATTTGAATCTGTGATCTACTGAGGTGCATTCTTATTGATTCACCTGTTGGGTACCCAATTCATGAACACCAATATAATTGAAAAATCTGTGAAGAGTAATTTGTTTGTTTTATAACAGGTCATATCTTTTATTCCTTGCTTATGCAGAATTCCAGTTAGTTTTAACAGATGATTTAAATCTATAGGAGCGACAGGATCGGGAGGCAGATTGCTTTCTTAATAACAGCTATTTAACATCACTTTGATGTTTAAAAGTGTAATGCCACCTGCTTAAGGAACATCAGATATCACAGAATATACCTATAATGTGTTTTTGAATATGGTGATACCCACTAAACTCAGACTATACACAATTGACCATCTCTTAGTGTACCACTTGGACAGTTTTTCAGATTAAGCTTCCTATAAAAAGACCTATTTTAACCATAATCACCTCAGAAGTATAAATCCAAATAACATGGTTCCACAGCCAACACACTGATGCTATGGGATATCGTGTAGTGGATTTGCAAGTGCACACATCCTGTTATACGTGTAATTTGTAAATTTGTTCTATGTGTATATGAATAAAATTAGCACTGTACCCAAAAGTCCAAGTCAAGAGATGCATCAAGATTAGAAGTCTTCCTGTTTGCAAGATTTTCCTATTTTCCTGTACTGTGACAGATCCAAATGACTTTGGTTTTGCTTTCAGACCTGTGAAATCCTTGCTGTGATATAGGGACCATTGAGAAGAAAAAGAAAACTGAATTATTTTATGCCACAACAAAGGCAGGAAAAAACTGAAATCTACAGAAATGATATAATACAGAAATTATAGAATTATGAGTCTCACAAATAAGCAACAAATGTGAATGTAAGTCTTCCTAGTTTGAATGTTAATATGAAGTAAAACAACTGTTATGAAAGTTAGGGATTTTAAAACTTCTATTGCTAGAAAAGAGTTCAACAAATATCAAAATTTCAATTGATATGAAATACAACTTTTGATCTTCTTAATAATAAATACACTCAAATGAACAAACCCACAAATATCCTTCATCAGTATGGGTCAGCATTAAAAAATATGTTACTAGTTAAGCTAAAAGCATGATGGTTTCACAAATATTTCCAAAGTGAATGTCTACGTCAGCATTTCTTTATTGATGTTATTTAATAAGTCAGGAAACTACATAATATAAAAATTCATACAATAAATGTTTCCCTGCAATCAAACTGATTTTTCACAGTGGAAAGTCACAATTTAAACTGTATCCTATTAAATTCTCATCCACAGTAGCCTCTATATACATAGTATGAAAGGAAGGAGATGAGAATAAAGAAAATGTGGTACAAAATTATGACAAAATTAATTTTTCAGTTGAAAAGTTCTTAAATGTAGTCACATTCAAAATGTTCAATATATGTATATTTAGAAATCGAAAATACATCTGATTTACAACTTTTTAATGTAAGAATATGAGGATTTAAATTTATTTAACTTTTCAAATTAATTATATGTGTGGGGAAACCATAAAATCTTAGTTTCTTTGGGGCTTTCTTAGAGGAGGATGTTCAAAGATGCTCGTTCTACAAATAATGCAGCAAAATTATAATGAATCACAATAAAGCTGCTTATCTTTCATTTTCTATTTCCTTATAAATTTATTTAATATTGATGTAATAAAATACCTACATTACCTAGCAAAATTAAACAAAATATTACACTCAAATCAATTTATCTTATATCAAATCATAATATAGAACAGCACAAACCTTGTTGCACAGCCATCTGCAGTGAGAGAAGGCCCTGACAACAGCAGAACAAATGGTGACCACTGTGCAAAACGAAAATTTGGATATCAGTAAGTAGGGATGGTCAGGAATTCTCCAATAAAAGCTTATTGTAGTAAAAAGCTGATTCATCCAAACTAAAGTTTTTTTTCTGGAATATTTCTGAACACACTTTCATCAAGAAGTGTTTTTTCAGGTCCAGGATAAGACTAAGCTCAGATTTCCATGACAACACGGAATCCAGCACATCCAGTACAAGAGAGGTAGCTCCCACCAGGAAAACCTAGGATTTGGAAACATAGCTCCAAGCTCCTGTGTGGACAGCCCAGACAGACCCCTGTCTGCCAGTTGAGTTTACACGTTTGCCAAGGCGTTCCTGAAGTGTGCCAAACACGCCTGGCACCCCTAACTCATGGAAACGAAATGAGCTGGATGCAGCCAGAACATGCTGGGTGTTCTGAACAAGCATGGATGTATTCACTGGGAGATTGACAGTTCCTCCAGGACTTTTGTATATCCTGGCTTCATGGGCTCATACACAGGTGACATGAGGAGGATGCAGAGGAAAAGCCAGGTCTATGATTGGTCCAACCAATAGCTATTCTAACTACATAAGGTTTTAAGATTATCACAGTGTGGAATGTGGACAACTGTCATTGTCAATAAGTTCCTTCCAAGAAGTGGCCTTCTAGCTTCTAACCAGCGTGACCAGGTAGCAACATTTGACACTTGTGTCTATTGGCACTGTAAGGTTTGGTGTTTGGAAGGTGGAAATACACTCCTTCAGAAATTTGGTGCAGACTCTGTTTCATTTCCTTGTAGACAATATGTGACTTTAAGTAGGGATCTCCCAGCTTTGAGCTTGCTGCTGTTGTAGGATATACAGAAGTGTTTTTACCTCCTAATTCCAGCAGCTATCTCCATAATCTGGTAATAAAGCCAGCTCCTGAGAATGAACAGAGAAGTCCAAATGAACAGGCTAATATTTATAAATTTTAAAATATTAAAAAGAAAAAAAGTTAAGAAACACCTTCACCTTTTTGATTTGTTTGTGACTGTGAATAATGTGAGTCTCTAGCAGGAAAAAAATGCAACTATTGCTAATGTCTCACTGCAAGCAGTTAGACTGTATCTGAAAGCAGATTGCCCTATATAATTTTCAGATGGGCCATTTAAAGATTAATGTTATGAATTTTCCATGACTTCAGAGCACTGAGAATCTGGGTGTCGTGTACACATTGCTTGCAGCTTTATTTCTGGTGTAAGTATGTAAACAAGAATGTGACTAGCGTTAAGAACAAGAAAAACCTATGTGAGAATTGTTCAATTTACACTATTCCTCTGCAGTACTTCTTAGGAGGCCCGAGTCCCTTCTGCTTCTGAGAATTTTAACAATTTGAGTACTAAATGAACAAGTTTAATTTAGTGTAGTTATACCATGAGAAAAAATAGCCTTATCTCATGGGGGAGTAGTGGAATATTGTGCAGAGACCATTCCCCTGACATCAACTATGTTTGGCAGATGGTGCTGTCAGTTCAGGTCTGTGTTTATTCTATCATGCATGTGGTAGCATATTTTAAAATGTACAATCTCATGTATTATCTATGGGCTAAAAGCATGCAACACAAGCGGGACTATATCACAGGAGTTAAACTTCTGTAAACAACTAGCAGCGGTTGTGTAAATGCTATTTTCTTGACATAAATAACAGAAACATATGGCCAGAGACAGGAAGTGGGTGATACCTGGATAGATTGATATCCTGCTAGACAAGTGGCTGTATTTATGACATGATTCTGCTTGACAGTGAAAGAGGAGGGGAGGAGAGCTAATGACTTTTTCATGAACTCTCTGACAACATACATTTGACCACTGAATAGCTTTGCTCAACAATCTGATTCTCAGCATTGTTGTTAAACACATTCAATGAAGATAAAGAAATATTGGGGTCAGAAGTGGAAGGTAGAACTCTTATTTCCCATTTTCTTAGGGCAACTTGTATTGAAACCACACTGTTATTCCAACAGTTTAGTACCCATACGATTTCCAAACACTGTTCCTTTCCTGGAGAGCATATGTCATAGGCAAGTAGTGTCCTACCATAAGCATTGTTTTTTTGTTACGGCCTGAACTTTAAAGTGAGAGGTTTAATACCACAACACCTATTTTATAATCTTGCTTCCTTCCAATTGCCTGATAAGAATCCTGCCTACAATACATTTAAACCCTTCAGCACACAAATCACCTTCTTGCATGTGAATGTTACTCATTGAACATTAGTGAATCATAGTAAAACACAACTTTACTACATGTGACTCCTCTGCAGCATTTCAGAACAGTGATATATGATGTTTCCTGTACCTGAGCTATCCTGTTTTCCAAATTTATCCAGTTTACAAAAACTCACAACAGTTTCTGACAACTTGATGAGATTCTTTCCATCCCATTATAAATAAGGGCCAAACTAGGTTTTCTGGCACATCTATGTAACTGCTCTTCACTCTAATTCTGCCCTTAGCAATAAAGATTCAAGTTGTCTTCCTTTCAGCATGGCCCTGTGTCTACAGTCTATCATAACTTCCTGAAATGTTTGCTTACTTGCTTTAAAATGATGCTCACGATGCACTACAATCTCCTCTAGATCACTCTTTCAGTTTTAACAGGTCTTTAAGGTCAAGTAGAGGTAAGATCAAATTTGCATTTTGTGACTGAAACTGATGGATTATTCTCCAGTCAATATTAGATCAATGACTCCTGCAGAAAGGTGTTTGAACATTACATTTTTGGTCTTCCTTATATATTGCCAAAATAAGAAAATGTCAAAGAAGAACATAAACAAGCAGAAAAGTGCACTTGTGGTGAGAAAGTCATCAGGATTTGTTCCTAAACAAGAAGATTCAGAAGGAAACTATCTCCAGGAATAAATGTATTTTTGCAAAGCAATTCAAACAAAAGACTGCTTCCAGAACTGACCCTGAACTTGCAGAGCATGAAAAGGAAGCTGTTGAAATCCTACCGTCCTGGAGCAAAATCCTAGAACTTTTAAGGTAAACTACTTTTAAATGAAGCAAAATAATGACCAGCATGCCTGAGGTTCAAACCACCCCTTTCATCCAACTCAGAATATTATGACCATCTGGAATACTCAGTCATCTTTTCCTGTGTTTCTGTGCAAGGGTCTGATGAGCTCTGTCTCACAGGGGACCTTGGAGGGAAGCATTCCCATTATTTACAGTACCCCAGTTGTTAAAATACAGACCCACCATGTGGGAGGCCAGAGCTCAAATTCCTACTTTGGTTCAGCAGGCATGGCTCTGTGAAGTGCCTCATCAACACCCAATAGCGTATTCCAGGAAGTCTGCCTGTTTGTAATATCCTGCCTCCGCCTCTGTTCCACCGTGCTCAACATCATTAAACGTCCACTGGTGCAGCAACTCAAAACCCAATGGTTTAGGACCCCAACAAGCAATAACTCATGTTTTTAGCCATGTTGCAATACATATTTAATTTCTTATATAAAACATGATTATTAAGAAAAGCACTTTTTGCCAGTCCTAATGATTACGTGTTGGATCCTGACATTTAATTTAAATAGAGGAAAATAAGATTGAAGATTAAGAGCTGTGGTAATCGTCCTAGGCTGTATGCAGCATTTCCAAAAAGCTGATGGCCAGGTCTTTGACACATTGAGAACTTTTTTTACTGTACACTCTTAATGTGGCTTTTGCAAAGCAGAAGAAGGAGAAACTGCCTAGAATTTCTAGACAGCAAGTGGAAATGTACCAAAAAGACAAGAGGGATTCCTAGGTGTGGCTTTCACAACTTAGACTCCCCATTATGTCAACCCTTAAACTCTAGACACCAAAAAGTAGAAATTAGGTCTGTCCCTGAGTTATAATTTCCAACTCTGAGACATTTGCTTAATGCCTTCTAGCTTGTATCAATCTACAATTAATACAATGACATTTAGATCTAGTCACCACCTGCTGATAACTGGTCATGATGTCAACATCTGAGCTAGGGCTGATTCCTGAAAAATGTTGCGTGAATCAAGAATATTTACATGCACATTAATAATTATATTCTTGGCATCTCAAACAGTCTGCACGTAAATGCAGAAGAAAAAAAAAAAAATCCACTTTTCCCACAGAGTTCCTCATTATCTGCTTCAATGGGAACATTTAATCATTTCTGAGACATTGGGGAAAACCAGCGGTGGCACAGAGACTTTCCTTGAATGTGTGCTGTTGTATCATAGTTGTAAACAGAAGGAATCACTCATGTAGCTTAGTGTCCACAAACTGAACAAAGCACCTGCACAGGGCAGTGCTGGCAAACTCAACTTGTCATCCCCTGCTACTTTCACAGAGGCCCCTCGAGTGCTTTCTAGAAAACAAAAAAAACCAAAAACAACAACAACAACAACAAAAAAAATGGGGAAACATATGCTCATGCAGAGCTTGAAACTGGAGGGAATGTGCAGCAGTTTATTAAACAGATAAAGGTGGTTTGCTGATTTCTTTCTGTTGCTAATTTCTCTGCATCTTGGATCCTTTCACTATATGTCTGACTGCATGGATTGATCTGGTGAATAGCAAAGGGAATATTCATTATATGTGAGAAAATTATGTTGCTTGCTAGGATTCCTTCAAAAATGAAATTCTTTTTGAGGATTGTCAGCATAAGAGATGTCTTCATAGTTCTACAGATAGGTGGCTTTTTTTTTCCTCCTAGCCTGGCTTTACAGAGAAATATAAGGAGATATTCACCAAAATATTTCTGGGGAACTGATCACATTCAGTCATTGTATATGAATCTGAAAAAGTATTCAGATATGAATCTGAAAAAGTATTCACTATCTGAAAAAGTATTCAGACTCTGACAATGTCATATTGCCAACAGTGATTCTTAGTTTATGTTACTGTGAATCAATAGAAAATTGACCCTAAAGTGCTGGGTGGGACAAGTATCACACTGAATTGTCTCTCATCACACCTCACTTTTTATACATGACTCATAAATTCATTTTTTCTCGACCATAACAACCTTGAGCTATTATAGGTAGTTTAGAGAGGCAGCTTAGTGTAGATTTCTTCATCTCAAAAGCAGAAGAGACTCTGCTTTTGTGTAGAGAAGTGTTAGGGCTGTACCAACTACCTATCAGGCATTATGTTTGTGGACCCTTTCCAGCTCTTTCATTTTAGTAGAGTTGAAATAAAAAAAAAGCTGTAGTGAATAAGCGAATAAGCCCAATAATCAAGCTGTGGAAAATTTGCTGGCCACAGCATAATCTTCCCCAAGATTAGCAAAGTTTGGTGAAATTCAGGCATACTTGAAATCTACCTGTGCAAACCAGAGATGCGTTTCCACAAAGTTTTCAAGTCATGCAATGCTTACTGTTTCTTTACACTGCACAAATAAATATGCATAAGTAGACATCTTGACATGGTAATATTCTACATAAAAACGAACAACAGGAAAGAAAGAAAACACACAAAAATGCAGAGCAACATTTCTAAATTTCTATGTAGAGTTTTTGAAAATACCTGTTATTACTCTTTTTACATTAATTTTCATTAAAATTTTCCTTCATTCTTATTTTGTTTTCACAAGAATATCAGGCTTCTTTTTACTTTACCTGAATAAAGATCTTAAATGTATCATAAATGCAGTCCCTTTCATGACATTTAAAAATCCTCTGGAGCTGAAAACAGAATACTTTAGAGCCATTAGCAGAAAACTGCCTAACTACAAATGGCCTGCTTGGTATATAATATGCTTAATGTTAAAGCTGTTCCCAAGGTAAACATTCTGTAGTGGCTTTACAAATAGTGCATAGTAAAAAAATAATGGGATGTGTAATTGTTCAGTCATCTGCACAATATAAAAGTTAAGTATCTTAACCATACACAGAATGCATTCAGGCCGCGTAACGTTAAATCTGGTGTCTTTTGCACTTTGTATCAGTTGTTATAAAACAAGGAGAAAACAAGCAGTCTGCAGAGAGTCTGATGCCGTGCTTTCCCGTATGTCAGTCCCTGGGACAAGGCCATATTAATGTATGAGTGGTCAGCTCCTTTCATATAGCACTAATGTACTGGAAAGTCTTCCGCGCTCGGTGCTTTCCTTCACGTCTCAGGACATCTCGTGGTAGAGCACTTCCTCGTGCAGAACAATATGGCCTTCTCTTGGAAAAGCCCTCTGGGCTGATCACTGTCAGGTTATGTTATGTTTTAACAGTAGGCACTTCAATGCTAGTTTTGTGCAGTGCTGTAGCAGGAACAAGAGGTCTAAACAAACAGAAGGGCCACTAGAGCCCTTCCATTTATCATTCCAACCTGACAGAAACCCCTATCTATTCCCTAGCTTTGCTGAGTTTTACATGTTATTTTTAAAACGTCTGTTTTCAAAAAGTAGCTACCCTTATACTTGGCCCTTCTGCATAATCATTTTCCTCCTTACTGTTTAGATAAGTCAGTCTGAGAAACTTGAAGGAGAATGTAAAATCAGTGGTATCAGTCTGAAAGGTTTTAACACAGCCTAAGTAAATATTATTTAAAATAATGGTGTTAATACTTTCATGGCACCTTTTAGCTATGAAGGTGTGAATTAATTAGTGCTCACATCAAAACACCCCTGTGAATTGGTCAAGAATTATGATAGCAAATATTCACTGGAAGAAACAGATATAAAGAGAATATAAGTGTTGTCTAGGTAACACAGGGAATGGCAAAGGTGGTATTTAAGCCCTGTTTTTTACCCAGTGTTCATTAAAAACTCTCCCTCTTTAATAACTGAGAGTGTATCATCAGTCCATCTTAAGTGAGCAATTGCTTACCATAAGGGTTGGGATAAACCTTCCTTTAACACATAGTTTAAAAACGCTCCTTTAGCACAAATTCTCAGTGTAAGTTTGTTCAGGTAACTAAGAACATACTCAAAAACTAGTCAGAGTATTTCCCCACTATCTGTTTTCCAGCAACAATGGCAATACAGTTTGGAAAGGTATTTTTTTAGAGTTTCAGATTGGGTTCACTGCCTTTCTTCATGCAGCTCAAGTCAAGTATTATTTCAGTATTCATCATTCAATATTTGGTATTTCTGTATTTTGAATGAACCTTCCCCATGTGATCATAAAGGGACTTGTCTCCCAGGACTGAGACGGGAAAGACATATCCCCAAGAAGTACTGGCAATATATTAAAAGAAATGCAAAATATTTTACATGGTAAAAGAACATTAAGACAGAACTCTGTTGGAGTGATTTATTTAGAAGAACTACTTGGACCAGACACAGAAGGTCTTTCTGTCTGATGGTAACGGGATATGTTTTGCTCACTTTTAGAAAGGGTTTGGTTTGGGTGGGTGATAATTCTAGTAAAGGGTGAGAGAAAATTTATGGGTCTGAAAGGAAGATTAGTAACATGGGAAATTTTGTATGAAAATATGCTACGTTTTTTGGGAGTAATGCTGTTTTGAAGGAAAAGTGACTAATTTCCTGAGAGTTGCAAGGCACATCTTTAGTTCAGAGAAGGATGATGATGGAGAATGTGAAATACCTCAGTGAATTGGTGAGAAATATGTGAGATTTGAGCAAGTGTTCAATCTATGAAATTAATGGGGAATTGGTGGCACAGGGGAAGGATTAAATGCACGCAGTCATAGGATTGGGACGTGAGAGTTTCTAAAAGATTGGATTGGGAGGCATCACTTGGGTCATTGAGTCATTCATTCACAATCTCAGCTAACTATGTGATAGATGTTTATTTTAGATTTTTCCACATAATTTCTTTTCTGCTTTCTTCCACCCATCACGTTTCCCAGGACCAAAGGAAAATTAAGATCTTCAGTAGAAGTCTCAACTACAGAAAGTCACAGGAAGGACACAGAGGGGGTCACAGTCACCTCCAATAGCTATGTCCCTGCATTATCAGGAAAGCAATTAAATAAAACTCTCAAGTGAGCCAGGAAGGCAAGTACTATGCTCCATAGTACAAAAGTGCATCAAATTTGAAATAAAAGAAATCTTTCCTTGTAGGGCCAAACTAAGTGGCCATTTCAACCTGGGTAAATGAGAGAGATAAAATAGTATGGCATTGAACATTAATTGCAGTAGAATA
>VZSR01001854.1:5329605-5490236 GCA_013398615.1 Brachypodius melanocephalos
CCTTCCAGAAAGGTGTATGAGAGGTGGAAGGCACAAGATTAATGTAGCCTATATGCAGTGTAAACAGGCAGCACTAATTTCAACTGCCTGGACACACTGGATACCTAGTAATTCCTATCATAAGCCTAATCTCTTTTTTTTTTTCTTTTTTGCAAGTTTTAAAATCTTTCCTTCTTATCACCATCTTACATTGAGTTCCTACTGCACTCCTATTTGGGAACTAAAAACTAATATCTTAGATGGTTAGAGATATCTAGTATTAGTTTGCCAATCTAGTTAGCAAACTAAATGCATTTGCAACAAATTTGTTATACCTTCTCTTATGTTCATTTAATTCTTTTATGTAAAAACTCTTCTTCTACTTGAATATCTAGCCCTGTGTTTCTGAGTTATTACACTTCCTCCAAACCTTCTTATAGTACCTCTAAAGAAGTTAGATATTTTTAATCTGTCTTACAAAAGAGCTACTTCATGTCCCTAGTAAATCTTTCCTGCATTTTGCTCTACGTTTCCTGAATACAGATAAGTTGTCCTGCATATAACATTCCTAAAGAAGTCTTTTGTCTGTCTTCCCTCATGGAATGAGTAAGCTTGGTCTGTGATAAAACAACCTGGTGGTGTATTCTTGAAATTTGCCATTCTTTTTCAGAACTCCATCACATTTGTTACACCCTTATATGCACACAAGTTTTCCTCCATTTCATTAGTTTCCAACTGATAAGACCACAACCCCCAAACTTCTTGTCTGGACTCAAGCACATCCCAACGTGTTCCATGGCAATAATTTCCATTCTGCTTCTGTCACTCTAAACAGTTAGGCTACCAAACTCCCATGAAGTACTTTTACACCCTAAGTAATGGCAATAACTTATATTGTTCCAAAATATCACAATTTCCCCTAAAAATCAATGTAGTTCTCTGTGAGTAAGAAAGATATATTCCTCTTTCAGCATGCAATTGCTATTTTGTACCATATTTTCTAGGACACTGGGTGCACAGCACTCAGGCATGAGTGTGCAACTTTGACAAAATGCTGGTTTAGCCTTGAGTCAAATACAAAGTTTGAGTGACAGTAGTGTGTAAATCCAAACAGATGAGGTGAATAAAAAACAATAGTGAGAAAATTTTGATTGACAGATGCACCTCAGTGACTACTTCTACTCTTCCAAAGGATTTTGAGCACAGATTCTGTGGTTGGGATTTGAAAGACAGCAGGGGATCATTTGTAAGTTTTAGTCTTTTTGATCCCTGACCCAGTGGGCAAGGAAAGACATGTCAGGAAAAACACTGTGTTTGGGGGAGCAGCTAAGTACAAGATGCTTAGTACCAGTTAGCCTGATCTAAATATTGTTTTAGGATTTCAGCTGACCAAGATGTTGTCCTATTCATGCTGTTTAATGTGCAATAGGATTAAAGGCATGCATAATCTGAGCATGTATGAAACCCTTGAGACCCACTTGAATGGCATGCTGAGGTTTTTGGCTCGGATCCTGCCCAAGAGGTATTAATTTGAGTATGAATCAAATGAGGCTGGGAACTGGTGCAGTTGTGTTAGTTACTGCTGATGTCAAATTAAAGTCTCTCAGCTCTAATAAAGAATGTAGTCCAACTTGTGAGAATGCATTATGATGGACAGAGTAGTGCTATTCACTGTCTAGCAGGTCTGAAGCTCTGCCAGTGGAGATGATTTTAAGGTTGCCAAACATTCCACCCTTCCCTCAGTGCTCCTGTTCCACAGGCCTCAAGCAGTCTCCCAAGTTTCTCCCCTCCTTGGTCTCCTAAGAATGTTTTTTTGGTAATATGGCAAAAGAAACACAGAGGATTTGAGAGTCACAGTAAATTATTATGAGGCAGATTGAAATGTCCCTTGCTCAAAGTGGTTGTTAGAACTTCTAACAGAAGAAATTACTTATGAGCTCAAGTGGTGGGTTTCCAGTGTGTTGGTTTAGAGATTAAATTGGAGCTCTTGGGCTGAAGTTGGTCTGTCCTGTGACATTAACCTGTGCCTTGAATGATGGAAGCTGACTGCTGCAGTGACTGGGTCTGTAAACAGTAGACAAGAGAGGTGACTGCCAGCTGGTACCAGGCACTTGGCAAATGAAAACAAGGTGTCATCAATGGGAACAACGCACAAGTCCAGGAAATAAGTACCCATATGTCCTTTATGTACAATATTTAATCCAGAGTTTTCAGAAAGAAGATAGTTGGAATGTTTTGCCAAGATTAGAGGAGTTCTACTCTTAACTGGTTTCACCCTCTTCTTTCTCTGAGACAGCAACACTCACATTCACATAGTGTGGAGCCCTTCCAAATCGTTCAACTGTCTTTTTTATAGAATAATTTAAACCCCCCAAATTGTGCAAAATTTTATTTAAATTATGAACACTTCTAACTGTGAAATATACCATATGCCTCGGGAGATCAGAATCACCCTAAGGAACAGAATAATGAGCTTCCAAACTGATGCCATGAATACATATTTTTCATGCTTTCCTTTTCTCTCAGTTCTGTATGGAATCAGCATTTCAGTTACATAAGAAAAATATATCCTCTTATTAAAGCACATATTACATTTGAGGCAAGATTATTTAAAATAAGTAGCAGACAACATTCCAATGTACAGTAAAAACTAATGCATCCAACTATACTTTAATTATTTTGTGGTTACTCATAATCCAAACTGAGAAAATAGAGTTTTAAGAATTGTTTCAAGGGGTAATTTTAATTGTGTACTAATAGTTGACATGTATCTAAAACCTGATCTATGAAAGTTTAAAAAAAACTATGAAAGAGAGATTTTAAAATTAAATAGTACTAATGAAACAACACTATGTGCCCCTGCTTGATATCCTCCTTTTGATATAAACATTTCATTCTGTAGAGTCATATTCAAACAGGTTGATGATTGCAAGTTCTCTTTGGAATACAAAACTCCTTTCAACAATGAATACCAAGTCAGACTTAACAGGACCTAACAGGACACCAAGCCAAGTCTTAACTAGAATACAAATTTGACTTTTACAGCAGTTTTACTCATCTTCATATTAAGAAGGTTTTACTGTAAATTTTAGGTGAATTACATCTAGGAAGTAGGGAAAGTTTTTTCTCTTCCAGCAATTATTTTGATGCAACTTAAAATGGGAAATTTTGTTACATATGGTGAGGACATAAAGGTAATGTTTTGGGGAGGCATTTCCTATTCCTACGAAGAAATTCGGTGATACAAAAATTTGACCATATGAAGCAATTTTGTTAAACTGTTAAAATACTGAGTGCTCTCTGTAGCAAAGAGTAGGTACCTGTGTTCAAAATAAGTTAGTTAAAATAGGAAAAAAAAAGATAAAAAAGCATGCATGAAACTAATTAAGTTGAAGGCAAGAAAACTGACATAGATGAGCATGTTTGCTCTAGATAATGAATAGCACAATGAAGAAAGATTTTGAGGTAGGGAAAATGCTTTCACTGTATTAATCCTAATACTGAGATATATAAATTGTGTCCTACTCCATTTTTTATGCCAAGACTTGTACTTCAGTAATCATTTAACACTTAAATGATCATTATTTCTTTGAAAGGCATGAACCTCAGGTCTAATTCCAATTATCTTAGTGCATGAGAAAGGAGCTAGATTTGCAGGAAGTATCTGATGGATACTCTACAGGAACACCCTGAACATCAGCTGAATCTAGCTGATTCCTGAGCCTGTAGCCTTTAAGAAGGTGGTAATACAACATTAAGGGACAAGAAATTCTAGCCATTTTGGCTAAGAAAAATAACCCACCTAACAACAAAAACTGTACTGTTGAACACCAAGCAATCTATTGACACCAATGCACATGGAAGAAATGTCCAAGGAAATCCAGTGGAGCTCCACAAAAAGAGAACTTGCAAGCAGAGGTGAAACAGTAAAAATAACTGTTAAATAAGACCATTATGTGACTGGACTTGAATATTCTTGTTGAATTACCTCTTCTTTAGGTGAAGGAAGATTTCTTCATTTCTCTCAAAACACAAAGAGTTTGTAAGATGAAAGACCTCTGACAGTTTATACCTCACAGGTGAAAATTCATTCCAGTTACATTAAAAGAAGGTGATTTCCTCCAAGGAAAATTAGGCTCAGCACACTAGTTTTGAATGTAATAAATACATTAAGAACAGTCCTATCATCCTGACAATGGCATTTTGAAAAGACGTAGCCTTGTTCATCTCAGAGGAAGGCCATAAGTTCAACAATGCTCAAGAGGGGCTTCCAAAACATAGATATCTTAAGGACAGTGCCATTCTGCCTTCTTCCCTCAGATAACCTCTAGGGGAGAACAGCTTCAGATATCAGACTTGAGCATCACATTATGTGTCTTATCAGCTGCTTCAGCTGGCTCCTCACTTCACCTGTGGGTGTTCAGGATTACTTGCTGATCACTCCATGCCCTTTAGATAGATATGAGGAACATTGGGTTTTAATCGTTGTCTGAGGGCCAGACACTGAAAAGTTAGGTGCTGCTTTGATTAATTTGTAGGTGTTTAACATCATTAACTGGACTTAATTTATGCAACACTTAACATTTATCACACCTGAATCCTCCCATAGCTTTATCTAGTATCCTACAGAATGTGCAAAGTAGCCAAAAGCAAGTAAAAATAGTGCCCAGAAAGCAAAATATTGTAATACTCTGTTCCCACAAAACCTCTGTCAAAGCACTGCAAAGTAGGCTGTGAAATAAAAGAGTGAAAAAAGATTTTTTAAGCAACATGCCCTATTAGCAACTGCTCTAACTTGTCTTCATAGATAGACCCTCAGTAATGAGAACATAAGAAAAGAAAATAAATTGTTACTATAGCACCAAAGTAATTAAAGCCGTTTCACTTATTACTGACTATTTGCTTAGGGAAATTATTTGTTTTATCAGGAACAGAAAAACCACAATTTAATAATTGCATTCTGTGCAAAGAGCAACTGATAGCACAATAAGATCTTCCTATTTAACTGCATAACAGGGGCTTGGGAACATAACTGACAACATTGTCTTCTTAATATATAAAATATATTTAAAAAATAGGAGCCTGGTTTTTCAAATGCTGGGTAGTTAAATTACCAACACTGTATCATCTGCAACTAACAACAAATCCCATGAGAAAGCCTCAACATAAATCCAAATACTACCACACCAGCTCTGTACCTCTGTACAATTCCTCAAATCCTCTCCTGCAAATCCCATCTAAATAGGTTAGTCCTGCAGCAGTGTGTTTCTGGAAGGAAAGAAGGATAAGGACCACGACAGGGACAATTTTCTGAAATGGCAAGTTTCCCTCTGTTTTCCAGTTTAAATCCAGAGGACTTCAGGTTTTTAACTGCTTTATGAATTGAAATGTTTCCAAGACAGTATCCAAAAAAAGGGAGTTGGGGCAGAAAACAATCCTTTTCCTTGTCCATTTGAAGAATCAGATGTAATTTTCATCTGAAAAAAAAAAAAAAAAAAAAAAAAGATGAAGCAGCAAACAAGGGGACAGACATTTACGGTGCTTTGGTTCAAAACTATTCTCAAGAAGCCAAGTACCTGCTCCCTGTAAGTCTTGATTCCACTGTTCTTAGGTCATAGCTTTAACTGAAACTTGGTGCTCTAATGTGACAAAGGTATGGATGATTGTGGCATCTACATGGATTTTGGAACAAATGTAATGCATTCTATGGATTATGCTCTTTTTTTTTTTTTTTTTTTAAGCCCATTCCCTCCCCCATGGAAAGAAGAAATTTACCAGATCTGAGGAATGTGTCTTCTGCTACAACGTATTTCAAAACACTGCTTTCTGAAGAAGTCCTATTGCCTGGAACATCCAGTGTATATAAACCTGTGAAGTACATATAAATACCTGGCTTGGAATAGATCTGCAGGCATATGAAACACCCAGCAGCAAGTAATATTTAGAAGATGATTTGCTATATTCTTTTGGAATGTCTCAACCTCAGCATCATTGATCCTGATAAAGCCTGAAATCATGATATACTTAATGTGGGAATATATCAAAAATATGCTGTTATGTGTGCACAGGCAAAATAAACAGACCATATTTTATTGTGTTAGGTGTGTTAAATTCTCACATACACTCTGCAGCTATGTACATTATTGTACAAACACATAATAAACTATGGTAAGTAAGGGAAAGAAAATAAAATTATAACTTTAATTCTGGGGAGGCCTGTTGAACCACTGTGTATTTTTCCCTCTTCAAAACCAGCTCACAATTATTTGTAAAACATCTTTTCATCATTGAAAAGAACTTCAGATTTTCCCCCTCCAGTTATTATGTGGTTGAAATTTAGGGGCAAAAAAACCCTTTGTACATTAAGCATCATTTTAAAGTCAATATCTATCCTAAATTTTTCTAAAACTTCTGTTACATTCTGAATAATTTTGCTTCTCCTCTATTTCTATGAAAATATGTTTGCTTCTCTATCCTGAAATATAGTGTGTTCATAGTTGTTTAAGTAATACCCATAATGAAGAAAATATGTATCTTTGTATTGAATTATTCCATACTGAGGTATTGAGTAAACATTTACTTTCAAGGTAAAGTCAAAATAACTGTATTACCAACAAAGTTTCTAATGTAGCAATTAGTGGACAGAGAAAGATACAGACTTGTGAACAAATATGATGAGACAAATCTTAGTAAATTAAGTATTACAACATTTCAAAATACTATTTTCCTGCTGTCATGCGCAATGTGACTTAGTATTTTAATCACAGTCAAATATTTTAGGCACTACAGAAATTATCACAATACTTTGTATAGTATACCCTCTCCAAAAAATGTCTGTAAACCTGCACAATAATGTTCTGTGTCACAGAAAATGTAGAGTTTTAGGCCAGCATGACTCCAATGAAGCCAAAGTCAAAAGAACTTATAATGGAGGAATTAGGTTTGACTTTTACTATAGTTTCAAACAATAATCCATTTCCTCTACTAATTCACTTCCCTTTCATTAATTACATTACAGATTAAAACAATCAGTAGGGAAAAAAATCCCATCTAGCGTAAATTTTACTTTGTTTCCATTTCTTATTTCAGCCTATAACTTTAGATATAATTAGTTATGTTAAAGCTCTGAAGAATAAGGCTGCCATTAACAGTGATTTAGCAAATGCTTTCGAATTTTAGTCTTACACTACATAATTATACTTACATGAAATATAATTAATGAGGAAAACGTCTCAGATGTGTGGGCTAGGAAGGCAAATATAACTATCCTTTATTGTGCCTTCAAGGTTAGAATTATTATAGCACTTATAATTTTATTATAATTACCCATAATGGGACTCCACATGCGTGATACAGTCTACATGCTTTTGACATTAGAAGTTTTCAAAATGCCTCATTAAGTATTTTACTCTATATTTATGTGGTTTTCCTTCACCTCCCATTTTTGGTGGCCATCTATTTCATGTAAAAGCATACAAACTTATTTAAAAAATGCTACCATTAAAGACCATAAAATGATTACAATGAATAGATATTAAGATGTCACAGCTGTATAACCTATTCCTTTTATGTACTCCCATGCTGAATTGTTTTATGACCTATCATAAACCTATTAAACTACTGGTAATAAAGGATTGTAATTAGTGATAAAACCTTGTTGCTTACTGAGCCAAGACAGTCATCCTTACTTTGGATTTTATTGAAAGTAATCAAGATGAAACCTTCAGCAATGTTAAATAACACCTTTAGAGAAGAAGGTTGCATTTTGGTAGGGATTGTCAGTATTTAAGCTATTCCTGTAGTTTACCTGCACTGTATTTTGCAGACTGAGCTTGATTGACTCTGTTCCCCTCCACCCTTTTGCCCATGAACTTGCTCAGAAGAATGAGAAATATAGGATAAATGAAGCCAAATAAGCTGGGAACACAGTTTGACTTCAGTGGCTTTCCATTTTGCTATTGTATAACGCATGTAGAATGCTGTCCACAGCCTGCTTCTTGGCAGGATTCAACAAGGGCTAAAGCAAAGCAGAAATCCTTAGAAGTGAGCTCTGACTGAAACAGAGAATCTAGTTAAGGAAAAAAAGCATGCAAGGCTCTGAACAAAATGTGTGACCTTTTCAGTTATCAAATCAAATTAACTTTTTTCCTAGTCATACTGGGCTGAATGCAAACATAGCTTCCAAAGGCACAAAAGCCACTGCTTTAATCTGCACAGTATCATCAAGTCCCTCTTAACATTTGTGTGTTGGCCTTCTAGAATACATTAATTTTGCCAGCATGCTCAGATGGTTGGTTCTTGATGTATCCTGGTGAAAGCTGACATTTTCACTTCCCTTAATGTAAATTTTCTGTAGCTTAACCTCAAAATTCTGGGTGGAGTAATTTTCTCAGAATCTAAGAAAATGTCTTTTACCATTTTGGCATGGAAACAGTATATGGATGAGACTGGGTGAAGTGAAAATATAATGCCAGAGATTAAACTGAGAAATCTGTATTCCTGTCTCCACGGTGTAGCTACAGTATCTTCCACATTTTGAAAACTGGAAAGGAGGGGGAAGGGGGAGAAATCAAACAATATTCACTCTGTCTTTATAGCACTATATTTCACTCTGCAGTAAACTGGAAAGGCAGAGCTCTAAGCACCGAACAATTAACCCTCCACTAATTCCCCTTCTATCCTACAAAATAAAGAATACATCAAAGACAGAAGAACAGGTATCTTCTCTCCCATTCTTCTCAACATGGATTTATTTGTCCTAACTGGACTTTTAAACCTATTGTCCCCGGCTTTTCACAGCACTGAATTGAGCAATAGGGAAACTATAGTAACCAATAATCTGTTTCACTTCAATGGAAACTATGTATCTTGGTGGATAACAAAGCCTGGGATAAACACTGAAAACCTCTGACAGGGTTTGGAGGGGGAGAGTATGGCGTCTCGACTGTCAGGTCACGTTTTAGCCAGCCTTCACCTATAGGCAACAATTATTAGGGTATTCCTCATTTGTTCTTCACTAAGCAAATTCTTCAAAGGTGCTTAATGGTTACCTCACCTCCATTAAAATTCACAGTATTCTGTGCAATTAATTCAGCCATATGCAGAGGTGTGTGCATGCTAATCGCTTTTAGTCACATATACATTAAGATTATCTGCACCAGGCTCCTTTTGAAGGGATGCTTCCTCAAGGAAAGCTGGTAAAACTTTGTATAGTAATATTTGTACTGGAGTCAACACAATGCACCTCTCCTTAATTCTCATAAAGATTTTAAATCTCGCATTTCAAAGGGAGCAGGGGAAAAGTGTATTTGGTATTCCCCATGCAATTATAAATCGGAATTAAAACAAGTCCAACATCCACTTAGATATCAATATGACCAAATAATTTTACATTGCCTAAGATCTACATGAAATCAAGTGCACCCAAAGCTGATCACTTTTGCAAGTAAATCAAAAAGGCTTTTCTCTATTTTCTTTTTTTATCTTAAATGTATCCAGAGTTTTATAGCTAAATACAAAAGCACTAGCAGTTGGTCATGCTTTAAGCTACTAGAAGAAAGTTAAGCTTCCACGTTGGCTAGCCGAGATATCAGCTCTAAGCTGACAAGTAATTAAACCAGCATATCTATAACAACTGTCATCTCTTATTTCTGTGCAACTTGGATGTAAACCAAAGGCACGAAAGCCAAAAAAGACTTCACATTACTGGGCAACTGCTGAGCATCTCCTGCTGAACAGTTTAGCAGACCTGGGCATTTAGAGGATTGTAGCAGAGATCAAAAGGGTCAGAGATCCCTTTACCAATTAACAGCAGGGAGAAGAACATCAAATAAGGTGTAAATTTTAGCTCTGCAGTTTTGAGTAAGCCAAGCATGAAATGCATTCTAATACTCTTGAGTAGCTGCAGCTTTGAGCCATCAGTGATGTCACTGGTGCACTAAAGGAAGCTTAATCGCACTTAGAGTGGCATGTAGCAATCCCGCTCAGCTAGGTGCTAAAGCCTGCTGCTTCTTGTCTCTTTTGATAACACATGGGAATTGCTAGCCCCGACGTGGCTGGCGAGAACAGAAAACACTCCAGAAAAAAAGCAGGCTTTCTTTGGGGTCTTACGCTTTTATTGCTCCCGATCTTAAAGAGATAGTGACACAGTGTTTATTTTCTCCCCTTAATTGTTTCAAATAAAGAAGGAAATAATTAATAAGGCCCAGTGTAAGCAATCAGCCTTTGAGGGCTTGAAGCGCTGCTTAATCCAACTTTATGCAAATCACCATGGGGGCAAATCTGTTCCTATAGACATTGCTCTTTCTTCTCTTTCTTCTCTCTCCAGCCACCCCCCCCAGCCACCCCGCCTTTTAAGTATGACAAAAGAATGCCATTGAGCCTCTTCATGCATCCCCTTGACCGGTATATACCGCCCGGGATATGCGGTCTGACAGGGCAGCGCTGGGAAATGCCGGGCGGGCCAAGAGCTGCTGGCACCAGAGGGAGGTGCTCCTTTTCTGCAGAGGGGCTGGGGACCGGCCTGGGGGACTGTCCTGGTCCCTGTGCCTGGGGGACTGTCCTGGTCCCTGTGCCTGGGGAGCCTCTCAGCGCAGCTGCCGCGGAGGATGCGCGGCAATGGCACCTGTGAAGGTGGAAGAGGCGACATTAGCAGCAGGAGCAGCAGCAGCGACAAAAAAGAGATGAGATGGGCCAACTGCTCTGGCAAAATAGCAGAATGGCACTTTAAGGCTGAGCTAAAGGTCAGAATCAGATAAGTTTAACCTATTTTTAAAGTGGCTTTGTGTGCGGATATTTATTGTTGCCCAATGTCATGCTTGCTTTCTCACAGAGAAGTGCATGAAACAAAGTTTAAACAGAAAAAAGGCTTTTTTTTTTTTTTACTGTTTGTGAATTAAAATTATGTCAATAATAATTCGAAGCACAATCCTTAAAGAAATAAATGTGAATATTATGTTATGCTTTTGTTTATTTCAGCTAACAAAAGATTACCATGGGGACAATTACAAATTCATGATATGGGTACATTCACAGAATACATTAGTGGTCCCGCTTCAGTGAGAAAATACAGTTGTGATGTTTAAAATGTGTTAAGAAGAATTCCCACAACTTAAATATGCGCTTTCATTTTACAGATCTCAACTACAATAAGTTCAAATCAGGAATGCTTTATCTCTGACAGATTTCAGTTAAATATATTTCACATGAACTTAAATATTCTGCTCCAAAACTCATCCTAGAGCATCAAATACTCCTTTTTAAATACCTAAGTATTCGTAATTGCATATACCTAATTTATTTAGGAAAAATCAGTGAAATCTCTTTTCTGCTTTGGTTTCAAGAGTGCAAGTACTTGGTTTTCGAAACATTATGAATAAAACTAGACCTGAAAGACATCATATCCACAACAAAGAGAAGCTAGTGACCAGCTCAAATACACAGTCTTTTGAACGACAAGTCAGTGCAGACAGAAGTAAATGACAGTTAATTACAAATTACATTCTGGTTGGGGCTGTGAAGGCCTCCTGGCTTGAATAATAATCAGGCCCTGGGGCACTCACCTGCCTGCAAAGGAACATACAGAGACACAGGCTGGGGTGCTATACAAGTTTCAAAACAAGCTGCTAAACACAAAAGCTTATTGGATTACAGAGATTTAGGCAAAAGCATTCAGATCTCTGGCAGCAACTCTAATAGTAGGTTGAAGGAATTTCTAAAGAATGAATTGCTATTTACTGTAAATTTCTGAATACTCCTCCTGATTTTGAGGAAAGAAAATAAGTTCTCTTCTTTGCCAACATTAAAAAAGTTATCCTGTTGCACATGTCCTTTATGAAATACAGTAGGAGAAACTGTCTGCTATGAATTAGAGATCTAATCTCTTTCCAAATTAGAGAAATTACACATACTGTTTACATTACTTCTTTCTGATTCTTGCCATTCAGCTAGTATCCTATATGTTCTAAATGTAGCCTATATAAATGCAAATGAATCAGAAAAAAAAGTGTTACTCATGGTGGAAGAAGTACTATTGTGCAGCACCTTTGACTGTTGAAATTCGTGTTGTTTACTGATGTCTGTTGCATTTTTCAGCCGTTGATTTTAATCCCATATATTTGTAAATTATGACAATGTCTACATTAATTAATGTCAGTATTAGTGCAGCATAAAACCTTGGCTTTTGTAATTCACTAAAGCAATTTCTATTCATTTAGTTGAGCTAAGTGCTTATTGTTAAAGACAAAAGGCTCAA
Source organism: Brachypodius melanocephalos (assembly GCA_013398615.1). NCBI lineage: Eukaryota > Metazoa > Chordata > Aves > Passeriformes > Pycnonotidae > Brachypodius > Brachypodius melanocephalos. The sequence continues at coordinate 5,341,838 of VZSR01001854.1, forward strand.
CAGTTTGACATTGAGCTCATTATGTATGTTTAAAACATTCTGCAATTCAAGGCCACACCACATGCAATAAAAAAGAAGCCAGTGGGTTCAGGGATTAAAATTCAGACCACACAGTTCTCTTCAATAACTTTCCATTTAAATCTGATTCAAACTTCAAAACAAAGCTATTTAGATGTATCAGCATACATGGGTGTGTAAGTATGGGAGAGTATATGCCTTTTGGGCTCTTGACATGCATGCACAAACTTTCAGTTGTTCTGTTTTTCTTTGTCAGCTGCCATGTAAATTCTGTAAAAAGATTTTCTTGTTAGTAGGTGAATGTGTTCACATGTTTTTGAAAGAATTTCTGGGTTTCAGAGAGAAATAATTTAGTAATTTTTTTCCTGTCTATGATTATTTGCAACGACAATATATAAGGACAACAGACTGTGTTTATGCTCTGCATGGCATGTACATGTACATATAGCGGAATAAAAACATAAAATAGAAAGTAAAATGGGTTGGAAATCATGGTATATGTTTCAGATAAAGTGCACAGACTGCAAAAAAAGCTTGAATATCAAAAAATATTCTTGCAGTTAAAAGTATACCTGCATGAGCTTCTATTCTGAGTACTATGACTTTCTTTTCCAAGCAAAATTTCTCCAGTAGAACTTTTGACTTCAGGATTAGAATATAAGAAAAAATTAGGTTGAATTATCACCATGCCACTCTATGAATGGAACACCACCCCTGTGTGCCATGAAAGCTTTATAATATTCCATATGGGATGGAAGTGGTGCTCCTGTGGTATCCAAAGCCCAGCAAGACTCTCACAATTGTCTGCCAAACACACTTTCCTGTCTGTAGATCACCTGTATTTCTTACAAAACTTAAGCAAAAAGTGAGCTCAAGTGTTAGTACCACCTTCAGGCTTGTGGGGACAGGGTGGAAAAAGCATTATGGAGCAAAACTTTGTGTCAGGAAAGGCTGTGACAATAACTATGAACTCCCATGGAATTCTCTGGCAGTAATTTTCCAGGAAAATAGATGTTGGGCTCAACACTCCTCTTCTGCAGCTGATATTTCAGGACTCCTGTCCAAACTGTACTTACTGTCTGCACCTCAGGCCGTTTCCTTCAGTTTCACAGAATGAGTTGAGGGAAAGACAGCAGCATCAGACAGTACATGCAGAAGAGTTTGTGACTAGCTCAGAGCTAAGCAGCATTAGGGCCCCTGTTGAATTTTTCATTTGCACTGCATGAGCTCTTGTAAAGTTCCCCTACAAACATTTCCAAAGTCCTGCCATTTTCCAGTGTTTTATCCTCTTTCAGTGCTACTACAGGGATAGCTGTCTCTTTTCCCATGCAGAGAAGAAGAATCAGGAAGTGATGCTAGCAATTCAAACTCTCTGATAAATCATGAGGAAGAATGAGTTCAGAGAAGCGTTCATTGTCTCTCCTAAAATGTTTTATTTTCAGGATCAGAAAAAATCAAGTGATGTAAAACATTTGATACACATCTGTCTATTCTGAAAGTAATGTTCAAAGGAATTTGTCTCCAATGGTCCAAAGCTACTATGTACAATTAAAAATAGTCTTCTCCATCTTTGATTTAAGGGATGTTTGTGTGAGCTACAGTTTTAAAGCCAGAGGGAAAAATAGCATCACTCAACCAGAGTAAAGAAAAGGGGCCACCTTATCGGCAACAGAGTGATTTTGACTGTACTGACAATGACATGAGTAATCCATCATGTCATCGGCCCGGTGACGGATGTACCCTGCACCTCATCTCTGTATGTGTGCAGGGAGGACTGTGTAGCAAGCCAGGAGGCAAGTAACACTTAACCCCTGCAAGCTTCATGTCCCTGCTGTGCTTCAGACAACCTCTGTCATGTATGAAAAGCTTAAAGAATGACAGTAAATCTATACAGACCAGCACAATCTACCATCGTGACAAGTACACACCAACATAGCCTTATAACACTATTAAACTGTATCATCACAGACTTGTAAGACAAGGCCTGCATTATGTGCTTTGTTGAGCTACTTAAAAGGTCTTTGGAAATGCACTGAATATACCTTTTGTCTTCATTCAAGTTAACAAAAGGATATAGTTCATAAATACTAATTCCATATAGAAGGATGATTAATTATTTTGGCTCAGCAGAAACAGCACCTTATTCCAGAAATTGACTTAAGTAGTAGACAATATTAAAAGGAAGTAACAAAAGTTAAATCTTCTTAAAAATATTTTCTAAGGGTTTTTTTGTGTTTTTTGGGGGTTTTTTGATTTTTTTTGTTTGTTTGTTTTGTTTTGTTTTTGTTTTTGTTTTGGTTTTGTTTTTCATTTTTGGTTTTTTTTTCTTATTAAAAATAGTTTTAACAGAAAATCATGATTGTTTTCTGGTCAAAGGTGTGACTTACTTCCTTCAAATTTTGAATTTGTATGGTCACTTCTGAAAAAAAAAATGTACCTTAAAAGCTTTGATATCCACTGTTTATTCAACTCTGAAATGCAACAAATATTTCTGCCACCACAATTGCTGCTCTATAGAATCTTCATAGTTAAGGTATAACACTGAAATGTCCCAGGATGCTAACCCCATAGATTAATACAAATGTGCTAACCCATAGTTCTCTCTTATATGTATACACACACACACACACACACACGCACACACACACATATCTTCTGGAAATGTAGTGTGCCATGAAGATGTGGTCAAAAATTTTCATTCAGATCAGGAAAGAGAATACTGAATATCTCCTTTAAAAACAGATTCAATGGCTATACATCCTGAGTCTTCAAAAACAGGCTTTTATTATCTCTGCTTTTCTCTTTCTGTTAATACAACAAGCTTCTCCTGGGTTAAAAAAAAAAGGGAAAATAACTGGTTGAATAGTAACATCGTTTGTTCATGTATATGCAAAAAAAAGATCTTTTCACACCTTGATGAAATTAACATAAATTTAAATACTAATGAATTGGTAGAGACTAGTGAAGAATACCAAGGACCACATTCAAACTGAGTTATATCCCTATAAAACAGATCTATTTTCTAGGGACATGTGACATGAGTGTTATATGCCTTTATTGCACAATCTGCATAATTCACAGTCCAAAACAATTTGCAGCTGGATAAAGGAAATCGACTCTTTACTAGTGGAACATCACATCTAAAGGATATTATTTTACTTCTTGGCTGAAATTACCACGTACTGTTGGAAGCCAAAAATCCATAGTTAGAAAATACATGGAAATGTGTGTTTGGAGCTATTCAGCATTTTGTCACTGGGGAAAACACAGTACAAACATACACAAGACAGAGGGGGAGTGGAATGTAAGATGAAGAACCATTGCATCTTTCAGTAATTCCAAGAAGTTGCTAAGAGAAGGACAACTGACATCAGGAGCAGTTTGTCTTCTCTGCTCCCTTCTGGCCCCATACAATGTATGCATGAAGCAGCACAACAGGAGCCAGTGCAAAACAAATATGCATAGTGGCAGAGTCAGTGTGCACATCTAAACAATTGCTATGCCCAATATTGTGGAATTTCCACACTGTTAGTGCTTTTCAACTCATCTGCTTATTGTGTGCATGGTTTACTCTACTTGGTTCTGTTGGGGTCAGTCACAACCTTCAAAGCCAGAGTTTGTCTGTATTTGCTCTTCTTTCGTGAATGGATCAAATCACACTCTTTTTCTGTTGTTTGATGACTTTCTTCCTCAGACAACCATTCCTTTATCTTCTTATTTTGCTAGGTCTTGAGAACAGTGGAGACCTGATGGCAGGATACTCCACATCTACCAAAATCAGTTGACAGATTTCAGTAGGCATAAACTTAATGGTGTGCTTACCTTTGGCTGAGGGGTAAGGAAGCTCTTAATTTTATGCCTGCAGAAGCAGCAGCTGGTTCAGCACTGCCTTTCTTCCCCAATATTTTATCCCATTCTACAGCAATACATTCTACACATCATCTGAAAATAATTAGTCCATGAGCAAAATAAGATCAGAAATTAAAAGAAATCCTCATACACTGTTCAGAACTACATGACAGTATATTAAGTCACTGTTTATAAAAGCACTAGAGCCTTGAGCAAAGTTATAAAGTTTCATCCAAATCAGGAATATCCTCGGTAGGAAAAGTCTTGCCTTTAAAAACATGTTTATTGCTGAAATTGAGTTTTCTCAACTTTTTAAATGTTTAAATATTATTTTCTCCTAGTGAAAACCCAGATAGATAAAATATAAGCAACATCACATAAAAAACTATAGAATTTCCCCTTTGAACATATGTAGGAAATTCACTTTCCTATTATGAATAAAAAATTTGAAATAGGTCTCTCAGTCTGTCATCCATTGATATCTTCCCTGCTGGCCAAAAATAGCATTTTTCCTTCTTTATTCCCAGTAAAAAGACATGAATATACTACTCTTTCAAAAAATACTTTTTCTGTCATCTGGTGCAAGCCACTACATGCAGTCATATCATCCTCAGAAGAAAACATCCTTAATGTATTCTCTTTGTTTTTATGGTATTGCCATCCACAATGGGGCACAATAAGTCTACAAAGAGTACGCATTGGTCCAACAGGTGAGTTTGTGTCAAACAGGTGTGGCTTGCTGTACAAAGGAATTTATCCTCCCTAAATTACAAATTACTACTTAATTCAGCTCTTTGTGTGCAGGAGTCAATCCTTTGTTCCCTGTGTCAGGATGCAGCACAGGCCAGGGAGTCAGGGGCAGCCAGGGCAGTCACTGCCCTAGGGATTAGGTACCCCTGTGGGGACATCAATGGTACAGCCAATAAATCTTTCTGAAGAGGTTAATATTAGTGAGCAGAGCTGATGGATTTGCCTAGAAAAACCCTTAATAATGCCGAGCAAAACATTCAACTTTACTTTCTCAACTAGTTGAAGTGTCTGTGCTAGAAACGTTCCCACAAGAATACATAACGATTTATTTAAAAGAAACAAACTGACAAAAAGTACACCCTTTTCTACTTAAAAACAGAATATCCAACTTTGTATCAACTCCTTGTATACACGGATAACAGTGCTGTTGTGGAAAATTTAAGAAGAAAACAAGATAGAGTAATAAATGTTGAACAGTACATCACAGAAAAAAAACTCCCATGGAAATCATTTGGGCTGCTTGAGGTCCAGTGTCCCCTAAAGTGATTAAGGGACTATCATCAACCTATATGTTTTATAACATGTGAACTACAGGTAAACAAAAACAGAAAAATACTACAGCTTTTGAATTTTTTTTTTAAATTATCAAAAGAATATATATAAGAGCCCATACGCTTGAAAACAAAGTCATGAAGATATGTTCTGCATAGTCCATTTTTGAGTTTCTCAGCATCAGGATGTCTTACCAAGGGTACTCAGTCATTACTATTGAGTTCACCAGAAAACACCAGGATCAAAAGACTATGAAAATCAGCCCATAACTTTCTCAGCCTGAAGGAGAATTCAGCTGCCATAGGTAAATCCTAATCCCCCACAAACTTGATAAGTAGGCGGTTTGAGATACAATCTCAATCATATCTCAGTTTAAGATGAGACCTGGCAATGTCTGAAGTCCTAGTCTCAGCCACAAAAAATATACAGAAGCATCAAGATTCCTCTAAAGCACATAATAAATGTACAAGCATATATACAAGCCAAAAAGAAGGAATTATTTACTGCATGTTTACAGCAATGCTATTATATTTTAAAAATTGCCCTAATTTGGGTGCTCTTGGAATTCTTGTCAGCCTTGGCATGAATAGTGAGTAAAAGGCAAAATTTAAACCTCATAAATTATAGCTGGAAGTAAGGAAATTATTTGTATTTATTGATTTCACTAACTTCCCTAAACAATATAGACTAAAAAACCCGTATCTTCAACAGGAAATTTACCAGTATGACAATTTAAAGGTTTGACAAGCCATCCTCCTCCTAAAGGGAAATTTGGTAGTCCCAGAAGCCATTCCTAGGGGCAGCACAGCCACCACAGCAGTTCTGCTGAAGAGCCCAACACACAAAAGATATTTCAGAGCAGGTGTTGTGTTCCAGTTTTAGCTACGTGGAGTTTGGAAGCTTCTGTCCGCAGCCTGTCCTCAGCTGCTCGCCACTCCTCCCCTCCTTAGGGGCAATGCCCTCACAGATTTGGAGGCATAAGATCACTAATAGCTACTCCCTAACTTGTTATCTGGATGACAATATTTATTCTTCCCAACCACAACTTAAATATTCTGTTTTAGCTGCCCAGTGTCATTACATGGCCTTGACAGAAAGATTTATCAGAAAACACAGAAAAAAAAAAAAAAAAAGCTGTAAAATTCTGATACAGCTTAGCTAAAAATGAAGCATGGGCTTTGGAGGTAAAAGAAATTGCACCTTTGCCCATCCATAGAGGGGTCAGGCTCTGAAAGTGCTTTATCACATGTATTATCTCTCGTCACTTTATGTATTTGGTGCTATGGACAACTCAAAATGTTCTACTTTTTTTTTTTTCTCTGTTACAGGCTGGACAGACATAACCTTTCTACACATTCTTAAACCGTAAATCTGAGTTCCTTCAGGTTTAATACATTGTAAAGAAATGGCCTCATATTTGACTGAGAAACCAAGGTGTTCTGACTTATTCAGACTGGGTGACATATTTTTTGTTTGCTTAGCAAGTGGATTTACTTTTTGCCCCATATAAGAGAATGCAGAGGAAGAGAAGCTTAGTTAAACTACATAACCATAAGCAAAGATTTGGGGATTTAGTGTGCAGTTTTTGGTTTAGTTTTTAACATTTTGTTGCAAACGAATGATTTCAATTGTTTACAGCATAATTTTAAATAGGATTATGGTAAGTTTTTCCATGCAGTTCTTCATACACAATTGTACTTACTGGAAGAAAAGGAAGAGAAGTACTGCATGACCTTGGATTCAGATGCATAAAAAGCCTATATGACTCAATACCTCTACTACAGGATGACACATGCAATATAATTCAAAGCTTCAAACTTCACAATACCAAGAAGCCCTGTAAGTACTTGTAGGCTAGAGAAATATATAGGCAACTTGACCACAGACCTTTATGTACATATTCAAAGGACTGAAGGGTGGTTCTAATTGTTCATTTTGAAAAAGCATTGTATTATTTTTCTTGTCAAGGAAACAAGAAAAATGAAGAATTCAGTGCCTCAGAAAACAAAAATCAGAGCTGTTGAGAGAATATAGTGACAAAATGTTCCATAGAGTAGAAACGGAGCATTTTAACGTGCTTCATTCCCTATATAACATATGGTGGGAGCAGAGGTGGCTAGGAGAGATTGATGTGTATGTGCACACTCTTGAGTTACTCCAGAATAGAGTGAATCAATGCAACACATATTGATTCAAGAGATTAGCAGTTAAAAGACAGTTTCACATTAGAGAGCTCTGAAGTTGTCACTGTTACCATATCACCACTTTAACATCCCAAACAACTACTTCTACTGGTAGTGCTGACATCTTAGGACCAACATACACAGATATTCTACATTTAATACAACCAGGGTGTCTGAAAGAGCTACTGAAATAACACTCTAAATTAAATTTTGAATAATATGGCTTTCAAAATAAAGTTCAGTGACAATGTATTTGAAAAACTAATGTATGTTCTGGAGACAAGTTGGTAGGGAAACACTCAGAAATGTGTTCACTTCCAGTGCTAAAATAAAGCCATCTACTCTTATGCAATTGTTCCAGACTGCAAAATTTTTCCTATGATCTCTTCACTATACTAATTTTTTATTCCTCTGGTTAGGGTTTGTAAGGCCTTCAACCATTTCCGTCCTTCTTCTATCCTTCAGACAGGAGAAAAAGGAATATTAGATCAGTGTTTTTCTTAAAGTTTTCTCTTGGAGAAATGAACTCCTAAAAATGCATTAGACACGGATTTGAAGAAAGGTTAACCCTGTGTGTATGACCATCCCTGCCTGGATCAGAGATCATACATTCAGCTGGTCAAAACAGTGAGGCTGCGTCATAAACCAGAATTTTCTTGAATGTTGTAGGGAATACCTATCAATTTTTATGATACCAACATGACAGATCTGTTATTTTAAAATATACATGAAGCAAAGGCCAGTTGGAGAGTGAGGAAGGGTTACTAGAAAATGTTAGTCTATTTGCTTATGATCACTGTGATCTTCTTCCAAACACCTCTTACATACCCTGACCATAGCACTTGTGTAAGGAGGAGTACAGCTGTGCTTGTCATAGGCCACCTATTTGCAGAAAACACTGGATAGCAATTACAGATTCTCAATCTTTACTGAATAATTTTTTTTTAGTTTTTTTTTCTCCTTCAACTCACTGATTGTAATTTGCCACTGTAATTTATTTCTTAACAGCAGTTAGAGTTTAAAGAGGGTTCACCATTTATTTCTAGAACAATAACAGAAAATCTGGTGCTCCTTTCAAAATCACAATGGTTCCACTGGTCAGTGACTAATATTAACACTATATTTTTCTTTTCTTTCAGTGCCTATTTTCACATTAAGGTGAGGCATACAATTGTTTAAATGGGGAAGCTGATTTATCATTCAAAAAGTAATTCTTCATAGGGGCACGCTAGGTGATAAAAATCAATGACAACTATAGTAAATTGCCTGGGAGGGTTCAAAACAGATTCAAGATAGAGCAGAGAGAGAAAGAGGGAGAGAGAGATTATGTCAAGACAGCATCTAATGCTTTTGCCAAACACTTCAGCCTCACCCTATTTGACGTTGATCTAATAGTCGACCATTTAATTTCCAGGTCGCAGTGCCAATCTTTTGTCACCTCTGTTGCCCCATATCAAACTTTCAGGAAACAAAACCCCTGAAAGCAGACAATCAATAATGAGATCAGCAGATTTTATCTTAAGAGAAACAGGACTTGCCTGCTTTGTTTGTGGAAGGTTGTTTCTTTGAATGCTTCAGCCGGGGCTGCTTGTCAGTAAGTGACTGTGATGTGCACAGCATGATTGAACGAGACTAGATAAAGTCACCAGAAAATGTGGAAGTGGAAAGCAAAGCACATAAACCGAGGGGTGAAAATGTACCACGCCTTGTGTGGCCACACAGCTCTTATCGTACGTACCCTCCTGGCGTGTCATCCTGTATTATTATTGGTGCATTTTAGTTGTCTTCTCTCTGGTCATATGCTAAACACATTTTTACCTTAGGATCAGGGGATACTATGGGATTCCTAGGTTTCAAGATGTGGAGGACTATGCATTTCTCCACAGGAGTGACTTTTTGCTGCTTTGAGCTACTATATTGTTTAATAGGCGTGTTGTGGACTAAGAAGTTTATTGTATAGTTGGCTTTTTTTCCCATGGTTTCTAAATTTTTTTCTTAAAAAATGGGATAGAAATGCAGGGAACACAGGAGAGGATACATTTAAATTTTTCTATAAGGTTTTGTGTATAGGGGCCCAATCTAGGAAATCTGTGTCATGGAGTTGTGATGTTGATATTTCAGTAAAAATAAATTATGTAGTGTCAGTGTCTACTGTCAAACCATATTTTGCATGGGTACACCCTCACTGAAACCAGCTAAAATCACTTCCACTCTCTCCTTTCAGCAAACCGGTATTTGGAAAAAAAAAAAAAAAGAAGAAAAGAATACACAAGTTTAAAAATAAAAAATAATTTTCTGACAAATCTAACTGCAACCAGTATTAACTTAAGCGTAGAAGAGTAATGACTCCATATACTACTTTTTCTAGCTTTTCTCTTTATCTTCAAATGTGCCAGCCTGATCACAGCATTTCCTTTTATAAGGCAGAGAAGGATAAATCTTCACTTTACACCACCCATTTCCATTTTTATTTCAATTATAGCCAGTAGGAAAACCATCATTAATTAAAATTAAGTAAATTTCCAAAAAAGTATTCAAATGAATGCTGATTCCTTTAAAAAGGCAGGGCCCAAGCTCTTCTTTTTAACCACAATGAGGTGCTAGTCAGTTATTTCACCTACTTCGTTTTTTTGCAATGGCAGTAGAGACTTGAATGAGAATGGTGAAATATTCAGCATGTGTTCTGTGCTTGTTTTTTACTAGTTGCTACTAGTAAAACAATATGGCAGAAATAACACTATTGTTTTTGTAATTATTTAATTTTCTCAAGAAACTCAACTGAATGCAGTCTACAGAGTTGGGGAGACAAAAAATGCTGTTACTAAGGCTTAAAAAAATTAACACAGTAGCATCATTAATACCTCCAAAACCAGTGCTAAAATGTAGGGTAATTTAACTAATAAACGTCCTCTTCTTCATTCAAAATGACACAGTATACAAATTCAGAGGGCAGAGAGAAGAAGAAGAATACTGGTGAAAAGGCAATGAATTTATCTAACAAATAGTTACTGTGCAGATCCTTACATTTAATTTCCTCTGCTCTTAATTTCTGCTTCTCTTCCTTATGATTTTCACTTCCAAGAAACTGAGCAGTTTGTTCCAGATCTTTAAAAATGTCTATTTCTAAGGAGAACGTTGTTACTCTGAGCTGAATGATGATTTAAAGAGGAATTTGTGCCCAGGGCATTGACCTTGGTGGCCTTTTGGTACATTACAATTCCAAAGGAAATCACAAAAGAAGATGGGCTTACTGTAGTTAATGAGATTCCTCACCAAAAACACTAATCTGGGTTAAAACTAAAAGAATGCTGATAAGGATATTACAGCTCATACTGAGAACAAGAAAGGTGCACTGCTAAGATCAATTGTGGATGTTAGGAGGTAGTCTTCAATAGTGTTTTTTTTTTAAAAAATAGCTATCAAAATGGATGTTTGAGAAAAAGCCTTTTAAATGAGGACCTGCTAAAATAGAATAAAACATATCATTTCTACTTTTTTTTCCTTTTTTTTTTTTTTAATATTGTACCAGGTACAAATCAACCAATATTAGCAGAAGTTTAACATCACTTTAAAAGAAAGAGATTGACCTACTGAGAAAGTACATGAGTAAATGTGTAGCAATACACTGATTATTACTGTTTCCCCTCAGGCAAATACCTCTCTCTTAAGCATGTGCTTCACTGGAACATTTTGTTTTATTACCTTGTGAGATAAGTGGGGAAAAAAGCCTTTAGTACCTGGGGAATTAAAAAATTCAGACTTGTCATATCAGTGTCTGTTCTCAATTTCATGCAGGGCGCATAATTATAACCGTGTTTAAATTGAGCCCAGAAGAAAGATGGGTTCAAGTGCAAATTAATTTCAGATTATCACAACAAAGGCAATCAAATCTCAACAAGCTTGCCAGCAAAATACTTTGCAAAGGTCCCCAGGTCCCTTCCCACCCCCAACTTACAACAAAGGCCTTTCAGCTCAAATTAAGCTAATGATCTAATACAACATTTCTGCCTACCTTTTTGGGTTTTATTATTTACTCAGATGTGTACATTAAGTTAGTGAAAAATGGGGGGAAAAGAGGAAGAAAGGGTGGCACGGAAAGGTCAGTGTTTAGTATCAGTAAAGTGACAAAATAAACAGTCAACAACCCTGACAAGGTCTGCATGTCATCAAATTGTCTTATTCTGTGGAAACTATCAGAGTGAATTGACAGTGCTGAAAGAACTTGAAATTTATCTGAACCCCTTCTCATACAGACAGAATCCAAAACCAAATAGCATGGCTCACCTCCTCCACCTATCTATCAGCACAGCTTTTATATAAATCCAACATCTTACTCTATCCTATGGGAACCTGCTGGGGAATGAAGGGAATCAAGTGCTGAAAAAATTCAAGTCAAGCCTCATTACCTCCTCATTACCTTTGCAAAAGTGGAGTGAGAGAAAATTTTATCTAGGGAACAGAAGCTTGGGAATCTCATTCAGAGTTCTGTCTGGTTATTGCACAGCCAACCATGGAGCTCTGCCTCTGTGGGATTAAAGTTTTCTTCCCATTTCTCTATAGTAATGATCCACTCATTAAGGTTTTTAAGGTAAATTACCATCACTTATCATTATGCCAGTCACTAAGTAAGCTGCATTAAACAAGGAATGTCAGTCGTACCCTTTGCTTTTCTTTCTTTCCAGTTATCATGAGGAAATAAAGAAAATACATTTTGCAGTTGCTTTTATAATTCTATATTAATTATATTTTCCCATTTGTTTTTGTTAGACCCTTAGGGCAGATGTATTAGATAGAAATATAAATTACTTTGTAAAAACTAAAAAATGTATGCATGCAGGTATATAATTCTGTCTTCCTGAAAAAAAAGCCCAAAACCTGGAAAACACGATTTTTTTTAGCAGTTTATTTTCATATTCACTTTGCTTCTATCTGAGGACTTTATGTACTGCCTCACTGTAGCATGTAAGAACTATTCATCTTGCTACCTTTAAGTTAGGTTGTTATAATGTGCTTTTTAATTATTCAACTAATCCTTTTTGTTTTAAATCACTTCTTTTGTCGGTTTATCCTTTATTATGCAAATTGTTGTCACAAAATAAAAATGCCCCACATACACCCTATTTTGAGCTTTTTGTAATGCTCAGTTCCTTGTTTCCTTGTTCTTTTCCACAAAAGTCTTAAAGCTTCTTGTTTATTTTTTTCTTTTATACTCAGCATTTTCAGGCAAATTTATATGAGAATTTTTAAATTTAAAAAAATAATTGTTGGGTTTTGAGTTTACGAGTTTCCTTTGGGAAATTTCAGGGTTTTTTTTTCCTGTAACTTCTCAAACAAATCCATTGGAAGTTCACTTCAAAAATGAACACATAAAAACTAACCATGTAGCAATTACATTGTTTTGCGAACAATGAAAGGTGATCTGCAAGGACTGTACCCCTTCAAGCACCCGTTTGCTTTTCCTGTTTGACTGGAGAGACCCTTAAATTGGCCCAATGTCTGTCTGTCCCCATCATGAGGCACCGGGTGACAGCCACCAGTCCACTGTAGATGGAAGAGAAGGCCACAGAACAAACCTTCTCAAAACAGCCAAATTTCCAAGGTGCAATGAGCAAGAGGAAGAGGAGAGTCAATAATACTTCAGAACCTTCTTTGGGACACTCATCCTTTTGCAAGAAATATGTACTGGAGGAGAAAAAAGGGATGTGAGAAGATAAAGGGGGGGAATGGCAAAGGCAATCAGAATAGACTAAAGGAGAGAAATAAGAAGCAGAAGATAAGAGCTGGGAACTGTCTTGGCCCCAATAAAATGACAGGCAATATCACATTGCAGGCATGTGAAAATAAATTCCGAAAAAAAGGCAAGCTGCCTTCAAAGCTGTAAAAAGCTGCCTTAGAATCTCTGCTATCACTTCCTTTTCTAGACTTCCCCCTCTTCTTCTACATGATGGTTTTTGCCCTCTTTCTACAGTTTTTTTTTTTCTTTTCCTAACACATAGGGATCCCACATGCAATTAAAATAAGTGATTTTCCAATAGGATTTGTATTTTTGCAACTTTATGTTTTGTGTAAAGCATAATCCCCATCAACTCTACAGCAATTATGGGTTGGAACACCAAACATTCCTGTGACATAAAGACATGAAACAGAATATTTTGTAGAGCCATGAACTTCTGTTGTGATATTTTTCAAAGTACATTTTAACCTTTGTGGCAGAGAAAATCTTAGTGATACCAAAAAAAATGGTAGAAAAATTGTTGCATTCTCTTTTAAAATACTCTGATAATGAACCAGTCACATGAGGCCTGTCTGCAACCATTTGAATACGACTAAATGGATTCTAAAATGATTTGTTTTGCCTTCTTTTGCTACATTTTAAAATTTAACTTTCCTTAAGCAGCAGATATTAATGAGTTAAATTAATGTGCCAGTCATGAATGCGAAGTTACTGCCCGTAAAAATTCTGATCTTAAATTGACTTCAATATATGCTTATCAGTTCAGCTGTTCTTTTTGAATGAGGAAAAACAATGTCCTTCTAGGACTAAACCTGGTTAGGATGCAGTCAGAATTATTTTCAAGAAGGAAATAATACTGTTGCAGGCTGGGGAAATATAAACAGCTTCATGCATAAAATATCACTGAGGTTACCTAGTTTAGAGAATGCAGGAGAAAATTTTAAAAACCCAGCCACTTTAGACTAGGTAGTAAATGAAATTCATCTAACCTATTTATCTTGAGCTTTATGTTAATTAAGAATATAAGACTGGTCCACATAATTATTTGTGCTCCATTGTACATACCCCAACATCATGATGGTGATGTTTTCAATACTGAGTATAAATCTTTGTAATGCTCTTAAATCCCTGAGAATTAATAACCAAATATTGGCCAATACACATTGCAATCCAAGAGCAATTAATCAAAAGACTGCAAGATACAGTCACATGAAACAAACAAAAAAAAAAGACTAAAAAATCACTTGAAGAGAAAATATACTTTTTCCTTTAACATCTAGAATAATCAAGCTTAATATTTGCTGCTGCAAACACTGAGGAGGCTTTCTCACATGCAGCACAAATACATAGACCCCCTGTCAATGAAAAGTGCTTATTCTGTTCTAGGTTGACAGTGGAAATACCTTCAATGCATTTTGGTTTCAAAACTGGTAATTTTTATATACAAATACATACTTTTTTATATTGCAACTGATTATAACCTCAGTAGTGTAAGAATTTGATGACTATTATAACAATTTTATTGCAGGTTTCCACTTCATGGCAACACCATAACAACTGATGCGTCTATTTGTCAAATACGTGAAGGATTAGCCCATTCTGTAAATAAATATAAATAGGACTAATATACAAATAAATACAAGTGGGAAGGCTATCACTTTAGAGTCATATATATTTCCGTAGACAGAATAATCTACTGAGAAGCAGTAGATTATTGTGTTACATTCAGAGTGTGGGAAAGGCTGCAGAGTCCGTACAATGATTACACTTTGTAAAACATAAACTAAGGTAATATGAATTGCAAATAGCTTTGGCTTGATATGCAGGATATTGTAATAAGTATCCTCCCAAACTTGAGCAATCAGAGGAAGAGCCCCTTACAATTTCAGTCTTTGATCTCAAGATAATTCTGGATCTGTTTTGCCACTAAAATTACTCATTTTTCCTGAGGCAGCAGTAAGAGTGCAGAGCTAAGGCCACACTCAGTCATTTTACTACACCTTGAGGTAAATTTCCTTCACTCTGGCAGATGGATACCTTGTCTTAAACACCTCATATGGGCAGATTATATATAATCAACTGAAATACTGAGGATTGCTTTAACCAATTTTGTTGTAATTTTTTTTCAAATACATTCACAATATATGCAAAGACTGCTGTGTCATACATGAAAGTTATCAGTTTCATGATTCATAACAAACTAGATGATGGGGAGTGTAAGATTACACCTCTCAATTTAAAGGTCATTTTAATCCCTTTTCAATGCTGTTTTCTCTGTCTTTACCACAAAAGAAAAAAAAAATCACATTTTTCATTAAATTTAAAATTGTCCCTTAATTTCTTTGGGAGGCAAATTAATACTCCCTTTTAAGAACAATTTTGTTTAATAAACTGGATTACATGTAAGGCAGAGGTGACTGGTACCAGTTCCCTCCTAGAGTGCAGTTACTTACTTCTACAAGCAAAATCTGTGCTTCATTCCAGGGCTGTTACTAACCAGGTTAGACACTAACTGACTCCATCAGGTCCAGTGAGAGGTACCTTGTGACACCTTTGTGAAGTCAAAGAAAATGAGAGGACCACATGCTCCAGTACTGCCCTCAGCAGGACTGACCACAGTGCACACACCTTTCTGCACACAGCACGGCTCAAAAGCCCCCTGAACCATACACTGCTGTTGATCTCTGCTGACAAGCTACAGCTCAAAAAGCGTCATCACTTGATGGTCTTTAAAGAAATGCTGTCACATGGTGGCCACTGTTCAGAGGCAGGCTTTATTTCATCTCAGTGTCTCTTTTCTCACAGCTAGATCCTGTATCTTCTCTGTCTTTGGACACCAATATCCACATGAGAATGTCCAGTTGTGTAGTTGAAATACACTCAGCCTCTCTGCTGCCCACACACCAGCAGATTTGTGCCAACACAAGGAGGGGAGAAAGAGGAGCTTCACATGCTGCTTATCAGAACAGGTTCCATTGGCATGACAGGATGTATCAGGAGATACATTCCCAGCTGAAGAGAATGTCCTTTATTCTTCAGCTGAGAACACATTCTTCAGCTGAAGAGGCCCCCATTGCCCCTGCAGACGTGTCATTGAGCCAAGAGCCTGGGAAGAGGCAGCATTTTATCCATGGAACTTGTGTGAATGTTATGGAGGGAATAGCAAACCACATTTCCTAGGGTAATCTAAGAGAACAGTCCTACAGTTGAAATGTAGCTCTTATACAGGCCATTAAAACTTGCTGCTGTATTTTTCTCAGGAGCCCAGACAGTCTTCCCTTGTCTCCTTCCCTGGCACCACAAGGCCTCACACCTTTAGAAAACTTAAAATGAAAACAAATTCCCTCCTACATGCACTTTCTGATAGCATTAAATAAATCATCATCTATAAAGCCAAACAATGCCACAAATCTGTTTCCAGCCATGAGCTGATTTCAGTAGTGCTAACCAGCAGCCAACATTGAGTTACGGTATTTTCTTTCTATTTAAAGAACTAAATGGGGAGCTTTTTCCAAATCCCAAGTCAACTTTTTAAAATAGAAAGTAACATACAAGGGCTTGCAAATCTGCTTGTAATCAGGACTCCTGGAAGCTACATCTGGTTGACAGATTTAGAGCACCACAAGTGTAGAAAAAGGAAGGCTAGAAGAATAGCAGCAGCATCAAGAATTGGAGGAGATAAACAGAACAGCAGCAGCAGAAATTAAAGGAAGCCTCTAGAAAACAGTGGGTAACAATGAATAAAATATATTTCATGCTATCAACCAATACCACAGGATATAGATACTGAAACAAAGGTAACACACTGTCAAATATGTTCTTCCTGACTGAAACTGTTAGGAAATATACAATAAACATTTCATGATAAATTTTGATTTAAAGATAATTAGAAGTATTTATAAGTCCTTATGAGTAGCCTATAAAAATATATTTATGACTTAAATATATCACACATGTGTAAAAAATAATGGATACCAATAGCAACCCAGCAAAATAAGATCTTAATTTTGTTAAAATAAAATATCTTTTGCCATAAGACTAAATATATATAGATCTCTCACACTTATCCCTTTAATAAGCATAAGATTATGAAGTCATTAGTTTGCAGTGTTTTACTTTGAACATAGAAGTCTAGCAAAGCCTCTGGGAAGCCAAGCTTTGTCAATCCTCATCCATTTCAGTTCAGGAATACTCAGGTTCCAGCCATGAGCAATTACTATTGTTGATTTTGTTGAAAGCAGCATGGACCACTTTTGACAATAGGACAGTAATATAACTTTAGCCTAAAGCTGCTTATAATTGTATTTTACTATCATAAAAGTAGGTCTCCAAACTTGGTAAATACTTTATTATAAATTAAAAGATAAAAAGATGAGTTGTATGATTTACAAAGAGATACTTCAATAAAATGCACAGATACAGTAGGATATTTGCATACAGACACAGAGATGTTTCTAAGATTTGATTATTATTTCTCCATCTCTCCTACTGGTGGGATTTTAATGACAGGAAAACTACTTCAGAATTATCAATCACTTTAGAAACATTTCTGAGTATAAAATGATGTGCAGGACTCACCCTACATATTCTGTGGCGGGCATACATTGCTTGTCACCAAATGAATGTCACTCTGGAAGAATCAGAAAGGCTGAACCAACCAAAAGTCCTCTATAAAACAAGCAGTTTTGAAACATTTCACTGTTACTCTCTGTTGCGAAAAGTTTTCTTGGTTTTGGAGAACTTGATCTTTTACAGGGGAACTAACAGATCGGGGAAGTTTCCAGCTTAGCTGTAGAGCTTTGTAGTGAAGGAAAGTTCATCTTGTTCTTTTCTCTCATAGGAGTAAAATGGCCAAAGAAAGACATTTAAAAAAAAATTCCACCCAAGGCAGAAAAACAGGTAAGAAAAAGATTCCTTCCATTATTCTGTCTCCTCAAGAGACAAGACGGGTTGTAAACAAGCAAAAGGGAACAGAACACAAAGTTAAGCAGGGCAAATGTAAAAACAACATGACGGATCACACAAAAGTTTGAGCACTAACTTTCAGTAAGTACAAAAAACCTTAAGTAAAGTTTTATTGTGCACATCAAAGTTGAGAAGTGTTCCAAGGAGAAAAAAAGAAAAGAAAAGAAAAGAAAAGAAAAGAAAAGAAAAGAAAAGAAAAGAAAAGAAAAGAAAAGAAAAGAAAAGAAAAGAAAAGAAAAGAAAAGAAAAGAAAAGAAAAGAAAAGAAAAGAAAAGAAAAGAAAAGAAAAGAAAAGAAAAGAAAAGAAAAGAAAAGAAAAGAAAAGAGAAAAGAAAAGGTAAAATTTTATTAGTCATTGACATGAAAAAAGTGGATAAATTCCTAAGCCACTATTCTTCTAAATAAGGGATCTTCTAAAATTCCACTTTATAATGAGGTGTTTCTAAACTCATTTATCAGGCAAAAATATAAAACTAACTGCGCTAAGTCACCAACAAGAGATAATACCTACCCAAGAATCCTAAGCTGATGGAAGAATGAACTATCTGATTTGTTTTGGACAATCTTTGAAACAATTTGTTAACTTAGTGGCAATGAAAATAGATTTTTTTTTTTAAAGGCTGCTTATGCATAATGAAGGAACTACAAACTAGGAACTCCAATATCTATATTGTCTAATTCAGCAGGAACTATTGTAAAGAATATAACCAGTGGACATATTAATAAATTACATGTAATAAGAAGGAGATTGAATTACTTCTATAAAAAGAGATAATGCCTAACAAATCAATACAAGTTCTTTAAATGATACACAAGAGAATGAATAAGATTCACCCTGATGATACAGATTATTTGGATTTCCAGAAAGCGTTTGACAAGATCCCTTACCAAGGGTCTTTAAAGAAACTGAGAAGTCAGAAGATTAAAAAGAAGATTCTTGCATGTATAAATAATTGGTTAAGATTGGAAACAGAGATTAAGAGTCCTTTCTCAGTGTAGAAGAAGGATCCCTGTGGAGCTCTGCAGTCATGTTTTTGGGTCTTGTACTTCTCAGTGTATTTCTAAATAACTGGAAGGAAGAGAGGGTGAATATAAAGTGTCAACAGTTCCTTATGATATTAAGCTATTTGAGGAAGCAGAAAAAAAGAGCTCACTGTGAAGTAGTGCAGATAGTGCTAGTGGAATTCAGATAATGCAGTCACTTCTTACTCTTAACCTGGCACTGTATTGCACCTTCAGGCATGGGGCAATTAAACGTTAGATGAAATTCATTGAAGGCAGGTATTTAGGTAAAAAGATGGATATGGAAAAGTGACAACCCTTATTTCAGATATATTCCTACAGACTCTAAGTCAGCCTTTACCATTTAGGAGCTAGGCCTTCAGTTAGAACAATGAAGAGACTCTTGTGAATCTTTAATGCTGACCCCAAGTTAGTCCTGGGGAAATTTCAGAAGAGTGGGAAAAATCTTGTGTGGCAACCTTTCAAAAGGGCAAAAGGATGAATAAGTAAAAGCTAGTTATCTTGGTTATCTGGGAATTAGGAGAGGATAGTAACAGTCCATAATCTCACCTGGAACAGCTCATGTAAAATTTAAAAAAATATGATTTGTTACCAATGAGGGATATAATTCATAATGGCAAATGACTTAGACTATCAGAAAATTTGCAGTGTTTTAGGAATAAATGATAAAAATTTGGGCATAAAAACCAATGCCATACTTTTATAACAATTAATAACACTTGATTGTGTAAGATTTCAGAAATTAATGCAGACAAGGAAGAGTCTTCATAGGATTTAGAATTTGTCCTATTCTTGCAATGGGATGATAATCTGTGCAGAGCAGGTTTGAAAGCCAATATGAGTAAGTCAGTACTCTTCAATCAATAATCAGCTCCTACAGTAAATGCATTTTAACCATATATCAAACGACTGAGTTTGTGATGGAGCTGCTGAGTAAAAAAAACCTCAAAAAGAACTTATACATGAAAAAAAGAAAGTAAGTTGTGACTTACTCGTGTATCTTCACAGTATCCCAGAACTTTCACCTGCTGCTCCCTAAAGCCTAATATAAAAATACAAACAATCTAAGCAACGTTTTGCAAAGCCACTGCCTCCAGCTGAAACTACTTGCAGCAGAATTAGGTTCAATGGAATCTACCTGCATAGAAATTATAATCTTAGTAACTTGAATTTGCCCCAGTCACTTGGGCTAATGTCATACTGAGAATGTTATCCATTATTTTCTATAACATGAATTTTTATCAACACATACTTAATTTCATTTTTAACATTTGTTTTCCAGTTATACATGGACCTATGGGTTTTTATCTTCAAAAGCAAGGAGAAATTTCGACATACTAGCAATCAACGTTTTTGTCCAAGCCAAGTTACATTGCATTCAATTTATGAATATCTGCCAAAAGGCAAAAGAAGGAGCGGATGTAGAGATAAAGTTGCATTTTCTCTTTTCTTCAGAGAGTAGTCTAATGCACTTGCTCCAATCTGCTACCCATTCCATCCTGTTTTCAACTTGCTCTTTGTTTAACCCTGATAGTCTGTGCAACCCAGATTCTGTTCAGCAATATTTTTAACCCAATCTTTTCCTAACTTGTCATAATCCTGGTTTTATTTTTAGTAATAACCAATCACCTCCCAACCAAGTGTAATCTGTCCACCCTTATCCCAGTCCTTTCTTCTTGCTGAGTCTTCATCAGATTTCCAAACCCCCCTCATTACAAGCCTTTTCTTGTTGTAACACCTTGGCAGAAGCTCTGATTCACACTTCAGATTACATCTCGCAAGGCTTGCTGACCTACTTCTGCTCCTTATCTTTCCCCAGATCTGCTTTTGAACCCCTCCTTTCCCCAGATTTCTTGAGTGGTAGCTGGAGGCCACATGCTAAACAAAACACACAGGACAACTTGACCTTCATTCTGACATTAGTTCCTGCCTTTCCCTTGCGCTGCACAAGGCTGCAAGTGGAAGTCTCTGACCAGAGACAGGATCCAGGATACTCCCTGCCTGTGAAAGAGGCCACATATGGTTCAACTAGCAGTAGACACATGCTTGTGGGGGAAGAACCTTTTGAAATTTTAGCTTTTTAACATGAGGGAAGTTGGCTAAGTGTATCTTTCTAATGTTTATTATTTGGCCAAATTTCAACAGATTTTGAAGGGGCCAACAAAAAAAAAACCCAACACATCCCTGACTCTCTTTCAAGTCTCTGTTGGAAAGGAGGGAGTTGCTGGTCAAAGAAATAATGGACTGCTGAATCACTTTGATTGAAATTAAAATAAAAATGCAAAAAAAGACATATTTTAACCTGAGGCTGACACAAAACATGGAAAAAAATTCCACCTCAAGGACTGAAGTTGTGCCAAGCTCTAAGCAACCGAGTAACAGGAACTTAAAATGTGGACTGAAATTGAAAATTATTGATCATTTTAATATTGGTAATGATGTGATGCTACCATCCTGCCTATAATAACTGACAAGTAGCACTCTCTTATATAGGCTAAAAGTAAAGAAATATAATTTACTACAACTGTATGGTCAAGCAGCCACATAATTATGTATCTTTCTCTTACAGCAAAGTGAGTGAGATAAGAAACTAGGTAATGCAGGATTTTGCTTCTCCGCAGAAATAGGATTTTCATTGGTTTCACCAGTTGTGCAAATTTGTTTTTGTACAGTCATATTTTCTTTTAAATCCTAAGGAACTGGCATTTGTCCCCTAGGACAATTTTTCCAACATGTATGAAAATATCCTTAGTTACTGTGTAGAGTGAACAAAATCCATATCCAATATCCATACGCAATTATGTTCCATTAGTCACCCTTCCTTCCACCCCTCCTTCCTTCCTGTTACTCCTTTACCAAAGACACCTGGCTTTTTATTAACTATTGCACAGATTGAGGATGTCATCCTTGAGCTACTACACACCAAGTTTTCACTTGACATTTTGCCAGAAAAATTCTGCTTTCTTAAAGACTGGATGCTGTGAGCTCTATTATCACCAGTATTTCTGATCACTGTATTGTCCTAGTTTATCTAAATAAGTGACAGTCCATGTAACCCATGAGAACTCTAGCATCTTTAATAAAAGCCTCATTATTTTTCCCCCTCATATCCCCACACCTTACTTGCCAAAGGTCAGTCAAGAAGTGTTTACCATTCAGCTTCAGAAACATCTCCCAGCAAATTGCATGAATGAAGAATTACAGTCAAGTATTGTCATGTACAGAATGCTTTCAGATTGCAGTCTGAGGTTTGGGGGGGATGGGAGGGGGTGCCTCTGTCTTGGATTAGATTAATGTCTGTTTTACAATGGTTTTCACTTGGCATAAACTTGGAAGTAGAGAGGGCCAAACTGTAATAACTCAATATAATGTGAGCCTAAATTAGTGTAAGTGGGGTCTGATCTACATACAATGTAACTGACATATACACAAGGGAGTGTATAATTTGAACAGTTTTACTCTTCAATCCAGTGTAAATTCACTGCAAAAAATATTTTATGACCCGCCATTAGAATATTAATAAAACTAATAAAAAAACCCCTAGCCAAAATATTGTTGATTTCTCTTGTCAATTCTTCTCTTTTCTGTTGTTGTCAATGAAAATTATTTTTGGTTATCATAGTATGTGCCTACGTTTTTGGAGTCTTTTATTTAAAGCTTTCTCTTAATGGCAAAATTTCTTTCATCCAGCTTCCTTATCACCACTTGAATATTTTTACCAGTACAATACCTGCACTGCTTCCTCTTCATAGTGGGTGTAAAATGTCTGTCTTTACTACTTCAGACCAGAATGTCTCCAGTTATTTCTTCACATCTTTCTCACATCTTTATACAAGAACACATGTAGATCTGTACGTGTATTAAATGCATGTTACAGTAAGCATGCACACTAGAACCAGATTTTGCATTAACCTATTCATGTAGAAACATCCTTGGTTCATCACAGAACACTAGACTGACTTTAAAATCATGCTGTCCTTTAGTATAACCTTTGTGGCACACTCTACTGGTTGCATTATGCAGTAGCTCTATAAGACAGTAATGCTATGCCTGATAGCCCAATATCCTATCACACCTCAGGGAACACACCAATTAGTTGCATCCTAGATGGCAATCAGCCCTCTCCCCATCATTTTACTGAGACAGAGTCTAGCTGTTTGTCTGTGCAATGCATAAAACTCTGATGTGCTTTTCACTTCTTTTGGTTTAATGAAAAGATGCCACCCATGGCACCACAGAGAAATTCCCTAAATCATTTTCATGGCAGGAATGCTCAAGAATGCTGAGTTGGACAAGATAGTGGGATTGTATTTATATCGAGTATCATGGATTGACATTTTTTAATTGTTTACGGAAGAATGTGTATATACCATATTACTTATGGCTCGACTACAGCTTTGCCATTTACCTTTGAACAGACAGGAAGGAAGCCTGTCATTTGGAGAAAGAAGCTGGTCCTATTTTTTATGGCTGTGAAAATAATTATAGAGTCTGTCACTGCTTACACACCATAGTGCATTCTTTCAACACACAGGTTTAGTTACATGAGGCTGCACATTATTGTTCAAACCTCTTTTGAGTAACAAAGCAAATGCTCTACATATGCCTCACTCTCTAGTATGATACAGACACGGGAGTATACTGCATACTCTTCCCACAAGTATATTACAGACATTCATTTTCCTTTGCATGGCTTGGAAGGTTATGCTAATCTCCTCAAACTTGAGAATTCAGAGGGCACAGTTAAGCCTACAACACTTATAAGGGCCCGAGTACGGGTCACCATCCCTGCAAAGGGAGATTAAGGGATAAGAATGACTAGTGGAGACACCTCAAAATTTCATGCCAAAAAGTCCATTCATAATTCAAGAATCTCTAAACACAAATTTCCCCATTCCTCCTGGTCAAAGACATATTTCTTCTGGAGCTCTATCTTTAAAACCTTAGTTTCAAAGCATTGTTGCATTTCTACAGATCTAAATTCTCTCGCCCAAATTCCATCCAGCTCTCCACAGATCAGAGCCCTAGCTGATGCTTTTTACTCAACAGTCCTGTTCCCTTTGAAGAGTGCTCCTACTCTCCTTGATTCTCCTTTCACTGAAGATTTCCCCCTGACTGATAAACCTTGCACAGAACATCATCTCCTCACTAGATCTCCCCACGACAGCTATGCTAACCAGAAACTTTCTCATGTGTAACTTAGAGATTGGGGGAAAAAAGAGAAGGAAAAAACAGATATGTCAGGAGTAAACATACATAGGGAAGCTCTATAGGATTCACTCTACTATTAATAAAACTCTCATTTGGCTTATATCTCAAAACATGTTTTTTCTACTCAGGGACATTGTCATCTCTTCTTAGTGTAAAAAAGCTTTCAAGCAATAAACCACTTGAGCTAAAAACTTTTACCTCTCTTTTTAATCACATGCATGTCTGCATGGTCCAGTTTATTTCTGAAAAGTCAGCATCTTTTTATCAATATTTTATTTATATATTTATTTCATTATTTAGCATGGTATAGGTCACGGTTTGTATCACCCCAGCTTTAGGAAAAAACGTTAATACAAAAAATATTTCATTTGGGGAACAAAGGTATTAATACTACTAGGACTGCAAAACAATAGCATTTGAAGTCCATAAAAATTCTAAAATTCAGATATTAAAGTTGATATAATGGATATCTAGCTATGTATCCAGTAATTATGGTATATGGCTATCATATACATATATTCAATACCTTATAAATACAGCAGTGAAAACTGGGTTATTTCTATGAGTATATCACTTTTAGTCAATTATTTTTGCTATTTAATAGAAATTATAGACAATCAATAAGCCCCTCTGAAAAAGCACTGCTACCTGAAGGCTTAGGGACAAGACAATAAGATCCCATAGATAATTTCAAGTAAGTACTGATTGCTGTAACTCTTGAAGATCCTGTAACTCTCAAAACCTTGCACATAAAAACTACTTGATATGTTATTGTCATATTTATGTCTAGGTTTTAGATCAATGGACTAAACAGGATCTATTTTAACTGGATTGTTAAAAGTAATATTAATACCAAAAATCCCAACCTCTTAAATGCTCAGTAAAAGCAAGGAATGAGGAAACTATTATTAGGTGAAGTTTGCATGGGGCTTATAATAGAATAATAATCTATTACTAGATTGAATTTGCAACCTGATTTTGTAGAATTGATATTGGTTTGCAACAATTTGCAAACTCACTGAATTGAAAAACTTGGAAAATTATTCTCATAGTCAGGAGTTTTATTTACACTAAGCAAGGATGCCACATTAACAATCCCACTGCACAAATTCAAGCAGCCATTAGGCAATTTCATGCATCAGTTTTCAGCATCGGTAACCTAAAGTAAGGCCTCTAAGAGGGAAAACCAATATTTTGGCTATAAATCTCTGACATATATTTGACCTTGAAGGACATATTGAAGAGCAAATTTTTAGCATTAAAAACATCTGTAATTTTTCTACCTGTCTTAAATCACTTGACTGCCTGTTGGGTTCCTGATGTCCCCTAAGGATAAGTCATGATTCCTCACCATTCATAGTATTCATCTCAAGTCATAAGCATTAATTTTACTTCATTTATAATTTTTAGAAATCAGTTATAGCATGGGATTTTTTTCCTCTTGGCTTTTTATTGTGACTCTGCTGAGCAGAACTCTCTGAGACCCCACTGCTGTGTGTGTTTCACCTGAGATTCAGGCCTCCTGTGACTGCACTATAGAGGTCTGAACCTACAAATCTCAGTTAACATCAAATGAGGTGACATCTTGTTAGCTTGAATTTAGTGACATTGTTCCTTTGTAATCAGACAGGTTACAGGGTCAGGCACATCGAGGCATAACTTTTTTCCCTATCTTTTAATTTCTGTTTAATTGTGAGAAATTATCCACCTATTTCTAAGGTTATATTTTTTTTCTTTTTAGTGGCTCCTGGCTCTGTATTCTTTCTTATGAGTTTAAAATAAATCATGTCAAACAAGACAGTTTAGGTGACAGCATCTGCCTCCCTGCTCTTCTGTTTCTGCACACACCCTTCACAACTATATCAACAGCACCTTTGGATGAAGAAATTTTGTGGGGTGCTCCCATGCTCTCAACAATCAATACATCAAACTGCTGTCTGCCTGTTTTACTGATGCAATGTAACTCATGCTTCATCAATGGTAATCAGATCAAAAAGGCAACACTTAAACGAAATGTGTTTCACCTTTGATCACTGAATAGCATTTAAGGGAGAGAAGATTCTGGCCTGTGTTCTGGTTTTAGCCAAGGACAGGGTTATTTTTCTTTTTTTTTTTTTTTTTGCTGTAGCCATGAAGGAGTGCATTAGGAAGAACACAGCCAGCAGGTCAAGGGAGATGATCCTGCCCTTCTACTTAACTCCTGGTGAGGTCACACCTGGAGTGCTGTGTGCAGTTCCAAGCTTCTCAGTACAAGAGAGACATGGAGCTCCTGGAGTGGGTACAGGTGAGAGTTACAAAGTTGATCAAGGAACAAGAGCAAGTCTCTTTTTAGGAAATGCCAAAAGGTCTGGGCCTGCTTAGCCTCAAGAAGAGAGTGCTGAAAAGTGACCTCACTGTCTATAAATATCTAAAGCAAGGATGCCAAGAAGTTGGATTCAGACTCTTCTCAATAGTGCCAGCCCATAGAACAAGAGACAATGGGCAGAAATTCATGTGCAGGAAGTTCTACCTGAACATGAAGGAGAACTTTACTGTGAGTGACCATGCCCTGGAACGGATTGGCCAGAGACATTGTGGAGTATCCCTCCCTGGAGCTATTCCAGAAAAGTCTGGACACAATCCTGTGCCATGCGCTCTGGGATGACCCTGCTTGAGCAGGGAGGTTGGACCAGGTGACCCACTGTGGTCCTTTCCAAACAGACCCATTTTGTGACTACGTGATTCTTTGGAAATAAATACAAGGCAGGTTTCCTTACAGCTTTAGAGCTCTTGAATATATTGAACAATATCCTTGCCTCCTTCTGTTCCACAGGGAGAAGACGAAGACCTGTAGAACATAATTCTGGAAAAGATCACCAAGTGACCAACCCTGATGATCACGTGGTCTTCTCCTTCTTTTATATCACAAACCCTATATATCACTCAGTTTCATACAAACCCTAAGGTTTTAATTAGACCAAAGTGTTTCAGAATAAGCTCTGTGCTACAGACTGAGAAGTGGAGATCAAGGCATTAGTAATTCCAAAAGATCCTTTGATGTTAGAAAACTGACGAAGTGAGAGCTGCCCTGATGATTCCCAAAAGCTGAATCACATCCTATGTTGCAGAGGAAGTTGAAAACACCTTTACACTCAGCACGGATATACACACACACCAGCATCTAAAACTGTCACTCTGAGCCAGGTTTGACCTTAATCAGACAGTCAGCCCAATCCTCAACCTTGATGCAAAACACAGCCACCAAGAACCAAAGAAAGAATTTGCCTTTGCTAACTTTAGGCACAGTTCTGAGCAATCTATTATCTTATGTCTAGTTTTATGAGGAAGGACAGGATAAATAAAGAGCAATGTCCACCTCAGAGTACAGCTTGCTAATTACAGCCGGATATAACCCTGAGCATTCCCACTCTCTTTTGCAGGTACAACAGGTGGTGTATTTAAAGTGTCAACATTTCTAGATTCTGGTAAGGGTGAACACTATGGATAAGTTTGCACTGTAGGGCACAGAGATCTAAGCTAGCTCAAAATAAGGCTAACACTGGAAGCAGCATAGCCACGTCAGCATAACTGCACTAGCCAAAGCATAATTCAGTGCAGCAATCATGCATCTGCACTGCTTCCAGGACCCAGACTATAATTTCTGTTCAGAGTTGTACAGATGTGTGGATCTACTACCTCATCTGGAGCTAGCCTGAAAATCTTAAACAGAATTCCACACTGTAAGGCAGTTCACCCCACATACATGCTTCCTATTGTTTCAGGTCACGCAAGGGAGAACTTTTAGACTTTAAACACATTTCAGTGTTCTCACAATGTAGCATCTCCTTTGACTTATTAAAATCCATTGCACTGTAAAGAGCCTTCTTGACAAAGCTATTTGCTGAATATTTTCTCTGAAACTGATCAGACAGGACTTGGCCCTATTCATTTGTAGGAAATCTCAATGACCAGTTTGCATACAATATCACTGTGTATGCAACACCAGGAGCATAGAAACAACCTTTCAAACGGGCAATGTCTCTCTTTTAGGAACAGTCTCAGGAAAATACATAGCCCTCATTTCAATTATTATCTTTGTTCTTTTAGTATATACATTTTAGGCACGAGGTCTACTGCCCTTTGCTTCCTCTCACAGCTGTTAATTTTTCACCTATATAATTTTATACATAGTCTGAGAGGTGACTTGACTTATATCCACCTGCTTTCCTCAGAAAACCTATTCATCTCTACTACCCATCGGTCATTTAAAACAAATTAAAACACAGAGAGCAAAGCCATATTAACTTCCTTCCTTTCTCAATCCCTTGAGAAAAGGCCTTTCCAGCACTGACTGTGAGTCTTATTTGACTGACTTTTAGGCTTTTGATTGGTCCTTGGATACAGCAGTGAGAAGATATTTCCTGTGTTGTAGAGTGTAATAAGAGCAACAGATTTTACTCTGAGCCATGAGCTGTACAAGGGCGGAAATTGGAGTGCCTCACTGTAATTAATCATTGTATGATGAGACCTGTCAAAATCCTTTCTAGAGCTGATATTGCTGTCAATAACCAGTTACTACATTGCCATCTGTGACTGCTTAAAATATCAGCCTATACTACAATCAACATATTTTTTACTTACACATCTTTTTTATTTACCAAATATAATTCTCCTAAGTACTATATGTGCTCCAGTGTTTGCCAGATGACAGCACGGCTGGTGTCAATATCTAAAACTAAATGCTTTTGCCTTAAGTAAGTATCCAACAAATCCCCTGAGCTGTAAAATAAAGTACCAGCTAAATTACATTTGTATCTAGTCTAAATTCCAGTGGTAAGAAAAATTTATTGTCAAACATTTGTACTCTGGATATTGGCTTATGGTTGAATGAGAAAAGAGAAGTATCTCAGAGCAGTTTCGTGTCATACTGAAAGCTTAAATAAATAATAGCTGCCAGATTCTCAGCTGATATGAAATAAAGGAATTGAACTGCAAATATAAAAAACTATGTAGCTTTACATCAGCTGAGAATCTTGCCCAAGCAAATCTGAACCTAAGTTTGATAATTTCTAAATTTTGCATTTTATTTCACTAATTGAAAACAGCAGCAGCACCGGCTTTCTCCAAAACCTAACTTTCTCTTTCCTTTATCAAATGTCTATGGAATAAGCCAAGAGTCTTGTGTGTCTTTGTGGACTAAGCCAAGAAATTTTGAGGTAAGGCTCCACTTACCTCTAATAATATCTGTTTTAGGAATAAAAGAATATGAAGTTGCTCTTCCTCTCACTCAGTGGCTACATGCAGCCTGCGGAACACGACTCTGTTGCCTGAAGCCACAGAAAATTAAAATGTTCAAACAGAGATTTAAAAAGAAAGTAAAGGACGATGCTGTCCACAGTCAATTATTTGTGTGGTACTGCTTTTAAGACATTTCTGTGTTTCACATGCTGATAACTTAGCATCCTATTTCTTCTGGATACCCCTACAGGGAATTAACCTTCCTGGACACTGTAAGGAACTTACTTGACTAACTCAGAGCCATATTCCAAGATCCAGGCTACATACTTAATGGATGGGTATTCTTCTGTTTTGTCTGCATTCACCTCCAAAGTTTTGAATATAGTTAACCTCTTTAATGTTAAGAGTGTACAGTACACAGGTAGCTCATGAGCAACTGAGTTCTGCTCCTTGGTGTCACTGGAAGTGACAAAATATCAGTTTTGGGACACTCTAAGTGGGGAGGGAACACAAGAGTCCTAGGGAAACAAATCAGGAAGTCTACAAAGGAAAGCTGTGAGTGACAAAATATCATTCAAAGAGTCCTGTCATGGAGAATGGAAATGGAAGAGGTTGTCAGCAACCTTCTCTCTGTAGAAAAGTAAGTGGATGGAAACATCCCCTGCGTTTGCTTGCAGTAGTCAGTGAGCATAGCTTCACTGCTTCCCCTGTCTCTCCTCATCCCATTCTTTGAAAGGAATGTCTGGAAAATAAAACCAAACTCCATTGTTTCGTGTGGTCTGGATGCCATGTTCATGAATCTGAACCCTGACATATAACAGGTCCTTGGTGTTCCACTCTTTAGGTGATCACAGAACATCTCATGATTTGCTTGCACTCACATAAATGAGATAAACAGAATATTCTCTTGCAGTAATGAGCCCATCCTGTTCATTAACTATCTCTTCAAAATTTTCCACTGTCAGAAATGGTGGAAATGCAACAATTCTAAATTATTTCATATCTCATCACTAATACAAAATACTGAATAGATTATAACAATAAAAAAACCACCAAAACGAACAAACAAAAAACCTGCAATACTGAGGTCAAACCTCACACATTTGGTGCTAACTCTGTGTTTACATATCAGGACCAATAAGACAAGATCTTTTTCTGTGTACTGTGTTAATTTTGAATCACCAATTTTAAACTAAAATTATGCATATAACTATCTGTATATGTCATATATACAGGTTTGTAAGACATGTCATGCCTTACCGAAACCTAGGTAGCTTGTATCAACACAATTCCATTTTGCAACCAAAGAAGTAATCTTGCACAAAAGAAAGTTATTTTGACAGGGTCTATTTTCCATATGCTTATGTTGATTGGCATTCATTCCATTTTCCTCCTTTCATTCTTTTAGTAACAGAGTCCCATTTCAGTCATTCTATTATTTTGCCTGGGATCGATGTCATGCTGACAGCCCTATAATTATGTGGGTTGGCTCATTTAGTCGTTTAAGTACTGGCATGGTGTTATCTTTCTTCCAGTCCTCTGGAATGTCCTTAGTGTTCATAGGGTTACTGCAAATCAACATCCTGGTACACACCAGTTGAATGCATGCTGGTTTACCACGCACCAGTAATTCACTTCTATAATCCATTTTACAGAAGTTTCCAGCCAGTGAGAATCTTGGACAACTTTGTGCTTTTTTGCCTAAGTTGCAGTTTCTGAATAAGAACTTTAACAATGTCTGATGTGAGAAAAAAAAATCAAAACATTTTTCCTGTGCATTTTTATGAAAAAAAATTACGGATGATTCTGCCTTAAAGTATCCAGGATGTATTTTCCTATACACATGATTGTGTATTTATGTGCACTTATAGATTCATAAATTCACATATCAAACTAAAATAAAGGAATTACATGAAAAATTATTTGTGGTCAGGATAAGACTGGCCATGTGGGTACTAAGAAGGGGTTCAGTGCAATAGGAGGAGTCAGAAGATCAAAACAGTTGCTGCTGCATTTCCTTCATCTAAATGGTTTTTCAGTCAGAGTCTTACACTGTACTCAATTTGGTTTGGTCCCCTGGTCTGACTGTTCTTATCATGTGATAGTTCTTAGCTGTCTGAAGGACAAGTCATAGATGTGGCTGTTTATACCTTCACTCTGGGTTTGGAGTTGCATTTGGTGTGCAACAAGAACAGAACATTTTTACTTGTTAGAAATCCAGTTGCATACAGTAAGACTGCTCTACCAATCCAGATCAAGCTGTAGAAATTTGATCTGCAAAACCAGGGAATTTGTTTTCAAGCAGCAGTGTTGTTCTCAACCAAAATGCAAATATCCACACAATCATTGACAATATTTTGCCATAATGAAAGAACTCATCAGAGAATATTTCAGTTAGTTTTTTTCTTTTAATTGATATTTTAGAATCAGGTTTTTTACACTAATAAAGTATATGATGTTACATCAAAGATGAGAATTATATCTACTGTGTATATATAGCTATATTATTGATTTATTGAAGAAAAAGAAAAGTTTAGGTCCTCACAGCTTAATAGATATTTTTAGATATTTGTTACATTTACCTAATCTGGAAACTAACCAGGTCGAAACTAAACCAGATGCCACAATCAGCTACTGAGAAGAAGGTGCTGAGTGAGATTTAATTCTATTCATGTCAAGCATTTAGATCAATGTTTGGCTCTCTGTAGTTATTCTAACTACACTCTATACGGCAGAGATTGATTATCACTCAGTAGCCGAAAAAGGCAGCTGACTCTTGCTCAGTCCTAAAACTAAAAACTGCAACATTACATATGTCTTGAGCAGAAAGCAAATGCCATAAGGAACTTATAACTGATAAAACATATGACCATCTTTTTTCTGAATATCACAGAGCAGTATGAACAACTCCCTTCATGTGGCACTATTTCCTTGCTGTATATCAGATCTGATAGAATGGCTTGATACAGGTTCTGTGCACATGACAGAGATATGACTGCACATAGCACAGATAGAGCCTGCTCTGCCTCTGTGACCATGACATAATGCCACATTTATGTTTGCTATGTATTGCAAAGCTTGCTCTGTTGTAGTAAACTGTAGTTCCTAAAGGTTTGAGTACAGACCTCTGTTACTTTGACCACTGCAATCTACAACACTTTTCACCTACTGCCTGATCATAACCTAAACATTTAAAAAAAAATTTTGCTAACACTTGGTCGTATCTCAGTGGGTCTAGAACTTGATTATCCAAGAAACCTGTTGGCAGACCATCTTCTGGTCTACATTAATTCATGGCAGGCCCTTGGCTGTAGCTGAAAGGACCCTGAGAAACCTGGTCTTGTGAAAGGTTCCCCTGTCCATTGCAGAGGAGTTGTATAGATGACCTTTCAGGTCTCTTCCAACTCAAGCCATTCTATGATTTGTGACTCTATGATTGTTCCTTGAAATTAGTTGCTTTCCCACCATCTCTAACATTTTTACACAACATATTGGAAGATATAAGCAATTATAACCTTCTTCTTTTTGCTACAATGAATGAACACAGCCTTTAAAGTAACCAGTTGACCAACAAGCACTTGAAAAGCAGGTAAAACTATTTTTTCATATGTTCTTAAGAATTTCTCATTCTTTGTCCCAAAGCTCTGTAACTTCAAAGAAAAAAAGATATGTTTGAAAGAGGGAATGATTATAATAATTTTAAAATTATTTGAATCTACTTTAGACATATTTAACATATAATATATTTCCTCTGAAGACCTCCAAGGAATTAAAAATTCACTAATTAAGTACTGTAACATCCTTGAGAGGCATATACCATAATTATCTCCATTTTACAGATGGAGCAAGTGAAGCACATGGAAGCTAAGTGATTTGTCCAAACTAACACATTCCATTGGAGTGTAGCCAGGAGAGATACCCATGCTCTCTAATTTCCAGTGAATCAATAGATTATGCTACACACACCAGCCCCCAAAGGCAGGTTGTTACTGTTTCTCCACCAGAAATTGTTGGCTTCCTTATTGAAAACAAGATGCGAAACTTTGCCTTTATTCAGATTGTCTGGTAGCTGCCAAACAGTTTTAAAAAATGTATTAACATACAAATAATTATAAAAGGCTCAATGAAAGACTGACTTGGAAATGATACCCAAATTGTCTTGCTCAATGACAGCCTTCAATCTTGTACCTTCTTGGCCAATTGCATATCTACTCATTCAAAGCTCAGGTATCTCCTTTCATAAGACAAAATGATGCCTGATGAGGTAATACCAGTTTGCTTACATACCAGGCTATACCACTGGAAGATACTGCCATGACCCTTTGATTAATCAAATGTGCATCCCCTACAGTGATAGGGAATATCTTCATTTTGGACAGTGTCCTGGCATAGGTCCAGTCATATGAGGAGGCAGTGGCTATAATCTTCCATTATACCTGTGACAAGCTGTGTGGCTTTCCCAAGCTGTGTGGCTTTTCCCAGCCAAGTCACCTTTTGTTGCTGACTAGCAGCAGTTTATGAGGTCCTGGAAACCCTCTGAGAAATGTCTGTATTCTCTTTGATATGTCAGACTTTATCCAACATAAAATTCATTTTTCAGAGCCAGCACTGAAATTTAAGAACTTTGCTGTTTCACCTCCTCTCTTTCTTGCATCTCCTAATTACCACTGGGTTATTCTCCTCTTTTGCATATTCTCGTTCTAACCCCTGACTTCTCTGTTACTTTAGGATACAGCATCAAAAGGAGAGTAACACATCTGCCTCCATCTTCCCTAACAATGTGCACCCTAGAAGGACCTAAACGACACTTTTCAGAGTAGTACAATATGAAACTGTTGGTTTCACTTAGGGAGAGAAGGACATTGATTCTAGTCTTCCACTAAAAAAAAAAAAAAAAAATCCAGACAATACCAAATAAGATAGGAAGTGCAACTGCTCTGACCTTCCATTCTCTTGGTGAGAAGTGAGTGGACTACATTGACATTTCTGAAAAGGAGTGGGCTGTGGGCCTGAGAGCCTTCTTGGGCTTGCTCAAGCTGCAATTTCACCTAAGTAACTCTCAATAATTCCCTTCTCAACATTTGTCTGCTTTGGATACAGTCTCAGATGCCATCAGCCCTACAGTGTGTTGTTTCAGGTTTACTAATGGGTTCAATGTGTCAAAATTTGCCAGAAGGGTAACAATAGTAGAAATATACAACTCTTATGACTTCCTCGTCTTCCAGAAGTAACTCTAAAACAATAAGTTGGTAACTATAAAACCCTTGAACTGATTATTCTATTAATTCATGTTTCATGCTACTCTTTCTCAGATTAAAAGCAATCACTTATACTTATGTAGAAGAAAATAATATCATAAATATGGGGGGAAAAGAAATGGTGTTTCATTACAAAATTTAACATATTAAAGAAGCTGTTTTTTCTGTTTGCATGACAAACACAGAGATTAAAAATTACTCTGAATTTCAACCTTACAGAACCTCTGCTCGCTTAGAAAGTGTACAATATCCACTTACCATGACCAATTATTTGAAAAACTGTGGAAAAAACATGGTATTGAAAACATATGTTTTGAATATTATATATTCAGAACCTATTATAATATGAATATATGCATTTCCTTCCAGTATTTTGACTTATATTTAAAAAAAATACAGAATAAGCACCTCTTTTACATGTAGAATTATTCTGACACCTGTTATTATCAAAATACATTATAAAGTTTGAACTAAATGAATATTATATGAAGTATTATCTGAAATTACCATTAATTTTTAAATTGTCAGTGGAGCTTCTTCCAATTCTTAAATATTTTGTATCAATTATCATGAAACAGATGATGGATATATAGGACAGTGTGAAAAAAAAATCATAAGCCTTGCATTTAAGATGAATATACAGGCAGTAAAATTTGCCAGTGATGCTTGAACAAACTTATACATTAAACTCTTTACATCTACTTTTATGTTACTATATATTCATTAATTAAAGAGCAAGAGCAAAAAATGTATAAAGTTGATGAAAGGTTTGCAGACCTAGTGACCTATCCCAACCCCAAGGATTAGTACAGAAACTGTGTGTGACTGCAAATTATTACACCAGCCTTATGAGGATAATGATTTCCCACCTTCCATGGTGCTGCATTGTTATCCATAAGCTCCCAAAGGTCCTTAAGCTTGTTAATAACCATTATGGATGTGCAATGAAGTGAATCAAGACTAAAATGAACTCACCTGAGCCTAAGCAGATTAACCCTGTTCAAGTCTGATGATGTCCATATAAATTCATCTGGATCCCCTTCCATCGGCAAATAGAAAAGTGCGATAAAACAAGGGTATATTTTATCTGTTATTTTAAAAAAATAAATGCAGCAAATTATGCAGAACACAAATTCAAGAATAACTATTTAAACTGCAAAAGAGGGTCAGCTTTCCCTGGTGGGGACACATTTGGGCCCCTGGGATTATATTTCATATGTGTTCAGCACTTGGTATTGAATCCTGCTCACAGGCTGAGGGCACTATGTCTTGTAAGCTGACTGCAAAAATGTGCATTAAACAAAGCTGGACATCTTCTGCATTAGATTATTAGTTAGTCCCTGAGAAAGCCATTGCAAAGGCAATACATGCAAAAATGAAGAAACCTCTACATTCAAAACAAAGATGAAGGCAGCAATTTACAATTTTTTTTAAGGTAGTGTTGTATTTCAGAAGAAAGAAAACAACTTTTGAATTTTTTTTATTGTAGAGGTAAATTGAAACATTTATAAAATAGTCTCCTAGGATTCATAGACAAAACTAAAAAAGATAAAAGACACTTAAACATTCCTTCAGTGAGATTTCACATACAGTTTATTATCTTACTTTTACACATATTTAAGTCACAGAATTTCTGCATGTAATGAATATATAAATATGTCATATTTTAGTTTGTAGAAATACTTACCTAGTATAATAAATGTCAGATTTATAATTATTTTATTATATGTTGCTACAGAACGTGAAAGAGGTGGAGTTAAATGAGAAATTTGAAATTGGAAATGGTGTTTCAGTGTTTGAAATGAGTATGGAAGAAAGAGTGACCTTATGATGGTACTTAGATGAACACCAGAAAGAGAAGAAAGAATTCAATTAGAGTCATGACCATTGGTGACATGTGAATTTGACATGGAAAGACATGGCAGGTGGACTGAACTATAATCTGAGTAGGAGAAGAGAAGTATGGATTCAATATTTCAAACAGGAATGATCATTTACACCTGAGCAAAATAGATCAGTAATTAGGCAGGAAACCACTGCAGCAGCAGTGTTATTGTTCAAAAGTAAATATAATTCATTACCTGGATATGATCTGTTTGTTGTATGCAAGGAAGAGAGATATCACACAGACAGAGAAGAGAAATCAGGACGTGGAAGGAAGACATTTATCTGTGGTGACGGTGAAAGGAGACCAGAGTGATATGGAAGAAAAGAGAAGACATCGAATCGCTACATTGGTGTCAAACCCAGAACATTCGGTGAGAGGAAGGAGAAATAAAAGGAATCATATCAGTTATGGGACAGAATACACAGCAAGTGATAATAAAATTAATATAGAAGTGGATCGTTATAGACCAGAGGTAAAAAAGAAAATAAAAGCCCTCAAAAGTGGACTACAAAGGGACCCCTGAAGAAAGGTGTTAAATCAAGCCTCTCTTACCTCATGATTAGCACCATAGCTCTCTGGAGGGAGAGAGCGAGGAAAGGACACAAAAATGTTCTTTAATAGAAAAAATCCAGCATTGAGAAATACTGTTCATGATGGACTAAACAGAGGCAAGCTGAAGCAAATGTCCCTGCCATCCAAACTGTCAGCCTTCTTAGAGATTTATTCTCTGTCTCTTGTGCTCTTCCCCATCTATACAGGCTGTGCAAGAAAAACAGTTCCTGAATGATATCTTACCAAGAACACAAACACTCTGCTTTCCATTGAGAACTGAAGCCAGTACAACAGCAGAAGGAAGAGATGTAGGTGCAAAACATTTCTTGATACAAATAGTTCAGCAAATTCTGATTTAGAAGCTGTTTTCACTCTTTGTAGTTCAGTTGTTGATTCTGCCTCAACTCTGCATTTTTCCTCCATCTGCATCTCTGCCTTCTTATTTCCATCCAATATTCTTATTAAGTTGATGAGTGATTTTTTTTTTCTTTTATTTCTATGCAGCCTCCTTATTCTTTGCATAGCCACCTGGGTGTTTTTTATGTAGATGCTAAGCTATCTGGAGTATTTTAGCCTACCTCCCAGAAACACATAGAAGTCTGAAGAATAACCCAAAGCAGAAAATCCTACTTTGGATTTTAATTATCTAATTTATGTTTTCTTCAATCCTGGTCCCTTTTCAAGAACAGCTAAAAAATAGGAGATGGCAATGCCAGCTTTACAGATGATTTTCAGACGATTTTCAGACATTTGTGGGAAAGCAATTAAAGAATATTTGAGCTGACTCTCAAAACTATGCAAAACTGGAATATTTCTAGGGAAAATAAATACTTTTTCTGTTAATTTTATAGAAGGGAAAACACGGTCAGTTTGTTTGTTTGGGTTTTTAAAATTTTGTTTCATTCTGTTTTAGCTCATCTGCCTCAAACACGATTGTGATACATTCTGATTACTTAGAACAAAACCTGCCAGAACTGGAGTTCCAGTTTCCTATGTTCAACTGTTGTTTTTCCCCACTGAGCAGCAAAAGTTCAGACAGATGTATGTAATAAATTCAGAAATGTTGATCTGCACTGCAGATGAAAGGCTGAGTAACAGTATAGTCATAAAACTGAAACTTTTCATACCGTGCAAGCAGCCTGTACTATATTTTACTCTACACTTCAAGATATATCACAATGACAGATTTTGTAATGTCAGGATATGGTATCAAAAGAATTCAAAGAAGTTTCTCAGCAGCTGCTGTTAGAATAGTTGCAATTGACTTATAATGCTGTCTGAAATGTGGTTTTCACTATTTCTTACACTTTTGGAGTACTTTTTTGTTAGTGAAAAATCAGATTTAGAACAGTCTAACTAATATATTCAGCCATTCTACAAGACTGTTAAAGATAATGTTTGTAGCAACAAACTGAGCTAGAAAGTTTATAGTAACAGGAGAAATATGTAAACAAAACTTTTAGAAGGTAAGTAATTTTTATTCAGACTATCCAAAACACTTTTTTTTTAAACTTTATAAACACGTACTTAACTCAAAGTCCTAAAAAAAAGGTGGCTTGACAGTTCTGACCAAGGTTGTAACCAACATCTGAACCTGTCAAAGCAGCTTCCAGCAAAACCTGGAAAAACCCTGACCATCTCAAGGCCCCCACTTCTCTCCTTTTACTTAGTTTTCCTGGTGCAATCTCTTTATTTTATGGAACAGTACATTTTCCATTCTTTTTATGGTAAGTTTCATCTTCTTCTTAATTCTTCTTTAAATGTACAATAAAAATATTTCCCTCAGCTTCAAATGAGCATTGCAAGCCACCAGAAAGGGTGCAATCAGGAGTTTTCCTAATTAGAAAAGAAAAACAAGCCATTAAAAAGTGGCAAGATTATTCAGAAGAAAAGAAAAAAAGAAGTGTAAGCTATTTTGGAAGAAACTTACCATTCCAAATTTCACCAGACATCCTTAACCATAGAACATGATATAGGAGGCTCATCCCTGCTTCTGTGCATATTTGTGGGTTATTAGTACAGCAGCACCAGTTTCGTTCACCCAGACCTGCACTGAAGTTCTATGTGGCAGCAAAATTGAATCAATTTAATTAGTAGAAACCCATTTACATCCTAAAATTCAGGCCATTATTTTACCATTTACAATTTGTGATGGAAATCCAATTGAATTTCTTCTTACAATAAATATATACAAACCTGCTTTTTAAAATGTCTGTAGTATTCAGATTGCTAGCATGCAATTACTGACAAACAACTTTTTCATTCCCTTTTACAGGTAGCTTATGCCATAAGGCTGTTCTGTCTGCAGGAGGTTGTAAAGTCAATATCCATGGAAAACTTTTGAGACACACTTAGCAAATGTTCTATCAAGCTTTATCAGTCACAGCAGGCAGATGCAATTGTAAACATGTTTCGTTTGGAAAAGAAACAGCTTGGCTTATGATTGAGATAAATATTGGTTCACATTTTTAACATTTACTTTGTACTAATAGACTGTTTCATTTCATAAGCATATAAGCAATCATGGTAAAGTTATGGCAGAACTAAAGTATACTGGCATATTTATTGCTTGCAGTTCTCTAATCAAAGACAAAACTCAGTTGTTTGCTTTGATATTTATTTAATGATGTGAGCCCTGACTGGACTTGAGACAACCTCAAGTATTTCATAGAGCAGTGAGTTTCTTTTGAAATGGAGCAATGTAAACATGCTTTCAGGTGTTGTATAAATAGCAAAACTGTAACGCATAATATTTCTTTAAATTAGCACAGTGTTAATAATTGATGGGGGAGAGGTCACATATAGGTTACTTGGCAAAACAATGCTGTTTCTCAATGTGTAGGAAAATGCAGAACACAAGTCACAAAAGTGCAAAGTACATAAAGGAATAATCAAGACCATTTAGAACTGCCCCTGGATACCTGGAAAAGACTATCAAAATGCTTCAGTGATAGTCTTGAAGTGATTTTTTTTTTATCCCAACAGACATATTACCATTACAGTAATCACCTTATAGCATTATAATCAACCACTGAGAGATCCCAAGTGCTCCATGCACTCTCTGTAAGTATTTTAATTATGGGGGTTCTTGTCTGTTCCTGAGCAGTTGCAATTTCCATTCTCTTCCTAGAGCTGAATCAAGATCAGCCCAGCCAATCAAGGGTAAGCATGGGAAAAATCCATTGATAAGCACAGAGTGATGAGAGAAACAATTACTGGACTAGTGACACTGTGGTGCTGCTGTACAGATACAGTTAAGTCACAATATTTTAATTTCTGTACTCTCTTTTGGACACACCAGCTACAGTCTACTGAAAGCACTTTAGTCAATGCTCGCAAACACACACATCCTCCCTATTTTGTCACGTTGAGAAGATGCATAAAATCTAACTGAAGCCTGATATCACTAAAATTAAGATTAAAGGAGTAATGTGAGTGTTATTTGACAGCATAGTGCTTACTCCAATGGAAAAATAGTATCAGTCAAGCTGTAACAGCTCAAAAGAGCTTGGAGACTTATTTTGGTTATTTTGGAGCCAGTTTTCAGAGGTGAGGAAACAGAAATCACTCTCAATATAAGACTAGAACTTCTGACATAAAACCAAACAAGAAAGAAACATTCCAAAACAAAATACTTCTCAGAAATTATTAGAAGATCCAGGCTGATAAATTCTTCTGTGTCTTTTCACCTAAACTGAAGAAATGTTTTCCCTAATCCCAAACATTTTTACCTGTTTGTCAGGGTGCCATGCTTTTCTGGCTCTTGAAATCTCACCTGTTTTACCAGCACATCTTTAACATGTTTCTATCCACATTTGTCCTCCATCTTTAAGAACTTTCACTCTACACAGCACATTGCTGTTAAGTGGACACAATTTAAAGTGATATTAATTATCATAAAGGGTTATTGACAATGCCTGTCCAAGCTAGCTTTGCATTTGGGGCCTGCTCATCAGGATTAGTGCATTTGACAAAGCAAATTAAACTAGATCCACTTGAATGAAACCATCTGTGGGTTCTAAATTGCATAATATCCAAAGGCAGACTGGACTCCCTTCTACAAACAAAGTTCAATCTCCATCTTTTACAAAGCCATTAGAAGAGCTTGATGCCTGTAAATGTGAGATTACATAAATATTTTTTAAGTCTTTACATCTTAGTATTTTGCTAATAAGTGTCCCAACATTTTATAAGGTTTCATAAAGAAATATATATAGTACATGTGCACTTCTTTAGGCAGAGGAGCAAATAATTGACCACAAAGCAAATGCATTAACTTTCAAGAATATTCCACTACAATTACCAGCCCTAGTGTTAGGTGTTAAGACGATGTCCAACCAGCATATCTATTGTGTATTCACCAGAAGTGGGTGGCATGCAAAACCCTAACGTTATTTCAATCACTACCATGCCATAACCCTGACAGAAAGGGACTTGTGCTTGATGTCAGTTGTTCTCTGACTGCCAAATCCATGGCAGATTTTGCTGGGAATAACTTTCATCTCCACTGACAACTAAAATATAGTGAACAATGTTGTTACACTTCTGAGATGAGAGTGAAAGGGGTATGTGTGAAGTGCCAGTCAGAAACAGCAGAGTACACAATACTTAATGTCACTTACAAATATAAAACACTTAGGAGATAATAAAATGATAAGTTGATTAATAGAATGGAAGGGGTAAGCTCAACAAAGAGGTTCAATATTTTTTAAACAGAAAAAAGTCATCAAACAGCACAGGATAGGGGTCAATGTGGGTAATCCTAACATACAAGCATTGATTTCTGCTTTTGAAATCAATAGCAAAATTACACCACGGCAGCAGAAACACATGCTTCTTGTATTGGCCAACTTCTCCTCTTGACAAGTCAGGCTTCTAGATGCATGTTTATCACTATTTAAATATTTTGGTAGCACAGTCA
Source organism: Brachypodius melanocephalos (assembly GCA_013398615.1). Classification (NCBI taxonomy): domain Eukaryota; kingdom Metazoa; phylum Chordata; class Aves; order Passeriformes; family Pycnonotidae; genus Brachypodius; species Brachypodius melanocephalos. Next base: position 5,383,959 of record VZSR01001854.1, read on the forward strand.
GTGAACTAATTCATCCCAAGATTTCTGAATTCCATAAACTTTCTTCATTATATCTTCCAAAATATGTGAATTCCATGAAAACGTAAATCCTACTGACAGGAAAGAAAGCAAACTAAGTTTTTCAAACTTTAGAAGATACTAGAATATGCAGACTTAATTGATGCACCAAGAACATGATAATATGTAGAGATGTGACCTTAGACTGAAGGTAGACTAAAGAAATACCTTCTGGAAAAATTAACCTCTGTTCACACACTTTAAAAAAACTGTTGAAACCTGAAGAGAATTAGAAACAGGCATACTGGAAGCCTTCCTGTTCTAGAAAACATGAAGGACACCAAAGGATTTATTTAGCTCTATTTAGCTGCTGTGGGTTAAAAGTCACAATATAAATAAAAAATAAAAATTCCTGTATGTATTATTGGATCTAAAAGGTGAAGAGATGACTGCTGAGCATGTACAAAGGCAAAGAAGAGACTATGGTTACTGTTAAATCCTGACCTTTACTGTTTCTCGTTTTCTCCTGTCCTTCATTCGCCATCCATTTCTTGTATTGCAAGGTCTGCTCTACAACTGCAAGCCACGGCTCATTCTTGCAGTCTGTTATTCTGATGGTATTCTTACTATTAGTGAATGTCTGTGAAATATCTAAATTCATATTCTTTTTCAGCTCTGGAATTTATCTAATGAGTAGGTCTATGTTCAGGCTAAACAGGTCTCCTTTCCTTCCTAGAACTCATGTGCCCTGTCCACATCATTGTTTGAGGCATTTGCCTTATTCCTCAAATCTGTTTCAGCACATAGGGGCTCACCAATTCATTGCAAATAATGACTGACAAAACCCAAGACCAAACCCTGTCCTACATGCTCACTGGTGAATTCAGCCCATTTGCTGATCCTTCCTGAGTCCATTCTTATGTATTTTTTGTTTTTCCACACTTCCAAAATGCCTGTGGCTCTTTCTCCTTGAATATAGGAGATATCAGTGTAGCTAACTGATCTGCTTGCCCAGGTGTTCTGTCTTGCACCTCTGAACTAAATGAAGTTCTATATTATCCACAAATTAAAATACACTCCATCCTAGATCCTCTCAAATAAGATCCTATGCTTTGCAATCAGTCAAAACCACTCTCATTCAAATGCCTAATGGCATCTTCCTAGACAACTAGCATTCACTCTTTTCCTTGTTCTCTCAGCTACTCATCAACTCCAAACTTTTTTAAAAATGCCTATCCTCTTATGACTATTTTCCATTGCTTTTGTTTTGGGCTCTTTTCTTAATCTTTCCAAATTCTCTGTCAGTGAGTCCTTCTCCAAAATATCTTTTAGATGTGATACTCCCAACAAACACCTGAACACTATAACCAATATCATTCATTGTAAAATCCAACTTGCTCCTTCTTTTTTAACTGGCTTTTGTAAGCTCTGCTTTTGATTAGTATAGTATTCAGCACAACAAAGCTCATGAGTTTGAGCTCCAAATTATAGTAATATTAACCATATCAAAATCAGCTTTCAACATTTTGGAGGAAGATACCTTTTTGGATTCCACACATCTCTGTGAAACCATCACATCTCAGCACAGACATGCAAAATCAAATTTTTAATTTTTCTCTAGAATTCAGGTGGTTTCCTGATAAACATCTGAGTCACAAACGTGAAAATAAACCAAATAAATGGGTTAATTGTGATATGTCAGTAAGTTGAATAAGGGAACATTAGTGTACATCTGTGTTTGAATTCTGGGTCCATAAAATAACAAGTGTTCTAAGAAAGCACATAATCAAATGCTATACAGATGTGTGAAGAGGCTAAAACTCATAGCAGTAATTTTGTTCTTTTAATAAAAAGTGAAGCATAAAAAAAATAAACTTGCTTTCACATGAAATTCTAAAATCACAGATAAAGAAATAATTCTCAACTTTTTAAATTCATATGAATAAAGCTGCTGGATTCCAATCACCCAAACAACTCTAGAACCTAGATCAAAGAAACAATTCCAAAGTTTAAATAAAGAGTTGATGATTTCAATCTCAGATTGACACAGCATTAAATAAAGTGACCGCAAAATCATATCTTCAGGCTTACATCCAGCTCTCAATTGCAACAAACTCAAAAAGAAAATCAACAGAATTTTGATAAACCTATTTTGCTTAAGTATTTATTCTTTTAAAAACAGAGGCAAAACAATCAAATGAAAAAACCTGTTATGATTTCAAGGTTTGCTATATATTTTTAATACTTGGCACATTCTCTCTAAATGCTTGTAAATGAGTATTTATTTTAAAATAAAATATTCTGAAGTAATATTTTTTTCACCAAAATAACTCATGTCTCGAAAAAACTATATTGCTATATTTATGTGTGTTTTTTCTTCTTTTTCCTCCAGATTTATGCAAAATCTCAAAGTTCTGCACAGTACCTTATTCTCGCAAGACTGCACCACTTCTCCTTCTCTGCAACGTAGTAAATGTGAAAGTTGACCTCACAGGTCTTAAATAGGTGCCCTTTGCTTTTATGCTAGTCATGAAAATCACAATTGCTGTAATAATTTGCTCCTAGCAGTAGTCTAGCAGCTGTCTAAATTTACAAGGTCAGTTCTAGCACAACCTAAGCCAAACTTTTTAGAGACCTCAGGGTCAGGTTTCAAATAACTGCACATTCCTACTTTAACCAAAAGTAATCCCTGGGACTCAGCACACTTTAAAGATGAATGTTCATCTCTTCTCACATTTGAAACTTCAAAGGCCCAATTACTACTGGGCTGACATGGGCTGTTTCATGATACTTCCTGTGCAAAGTGCTACCTCTCTGCACTCTGTGTTTCTGATGCTTCTGTTATCGCTGCTCAGTTGCTCTTTGGCAACACAAAATTCAATACCAGGTTTCCTCTCACTTCTTCCTTGCACTTGTTAAAAGCAATTACTGTTAGCATCCATATTTGAACTTTGAGTTCTGTTTCCGGGATTGTTTATATTCTTTTCGATGGCTACATTAATCACCAGCTATTGGGTTATCTTACAGTCAAAACTATTGGAAACACCTGGCTGGCAGACAAAAACAAAAGTAGGGCTACCAAAAATATCAGGTTTAAGCTCAAGATAATGCCACTATAAGATTGTCTGTATGCAATCTGCTTTCAGAGAAAAACATTAACAAAACAAATCAAATTATTAAAAGATAATGTTTCTCATGGTAGCAGCAAAGCTCTTCAAAATGTATTTGTGCATTTTTGCTATTGAGAGTGTTTAGTTGCTGTTCTCATTCCTATTCAATGACCTCAATGTTTTTAAAAATGGAAAAAGTAAAGAGCAAAAATTTATATCATAGTCAAATCAGATATCTTTTGCTTACAGCTTTCCTTGCCTAAGTGAGTACTTTGAACAATATTTTTCTCCTTGGTCAAACAAAACTATACCATTCTTCATTTAGTATTAATATTCAGTTTTTAAAATAATCTTTTTTTGATATATCATAAACAAAAGACCTTGGCTAATTCATTAAATTCTTAGTCAATACGTGACAGAAAAGGAGAACAATCCTAGGATGGCCAGTTACTGAAAAGAGCCATGAATTCACAGGACAGATGGAATGGGTTTAGAGTGGATGGGGTGGAAAGAATAAGATTCCTTGTATAAAATCTTTCTTCTTTTTTTCATTTTTATTGCAATTCCATTTTGTTTAATAGGATTGGATATAATAATACAGTTTGCACTTCAGTGTTAATGTAAGAAATATTTCAGTGACTTCTGAATCATGTTTTAAAAGATGTGAAGACTTATAATTTATTTAAGAAAATTAATCCTAATGCAACTGCAAAAAAATTCAAAGTTCAGTTGTGTCTTGATATTAACCTGCAATCTTGAAATTGTTTGTCCTTTATAAGATAAAAAAAATCAGTGAAATCATTCCCAGTAACTTAATATCCTTAAATGGTTTATAATAAAATGGTTTGCTCTTCTTTCAGGGATTTACCTTAATGATATCATTCCAAAGGAGTCTGGTTTAGATCAAACTGGGTTAAAGATCATGACTGTCAAAAGATGATGTCACTTAGATTCCATTACTAATAAAACCAGGGGTCATTTTGAGTACAGAAACAGATTGATATTCATGCTTTCTTTACCTCTAATACCTTTAGTCATGCATTACAAAGGTAAAACTCAGCCCATTTCAACACAGATCAAGTACGCCAATAACATATTTACAGTTCTTTAGCACAGTTGTTTAAAAAGTCAATGGCAACAAAAATCCAAAATCAATTTCAAGAAATGAAATCACTTTGTCTAGGAAATTCTAATTTCTTCATTTTACGAAGATTAAGGTTGGAGACGCAAAAATTGCATCCTAGTTTATCAATTCATGTAGACGTAAATAAAAACAGTCACTATAACCAATACTCAGTACAATGGCTGAAATGCAAACGTAGGATAACCTAATATAAGATTGAAAGGCTAAAATCTTATAACCTATTTACAACAGTTCAGCAGTTATTCTTACCTGTTTATTATTTTGTATCTTCCTAGCACTGTTTGCTGTGTCTGGTATTTTCCAGAACTCTCCAACTTTCTCTTATATCTAGAAAACATTAAATATATAATTAAAATACAAATAAAATAATAACTGCAAAATAAAACAAGATTAACCACCTGCAATGAAGAACTGCAATTACCATTTAGAACAAGAAACAATAGTCCAATTAAACAAAAGAATATTTGCCAGCATGGAAAGTTCAAGTTGCATGGAGTAGCAGCTTTCAGTGAAATCTCTAAGAAGTTAAACAAAATAAAGTCCTATGATTTTCATTGCAGGTTTATGTTTTGCCATCAGTAATCTAATGTGTGAAAGAAAAAACAGGTACAAAACTGAGCACTTGATAAATGTGAAAAGAGGTATGTGTCTAGCTGTCACGGACTTTGGCCTGACTACTTAGGATTCTACTTGTCAACTCCTGCTTACCTGATTCCATGATTTTAGCAATTAAAATCCAGCTAAATCTACTGCTGAGGCTCCAGGAAATATTCAGAACCAGTCCATTTTGCTAGCCAAGATTACACTTTTGTATAGTGAGAATCTTAGTAAGGACCACTAGAGGGTGATGTGACGAGCAGGGTAACGACTTCCTTGGGTGTTTCTCCTGCCCCCTAAAAGGCCTGCTCTTTGTTAGCTCTGACACACATCACATCCCCTAAATGCTACGGTTCTTCTCGGCATTCATTTTTATACAGCTCCTGTGGACTTGAATGTTACCTGTCGACAAAACATTTACTTCAGAAGTATGTTGTAACATGATCTTCCACAGTCCGTCCTCAGATATTCGACCAACACCACCATATTACTCTTTAATTTCTCCTTACTCTCTTCTTCATATTTCTCCATGCCAATTCTCCTCTGCTTTATTGTCAAGGTTTCTTTTAAACTAGTTTCTGCTGTGCAACCTGTAAGATGGACTGGAACAGCAAAGAAAAACTAAATATTCATTTGTCAAAGATGAACCATCATATTTTGAAGCCTGCATCTTTTCCCTATTCTAATTTTATGTTTTGTTATCCTTTGGGTATGAAATAGTTAAAAAAAAAAGCAAACTAGAAAAATATCTCTTTTTTTGTTTCTGAAATTTCAGTATGACAACTGAACAAAAACTAATAATAATTGAAGAATAATGTTTAAACACAAAACTTTTCACAAGCAAATAATCTTCTGCTTGAAATTCAGAAAGGCTGTATAAATATATTTAAATGAACACTTTATAATATACATTCCTGATAAAATGTTTAACTTGCACTTAAGATAATGTGCCATACGGAGAACTAAACAAAGTTCATTCTAATGAGGGTAGAACAACCTTCGGAAAAAATAAACACTGCCAGATACTTCATAGATTGAATCAACTATACGACCTGTTGAAACATGTGAATTACCTGCTGAATCAGATATTTAATCTACTAAATCAAAGTTAACACCTACTGAGTCAAGCATAGCACCTTGTAAAAAACTATTAGTACAGATTTATATGTATTCAAGCGAATTACAGTAAACACATTGCTCAAGAAACACGAAGTGGATGCCATCTATTTATTGCATAATGTTTAGATGGCAACAAGTGTTCTGCTATGAGGGAATTTCCCATCCAAATAGCAAGAAACAAGGTCTTCTTTTTGTATGTCAGTTTTCTTCATTAGATGGCACAGATCCTCACCAATGAATTCATAGATATTCTAATGTCTCAGCAGAGCCTGTAGGAATAATCAGGGTGAGGGGCAGGGAGAAGACAACTGTACAGTTTCTTTGCTTCCTGCTTCTTTTATTATTCTTTCCCTCATATATCATGCTGCTATGCATGTAACTGCAATGAAAAATGTGTGAGAAGAAGAAAAGGGGCTCTTGTCCAATGCAACTCAAGAAAATTTCAGTTTGCAAATCCACTGTTTCAGCAGCAGAAGGTTCTGCACACTATATTTTTTCTCAAGTGTTCCAGACCCTCTACTTGTACAAATCCGTATATATGCTTATTTTTTTTGGAATGAAACATCCTACATGTGTGTTGTCTTTTGTCCCTACACAGACTTGTTTGCTAAATATTTGTGGGTTTTCAGTATTTTTTTGACAGACTTTCTTCGCATAAAGACCAGTGAATGTTGCTTTTTAATTCCATTTGTTCCTTGATATTATGAATAAAAATACCAGTGTCCCTTAGCTATAGTATTGGGAAAAGGTTTTTCATCCAGAGGGTGGCTGGGCACTGGAACAGGCTCCCCAGGGAGGTGGTCACAGCACCAACTCTGACAGAGTCCAAGGAGCATTTGGACACTGCCTTCAGACATCATGTTACTCTTGGACCATCCTGCATACGGCCAGGAGTTGAACACAATGATCCCAAAAAGTCCCTTTCAATTCAGCATATCCTGGGATTCTGTGACTCTGGATATTTATGTTGACTGCACAGGAGGAAAAATGTATTGACATTTTATGTAGACAGTAATGTAAGAGCTTTCTTGCTTTTAAATGATTCATGGAGGGAAGACACAAACTCCAAAAACAATTTCATAGTGAAATAAGGCCACTTAAAATGAAAATTCATAGCTATCACATATTTGGGTAAAGATAGGGTAATACTAAAAATTAGTCAAATCACAAAAAACTTCAAGCTTTTCTAATTAGATTTTTGATATATTGAGCAGTAATCTATTTTATTTTCACTGTGTGGGATGTTCCATTCTGATGTAGCACCTCATAGTTACCTGTCAGTAACAGGTATGGAGAAGTAAGAATTAAATTACATTCTTATCATAATTTGAGTGAGATTGGTTTGCTTTTCTGTAGTTCTTTCCCTCTTTTGTTTTACCATTGCATAAGAAGTACAAGGAAATCTGAATTCTGGATTATAATCAATGAAGTAACAGACTCTCTGCAAAAGGTTTTGTTGATTCAGTGACCTAAGATATTTGAGTGTTTGGGCTAGTTATCAATAGCTTAACACAATACTGGAAATAGAACACCAACTGTTACAGAAAGGTTGCATGTTGTCCAGCAACCAAGCTATGTTTCCAGAGGATGAATTTTCATATGGCACGTAACTGTGAAACAGGTTTTACTCATTAATACATGACTTGTTACTGATCTAAAAGAAAATTGATTAGTTATTTGCTCTGTGCTGTGCTTGAGATACTGAGAAGCAGCTGCATATGTCTTTTATCTATGGATTTGTCACACAGCATTTTCTGTTCATGCACACAGGATCAAAAAAACGTATTTGTTTTACCTAAAGCAAACAACGACATCCATTATGAACCTACTTCAGCTCCTCTGGTATCTTGGAATAGGCACACACTAAACAGAAAGTGACATATATGGTACGTCTTTCATAAACTGAAATACATTGTTTATGGTGGCTGAACATTTCTTAAAACCACAAGACAGCTACAATTACTCTACTCTGAACATGCAAAGCAAGAGTACTCATTATCTTTTATAAAAGCCAGCAAAATGATCTAACAACATCTGATACTGTTGTTCATAAAAAAATCTTTTTTGAAAGGTTAAATAAGTAATTATTGTAGAAAAAAGACAAACTGTTCTGCATATTAATGGAAAATTACCTTTTATTGTTAGATAAAATAGATTTTTCATTCATCTGGTTTTGAATGGTTAGTGTTAAATTATATAATGAGATAAAACGTATTATCTGTAGGATAACAATAAAATAATAATAATAATAAAATAATAACAACGTTTGATTAATTATTATTAGAGCAGTAGCAGTAAGCACTACCAGGACAGACACAAAAAATTTCTTACTTGAGAACTTAGAATAGAAATAGACAGCAGCAGAAGAGAAATGAGATCAAAAGGACTGTATAGGAGGAAAACAAATGAGTTTGTGCATATGTTAAAGGGTTTTATACAGGGATGATTTGGCATTGATCAGGACTCTCCAAATGGAAAGAGTTGGTTGGATGGAACTAGGTTTCCAGTGCCCCCACTAGCAGTTCATTTGCCTTCTTTTTAACTCAGTCACCCTCATTACTAGATGACCAATGGATCAATGGAGGCAAATGGTGACTTCACCATAAGAACATTTGTAATCACTGTGATCTCTTTTTCCTTCAAATTTCCAGATGCACCTCACTCTCTTTTGTCACTGGAAAAACAAGTAGTTACTTTTAGAAGGTGTCTGAGAGAGACATGCTGTATCATCATGCAGGTCCCCATGTCAGCTTCCCTGGAACATGGCACTAATTCTGTCCTTGGGCTCTTACCAAATCACTCACAAAAATCTGTAAATTCAGGTATTGTGGCCATAAAAAACAGAGAACCATCCTGACTATGAAAGTACAGAGATCAAGTCACTACCACCTTCCACCAATTTAATCTCTGTTCTCTTAATAACCCTGCATTTTCTCCAGGTTAGTGCATTTCTTTTAAGTGTTGTAAGGACTCGGAGACACCTCAGTCCCTGCAAAGACCTGGGCACCATCCTTGCTGATGATGAGTAGAGGCAGGCAGGCAGAACCCTGATATCTATTCAGGAAATCAGTCTAAACAAATTCCATGGATTTCAGTTTGGTGGCTCTATTTCTATGGAAACTATGAAGACAGGCATTTTATAAATGCTTTTGTAAACATAAGGGAAAAAATAAGACAGCCAATAGTGGAAAAAAACAGCATTTTGCAAATTCAATAATAAGTATACTGAAGCACTCTGACATACAGCAGTGAAAATTACATACTTGGTTGGAGCAACTATGAACTCATTCCAGCACAAGTTTCTTTGCATGGTTTTAGTTACTGCAAGTGTATCACTTGACTATGAAAGGAACTTCTTAAATGAAAAATAAAATTATACGTAAACAAGAGTGCAAACATATTTTTTCAGTTTTGAAATAATTGGGAAAAAGATTCCATAATATATAAAATTGTCTCATTGTAATATGAGATATCTTTGCAAAATTTTAGAAGACAATTTTTTTTAAGTGTCTTAAATAACTCTAGAATTGAAGAAAAGTTTTGTTGTAAATTCAGAGAAGGTCTTAACTGGGAATAAAAGTTGAGAAATAAGTACAAAAACTAGTGATTTCTTTTTCCTGAGAGCACAAACCTGATTGCTCTTATGCTGCTTGCATCCTCTTCGCACTTCTCACCATTTTCCTTAAAGAATTGCATCACTGTGTTGGATATTGTACTGGAAATTAGGGTTATATAAAAAAAGTCCTTCTCAGGTTCATTTTTGGATTTATTTTTTTGATTTCTTCCTTCAGAAGTTTCTTTGTAAGAACTGCATTAAGATCCTTCCATTCTTTTTGAGAAGGATGGGGACAGGGGTATATACCCAGCAGTATAGAGGGTATAAACCCAGTTCCAGGTGGCATTAGCAAATAAGCAGTGGGCCCAGTAACATCACTAGTGACACAGAAATTAACTAAAATGGAGGAGCCACACAGTGATGAAACTGCGTGCCTGATGCACTCTCAACACACACTCCATTCGCCGGGATCAAAGTTAAAAAAAATCAGAACATTTATGAAAAAGACACCCTTAAAGGCCTCCTTCAACATATGAAAGTCAAGGCACCCACAAAGATATGCACCCTTTCCTCTGCAGCAACTCCTCTGAAAACAAGACAGACCGTGCACACAAAGGAGGCTTTTTCTCTCAGCTTGACAGCCCACTGCATGCAGGCAGATAAAAGCATTTTGGATCCTTGCCAGGAGAGAAACCTTAAAGCAGCTTCATTAGGCAAAAGTAAGATAATCAGAGTAAATATACAATGCTGCCTTTGTTACTTAAGCTGTTTGATTGGCTGTTTTGCTGTTGGCTGGCCAATTAATACTCTGAGCACAGGGCACTGACAGTGCTGGGCACCTCAGGGTGCAGGCAGGAGTGTCAGCATCCAATGCATGGCAGGAGCTGCAAAAACAGATCTGCAAAAATCTTCACATTTCCTGCTTGTTCAAAGCTGAGAAGAGATCCATCCAAGAGGTCACTCCAGCATGGTAATTATGATTTGTGTATGTTAATTATGTCAATGCAAGCAAAAGTGTGCAGCTCAAGGAAAAAAAAATTAATTTGTAGTAACAACCTGAGTGCTGGCCCCAGCAGTGCAAAGGGGTAGGTAGCAGAAAGGGCAAGCAGAGAAAAAAATTAGCCAGTGATGCTAAATGAAGAGATCTGTGACTCTGCAAGTAAAAGAGAGGTGGTAAAGAAATTCCTTAGAGAATTGCCATGTCATGGTGACCATGGAATCAGAGTTAGATAAATGCTGAGAATATGAACTGCGAAGATGAACATTAAAACACCCTATGCTACAATAGGAATACTATAAGGCCTTGGTGCCTACCTGCACAGATGAGCTGGAGATCTGTTCCCACCTCTTCTGTCATTAAGATTTCAAGACACTTGAACATTATTTCCTTAGACAACAGAAGGTATGTAGTGCCTACAAAATGTTTAAGTACTTCTATTTATAGTTTCCTTTCAGCTAACCACATTCTTCTGGCAATTTCAGAAAACATGTTCCTTAACATCAAAATCTTTTGATCTACCACCCACCACAGAACCCCTCCCACCACATTCATGTACAAGTGCATGACTGTAACAGTTTCTGCCTTTCCCAAAACAAAAGGAAAATGTCCAAATATGAGACTGGTTTATTTTCAGTCAAGTGGATTTAAATACTAACCTGCTAATGATGCAGGAGAGAAACTTGGTTCTTGTCGGTCCAGTCACAGGGGGCAAATGAAACTCTGAAAGCTAAATTCAGTCTTTTAGGTAGGGGACTAAAGTCCCCGACCTTCATAGCAACATTCTCTAAAATCCTGCAGGTTGTGAGGGGCAGGCAGAGACCCATAATCTCCATGTATGACAACAAAAGAGTCTACATCAGAAAGACTTGGCTGAACATTCATTGTAACAGAACCAAACTGTCAGCAGTGGAAACTAAAATAGTCACATGGGGTCTCTAAAGTGGAAGTTTGACTGGCAGAAATGTCAAGCCCTGTGTAAGACATTTTAGAGTCTGAGTAGGAGGATAATAGATGAGCTTGTGTTCCTAGGCTGCTGACTTCTTGTGAGGGGTGAATTAGGATATGCTCTGAAGTGGCAGTTACATGTCCAGAAGTCACACAGGATTGTTAAGGCCTTTTCTGTGGCAAAGGCTGCATCTAGCATGGCTACATCCTTGTAGCCTGTGTGTCCTTTGTCTCTGCAGCTCAGAAGGATGAAATGGATATAGAGAAAGTGCATAAAAGAGAAGAAAAACTGAAATGAGTAAGGAGACAGAGTAGCTATGTCACAAGGACACGTTAGCATCCTTCCTGTAGACAGCGTTAAGGAAAGGGCCTGAATGGGGTTATGAACTCAAAGAGGGAGATTAACAGAAATGCAGAGCTGTTGTTCACTAAACTCAGCAACAAACAAATTCTGCAACACTAAGTAAGGTGGATCCAAGCTAGTACAAGCTGGATTTAAAACAAAATACCTGTTCTACCAGTGGTTGGAGAATATCTGGAATTTGATGCTCAAGGAGGCAAAAGAAGCAGGGAGATATGAAGCAGGGACATCTGAAGAAGAAAAAGTGTAGAAAAACTTGTAAACAGCAGGGTCACAAATGGATTCTAAAACCATGAGTTAAGATCTCGTGTGCAATATTCTAATAGAGTAGCTGTAGAAGCTGGTGGAGTACACGAGTTATGTCTTGCAAGTTGGCCAGACTTATGCACTCTGCTAAAATGGCATCCTTTAACCTGCCTGTGACACTGCAGTGGGCTAGATGGACTGTTGGCCTGCCCTAGGGAGGACATTTCTCATTAATAGTGAAATCTTAACACTGAAATGTCGAAATGTCTCTTGCACCGTGCCAATAATTGACTGTTGAAGCTAATCCTGAGAATCACTCCAACAGTGTAAAAGCTGCCTGAAAGCTTTAATGTCTGAAGTTTGTCCTTGGTGGCTGTAAACATTCACCTGGGCTTCTTCCTTTTATTCACCTTGTACCTTGTTCTACCAAACACACTTCTCACACCCTGCAGATAAGCAAAGTGTCCAGTGAACAGGAATTCAGCTATAATGCCTCAGTATGATGAGAGATGAAGTAAAGTATAATGGCAATAAGAGAAGAAAGTTTCATTCACACGCCTTAAAAAAGTAATAGTGTTTATCTAAGGCTTAGCTATAATAGTCAGATCAATTGCCCAAGGGATTTTATTCCAGTTCTCACAGGAAGCCTGGCATTCTGGCTACAATTCTCTGACCAGGACACGAGAATGAACGCCACCGTAGGTGAGGACTTAAGGCAGCCCACCATAGCTGCTCCTTGAGGGATCATAAAACACCAAAAGCTGTCACAAATTTTTGTGGATATCCAACACAGAACATGCTCTTGAAATCAAATTGCAAAAACCCTCCAACATTCTAAAAGGCATTCTAGATACAGTGACACTATTTCACTGTGCTTTCCTGTTTCAAAACAGCAACCAAAGCTGTGCTTGTTCTCATTCAGTAAGGCCTGGTTCTGAATAATCTAAACTGCTTAGGTAACTGAATGTTAGAGTATTCGAGTTCCAAAGATTTACTATTTGCAGCATAAAGAATTGTTTCCTTTTATCACTTTTAAATTTGCTAACACTCAGAGTAATTGAGTGTCTTCTTGTTCTCACATTATGAGACTAAATTAAGAGCACCAAACCATCTATCTTCATTACACAATTCACTAGTCAGTATATCTGTTCATTCTTTCTTTTTCTAAATTACTTAACTTAGCTTTTTCACACCAGTTTACATGCACTGCCTGCCCTGCTAATTTCTCTGTTCTCAATAATTTTTCCCATTAATCTTTTGATTGTTCAAAAGGAAGGTGATATAAGATAAATATCTTGTTTTCATGTGGTTGCTGAGTCAGAATTTTACTAATTCAAAACTAAACATGCTTTTTAAATCTATATTTGCAGGCATAGGCTTTGCATCTTTTTTCAAGACAGCTTTTGTGGACTATTATGGATTATCCTCAACCTTCGTGTAGACTGATGACTAAATTTTCTCCTCTCCTTCTTTCTTGGCATGATAAAATGAATGACCTTTAAATCAAGACCAAAATTTTAACCTTTGCTGAAGTGAGGGAGGATAGAGGTTGCCTGTAAGAGTGATTGGAAGAAATTAGTATCTTTCAGAGATAGGTGAAACTGTATTTTTTGAGTTGTGTTTTCCCAGAAACTGCAGTAAATAGAATGAGTGGCACTGACTGAACAAGTAACTGTTCTCAGCACATTCTTTTTCTTGAGGAATAATTTCCTTATCAGTGTTATTTTCTACCTTCATAGTTGGCAAATCAAAGAGAGCTAGAAAATGCATCTAAAAAGGTAGAGAAGGACAGATGAAAAATGTATTCCCAGAAGCATAATATCTACATGATATGACATTTACCCCGACTGCAATGAATCTAATTTTCAATCTAGTTCAACAGAGTCCTACAAAGTCACTTCATTGGGTCCAAAGGAAGAGATGATTCCCAAAAGCAAGACCATTCTACTAGAATGCCTGTTTTTAAATTAAGATATTGACTTAAGAGTCATATTACAAATGCAGTGTATGGAAAATAAGAAGGAAGAAAATAATTACAAGGTACTAGTTCTTCCAGCATTTGATCATACTGGGGCATTGTAGTATAAACAGGGTGACTATCAATCAGGAGTGTTCAGCACCTATGATTTAATAGAAAGTGGGTAATATTGGGGTTCCATTAACAATTTCTGCATTCTTCTCCAAATCATGACAGTCAAAGTGACTGGGGACAAAGAAAACGCGAAAGGATGCAGTAGCAGCAAACTCAATAATGAAAGCAGATTTCAATCATACACAGCCTGGCTAAATACCGGGTTAGGACATGAGAGAGATAGAGAGGTGACACTCTGGTATCTCATCCAGAGATACTGAAAGCTCCTCTTTGGAGCTGTTAGCTAGCAAATCCAAGAGAAGACAGCTAGAGCTTACCTTACTCGCAGCACTGATTGGGATACCACTCAAAATTTTGCTACCAAATAGCTACTGTGCTGACAGATTGTAACCACACATTCATTTGCTGGTGGAATCAGATGTAAGGGGAAGTGGGATTTACTTTCAAACAGAGAAATCATCAGATGTGATGGTATATTAAAAATAAAATAGAAGGGGAATTTGAAAACTTATAATACTTGGAGGTAGCTTGGAGATTGCTTGCTGACTACAAAATCATCCCACCACAAGGTCAAAACAGAGGCAGTAATTTTGTGAAAGTATATAGAAAAAATTCCACGCAAGGAACATGCTTCAGCTTGGAAAAGTGATAATCAAGGATTGATGAGACGGAAGTCTGTGACTTAATGAGTATCTGCAGATACTTAATGAAGATGCAGAAAAGGAAGTAGGTTTCCTTCCCAGAAGTTTAAACCATGAAACAAAACAAAAGGATCTGTTTCTTTGTGCACAGTACACAGTACCTCTGCTATGGGGTCTGGCAGATGTGAGAAGTCCGGTCTTTTCTTCCACTACTATAAGGTTTGTAGAAGAAAAATTCATAAGGAATTTTAAAAGAAACAGATGATTTGATGCTCAGCCGTCTCTGAACCACAAATGGTTCAAGGCCAGAGGAGAATTTAAAGGAACTACCAAAACACCTTTCTTTCTTTCTTTCTTATAATCTTCCCTTGACATCTGGTGTTGTCCAAGAATGATACTGATGTAGATAGACCTTTGGTCTGACATAGTGCAGTCATTCTTACATTTTTATGAAGAAAAAATCAATAACATGAGTTGTAGCAAATTGCAAGGACCAGATGGTACTCACCTAGGAGTTTCAAAGGGACTAAAATATGAAAAAGATGCACTGAAGTAAGTGATTCAGTTAAAATATAAAATGTCCTTGGTAGCACGGATAGTGGGAAACAAAGTTTCAGTTCTTAGAAAGGTTCTCAGACTGAACTGAAGTTCAGACTAGAAAGCCTGATTTCCATCCTGGAGAAAATGGTAGAAAATGTAATAAAAATTAGACTGATTAGGTCTATGGATAGGTGTGAACGTAAAGAGGAAGAAATAATTTGCCTCCTGTAAATATATTTTTGGAGTCTACTCAAAGAATCAATGACCAATTAGAAAATAGTTACTTGACACTGGCTTTTCTGAAAGCTTTTAACAACATTTTTCAGTAGAGATTTATAATGAAATTAAGTTTCCATGAACAAATAATAGATATATAGAAAACAGAAAGGAATTAATTACGAAGTTGATGATATTAACACTAGAATAGGATAATAACACTAGGGTAGTGGGACTTCCATTTTGAAACATGCATTAAGGATCTAATAGAGAGAATACTTCAGTGAAAACACCATAAGACCCTGTCATAATGCTGAATTACAGGGAAATGAAGTGGTAAACAATACCAGTGTTGGTAAGTTCAATGCACATGGGAATAATCCTCATTGTTCATATGCACCAATGAGCTTTAAACTAAATGCTAACAAACGCATAAAATCCTGGAACCTCAGGCCAATACACTGAGGTGTCAAGAAAAGCAAACAAATTTAAGGAGTTAAAATGAAGAAAATGGAAAAGAGAACATTTCATCTGAGTTATGTAGGCTACTCAAGAACTTCTGCACAGTTTATATTTCTAGCCCACTCACCTCGAAAGTATACAGTAAGATTGAAAAGCTACTAGGAAGGGTAATAAAAGTGTACAGAAAACTGTTTATGAAGACGGAGTTAAAAGATTTGCATTTTTTACTCCAAATTAAGAAATTACAAGTAAGTAATCCACAGAGAGTTAAATGATGAAGAGTGGGATCGTGACTTTAAAATTATGTGTGAAACAAGAAGGATTGATAAGGAAGTGCTGCTCAGACAAGTGAGGAGACATCAAGTGAGATTACCAAACGCAGGCATAAATTCCCCAAGATCTCTTACCCCTAAGTACATTCACCTGCAGGTCAAAAGATCCCTAAATGGAGGACATCCTGTAAGACTCACAACTATATAGGCAGAAACACATGCTTGGCCCGCTCTTACTTCTTCAGTTGGAGATCTGCAAAAGGATACTGGAGTGGGAAAATTGTCAAGAGACCTAAGTTATCATTCTCAAGCATGTTCAATACCACTGCCAAAACTCTAAGAGATGATGAACTGGATTTGTCCACAGTATGACTGTTTATTCTACAAAAATACATTTTTAAATTAATACTACCTACCAGAGATAGCCTGTGACTGCAATGTAACACTGCATTTTTCAAGAAGATTTCTTCTACATGTCAGTGACTACTTTTTGATTTATTGTAATACACACAGACTTCCTTTGGACTAAGGTCCCTAATTTTTGGAGTCTAAATAAAGAGATACTCAGTAAAATTCAATTTAAAATTACTGCTTCAAGACACTGCTACTTCTACCATTTGCTTCCTTTTCTAGCATATTACCTTCCTTTTGCTCTGTTTCCTCCCTTCCCCTTTTTTTCTGAAACAGCTACTAATTCCTTCTTCTTGATGTCTTCTCTCTCACCCCTCCACTTTTTCTCCACTGCCTTTGCTTTTGTGTGAATTTATTAAATTACAGTGGCAATGAAGTGTCATTATTAACAAAGAACTAGTCACTATTTCTGAGCCTGCAGAACTGTCAGAAAGATAGTCTACCATATTTAAATTATCACCATTACCTTTGGTCCCCAGTAAAACTGCTCATAATAAACATTACTCCCTCAGGATAACATTTAAGGGAGGGAAGGAATCTTGAGTCCATGGAGTGTTCTGGTCAAGACAGACATGGTCTTTATGTACTTTTTAATAGTTCTCCAGAAGTATCTGGTGAATGGATTTGATGAGCACATTTGCTGGTTTCAGAAATGAGTCTTAGATCTCTTGACTCAGTTCACAGTTCCTGTCACAATTCTCTCTCTAACATTTTCTATGGATACTTATACATCACTTGAAACTCAGCGTGGCTAAAGTACACACAGAATACTTTGTTCTTGTTCCCCTTTCACTGTGGGTATGACCTTTTTTAGGTTGATACCTATATGTGACATCTCTTATTTTGCCCTTTCATTAAACACTTCAGAACCAGACGGATTTTTTTTTAATATCTTTCAGTATATTTCATCTAGTATGTCCTTCCATGTTTGTTCACGTTCTTATTACTTGGTATCTCAACTTTCATAACATATTTTCATCTGCCTTTTGAAAATATTACCTTACCAATCAGAATTAAGCTGAAAAGACAATTTCCTTCATCTGTATTTTTTAATATTTTAGCCTTTTTATTCCATCTATTCAGAAGTTAACATAAACCTTTATTTGCACCACTCTGTTCAGTTTTGAACCAACTGAAAGGACTCTGAAAGCACTGAGATTGATGAGAAGGTTTGTGGAAAGACTTGATAAGTTAGGATTGTTTAAACTAAAGAGAAAATTGAAGATAGGCACAAGAGCCTTCAAGTAAGCAAAAGGCTGCTGCAGGAAGGAAAAGAAAAATCTGTTTTCCACGTTCAAGTTGGAAAGGACAGGAAATAACAGGTTTCAATTGCAACAGGGAAGATTTAGATTACTAATATGATTTTTTTTTTATAGTGATCAAAGTTAGTGAAGCATGGGAACAGATTGTCTGGGGAGTTTGTGAAACTTCTCCTTTGGAGATATATAAAAATAGCTTGGACCAATATATACCTGAGGTGATATTTGCCTTGTTGATTATGCCTTCTGGCAGGAAAGACGGATTAGATGTTCTCTTCATGCAACCTTCCAGTCTATTATGATTATAATGTTTATATTTCTAAATTTATCCACTCTCTCAAGAGCTTTGAAGACCAGGAACTAAGATCTCAAATTTGATTTGATAACTGAGGAACAGTCAGTGTTTAATCAAAGAAAAAAAGTTGCTTGTTGAAGTGTATCTACTGTATTTAAATGTTAAGCCATCTGAAATTTTTCTATATATAGGAACGTATTCCCAGGTGAAGTGTGTTACTGTAATAGCCTGATTCAAAAGATAAAAAATATATGGCTCACTGTGGGCACACTAGCAGCTGACAAGCTGGAATACTGCCTCCTCACTATCATAGATGAAAGAAAGTGCAGCAGCTGTTACTATTCAGGTAGCTGGTAGTGATGAAGAGCCCAGGAGGAGCCTGAGGCGGTCTACTGCCTTGACAATTGCAGGACAGATGGCCTTAGTTGTGATTTATATCACTAAATATTTTCCTCTTTCCACCTCTGTGTTGCCTGAATCTAACATCGTTCAGGTGGTCTTCACCCAGGGTATGACTTGGGTAATGAGGCATTACTCTTCTAAGAGGTGCAGAATTATATACTACTGGCATGTGTGCAAGACTACACAGGACCTTTTGTTCAAGAGTCAGTCTTAAGTGCTTGTAAATTAATCTTTTCGATATTTTTGAATTATGGTATTTTTATTCCTTCTAGGAGTAAGACTGTGTGAGTAGCAGGTTTGAATAAGGCAACCGCAGAACAGGCAATCATCCGTTCATGCAGTCCGAGAGCCTGCTTTAAAACTGTCTCACAGTAATGCTGTGCTCCCAGCAGCAGAAACCTGATTCACCCAGAGCACTTCTCAACAAATTGATGTAAAAATTTCTCCTCAGTTAAAAATTAGTGAAGAAAACATTTCATGGCATGAATTGCAGAACAGATCTTCTTAACTCTAAAGCATGGTTTTGAGACAAAAGTTCAAGCTTCCAACTTGATTAAATCCAAAAACATTTCTAAGGTTTTGGTTTGGTTTTTTTTTTTGTTTGGGTTTTTTTGTTGGTTTTGTTTGTTTGTTTGTTTGTGGGGTTTTTGTTTTGTTTTGTTTTTTGGTTTTGGTTTTGTTTTTTTGGGGAAGATGAATTAAATAGGAAAATGAATTTATTTTATAGTATTAAACTGTAGACTAGAAATCTTCTGAACTGACAAAATGCATTTACACTCCAGTATATTTCAGCTAAATACACTTTAGTGTCAGAAAAAGGAAGAGTAGATCACTTGGCTTTGGCTGTGAGGGAGGACATACTGTCTTTCTAGGTCCTACCTGGTTCTAAATCTGGTTTTCTTTTTCTATAAATACAAAAAATTTTGGGGGGGGATTTTTATATGGTTCCATAACTAATAGCAATTACTGAGCGAAAACAATTGAAAATTTGTTTTCCTTCATTGATGTAGATATGGTTCTGAAATGTCCCAACAGCTTCTTCATGCTTTTGATCTCTTGGATGGATACTTGTGTCCCTTAGAGTTTTCTTCAAGTTAGCAGTTTGAAGGACTCTGGAAAGAAGATGCTATTTTTTCCTTTCCTTATTGGGATTTTCAGCAAAGAATATATTGTACTCAATATTATATAGAATAGTTACATACATATATATATATATATATATATATACACACACATTAATATATGTGTGTATATAGATATATATGTCATAGAAAAGGTTAGAAGAGGCCCCTGAAGTCATCTAGCAAGGTTAACTTCAGAGTTAGATCATGTTGACCACAGTCTTTTCAAACCAGATTTAGAAAAATCTCTTTCTACCGCTTAATTACCTTCATTGTGAAGTTTTTATTCCTCATATTATGTAGTCAGTATTTTCCTTGGTTCAGCTTGTGACTGTTGCCTCGTTTTTGCTCTGCATGCATGAGAAGAGTCTGGCTCTGTCTTTTTAATAACTGCCACTTTAGATAGAATAGTTTTATGGAAGTTGTTTAAACTTACACATTTATGGAGAAATTAACACATTTTCATTTTTTTACAGGTCATTTGCCAATCACAACATTTTTTTAAGGCATTGTCTGTTTCCCTTATTATGAAGACATCTGACAAAATTCTAAATTCTTCAGATATTCAGAGGTACTGGATGCATCATAGAATACAAGAAAGCTCCCACCAAGAAAAACAGTGGATGCTGGCTCTTCTCTATACAGGTTTCTTGGCTTTCCCACTCTTAGCAGCTGTTTGACTTGCCATACATATTTAGATATAGTATTCTCATAAGTTGCTTCTGCTAATATTAAAGCACAGTAGAAAAGTAAGGAGGAGGATTCAGCCTTGGAAAGAAAATTATTACAGAATCTAAGAAAGACGATTAGCCGTAGAACAAACATGTGCAATATAAACCTTCATGACTTACAAATATATATCCAATTATAGTTCTAAAAAAGAGAAAAAAACACTGAAAAACAGCTTTCATGGGCAGGGGGACAGACACACTAAGAAGAGAAAGAAAAAGCAATCATCTTTTGTCATTTTCAAACAACGGTCTCATTTTTTTCCTTAAAATAACTGAATTCTGAAAACTTCTAGTCAAACATTACTTTTTGTCAGCTAGAGGGCCTGCTTCTCCACAACTGTGATTCTTTTTTTTACTAACATCACAGTGTCTTCATTTTTTACCAAAACACACGACCTACAGTGTTATGTTCTGCACTTGTAATTTCCTGTATTTTAAAAAATATTTTAAATTATGCCAAGGACAGAAAAATAATCCTCATCTTTCTTCCAATTACTTGTGTACAAAAGTTCTTTTTTTAGCAACTTTTTCAGATACAAGTGGGAAGTTTAAAGAAAGGACATGTGAGACTTCAGAGATAATGTGCTGTTTTACGCTTGGATTATGCTCATGCAGTCTGGAGCTGCACATATGTTTAACTCATGTCCTGTAAAGTGTTCATGGTAAAAAAAAAAAAAAAAAAATCCATACATATTTGTTTTATTATAACTAATGGCAAAAGTCAAGATATGTAACCATTGATTCCAAATGTAGTGGCTACTGACTAAAGTACAAATCCAGCAGCACCGATGAAATCTGCTTTATAAAAGGCAGGTGAGATATTACATCAATATAGCTGCATTTTCATTCTTTTTTATAAAGACACTGAAAACTGTTCTTCAGATATCCTGCCAGTATAAAAAACTACTTTTGATCAGATTACCTTTGATAGTAAGTTTTTTTCATCATCTCTCACCACTTAATATTTAGACTATTTAGTTTAGAATTAGAACTAGACAGTAAAGGCAAATAATTCTGGTTTTGTGTCTGACAAAAGAAAAGATGAAAAAAAAAGGGGTTCAAATGGGCAGAGGAAGTTTTAGAGAAGTTTGAGATGTTCCTGAAGATTGTCAGCACAACAAATGAATGGATTTTTGAGACACAAATGGACAAACTTCATACGGAACAAAACGTAAAGCATCACAAAGCCAAAAAGGTGGTAGTGATCTCATCTTCATCTAGGTATAGACTTGGTACACTGAAAAATACTCAGGTGAAAGAACTAAAATAGAATTCCATTGGGCAATGTGTGTCATGCAATAATCAGAGCCTAGGAATATTGTTGCAACGTTAAATAGTGAAGTTAGTGAGCACCTGACTCCTCATTGCAAGGCATCCCACCTGAGCCTCTCAAACATAAGCTCTCCAAGTAATGTTTCTATTAAGTTAATAGAGGCGATTACTTCTTTAAAAGAATCAGAAATTGTGCTTTGTTTGGCTAAAATGGTACAAACTGCACCACACAACAATATCGAATCACTCTGAGGAACCTCCAGGCATCAGCACTGCTGCTGTAAAGGGTCCAGTAGCTCACCTTGTGACCTGATGCATCCGATGGCTCCAGCAGGTTTCACCTGCCCTGGCTCTCTGCCTGAGGCTCTCAGAGCTTCTCACAATTTTTCCTTCAGGGAATTTGGTTGAAGCACTGGCTGCTTCCATGCCCAGTGTGTCTGTGTCCATTTAGGATTTGGTATGACCACTGCACTAATTTCTCAGGATACCACCATTGCATGTGACCATTGTTTCTCATTACAAATGCTCAACACATATTTCTGGGAAGTGGTGGCACTAAATGCAAGTGAGATTTAACTTTTTATTTCACACTGTGCCACCTGATACATCTGGAGGCCCCAAATCTTTGGCATAAATTTTCCCACAGTACAAGCAAGCTGATTTTCATTCTCTACTGAAGAGAATATTACTGTGATACCTTATGTCTCAGCAGTGCTGCACTGTATTTTGAGAGTTGAATATGTCTATGTAGCCTTTTTGGTATGTTTCTAATTATGACATCTTCATAAACCCATTAGATCAGAGATTAAGCCCATATCTTTTATATTTTACAATAGATATTCTAATTTTTTTGTAAGAACCTGCAAGAAAAATTCCATCAATATCTGATAGATAGGATGGAGACATAGAACATGGTCTTCTTTTTCTTTTTTAATGCAAATATAAAAGACTGGGAACTTAATTTTTTGTAGTTGCTGTTGTTGTAAAATACCCAGGCTTTCATACTTGCACAGAAAAACGTCACCCTGATTTCCCACACTTGACATCACATATTTATGCGAGTTATGTAGTTCCATGGCATCTGTTGAACTTCAGCCATCTGGGCTCATGTTCTAGCCTTAGGCATCCATAACCTAGCAATATTTAACACATCTCTTTCCATATAGAATTCATTTGGCATCTTCTGAGTTGCTGTTTTGAACAAAAGTCTAGTAGAACCAACAATCTAGTAGAGTTCTATTACACCTTTGCTCAAAACAGCAAGAAAACAGGGGAAAGTTTACTAAAGTTTTTTCTTCCAGATTATTTGTGTGTAAACTCTGTTCCAAATACTGACATATTCCACTTTTCAGCTAGCTTGCTAATACACAGATAAAATGGTGTGTCCTCTCTCTGAAAAACCTAAATCAGCACATAGATATGAAGCTACTTCTGACCCATTCTGAAATAATTGTCATAGTGGTTAAATCAAGGTAATCAAGTGCTACACTGTCAAATGGATTGACACTAAATGTTGTGAGGTTTGATGAATCTAGGAGAGAGTGGGTCATTACATCATTTCATGATATTGTGCACATCAAATGGCCACAAGGAAGCAACACACGAGTTTAGAGTGCCTCAAATCTAAATATCCTATGACGATAGCCAATGCCTATCTTTAGGACAGATTTATGATCTAACATTTCATTAGGCTGCATGAGCATGAGTATGTCATATCACATATCTAATTCATAGCTTTTCTGACAAATGTTATATGGAAGAGTGAACCTTATACCAGGCTTTTCAGTATTTTTGAGTATATCACTGCAAGGGCTTCAACTGTTTTATGACAATTTATACGTTAGGCTTTAAATTTAAAATTCTGTTAATGTAATAATTGTCCTTGTTTTTCAATCTTCTCAGGAAGGGTCTAATGAAGAACAAGAATTCAAAGTTGTCTTTTGTATAACTCTTGTCATATGAGAACAGAAAAAATCTCAGCAGCTCTGTGATCCCCACCCTTTGTGTCCTTGTTTTCTCATACCGTCACCAAGTAATCTATGGTTCTTTTGAATCTGTGTCTTCCACAGCAGGATCTTCATTTCTGTGCAGCCAATATGCAAATAAGCACTTTCTTGTGCGTATTCTTCTCTCAATAGTTCTTTTTTTTTTTTTTTTTTTTTTTTTTTCCCCAGAAGTGTTTCTCTAGAAAAGAAACATAATGGTCCCCATAGAATGGTTATGATTACCAATAAAAAGTTCTTTAGCAATATGAATCTTTGTTAGTTTTTCTTGACAGAAAATAATCATCTCTGAGCTGACAGAACTCACAGAAAGATAGTCTACCATATATAAATTATCACCATTACCTTTGGTCCCCAGTAAAACTGCTCATAATAAACATTAATTTCTCAGGATGACATTTAAGGGAGGGAGGGAATCTTGAATCTATGGAGTGTTCTGGACAATACAGACACATTTTTTATGTGTCATCACCAGTATAGTTAACACACAACCAAAGAATGTACCATCTTGCATGATAATGATAAAAGATTTTTCTCTTCTTTCCTCAAGAATTGGCTGACAGCAGTCAGATGGGTATGTGGGTCCTGCTCGCAGCAACTCCAAGTCAGTGTAATTTGAATATAGTTTCCAGCCAGGACATTAAATATAAGGGAATTGTATAAAATACATAAAATGACAGGATGCCTTATGTTGGAAGGGATGCTAATGATCATTTAGTTCCAACCCTCCTTCCAAGGGCAGTGACACCTTACACTAGACCAGGATGCTCAGAGCCCCATCCAGCCTGGTCTTGAACACCTCCAGGGATGAGACACCCACAACTTCTCTGGGCAGCCTGTTGCAGTGCCTCACCACCCTCACATTAAAGAATTGCTTTCTTATATCTAATACAAACCTCTTTCAATTTGAAACCATTCTCCCTTGTCCTGTCTTATAAATGCTCTTGTAAACAGTCTCTGTTCATGTTTCTTGTAGGCTCCCTTCAGGGACTGAAAGGACACAATTAGATCACCCTGAATCTTCAAGAATATTCAGGAAATGAATTTAATGAATTATTTAGAACTGGTTCTTTGTTTGAAACAACATTCTCTGCTCCTCTTACAGCATTCTCTGCTCCTCTTCTCCTTCAAGAAAGGTATGCCTGTTTCTTTGTAGAGACATTTGGACATTTTCTTTCAGCCTAGTCTAACTGATGCTTATATATGCTTCTCATGACCTCCAGCAAACATTCCAAGTGTCGTAATGCCATCTAGGCAATTCTGAAGTCCAGCTTGCCTCTTCAGTATCAAAAGTACCCTTTGCAAAACACATACATATACAGCATTTTTTACCTTTATTGGATCCCTTATTCTATAAGGTATTTGTTCTCACACAAAACCCTCCAGAAATCCATTATCTTTAGAGAGAAATAAATGGAGGCATGCTGTCTCTGCAGGACAGATATAGCAAATAAAGAGACACTATCACACATTGCCTCAATAGCCTGATTTGGTGTGCACATGTGGGATTCTGGGAGATTGTTTTCGGGATTTTTCATCAGTGTAACAAAATCAATAACAGTGCATGACTACAACTGTTCAGGTTCAAAACAGAACACATTCTCCTGGCCACATCACATATTTTGGATTGGGATCCATGACAATGGCAGAAGATAATGTCTATCCTTTCCCCAAAGGTTGCACTTCTCTTGTAGGATCATAGTAATTAGAATTCATGCTGGTTTCTGCTCGAAGACAATGTAAAAGCAGCAATACTCATTCCTCAAAAAGCTCTCTTGCAAATGAACAGTTCGCTGTTTTCCAACATCGACCCAAGTGCTACAACAGATAGTAGGCACAGATTGGAGGTGCACAAGCAATATTGGTGTCGGAGGCAGAGGCCTTTCTGCTTTGTTACCAGATGTCCCTGGCCCATGGAGGGAGCACCAAGACGTGCCCAGCCGAGGGCTGAGGAGGGCACGGAGCGAGGAGCCACCATGGCCCCGGGCCGGGCCCGCCCCGCTCCCGCTCCCGCCCGGCAGCGCAACCGAGCGGCGCCCTCTACTGCCCAGCGCCGACACTGCAGCGCCGCCGCCGCCCGGGCCTCAGCACTAGCCCGCAGCGCGGGCCTAGGCCCTGCTCTCCTTTGAGCCCTGAATGTCCTACTTTTGTTTTTTTTTCCCAGGTACTCAGATTTTCTTGTGCATCAGAAAAGACATTCTTTTGCCAGGTTTGGCATTGCTGGCCATGCTTCTTTGGATGAAGCCCAGGGTACGGTTTTGGGCTTCAAGCTTCGTATTGAGCTGCTCATCTACCAGCACCCTCCAAGTCCATCACCTCAGGGCTGCTGTCAATCCATTCTCTGCACAGCTTCTATTTGTGCTTGGGATTTCCCTGCCCTGACCTTGCACTTGGCCTTCTTGAACTTCATGAGGTTCACCAGACCCACTTGGTCTCAAGCCTGCCAAGGTCCCTCTGGATGGCATCCTTTTTCTCCAGCGCATCAGTTGCACACACAGCCAGGTGTTGTCAGGAAACTTGCTGAGAGTGCCTTCAACCCGCTGTCCTTGGCACCAACAAAAATGTTAAACAGCACTGCTCTCAATACCAATCCATGAGGACACTGCTTATCACTGGACTCTCCTTGGACATTGAGCCATTGACTGCAACCCTTTAAGTACAATAATTCAGACAATCCTTTGTTCGCTGAGTGGCCTATCCATCAAATCCATGTCTGTCCAGTTTAGAAACAATAATGACACCCAAGACAGTGTCAAGTGCTTTGCACAAGTCCAGGTAGATCCTGTTGGTTTCTCTTCCCTTTCCGACCAGTGTTGTAATTCTGCTTTAAAGGACACCAGACCTGTCAGGCACAATGCCCTTAGTGAAGCCATGTCGGCTGTCACCACTCATCTCCTTATTTAACATATGCCTTGGCATAATTTCCAGGAGGGTGTACCCTGTGATCTTGCTGAGGCAGAGGTAAGACTGACTTTTTAAAACATTACATCCAGACCTAATTCTAGTCCTAGACACCGTATCATCAATGCTTTATGACAAGAAGGATGATTCTGTGAGTGTTGGATGCCTCAGTTTTTGAAGGGAGGACATACAGGAGAAATAGTAGATGAGATATGTTTAGAGATCTACAAAGGAGTCACATACAATACAAGCTGGGATTTTTGTGTATGTGGGTGGGGTTTTTTTTGTTTTTTTTTTTTTCTTGCAGTTCCCCTGACCTTCCTTACTTGCCTTTTTAAATATGGGTGTTATGTTTCCTTTTCTCTAGTCAGTGAGATCCTCACCAGACTGACACAACTTTTCAAGTATGATGGATGGTGACGTAAACCCTTTATCTACCAGTTCCCTCAGGACACAATATAGCTCATCAGATCCCATGGACTTGTACCTTCTTGTACCCTAAAATATCTCTCATTATCACAGAAGGCCTTTCTGAGGCCCAGTCTTGAGACTTTGGTTCTGCAAGAATGGTTTCACAAACCATATTATTTTGATTTAAAATCTGTAAAGGCATAATAGGCCTTATTTTTTTCAAATATCTTAATTATCCTTTTTTTTCCCACAAGAATGAATTTAAAAAGCAGAAAGGACATGCATTAAACAAGCCTTATGATTAGAATTTTAAATGCAAATTTGTTAACAATAAATAAATAAAACACACACAAAAATCCCAGCTTGTAGCATACATGACTCCTTTGTAGATGGCTACACATATCTCATCTACCATTTCTCCTGTATGCCCTCCCTTCAAAAACTGAGGCATCCAGCACTCACAGAATCATCCTTCCTGCCATAAAGCATTGATGGTTTCCTTTTACTGTGTGATATGGTGTCTAGGACTAGAACTAGATCTGGATGTAATATTTTTAAAAGTGAGATCATTAGATTTACACTGTGGTTTCACGTGTTTTGTCTTCTGTTTCTAATAATCCCTCACATTTTTAGCATTAATTTGTCAGATGAGCTGAACATTAAACCGATGGTTTCAAAGTAGTAACACTTTAAAGCAATAATTCTGAGCCTCTTCTTTGATCAAGTCACTCTGTGTGCACAGCTAGGTTTAGGTTTCCTCACATAATTTACTGGTCGTGTATCAGTATTTCTCTTATAATTTTACCACTGTCATTCTGTATCACAAGGTCTTGTGCAACTTTGTCACCTTTGTAACTCCTTTTTCTAGACCTACTGTTGCCTGGATCACTCTTTGATTTTCCTTTCAAATTTTTTTGTCAATTTCCATTCCTCTTACACTAACTGGGGCTGGTAGATTTTGCACAAGCTTCTTTAATGATCAGGTTTTAGGGATCCAATTGCTGAAACGTGAATGCTGCATTCCTCTTCTGCTGACAGGCACTCTGAAAAAAATTCTTCATGGCCAATGATGCTTCTCTCAGAATCAGGGCTAGTGCTTGCTGGCACTAGCAAATTTTTCAACAGCAAGAATCTGCTCTGGTTTGTGATATTTACCACAAAATATGTTGGATAGGTGTCTGGGTCTCTGTCACAAGGCACCCTCTGTGACAAGAGATCAGGAGCTGCCCTGTGCTAAGCACAAATGCTTCCAGCTAGTTCTAGTTGGCTCCAACAGACCCACCCCAGGGCTCAGCTGAGCCCCACAATCAGACTGGGAAACTGTATTTAAGAAATGACAAAAGATCCTGGATAGGCAGAGGGGAACATAGACACAAAAAGAGTGAGAAGCAGCAGCAGGAAAACCCATATCAAAGAAGAAGGGAGAGGAGGAGGAGATGCTCAATGGCAGCAGCCTATTCACTGCAGGTTGTGAAGAACCTGCCCTGGATATTCTTGCCAGGAGCTGTGGCCTGTGGACAGCACATTCTGGAGCCAAGGAAAACCATGAAAGAAAAAGCAGAATCAAAAAACTGTTAGGTGCTAACTACAACCTCTATTCCCTTTGTGCAGCTTGAAGCAAGTCTGTGGAAGGTAAGGGAATCTGGACTGAAGGTCTGAAGTTGACTTTGAGAAAGGAAACAGGAAAGATGATATTTTAATGTTTGTGTCTTTGATTTTGTTTGTATTTTGCTACCAAAAATATTAATTTTGTTAATACATGCACTTTCTCTAAGTCAAGTCTGTTTTGCCTGTGAGAGTAACTGAGAAACAATAGCCCTTCTTTATCTTGACATATGAGCTTTCTTTCTCATTCATATTCTTCTTTTTTTCTCCCTGTCCCACCCCACTGAAGTGGAAGTGAGAGCGAGAAAATGGGTGGGAGTTTTGCTGTTAGCCAAGATTAGCCCACTGCAATTTCTCTTAAACACGTATTTTACCTGGCTTAGACAGAAAACTCTTTAGTAAAATGCCTCTTTACTTAACAGGCAGCTATTGCTTCAAAATAAATTTTAAATCTATTTAAGCAATCCTGTTTTCCTCATCTTTGGTGATTTTTGCCCTTCTTGCCCCCCTCTCCTCTCAAGCACAACTGACAGATATGAAGATCATAAACAGTTTGGATCTCATTTAGCTCTGTGTAAGTAGGGAGCCTCCCTTGTCTGAAATCCATGCTGGTCACGAGTTTGAGACTTTTTGGAATATATTGACATGTTTATCTCGTGCACCATTTGGGATACAAGCACAACATATTTTCATGACACCTAATTAGATAGGTGTGTAAACACTGGATGTAGGGCTAGGCCAGGTGCTTCCTCCTGCTAGTCTCAAAGTGATTTGACTTCAGATGTTATATAATGTAAACATTAAAGGGTGATGTCAGAAGTCTTTGTAGGAACAGGTAACAACAAAAGAGCTGATGTGTTTACAATATTCTCAGCCTTTAAGAACATGGAAGAGTTTTTATTAATTGTTTTCACTTCAGTTACGTATAACTAAAAGTAGTTGAACAATCTTATTTAAATGTTTACACAATGTTTGAAAAGGGAATTAGGGAAAATACTAGATAACTGCTTTGTAGATAGTTAAATATTTTTTAAAAAACACTTTCATTTTCATAATGTGATAACATTCCTTTTAAATCAACTCATTTATAGAGTAACTGTCATGAAATCAGACTAAGGACATTCCAAATTAATATAGACAGTGTACATTTTTTACACAAAATTTTTCATTTAGTTCCCAAAATTTGTCAGCATCATTTCATGCATTTGGAAAACTGTAAATATACGTACAATATACTATGGGAATTAAATGCATGCTTTTAAAGATTGACTTCTTCTTCTGAATCAACTAGACATGTTTCTGAAGTGTACATGTCATCAAATAAGAAAATCAACCAGCCTGAATAATATAAATAATAGTTCCTTAAATTTACTCTCTTTTTTTTTTAGTATTTTATTTTTCCTCCATTCACATTCTTTTCTGTTTCATTTCATGTACATACTTCAACTTTTTGAGCTCTTCAGACACTGAAATATGAGAAGAGATTAAAATTATTCGAGATTCAGCCATTAACCATACAGTAAGGTTTCACAGGTTCTTGTCCTAGAAATGAAATGTTAGCTGTCTCTTGTCAGTTAGTCTTTGATGTTTTACACACATACACAGAATAATAAGGAGGTATTGATTGACTTCTGTAGAGGTTAACCTTAAGATTTGTTACACTGAGGAGTGAGCGCAGACTTACTCAAGCCAAGGAAGGTGAATCAATCTCTTATTTTCATCAAAATACCAATAATTTTCTAGATAGGCATAGAATTTACTTATAAACATATTTGGAGCTCAGTTTTGTAATTACTGAAAATCAAGATGTGAGAATATAACATCATCATCTTCTATTGAATTCTCATGCACTAGTGGATTACTTGACAATAATGAATTTTGTCTCAGGGCAACTGAGCATTTTTGTGTAATGATTGCCCAAAAATATAGCATTATGTCCTTTGGAAGAGAAAAAGGTGAAACTGATCACAATAATTTATAGTCTTTATATGCTCTTATGTTTTCTACTCAGACACAAGGTTAGTCAGAAACTGACAAACAAGAAACATCTACATTAAACGAAAACAGGCATAGTCTTTTTTTAAAAAAATCTTCTTTTAAAAAATCATGTATCTGGATAAGAAGTAAGTTGAGTAATATTATGAAAATCACTCTAGGTCTAATAATTAAAAAAAAAAAAAATAGCAACAACAAAAAAACCCAACCTGGCCTTCTCTGTATTTATTTTCATTCTCTTCATATTTGCTTCAATCAGTTAATTCAATTTATAAAGGCAATTTTCTGCAACAAAGCCAGTGGAATTGGAAGAAATGTAAAAGTTTTCATCATCTTTAGAAATGTTATTCAAAATCAGCACTACAATTCCATATATCCCTGTTTTACCAAACCCTTCTTCTCCAGGATTTATAATGGAGTCACAAGGAGTTATTAAAAATTCTGCCAGCTCAAAGCTGGAGTGGTTAGGCCCCTAGGTTAAGATCCTGGCTTAGAAACTCCCAGCTCAGGGCAGAACTCCAACCAATTCTCCCATCTTCTTGGTGAGCATGCCATAATCATGAAATAAATGGCTGCAACAACTGCAGATACTGGCTGGTATGTCTGCACCAAAAATATAATTGGGAATTGGCTAGTGAGCCAAGTGGAGAATACATCCATCACCTCCAGATACAAAATTTGCCCTTGAGGAATCTAGCCATCCATAAACTCTCTGAACACACCTCTCCTCTGGATCACCCTTACATCAGAAAATTTCTCCCTTGTCTCTTTGTACTTGAGATCTCTCCCAGTTACCTAACACCACGTAGTAAGGAGGTACTTTTTCATCTTCCCTACTCAAAGTCACAGCCTGCAAAACTATACAATTTGAGTGAGTGGAACTTCTTTATGAGGGCAGAATTGTCCTTTTGTATCTTTCTCTCACTTTATATGATGTCATTAAGGAAAGTATAAGTCTGCCTTAAATGTAAACTTTGAACAGCACTGAGACCCGAATATTTCTAAATCTTTGTGCTTCAGTTTTTGCTTTGTGCTTATTAGAGCAGAGAGATGCCAAAGCATGGACTAGACTCTGAAGATCCTTGCACTCTCTGGAGTATGCAGTTATACCTGTTTGCCACAGACTCAATAATACAATAATTTACTAACGTTTTTTCGTTTCCTACTATTGCTGGAGGATAGGCCAGAAGACTAAGGAGGAGAAAAATCTTAAACTAAAAAACCTGAAGGCTGTTACTTGGTTCATTTATTTGATCATCCACTAAAAATCAAAGAAATAGAGGACTTAATTAATTTCCTTCTTTCAACAGAAAAGAGAGATTGGATAAGAGAAGGAAAACATCGGTGTTCTTTCCATTGAATAGAGATCATTTTACCTCCTTTATTTTTTGACAGAGCTCCTGATAGGATCTTCATTTCACAATGCCTTGGCACAATCTGGAT
Source organism: Brachypodius melanocephalos (assembly GCA_013398615.1). Classification (NCBI taxonomy): domain Eukaryota; kingdom Metazoa; phylum Chordata; class Aves; order Passeriformes; family Pycnonotidae; genus Brachypodius; species Brachypodius melanocephalos. The sequence goes on from VZSR01001854.1 coordinate 5,416,106, forward strand.
TTAATCTGGAAATTATTGTCTGTCCTTTTGGACTATGGCTACATATTTTGTTTTCTCTGGACTTGCTGACTTAAGGGGCAACCAGAAAAAAATAATCATCCTCTGAGTGTTTCTCGGTTTTAAAAGTTTCCCATCCTACATATATCTTGAAAACTGAAACCTCTAACTTCCGAAAAACAATTGAGATGGCAAAAATTAAAATAATTGTTGTTTCATTTTTACACCAACCTGGAAATGCTTAATTATTTTAATACTGAATTAATGCAAATTTCTCAAAAATAATGTTTTTTTTAAAAAGGTTTTTTTTCTTTTTTCTTTGATATGGATACTTTTTGGTAGATTCTATAATGGATTCCATTTACATTCATGCTATGAAAAATATGATGACTGCTTTGAACAGATAACATTTCTAAAACAGAGGGAATTAAAAAAAAAATAGGAGAAACACAAATGATCTTTTGAACAAAGGTACAATACGCCACCATGGTAGTGTGATGGGCCTTCTGTTGTCAGAGAAAGGTTAGAAGAATGAGGTGTGGTATGAAGACAGATAACATTTGGTTTGATAGGTTACACTGCTCCCAAGAAACAGTATAAAGCTGTAGATGCCAAAAAAATATTTACAAATTCATTGCCTAACTTCAGTACATTGTTCTGCACATCTGAAGACTTTTTCTCTTTTATTTTGCATTTCCATCCTTCTATTTCTCTCCCTATATCTCCTTTCTTGTTCCCTTTCACTTTTGTCCTCTTATTCTTGCTATTATTGTCTTAGCTCTGTCTTGATTCATTCTTCCATACTCTAATTTCCAATACAGGACTTTACGAATTTCATTTTAACAATAGAGAAAAAAAAGAAAAAAAACTCAACATCACCCAGTGGAAAGGTTTGTGCAAATGCTACAAATGTAATGCAAAAAAAAAAAAAAACAAAAAACAAAAAAACACAAAAAACAGAATCAAAGAAAAATTCCAAAAGGAGATTAATTTGAAATTTTATTTCTTGAGGGTCTTACTCATGTGTATTGAAGGCTTTGAAGTTTCAACATTATTTGTTGTAGTACCATAGCTAGTGGGTGCAAGTATCCAGTTGGGTCCCAAGGAGAAAAGATTAACCTTTTCAACCTGAACCTTAAACCCACCTGTGTCTTACATTATCCTACAACAACAACAACAAAAAATTGTGAGAAGTCATTGCTTTTGAAGTTCTTCCTGGTGAAGCTGTGGGCAGAGAGAAATTACCTATTATTATTTATTCTTAGACCCTAAACTCTCTCTAACCTTCTAATACTCAGAAAAAACATTCTACATATATGCCCTTTATATATATACATATATATTTTTTTAGTTCATATATTAACACAGACATACTTAATCACAAACTCATGCATAGACTTTGTCTTTAGGATTACTTGTAAGTGTTTTACTATTGCTGAGATGGAAAAAATACCTTCAGCATTATAACAAAAACCCTGTTCAAATACATATATCATTCGTTCTGAGCTATAAATAGCTATTTTTAAAAAGTGTCCACTATTTATTAGACATAGTATAATGTAATGAGCTCACTGATAGGTATAAGTATCAAAGTAAAAATAAAGTGTTGTTTGAGCATCCATCCTATTAAATGTAATGTTTTTCTGAGATTTTGGTTAGATCTTATGGGACCTTCAAGAAACAGTCAATGTAATCTGCAGTTCCTGAATGTGTTTTAAGATTTCACTGCCTGGAAATGCCCCTCTGCACTCGTTTCTTGTTTCCTCTTCCTCCACCCCACTTTGCTCATGTCTCAGGAAAAGTGTATCTCAGCCTTCAGACCATAAGCAGATAAAACTGACATGGTCAATGGTATTTTAGGGTCTGCAAGTCGTGGTGAATATTCATTTTTTTTTTCCCCTTTTTTTTTTTTCTTTAGCTTCTAAAAGAGTTGTTTTTCTATTTCTCCATAGCCATCTTAGTATCATTCATGCAAAGCAAGAAAGACAGAAGATCCTAACATCCAGGATTTTCATCTCTGCTTTGACAGGCAGTAATGCTGTTCCTAAGTGCTGCCACTATTCACCCACGGAAAGGAATCTTTTCCGACCTGCATAACTGTCAAAAACGGACACATGTGAATGAGCCATGTATGGGCTGAGAGCTGCAATATTAAAGCAGCTTTATTCACACACCCTACCAGAAAACACTGGTTCTGTGCTCCCCTCGCCCTTGTCTCCTGCTTAGTTTAACCCCAGGCCAAACAGCATGGCTTACTAATTGTGGAATGCTGTTTTGAATACAGGGTTCAAATAGCAAATTTAAACTGCAGATTTAATCTTCCGAGAGCTGTTGAGATGTATGTAATTTTCTTCCACAAAAGCTGAACAAAGAGAGAGTATAACATTATGATTGTGTAAATCTTCTTTCAACACCTCCATTGTACAAAGTGTAGACTCAGTGATTGAATAGCAACAAACAAAAGTCTCTCTTCAATTAAACTCCTGTGACTCACACACAGAAGGCTTCATCTAACATATCTACTATAATTAGATTCCCCCTTTAAGGTAAAGTGCTTTTGTTTTAAAACATGTTTATAATAATACCTGAGAAAACCAACATGATAAAGATCAGAGATCTGTTTTGTTCTGATTCATTCCTTTAAAGAAAAGTCAGAATTTTACACTGGGTTGGTTTAAATGTAGCTATAGAATTATACAAAAAACAAATCTAATTAAAAATAGCATGGATTTTTTTCTGGTGTCATGTGAATTTCCATCACAATTTAGCACCTATAATCGATTTATATACAGTAGGTAAATGACAGTCTGTAAGTTAAAAAGTATTTCAACTCTGGTAGCCAGGGGGAAAAGTCAGTATGTTTCCACTTTCAACAATTGCATAAATTTAGTGGAAGCTTAAAATAGCATTCAGATGAGAAGTAGACATATTTTATAGTAAGAAAATTTGTAAAATATTCATTGTGCAGCAACATTCAAAGGTAGTGGGACATCATTATTCATTGTACACTATTAAATATAATAAATGTAGCTATTCTGTAACAGAAACACTAACCTGTCACATAAAAACCATGAGATGTTATCCATGAGGCTCTAATGTACCACATTCTTTCACATATAGGCATGCAAATCTTCACAGAGGCAGTGCAGGTCTTCAGTTTTCTTCTTCAGTTTTAAGAGCTATTCTGTTAAAATTGAGCAGGTGAGCCAGGTTTTCCATCACATGAAGAGATGAAGGGGGCGAAGTAGTGTGTGCTCTCCATAATACAGGAGAAGTGCTTTTACACCTGTACCATATTCTGTAAACTTTTCCTTCATCCATTTCTCCAAGCAGCCCCAAGAGCCTTAGTGGAAGACTCAGGATATGGCCCAATAGATTTGGGTAACTCCTGTGTTTATGTGGCAGTGTTGCATGATTTATACACATGGATTGAAAACATAGAGAACAGGCTGACCTCAAGCATATGTAAATAAAAGTTAAATCATCTGGAGTATTTTTGACATGCATATGTGATAGTGGGGAAGTTTGAGTCTGTATAACAAAATGAGGCTAATGTTAGATGGAAAGTAATGCTTCCCTTTATTTTATTGCCTTTTATTTATTTATTTAATTCATGACACTTGGGAATGCAGTTTAGGTATGATTGAGGTGATGCTAGATTGACAGTTGGATTAGAGGATCTTGCAGGTCCCTTCTAACCTTAATGTTTCAATGAATCCATGGTTCAATGTTCCTGTGAATTAATGATATTTAAATATTTTTAGAAGTGAAAATGGGAAGATAACAGCTTTGTTTTCAGTTTGATGCCTGAACTTGAGTGTGTAAGAGGAGTGGAGACCAGGGATCGTTTCAGATCGAATAAAAGGTCACATTTTCTAAGACAGAAGTATAAGATTCTGGCCTCCCTAAGAATGGTCTAGAATGCCTGTCTCCTAGGTGAAAAAAAAAAAAAACAATGACTCAAAGCTCCTCCCAGCTTGCTTCTTTCCAAGAAACAGAGAGGGGACTTTCCTGTCTCCTATGCTGAAATACTAGCCTAGTATTGCAGCATATCCTAAGGCACAGTAGGGCATAACAACCCTCCTATTGCCATGGATAGCAAAAGATCTGAGAAGAATCAGATGGTGGAGATCTTGTCTCATAATTGTGGGCAAGGAAAGCCCCCTTTCTGTTCTTGATTTTAGCTGGTTTTATTGAACTGTACATGCCAAAATATTTTCAGGGTTCTGCAGGTGTGACTGGTCTTCTTTCTCCATTACCAGTGCCACTCAGCTCCCTTGTAGCCTTTCTAGTCATCTCCACAACCAGGTGTGGGACCCACCTGGGAAGACACACATTCATTTGTCTTGTTACTCCTTCTGTGGGAAAGATTGAGCTAAATATAACTCTTTCCATCTACAACTCAACATTGCTATTATATGTGACAATTTTCATCCAAGAGATTAAAGTATTGTGTCTCCAAAGGTTATCTCTTTTGTTCTGCATAGAGGGACTACACAATAAAAACAGTCTTCTTTTCAAGGGAGACCACACGGGTGTCCCTCATGCTTGTTTTAGTTTTTCGGTCACATAGTCACTGTCACGATAGGTGGCAGGCACAAATGATTTCTCTTTTCCTTTACACTGGCTGCTTTTGGAATCTGTCTGTGAGTGTCTTCTGCAGTATTTAAATGATGCTGTCTTTCCAGAAGCTCTTTTCAAGCCCTGTTCCCCCTTACTGATTTATATATCATGCTCTGATGCACAAAGTTCCAAATGAAGTGGACTTCAACCAGTAGTAGATCAAGGTGTGCTACAGATGGACAATAAGTATTTTATTATTTAGTTATTTATTTTCCTCTTCTTTTGTTTGTGAAAGGTTATGTTAGAACAAAAGCCATGGCAATAAGGGTGCAATTGTTATGTCAGTAAGTTTCAGGTTAATATTTTCCTATTTCCTAAATCATTGTAAAAGGTTTACTGTTCCCATTCTATTGCTGTCTGTAAAGCTTCTGGCAGCCCTAGCTATGTACTTAAAATAGAATAAAATATTTATTTTTAAAATTCATTTTCTTCTTTTATCTCTGAGAGGGAAAAAAAAATTAAAGACCTTTCTTATTTAAAGTCTCATTGAGATAAAATGATACAGTTTATTCCAATGAGGGAACATATTCTGTAGAAGAAAATTGAAAAGCAATTGGTGCTATTTTATTTACAGAGTTCCAACAACATCATTCCTCTTAGTCCTTGAGGAAGTAATATACTCTCACCCTTAAAACGCTGTAAGTAGTCGATAATCCATTATTACAGTAAGCCGTACACTCTCACAGTAATTATCTAATAACCCCTTATAAAAGACCGTAGCTTCCTAATCTGTTTATAATTATCATTTCAATGATCCTGTGCATTAATGTCTGACCTTCAGCAACTCTGACCTGATCTTAATTAGCTGTAATATCAAATCATCACTATATAAGAAACTAGCCATGACCAAATGAATGAACCCCAGGTACAGCTAATTTCTGGAGCAATTATCTTTTCATGTAGGGAGATTTAAATGATTATCTGCACAATTTCACACAGTTTTATGTAATTCTGCGACATTATAAATTCTGTTTTAAATCATATTTCAAAGGCATGGCTGTGCAGACTGACTTCATATAGTACACTAAGCTATCAAGATTGTATATCATACTAGCAGTGTATAGGAGTAGATGATTTTTTGTGTCATTATTTTCAATTACGCAAAGTATATTTCACAAAGTGATAAATTGTAGCTGAAATATATAAATATGTAACCAAGGTAGTCTAGGGGCTAGTGACATCCAGTATAAATTGTATGTCATTTTAAAGTAATGTTACATTATATTAAAATACTGTAAGTAATTGATAATACCATATGTGTTAAAGCAAGATTAGAAAATTCTAAAATGTATATTGGTAATATACATGCAGTATTTGCAATGCATTTGAAGCTGAGTATCATTTATCACATTTTAAAAGCTACTGTATAAAAAATGAGAATACCACAGAAAATACTTGAAGCTGCTGTTTAACACACAATTATGCAGTACTAAGGGCATAGAACTATTTAATGTGTTATTAAAATACCCAGGCTATTGATTTATAGTTTAATCTGACTGGAACATAACACAAACCTTCCTGCTGCCCCAGCTATTTACCTCACACTTTACTACACATACACAAACACACACATCAGTGGGAAAATTCATTCTTACAGATAAACCAAGTAATTTAGGACTCTCAAGACAGTTCTACAAGCAGTACAAGGGTGTGCCACATTAGCGCATTTTTGAATCGTACATCCCTGTAAAAATTCAGTAAGTATTTGTTCTAGGGTTTTTAGGGACACACTTTTTGCTCAATTTGTAGAGGAAAAAAAAAAAAAAAGAAAGTATAGAATAGCCTTTTTATTTCAAAAAATTGGAAGCGAATTGGATGAAGCATTTCAATAATTCTCTTGTTTGCTGCCCTTTCCGAACACAATTTATCAAAATTAACCATGGAACCTTCTTTCTCAGAGCTCTTTCAAATGCTAACATTTCCTACCTATAAGCCAAAATATTTGTCCTACAGCCATCAGATGAAGATAGCAGCGTGATGAGGGTGATTGATTTGAAAGGTAATTTGAATGGAAGATGTTGTGTACATCCTCTTAGTGATGTCACAATGACAGCTCAGACAACCTTTCTGTGATATATCACCCAGGAAAGCAGAAAAGAGTAAATTTAACAAGTGGCATTGCCTTCTTATCTCATATTTTCTTTTCTTCTAATTTAGTAACTTCATTCTATATCATGTCTAGTTATTTATAAATATCAAAGAGAATGAGCAGATATCTTGCCTTACCTTTTATTTAAGTCAAACCTTCAGTAAGTGATGTATAAATCAGACAATTAACATCCACAAGCTAAATTAACTCAGAAAATCATTCTTAGAAATTATCAAAAAGTGAAGGCAAAAAAATCCTAGCCTTCTTTCTAATCAAATGGAACCATCTGTTATCCTCTTTACAGGACCATTTCTTTACTTTTTCACTTCCTTTCCATATACACATATATTTAATTCCTTCGATATACTTAAAATCAACCATGCGCTTTATAGGTCCTGGCAATTTTCTCCTTTACACTTCCAGCATAATATCTGTAGAGGGAAAAATTGTCTGTGCTTATATCAAACACTGAATAGTTTAAATCATTGTATAAATTTCAGCTGTTTTACTGGTTGAGGTTTTGCAAAAGTACGATGACTTATTTTCATAGAAAATTAAGTATTCACTGTAAAATTGCTGGTATATATATTTTCTTGAAATATTATCATCTTGCTCTAATTTTTTTTTTTTCTGTTTTAGATGTTCTGTCCTGCATTTCATTTTCATATCTTACAGTTGAGATGCACACATGGACACTTCAGGAGGCTTAAAATCAAAATCAAATTCCTCTCTTCTTCAAAAGAAAATAAGTCTACATTTTAATCAAAGACATTTTAGGAGAATACAGATTTCCTTCTTTTTCACCTGCAATAATTTTAGTGTGAAATCTTAGTTTTTACCCCCACATATTTCACTTTAAAAAGTAATTTAGTAAAAGCTTATATGAATTCTATGACATTCACTCATGGATTTTAGAAGAGAGAATGTGAGCAAGTGCACCATCTAATCGGCAAGAGCTGAAAACATTAAATTTGTATAGGAGAAAAAGGCATTCAGGTGTTTCTGTATGGATTACATTTACTTTGGAAGAGAAGTAGGTACCTGGAAACTCAACTTTCTTCCATAAACCCACACACATACAGACAAGCCTTTCATCTCCTTCTTCTGGAGAATATCAAGCCGGAGGGAGCTAGGTTTTGGGTCTTAATTGCAATTGCAATATTTTTCAAGTCTGATGTATCTCACATGAAGCCCAGTGCTACACATTATAAACTCTTCTGGCATATTAATCTAAGTATTTATTAATCTGTTTGTCAGAAAACTAGTGTATGAGATAGGATGATAAAGAAGTATTGTTAGAGGTAAGCAAATAAATAGAAACGAGCTGGAAAATAATGAGACAAAGGTTGCGTAAGTCCAAAAAAGCTCATTGGTTCTTAGAGTTACTTAGCTTGGAAGCAGTTTGAAAGAGGAATCGTGCATTTTTCCATGTTTACTCAGTGCCTGGTATAACAGAAAGTCAGACAGCGATGACAGGTCACAAAGTCTACTGTAGAAACACGAAACATCTAATTTGCATTACAAATGAGTGATATAATGGGTTAAAGAAACTGATCTTTGTTTTCAGCAAAATGCTAAGACACTTGTAATGGTACCTATGGGTGTGTTCAAGACAAAATCAATTGGGACTGTCTAGAAAGTATTCATACATGGAAGGGAACTTATTTAGTTATGACAAAAATTTCTCTCATGAAATTATGTTTTTGAGAGATGATGAAGAGTAGGTCCATGGGTAACATTTGCCATAGCTCATACTTAACAATGGCAAGTCTGCCTCCATTAATATGATTTTCTTAGAATATTGAATAAATGCTCTGTACACCAGACACACACCTGGCACTAGAGTGAGTGTGGGTCTGGCTTGTAAAAGTTTAGGTCTAGTACCAGTCAAGCATGCAATTTAAAGTGCTCCCAGCAGTGGGGATGTCTGTGATTTCAGGGTACAATGACTGTGTTCATTTCATTACTTGTAGTTCTTTGTCTAGAGGCAGAGGAGGAAATTTAGCTTCATGGAGGGACTTTTCCAAGAGTGCAGAAGGTATGCAAAAGGTTTTCACAGCAGCTTCAGGCAGTACCTTGAACAGAGGGGTTTATTCCCTACTAGAATTTTTTTTCTCTCTTTTTTTTTTTTTTGAGTGAAACAATACTGAAGGTATATATTTGCTTTTAGGCATAGAAAGGAAGCAGATATCTGAGAGTTTTACTGGGTTTGTATTGCTACTTTTGTTTTTGTTTTTTAAATTACTTAACAAGGTCTGTCATACCTTGAAAATTTAAACTCAGGTGAGCTCATTTCAAAATTGTGGAAAACAGTTTTTGAAACATCTTAACATTGTTTTTAGGTATTTCCCCAAAGGTTTCAGCCTTCCTTTTGAATTGAAGTTTTACCAAGATGAAAAGAAATTCTCTCTCATTGATCCCCATAGGAGAGGCATTTGTCTTTGAACTCTATTTTTAGAGATGTTTTAACACATATTTACACTTGGGGGGATATGGATAAATGTAGTTTTGTTTAAAATTAACATGTTTTTGTTTACTTTATAGGCAGGTAGAGTTCAGATTTTGTACATGAATTCAGCTAACATATACACCTCCTGAGAGCCAATGTTTCCTTTGAAGAATTTCTTTCTTACCTGCATGATCCACCCTACTGGGCAAAGTGTGGCATATAGGGAAGAAAATTTTCCTTGTGTTATTATTACACTTCAGAAATATCATTCAAAATAAGGCTCCTGAAATTGCTAAGAGCTGTGCTAAATTCAATTTTCCATTCATTTTACATCAGTCAACCACTAACTTTGTAGAATGACCCTTTGACTTTTACAGTGGGACAATGTAAAAGGTTTTGACCAACTTCTATGAATCATCTTCATAGTTTTAAAATTCACTGTAAGTTTTTATTCAATTCTTCTGAAAGCTCATTAGCTGCATACCATATCTACTGTTTGAATTAAAAGAGCTATACCATGTTGTGACCCCTGTTTCATACTGTTCTGATAGAAAAGTGAACCAGGCTATAAATTTTTAAGCTTTACTTGTTGAACAGTAGGACTCAACTTTCATACCTAAGACTTATCTGTAAAGGAAAGACAAAGTTTATCATGTAGGATCATAACATGCCAGGTATGCCAGTACAATTTCCTCAGTGGAATCCTTTCGCTTGTGATAGGAGGTTTTCCCTGGGATGTAGTTCCCTCCACATGCACAGCCTACAGTTAGATTCCTCATAATTCAGGATACATTTACTTGGAAAACTTCTTTTGTAATATGCTACAGGTGTGAGTTTAATGCAACCTTTTTAGTCAGGAGTAATTTGCCATGTTAGCATTAACACACTGTGAGATGAAAGTAGACAAAGAGATCCTTGCAGACTGTAAGATCCACATGGAAGTCATCTACTGTGTGGCTCAGGTGCCTTTTACTGTGCACAAATGATCTTGTACACAGGTTTCATACACTGGCAGTAAGTATTTGTTTGTGGCCTCTGCCATTAGGTTTATGTATATAAACACACAGAATCCCACTATTGTGTGATAAAGGCAAGAATGTCTTAAGTGAATTAATAAACTATGTGTAAGTTAATCTAGGACAGTAGTAGTAAGTCTAGCTTTTCACTGAAAAATTATTCCTCTTAGCAAAGGAAATAATGAGGAAATTATTTTTAAAACATCAAGCTCACTTCTCCTCCACTCTATGGTTAATACTTCCTACTATTTCCTAATCTTGTCCATGGCCCTGCAGTTCTTTGGCCACAACTTTATTTAGGCATATGTAATTCATCACTCTTTGGTCTTTTTTTGTAGTCTATCTTCTGCTCTTCCATCCTTCTGCTGCACCTATGGATAGCAGCAGTTAATTTTATATCCTCTTACCCCTTATTTTGTCAAGGCAAGAAGCCCCATTTCTTTGACTCTTCATCAGTTGTGCTTTCCATTCTCCCTATTACTGTAGCAGTCTTCTGTGTTTTATTGGTGTAATTCATCTTCAAAATGGATAATTGGTATGATATATTGTATCCAGAAATAACTTGTCTGATATATCAAAAGATTATATTTGTACAGAAAAAAAATCAATAGTTCAAATTTCAATTGCTATTCTATTTCTGCTTTGTCTATCTCTGAGATCATCTGATTTTTTTTAGATTATATTCTGTATTGCTTTTTAATATAATTTGATTTTCTCTTTTGTGTTAAAGCATTAATGTCAGTATGAAGATATTCTGTCCCAGGCCTGATTCCTGGACACCTAGCAGCTTCTTTTCAGTTTCTAGTTCTGCAAATTACTGTCTCTGCTTTCAATAAAGTATTTACTGCACATCACAATAACAAGACCTCTCTCCTGTACAGGATTGATTAAATGTGTTTTTCAAGGATGTTTGTCAATATGTAAATTTAGGAAGTTACTGACAAGACAGTTTGAAGTTAATAGAGTGATAATATGTCACATTCAGCTCAGACTGTCTGACTGTCGTTAAATGCTAAAGATATTCAATATTAATTCTAAATTTTACACTTTGTCTTACTGCAGGAGGGAATTAATAAAAACCTGAATCATGAAACTTTCCAACTGCCAGGATGGAAAGTATAAAGGAAGAGTTCTGTAGATGTGCAATAGAAACTGGTGAAGTCAGTAGTGAAACATCAGAAAGAGAAGTAAGGAACAAGCCAGCCTTTGGGCTTCCACCAGAAAGAGACAGCTGGTAAGACAGAAGTGGATCATGCTTATTTACTACAAACCATGAACTTAGTGGCTTCTTCAAAGATTTGTGTGGTCACCTGTACTTTCAGGCTTGCCAGGTGCACAGTCTTCACTGCTGGCATTTTTTGCCCCCTATTTTGGTTTATGGTATCTTCCATTATTTCAAACTACGTTTTCGAGAAGCTATTTATAGATTTTTTTCACCTTAATTTCTTCTACTCCTGAATATTCTGGGCTTCCAAGATTTTTTCCCCTCCTTTCCACTTTCTTCTGCTGTTGTTTTGTTTACCTTGCAGGCAGCACATCTCCCATTTTGCTGCAGAGTAGCAACTGCCAGCTGATGGATTGTAGCTGCAATGCCAAGCTGTGCTCACAGTGGTAACAAAGGGCACCAAAGTTACAAAATCATTAGTTTGAGAAAGACCTCTGAGATCATCGAGCCTAACCAATGACCAGAGATCACCATAACAACTAAGCCATGGCAATAAGTGCCATGTCCAGTCTTTCCTTGGACACCTCCAGGGATGGTGACTCCACCACCTCCGTGGGTAGTCCATTCCCATGTCTAATCGCTCTTCTTTTGAAGGAATTCTTTCCGATGGTCAACCTAAACCTCCCCTGGCACAGCCTAAGACTTTTTCCTTTCCTCCAGTCTGGTTACCTGGGAGAAGAGACCAACCCTCACCTGGCTACACCCTCTTTTTCAGATCCTTGCAGAGAGTGATAAGGTGCCCCCCTTGAACCTCCTCTACACAACCCCAGCTCCTTCAGCTGCTCCTCAATAGACTTCACCAGCTTCATTGCCCACTGTTGTGGTGCATTTTGGGCAGCAATGAAACCCCACAGCCCTCCTCTAGACTGTCTCCAGCACCTCAATATCCTTCCTGAATTGAGAGGCCCAGAACCAGATACAGGACTCGAGTTGTGGCCAGTGTTGTATAGTACCATACTGATATCTCTACATAAAGGTATTCTCACAAGTCACTCCAATCTGTGGAACTAAAGCTGCTGTAGGAACAGCCAGAAATTTTACTGATGCAAGGGTCCCTGTCTCTGATTGCAGGACATCCCAGACTCTGAATGCAGCCCTCAAACACTGTCAATGTGCTTTAATAAACTAATCAATTGACCATGCCTCTGTGATGCTATAGCAAGAAGAAACAATTAACTAATCCTGCTTGAAATTCGTTTGATAAAAATGGAAAACTGAAACTATCCATTTACATCAAGAATATTTTAAAATATGTATATATTTGGGAAAGTACTACCCCTTGTATTTTGTAATGATTGAACTTAGGAATGAATATATCTCCTTTACTGTTTGCTAATTAATAAATTATTATCTGTTTGTCCTGATGGCAGAGTTACTTCTCATATGAAACTGGAGAAGAGTCCATTCCACACTCCAACATTCACACTGCCAGAACTTTTGCTGTAGATGGTATCTGAAAAGCATGACTGTAAATATCATTGGGAAGGGCTGATGGGAAGGGTGGGAAGGAGGACCTTTAATGAAATTACCTCTTTTGCTTTTGTATTTGTACCAAATACATCTGGATATAAAGAAACTAGGAAAAGATGTCCGTATTGACTAGTGAATAATCATGCCAAATTAAAATAGGGCTTTAAAATACAAATTTTTGTGCATTTTGATTGACGCTCATAACTTCTGTAGAGATTTTTATTTGACTAAGTAGAGGACTAGGGAATCAAGACAGAAAGAATTCTGTGGTTCATGTTAGCATTGAGGGGTTGTACACTACATTAAATATTCATTTTTATTTTTGTTTTTTAAAGCACTAAAACAAAAGAAGATCAGTAGGGTGGGAAATGCATTTTGCAGGTGATGTCTGCTGCACATACAGCTGTACAATATTTATGTGTTCACTATTTGCTTATTCTATGTAATGAAAACCTGCTAAAGTCACAACTCATCAAAATAGGAAGAAACTGTTGTATAATATGAAAAGTAAATTTCAATTCACATTGTTCCCTGTGCATTTCTTGTAAAGATTTCCAATTGGGAATAAAAGAAGCATGCAGGATCCTGTCAATACTGAGTGTTAACAATGACTCAAGAACTCAGTCTAACATTAATTAAAAACAAAACAAGACAAAACAAACCTAGATTGATGAGATACAGAAGACATTGACAGCTATGGTAGAGTCTCCTATGATCTTGGGTAGTTGTACCATACCAAAGTCAGAGGAATTTCTATTGACTTCCTAGAGGATTAAGCATGTTCTTCCAAAGGTCTGCTTAAGATGTATTTAATAGGTTACATTTGATTTTTTTTAAGTGTAGAAAATCAAATATGGATTTAAAGAAATCCATATTCATACTGATGCCGATCAGTTAACTTCTGTCTCCATAAAGCTGTGTGGAAGATTTAAAATTATTCTCCAGGGAACTCCTTTTAAGTTAAATTCCATAGTCTCATATATGTGTTTTAGACAGTTTCACATAGGCCCAGTCACTTGGTCTTTACACAAAAATGAATACAATCTCGACTTTGTGCACATTCTTTACTGTTTATTTTTATTTTTAAGTCAGATTGAATGTAATATATTAAAAACACTTTAATCATTTAGTTATAAGAATTCACTCAATAGATTTTTCCTCTCTTTTTATTAGGACTTTCTGAACAGAGTTCTTTTGATCTCCTTGACTGCTTTCTATATTGTAAGTCTAATCCTATATTTAAACATTTTCCTACATTTCATCAAACACTCTGATTTAAATTTTCCTTAATCTAGCTAGTCATATTAATCTACTCCTTCACTCCATATTGTAGAGCATGTCATTTCCTTTTAAAAATAAATAAAAATAAAAGTGGCTAATAAAAATGACTACTACAACATATTTGAAAATACTCCACAATTTAGCATTACAAAAAGTGAACATTTAAGAATTCTAAATGCCACCCTAATTAAAGGAACCTTCCTTTTAAATGTGCTTTTTTTTTCACATGCATAAGAGGCCTTATTCAAATGAAGGGGAAAACCTTTCACATACATGAGGCTATAATAGAGAGCTTAGCATAACTTCTACCTGATTTTCAATGCAAATGGCAGAGGAGAAGTTAGTGTGTTGATGCAGATTATGGTTTATCCTTCTCACACACCACAGAATTCTTCACGCTCTGAAAATATTTTGCTTATCAGTGAGAAGCAATGATCAACACCTCGCACCCCCAATCCCAGAGAGACTCAGAAAGTGAGATCATCAATATTCAGATACAGTCAGATTCTCACGGTTCCAGACTATTAATTTGCTCCTAAACTGAAGGTTTACTGTACAATTCGCAGTATAAACATTTTACTGCTCCATATCAAATATCAAACAGAGTGATTAAAAGGCAATTTAACAATGTTAGATTGCTGAAAAGTGGCAGACAATTTGTATTTAAATGCATTGTATGCAGAGAGACTGTTCCTTTTACTTTTCATTGAAATAATTTAATACCGTAAGTTTCATTTGTTCAAAAAGCGGAGTGTAGGAAGAGATTTCTGTGCCTGATATGGCAACTATTCTTAAATTAAACTTAACAAGTGCATATATTTTTCACAATCCTTTCTTTAGTCAGTTCCTGTATTTACTTTCTACCAAAGCTTGAAGTCACTGCTTACGTCCCCCACAGGTTCTCCTTTCTGAGAGAATAGGCACTGTTTATGACACGACAGAGGAAAGAAATGAGCCAAGCACCACAGCCCAGAACCCAACTAATTGGTGTTCATACTAACTTGGATTAGTATATCTGACAGCACAGGAGCTGTGCTACAGCTGAAGAGGGGAACTACATGCTTGGTGTGCTGTTTTCTTGAGGCTTTCTGACCATCTTGCTGGAGTCATGTAGCTCTAGGCTGTCTTTAAAAGTGAAAAAGAAATCAAACAAACAAAACAAAATTCCTCTTCACTCTTCAGGACAAAAATTTGCCCCTTTCTGTTGATGTCAATTTTCTCTAGAAAAGCATGGTGAGTTTTGAGGTACACCTTTGCTTAGGATATCACAGTGATGGCATTGCCATTTTTAGCATTCATTCAGGTATTTCTTTCCCTGAGACGAAAGTCTTAAGAAATTAATAATTGAAATAATTCTGAAAACGATTTCTAGCATGTTTCTATTGTAGCTTTGTATGTAGTGGTGGACTGATATAAGGGATAATTAGCAAGTATTAATAAATCTGTTAAAAGTGGACATCTACAACTAGTAGCAGTACTAGGATCTTCCAACTGGATAGCAAATCTTCTTTCAAGCTATGCCAGAAGACAAAGCTGGGTCATGGAAATAACTACAGAAGGGAAAGACAATTTTTCCAGCTCCTCCAGGATGTGAAAGCAGATTTTTGTTTTCAAAAGTTTGAAATAAAATATTCCAAGAGCCTCAGTACTTTTATCAAAATGTAGAATTTGAAATTATTCAAAGCAGGACTCTATGCATTCTGTTTGAAAAGCAGAGATTTTGTTTAGTCAGTAATTTAAATGAGGAGAAAATTGTTTAGTCAACAGTTTTCAAGGTGGCTATATTTCTGATGTCCCAAAGGCTGGCTTAGAAGAAGCCCAGAAGAGCTCTAGTTTGCAATTTGGTGTATTCAGTAAAGGTCATAGAGACTGTGTTTTGTGTAACAGAGGTGTAAAGAAGTAAACTAATATATTTTTGCATCTCAGGTGCATCAGACACATGGTCTAGGTGGTCTTGAAATGGTGTCCAAGGAAATATTGACGGGACGCATGGACTTTTCCCCTCCATATGCCTGAACCTAACACTGTGGTGGTTTCTTGTAAATAGAGACCTTGCTGCTGTGTTTTTTGTCTGTTACACTGCAGTGATACTGGATCTCTGTTCCCCCATCTTATTCCACTTTCCGCCCTAGCAGCTTTTGGAAGATAGAGGTGGCTTCAGTTCACCCTAATCTCCTAGGTGAAAATTTTGTTTTCCTATAATCCAAGTGCCTCAATGCCTCTGGATTTCCAGACGCCATTGCAATATTGCTTGTTTTTTTCCTATTTGTCCTGCTGCCTCTGAAGTTGCTGAGAGGAAAATTGGGCCATTGATGAGTTCTGCTGACAATCCTGCTCTAGGTAACCTGTGATGTCTACAAAGTGTTTATAGTGTGTCCTCACATGGTTTTCATATGGTTCTGGAAGAAAAGACTTCCTAAAACCTAAAACTTCTTCCAAAGGAACTGGAGATAATTTCCCACACAGCTGAAAAATACTACTTTTGTGGGAAATGTCTTGTTCATACAGGGTACTTATAAAGTGTTCAGTGGTTTTTCATTAAGGATAACTTTATTTGCACTGCCGTGTTTTACACATCTGAAGTAGCAGATCCATCTTCTATTTTACATCTTACCATTGATAACTTTAATGCAACTTCACAAATTTGCTAAATGCTGGATGAGATCAGGATAGGATGAAAATAAACTAACTGAGAGACGGCACTGAGAATGATTTTTGATTGATTTAAATATCCAGAGAAACAGTTCTGGTATCAGAGAAGCAATATCTGGATCAGCTAATTGGACTAGATTTTTAAATGATCCAATGTACATTAAAACTGACAAAAGCTCTTAAAAAATCACTATTTATGCCCTTCTATAAATTCTTAGAAATGTGTTGCAAAATACTCATATCAAGTAATAGGGCAACATGGCTAAGATCAAAGTGCCTGCAGATTTCTCCCAAGAGAGAGAGGAACAGAATATGTCCTTTCAATTTTGCAGCCTTCTTTATATGCAGTGAGCTTGTTTCTCAAAGAAGTGCTATCACTGCTTCATGTATGACCAAGAAAGCACTTAAAATAAGTGCTAAAATATTTCTATCCCAAATCATTAAGACAAGGTGCAAAGAGTCTTAAAAATGCGCCATTTTGTAAAGACAGCTAAGAGGATTTTCAGTGAGTATTAAAAAAGTTCCACAAACCCAAGGCTCAAACAATTATCTCCATTCTTTGCCCCACTTACAAAAGTAATTGATTATTTTTAGGAGACCTGTGAACTCTTCAGCTAGTATTCCAGCCCACTAGTTATAATGCAAATTATTTTCCAATATCCTTTTTCAAAACAGAAGAAAATACAAAATAAAAAGAAAAGATAAATAAGAAATTTAAAATTTCATTAGTTTTCATATGACAAAAGGATAGATTAGAGTTATGAACAACACAGGGAAATAGAGCATGAAAGACCTGAGGATTTATAACTGTGTTATAAATATATTTATTTGTAACTGGGAGATATGATTGTGAGAGTACAGTACTTAAGCTTCCCACTCAGTGGATAGAAGTTAGATATCTGTGAAAATCAATCCTTAAAACACAGCCAAAACCAAAACAACACAGTTGCCTCACTTAATTCTCATGATTTTGCAGAGGTTGAGCAGACGGTTGTGGGTTTCAAGCTTGTTTCTTCATTTATGACCAAAGCCCTCAGTCCTGCCTGCAGGTCACATATACAATGACCATCTATTAAATCATGCCAGGGTAACCCTAGGCACCAGTCTGCAAGACCGTTTTTGTAGACAAAACACTAGAGATCCTATGTATGACATCTTCATGCATCCACAAACATTCCGGGAAAATACTTTCAGTGAGGTAAGATTTAGAGTAGACAAATGCTATTGCAATCCTTGTTTTCCAGTTCTCTGAGAAATCAGAGGATCATAGAACCATAAAATATCTTGAAGGGACCCATAAAGTTCATCAAAATTCAAATCCTGCACAGGATATCCCAAGAATCACATCATGTATCTGAGAGTATTGTCCAAACACGTTTTGAACCTTGCCAGGTTTCATCCTGTGACTGCTTCCCCTTCCAGTGCCCAATTATCTACTGGGTGAATTGGGATATGAAACATTGCTGTGCTTTATATATGCAATATTATTCCATAACTGTCAGCCACAGTGGTTATTGTACCCTACTTAAAAGAAAAATGCTGTCTCTGAAAAGACATATCAGTATAATACAGCCATAGGACAGTAGAACCTATTCACTGACTCTGGATTTAATTTTTTTTTCAGGAACTTCCTCAAATTCATGTACGATTCCTTGTGCAGCATTCTACGTTTGGATTTTCAATTTAACTGAAGGATCTATAAAAACTTGTTGCTCCAAAACTCCCAGCTGACCATAGAGAAAAGGCAGCCCAGAAGTATCAATTATCCCTGTCAACTGTAATTTACACTTTCTAAAAGACCTGGCAGATCTCTTCTTTCCAGATGCTGAAATAGGAATAATGTATGCAGTAAGCTGAAAAATTCATCTTAATAATATTGTTCTTCAGTAATATTTTTCATTCTGATGGAATGCCAAAGAGATTTAGAGGTTACACAGAAAAATCTGTTTGAATATCATTTGCAGAGTGCCTCATAGCCAATAAGAGCCAAGAATGGAGAAAAAAAAAAAAGGTGGTCAAATAGCTGGAGCTCTGAGAACCTGAAATAACTCTGAAATTGCCATTGTTTTTATCATCTTATCATTCCTCTTGTATGTTTTTCTATATCAATCTGTTCTTGTTTGTTCTTAGTTAAATTTGCAAGCCATTGGGGATAAGAACAGTAGTAGTGCTCTATACTTGCCTAGCCTGATGGAACCACACTTTTTATGTTCCTCCAGCATATAAAGATTGAGGTTAAATAACAAGGTGGTTTAGCATGCAGCCTGGCAGGCTACCCTCTCTAGCAAGAGGATATGCTTTTCTACCACTCCAGCTGACATGGCTTCAGCGTTGTTTCACTAAGACATGGCTTAAAGTATCCTGAATTTCTCTTCATATTTTCTTTCCCATGTCCTGATCAGACATGTTCTGGACAAGCCTATGAGAAGTAAAGGAACTTTAACCACAGGGTATGTAGCTGGGAGCAGATTTTGCTAATGACTCCTTTAGATTTATTACTAACGAGGCAGATGTATCAGCGAGACTGAGTGATTCCTTGGCCTTGGAATTTAACTATTGTTACTAATGTATTTTGGAGTGCCAACTTTTAATTTGGAAATATTATATTCCTTGCCCCCATTGTGGGGTCTAGAAAACCAATTTCAAATCTGTGGTGTTTTCAATTCTGTTAACAACAAGCATATTATTTTGCAAAATATAATAATAATAAAAGTAATATTTTCTGCCTACCTGACTCTCAGAGTCATCTCTCCAGGCTGCTGCTCCCTATCTCCTTTTTCCACAAGAGGGAGTGAAATTTTATTACATAGCTGGTGTTTCCAGCACTGCTGGTCAAAGAGTAGGACAACGGCTGGGAAGAATGCTGACAAGTGACTATGGAAGTATTTGAGATAAATGGCATATGAGAAGACAGCTACAAGAAAATTAAAATAAATATATTCAAAAAAATGAAGAAAAATAGTGAGTGAAGAGGAGGCTAGAGACAGGTTCAAAGATGGTTTTCTTTAGCAGTGTTTTAGGTCCTAAAACTTTCCTACAGTCCAAGAAATCCAAAAGAATCTCTCTTTAAAAAAAAAACCAACCTATGTAAATAATCAAGTATTTTGCATAAGTTACATACATTCAAGTCCAAGCCATCACTTTTTACATACTTAAAATGGGAATGAAGAATGGAATTGTAAGCTGATTAGGTGATGGATTAACCTTTTCATGGTACTGAGGCATACTTACCATTGCATATGCAATGTGCTGACCATTAAAATGGTGGTCATGAGTATCATGGTGTTCACGTGCTATAAAGTCTTAAATCTTCACATGAAGCAAAGTAGCTCTGGGTTAAAAGAACTAGGAGTACTGCACCTTTTCCCAGTCTTAGACAATTTTAATTAATTATTGCAGCTGCAGTGTTTGGCACCAATACATGCTTGTAGACTCGTTAAAGTCAATAAAATTCTTCAAGGCCAAAGAGTACCTCACAACAAAACTTTTTCCAGGTCTGGGGCCTGGAATTGTTTTGAAGCACAGCAGCTGTGTGAACATTACAATTAGAGCATGTCCTCATTCTGCAGTCAGATCCAAACAAATGTATATCCTCTTCTTGACTGGGCCTGTTCCTGCAGGCGAGTGCGCCAACTTTAAACCATTTGTCAATTACGGCAAGATGCACACGAGCAACCTTAGCTGGCTTTAGACACCTCACTGAGGTTACAATTTGGATTCATGAAATATAGAGATCTGAATGACCTCTAGTTAATGGACAGAGGCAATTGTCTTCTAGGGGTGACTCAAAGCAGCTGCTCTGAACTTCTCAAGTGCAATGCTATGCTAAAATTGGTCTAATTTTATACATGTTGTTCAAGGCCATCTAACCTCAAATAAGACTCAGGAAAATAGTTTGAGAAGGTGGGCAGGGGAGACTGCTCTGAGAATTATGACAATTCATGGTGAAGATTTAAAGTGAAGTTACTAAGAAAAACTGGAAAATAACAGTGAAATTTGATTTGACCACACAGAATAAAAAAAAAATTATCAAAAATGTTAGAAAAGAGGCAACACTTAAATTTATAACTTTGTTCTTAAAGTCTTCAAAGCAAAAGAATTTCACACAAGGTTTTCCAGTAAGCAGAAGGGGAAATGGAAACACAGAATCATGAACAACAATCATGGAACTAAAGAAAGAAAATATGTGAATCTTCAAATAAATTTTTCAAAGAAATTTAGGGAATGATGGATGCAGCTGAAAGATAGTGGGCCTTTTCAACTGAGCATTGTGTGGAAACAGAGGACCTAGTGCTGAGCAATCTTGCTGAAGACATTCATGTACATCCATACTCCAAGCATGAATGCATTCAGACCAGGGTATGTCATGAGCGTGAAGCACTAGGAGGCTGGTGAGAGATCATTAGCATACTGAATGTCCTGGTTTCTGGAGATGAATGGAGACTGTGAAGTTTGCAGAGCCTGGCTGGTAGCTATGCCTCTGTTACAGGGTAGGGCTTGGACTCCAGTCCCTGCTTTCCTACCACAGCATGCCACAAGAGACCCAGTCTAGCATATAGGAACCTCCCATCCTCTCTCCTACATCTTTATGGAAATTGTGGTAGTTATTGCAGCAGCCAAGCAGGAGGACTGCACAATTTCTTTAGCCTGGTAGCTTTTCAGCAGGCTTGGCTTCCTTCTACCAACTCTTCCACAACCACTCCAGCAGAAAGAAGGACCTGGACTGAGCTGAGCATCCTGAAGTGTCAACACTAGGTTTCTCCTAGTACTGTTTCTTTCCTTATCTCTTGCAACTAGACCAGCAGCTGGAATGCACGGAACAAATCCAGCTATGCACCTGATCTCCTGCTCCTCTCTTCTGTTCCCCATAGCAGTGACCCATGCCAAAACGTACATAAGGGAATAAATTTCTTGAGGACAACTGATGCTGGTGGTGTGAAAGGTGGATTTTTGTTTCTTCAGAAGAGAATCTGTGGTGGGAATTGGGCTGAGGATAGAATTGGGAGAGTGTGTTCAGATAATGCAGCTGCTAAGGCTGGGTGATCTTAATCTACGCAACAGTACACTAAATATAAACATTTCAAATTTCAGAGTTCGTTTTTCCAGGTGTCTTGACACCAGTTGGGAGCAGCAGCTTCTTGTTCTTTCTCTGTCTCCCAATTTCCCAAGCCAGACTATTTGGCCAGAAAGTTTGTGGTATGAATCCTGTATCCCTATAGGCCAGGAAAGAAACTGGAGAGAACAGGGGTCCCCCCTTTAGCATCATTCTTTCTAAAAGTCCATGGACTGACAAATTGCAAATAACAGAAATGTTCCATCTGGTTCTTGCAGGTCTGAGGTACCTGCTCTAGAGATGTGCAGATATTCAAAGACATCTCTGTCTTTTGCACATAAGCTCAAGTCATGTCCTGTAGTCCACAGGCCTTCCCTGCCATCCTTTGAAGCAGCTAAAATTGTGCACTGATTGGATAAAGAATGTATATATCAAAAGTAAGTGCTCTGTATCTCCTTGCTGAGATGGCTGCAGCTGCCTATTGAGACACCTAAGCTTGTGTTCCAGGCTAAAGGGGATCATTTCCATTCTCAACATTGACATCCCATTTTTATTTTAAGAAACTGCAGCAGTGGGTTGTTCTACCATCCCATTAAAATTTAGAAAGGAAAAAAATGCAAAAGACTTTTTTGTCATGAAATAGCTTCATCTCCTGATACAAATACGATAGGAAATCAACAACTTCAAGTTTTGCTTTCCCTGTTTTGGAATATAAACCTCTGTATCTTCCTTCTTCCATATCATGGGCAAGTATAATAACCACTGCTCTACAAAATCAGGTTGGTTTGTTGTTTTTTTTTTTTCCTCCCAGTCTCTCTTGTTGATGCTATTCCACTTCACATAAATAATTAAATATTACTGTTAAATAATAAATATTAAATAAATGGGCCAGAGAGAGAGCAGGAGAAATCCTGGCACTAAGATCTTTCTCATAACATTTTCACATATTTTGTTGAAATTTTTTGGGGGGAATTCTTCATTTTTTGTCTGCATTAAAAAAAAAATTATGATAAAATTTGATTTAATTCTTTTTTTCCTACCATTTGTATCATAAGTTGACTAAACTGAACATGAGTGCATATGGGTGAAACATTGTTTATGTTTCAAATCTCAAGCAGCAAATACCAAAAAGTGTCCAAATTAATTACAGTATAGAGAAGAATTGTAGAGGTAGGCCCATTCCAATTTATGATTTGCCTTTTTAACTAGTGCCACATTTTATTGGGAGGGTTTTCTCTTCTGTGTGCTACAAACATGTATTCAGGCAGCTGTCTAAACAGAAGGTGTACTGAAACAAAAAAAACACAAAGTGATGTTAAACTCCTGGAGCAGCTGTTGAAGTGGAAAATGTTTGCAAGTCATTGCTCACCTTCCAACCCTGAGCATTCTTCTGCTTTTAGAATATTTTTTCTCCCTCTCCTTAAAAAACCCAGCAAACTAATAAGTAATACGTTCACCAATGCTGTCTGAGAGGGGAAATACCAAATATGAGACCAGATTTTGAGCAGTTTGTAGAAGAACTTGAAGACTGTGAAAATTGAACACCAGATAGTGCTTCATGATCAGAAAAAAAACCCCCAAAAACAGATGTAACTTCATTTTCAGAGATTCATTTCTTCCAGAAGTGCAAGCCACAGACCTGCATATTGGTTTTCTGCATTTATTATAGTGAACCATTTTTTCTCATGCAAATTTCAGGATACTTGGAAGAGAAAACTTGAACTGGTTATTTCAAAATATGCTATTAGACATATATTTAACATTATAAAAATCTAACTACTGCATGAAAATTTGCGTGCATTTTGCTCAAAATGCATTTCATTACTCTAATTGATTTCAGTACTCTAGCTTGGTTTTAGTCTTTGGGCATCTTTACTGTGACTTAAATTTGCCAAGTATGCTGTCCATTATAAACTGAAAAATGTGGTTTTGGCATTTCTTCAGCCTTCAGACTCTTTGTCCATAGAACCTGAAAGCAAACATTCATGTAGGGATGGGCCGATGTGATGGTTGATTTGGTTGCATAAGACAGGGATGCTGTGGAACAGCGTTTGAAGTTGTTCAAGCTCACATTAGGTGTTACTAGAATGTAATGAGCTGCTCTGAAGGTGTGCCTGCCATTTTGGGCTGATGACTTGCAGAGGATGGTTTTGAACCAGAGTGGGGCTGTGTCTGCCCTGTAAACAGGAAATGGGGCTGTTCTAGTTTTGCTTCAATCCATTACCAAAGCTCACATGGTAGGTTTGGATTCAAATCTGTCTCTCTTCTTCAGAATAAAAGGCTTTAAGACAGGAAGTTTTGTTTTCTGTATATCCCTCTGTAAAAATATGGATCAGAATTAAAACAACAAACTTGCTTCTCAACACAAAGGTTATCACAGCATGTATTAATGGCTAAAATAAATACATTTTCACAACAAGACAAATTATGCAGCAATATTCAGCGTACCTGGAAAGGTCAGCACAGAACTCGTCTGGGAGCAGAACCAATAAATTATTTGTGTGATAAAAGCAATGTGTTGCCTAGAACAAAATGCACTGTGTTTTTTAACTCTGACAATTTATTTTCCTTATAAATAAAATATTATCCATGGTAAAACAATGTAGTGTTCAGTGAACAGAAATAATCTACAATTTTTAGCATGCACTTTAACAATGGTGTGAGTAACAGTGAAACAAGTTCAGCAGTAGATGGAGACTAAGAGCTGGCTCTACAGGTAGGGAGGAAGAACTGTGGTTTTAATGTTTCTAAAAATACTATGATACAATCAGCTCTTGTTGCAAGATGTGCAGCCAGCTGGAGTGAAAATTCATAATGACAAGTAGATTTGTATATTCTTTCTGTCCAAAGTAACCATTTGCTTCATTTTTTTCTTTCAGTGACATACAGCACCCTGCATGTGCACTGAACACTCTGCTAAATCTATCTTTAGAATCCTTTAGCAAATTTTGGGAAAATTCTTTTAATTTATGTTGCATAATTATTTTATCATACGTTGAGTCAGGAAAAGATGTTTTGAAAAATATGTTTTAATTTTTTTTTCATTAAAATCTTTGTATTTCTAGTCAACTTGAAAGAAACATTTAGGTCATAACATGCAAGTCTATCTTAGCACATCTTGTTCTCTTCCCCCTAGCAAAGCCACTGTAGGGCTTTCTTGGCTGAAACCTGATGGAACCTCCTTTAAGCATCGAGATGGAATTGGGGCAATAGCAGCTGCAGCTGCTGTTTACATGCAAACGCTCTTGCACGGTACTCCAGCTCAGGCACTTCGATTCTTATAGGTGACAGGATAGAATCAAAGAGCCTTTCCTGAACCTCTTAGTTATGAGTATTTTGGGCTCAACAGATGACCCCAAAAGTCAAGGGTGTGATGCTACCTTTCTGGCAGTATGTGAATTACCTCAGCTCATCCAGGATGCTTATGAAACACTGGCAAGAGAAAGTATGATAAGTCAGCTGATGTTAACTCAGCTAAGTGACAATTTTCTTCTCTTACCTTAATGTTAATTTGTATCTGAATTTAGAAATTCAGTTCTATCCTCCTCTTCTTTGCTTTCTATTTTTTTTTTTCCAAATAGCATGCAAACTTTGGGAGGGTGAATATTGCTAGAGATAAATACTATATCTGCTTTTTGTGCAATACTATAACATACATAATACTGATGTACTTTTAATACTTTTTTCTTCTTCTTTTTTGTTATGAATTATCTCATTATATAATTGCCTTTTTCTTTTTTTTAATACATCTGTGAATGTATTTGTGATTTACTCATCAGCCAGAGATGACCACTTTAATGGTTTTAACTCTTTATACTTCCCCAGCTATGGCAGGATATGAAGTAAGATTTGCTAAGCTATAAGTTAAGTCTTTGAATCTGTCCTGGAGCCTGTGTCACCATGAGAGTTTATTTATTTGTTTTTAGCAAAACCTAGAACTCTCCCAAACTTCTGCTGCCTTTTGAAACCAATGATTTACAGAAACAAAAACAAAAACAAAAACAAAAACAAAAACAACAACAAAAAAAAAAAAAAAAAACACAAAAAAAACCAGACACACCAACCCCCCCCAAAAAACCAAAAAACCAAAACAAACAAAACAAAACCAAGCAAATAAACAAAAAAAATCCCACACAGTAATGACATTGGTGCACAATTTGCTCATCCCAAGCATTCACCTGAACTCCCCTTAGATTTCTGCATTACTCCTAATCATTAATCATTAGACTGCAGTTACATTCACTAGAGAGGTCTAACCACCTTAAATGTTGCCTCTTACAAGGAAAGCCTAGAAAATTAGCCAGATATCTATAATGTATGTGTTAACATGCAGATGAGTTGAATCCCCCAGAACTGGAAACAGACGGAAAGCTGAAGTCTGATTAGTTGACTGGTACCACAGCTGCTCTGATGGAAACACACTTTCCCATCTTATCCCCAAAATTAAAATGGTTATCATCAGCAAAGAAATTGTGAACCCAGTCCAAACAATCCCAGTGTACTGTCTTTAATACAAGAAAGATTAATTATAATCTGTCAAATTTATGTGAAAAGTAGCAACTGTATTTTCACCAAACAAAACCCAAAATATCTTTACAATAATGTTTTCATTCCCTTGACATTAATAGCTTGGTATGAACTACAATGTGATGGTGTACAGTGTGTAATTGTACATATCAAAGCTCTAAGTCTAAACAAAACAAGAAGATAAAATTTTCAGTTGTCTTGAACCACTTTAATTTGCATTTTCATTTTATGAAATTTCTAAGTTTCAGCTTTTCATTCTGAGCTAAGGGGTTAGTTAATTTCTCTAGGCATCTCTAAATTCACTATTTGTTTCTCAACTAGGTCAAATTTGCCTTTCAATTTAAATATATTTTCATATTTGCCAAAATTAGTGTCAAATGGGATTCTTTTTGTATTGCTCCCTTTTCCTCTCCCAGGGTTTCCCAATGTGTCACCCTGTTGAGGACAATATGTCCTTTCAGATCTCTCAGATTACACTGGTCACTGTATTACAGCACACATTTTGGCTCCTGTCCCATTAACTTCAGCATGATAATGAGTAAGATGCAACTAGATTGCTGTGGCTAGTCAGATTGGAAACTAGGAGCTTGATGCTTGATGTGATAGGCAAAGGGCAACTCTTTTCAGCACCAGAACTCTAAGATAGTTCCTGCCCAAGAAAGCAATTTTTACAGACCTGTCCTGAACAAATATAAGTAAGGTAATACTAATACTATATTTTTCAAAAGTAGAAAAAGGGTATCACACTAAGCGAGACATGAATTACAGGAATTTGTACAGGAGTTTTACATTTGTAGCTGGGCTGGAGACACACCTGATACATCAGCCACGGGACAATGTGCACACTCAGCTTCTCTGTCTTGGCCTGCTGTCTTGTCTCACCCATATCATTTGGAAGAGTAAACATGAGGAAGAATGAGATCACTGGTAGATATTGCTGAAAGCACTTGAAGATGATGTGCCAATTATCTGTGCAACTGGGCTCAGTTACAAGGGTACAAATATTTTTACATGAAACCCAGTTCCCAGTAATTTTAAAAATAAAATGGAAAAATTGAAATCACATGACCATTTATTTCTTCTTTACTCTTTGCCCCCACTACTTTTGTAGGAAAGAGTACTAAAATTTCCGGGACATTAGTGAAATTTCTCTCAGATATTTATATATATATAAAAGAGCTAAGGTTCGAAAACATCAACTGCAATGCAGAATGTCAGAGCACAAAAACTTTTTCACCCTATGTTTTACACTAAATCTGACTAGAGAACCTATCAAGAGACTTAGCAAATCATCACGTCTTACTGTAAAGTAATTACAGGCAGCCATCAGCTGGCTCAAAACTCATTACAGCCAAAGATAACAACATTAACTTAATCCTGACAGGCAAAATACTCTAGTCAATACAATTGCAGGTATGGTGTGTTGAAATATCCAACTGCAAACAATCCTGAGAAAGGTCAGTGCAGCACAAGTGTTTAATAATACAAGTGTTCCAGCCTAGTGTTTTAGTCAAATGTTATCATCGATGCTCAAATCAGAGAAATTCACACTGAATCATTGTCTTTGAAGTTTTAATAACACCCAGCTTTCATCATAACCACAAGCAGTAGTATTCATGTGTCACAAAGCCTTTGTTTACAAACCCCATTAGAAAATGCATCTCAATCAAAAAAGTGGGTAAAGAAGTAGTCAACCACTTATTTGCATTTTTACAATTTGTAATCTTTCTGTTCATAATATCTTGTTTACAAAGAAAGATAGGTAAATATCTGAACATTTGCATTGCTTCCAAGCCCATATTCTCTATAGCACTACCAATTCCTAGATAGTCTGTTGTTTTCACAAGATCTTTTGATTTATGTTAATAGTCAAGCTAGAAGATATGTGACTTGCCAGAGTATACAACCGAATTATTAAAAAAAACTTAGCTGAATTCCTTTTTTAGAGGCACAAGCAGCTGTTTTGAAATCAAGCAGTAAGAATAAAATTTAGCTATGAGTAGTAGTCACTTTCTAATTAGCAAAATTTCAAGAAAAAACAGGAAAAGGACTCCTGAAGTATGACAATGATTTGCCTCAAACATATCTTTGTTTCATTTGACTAAAATGATGCTTGCAATAAATCTCTAATGTTAACATATAAATCAAACAACATTTATAATATCTATTAACTATATAGAGCTGTTTCTCTGTACTTAATGACAAGTGACTGAGATCCCAACTTCTAGTTATGTGTGTGATTTTTCAGGCTGGCTAATGTAAATCATTTTTTTAAGGCTAGTATTATCAAGTTAATATTAAGACAGGAAGCTTGTTCCTATTAATATTGTAGGTTTAAAAGAAAATAACTACTACAATTATTAGACTTAGAGGCCTCATTTTTGTATTAAATCAAGTCATGTAAGGGACAGATGCATGAAAAATTGAGAAGTTCAGGACTGGATTTTTTTCATCATTTTCCAATAAAACAATGTTTGGTATATTCTAGTAATGGGTTAACTCTTCATGTGAAGAGTAGAATGTACAGGTAGCTGTAGAAGATTAGCAAATTACTCTTTGCTGTGGTCTTTGCTGTGGGGGGACATTTTTTATTACAATAATAACTGGCACATTACTGAGTCATGACTCAATTTCTAGGAGAGAGCTGATGCTTCTCGGAGAGGGACAGTCTCGAAGGTTAAAGCAACCATGCTTCATTAAACAAATGTGTGCCACTAGATCAAGTGCCAATAACGACATAGCTGACACAGAGCAGAAGAGGTCTGCACCAGTGTTCTCACCTTGTTTCCACCAGCGTGTGTCATTGTGGATGCCTGTATGAGACCCAGCACCAGCAAGAGGAAGAAAACAAATGATGCCTTCATAGGGAGAGATGGGCACAACTCAGAAATGTAATTTATCAAAACAAAGGAGAGACTGGAGCTGAAAAGCTGCATACATGTGTAGATAGACCTTAATTTCCAAGGAGTTGCAAAGTATACATTGGGGAAAATAATAAGAATGTTTTTCAGACGATTTGAATTGTGGCCTCTCTGTCAAACTGCAAATGGGAATATGAAATATCAAGACATTTGTGATTAATCCACAATTCATGCAAAACGTCTGACTGCTTGCATTTGAATTTTGAATTTATCTCTGAGTAGGTCAGTAAGAGCTAACGTGCAAGAATTAGTGATGATTAATATAAACTGAAATGGTCAGCTGTTAGCATAAATACTCTGCTCCTTATAAAACTTAATACAGCTCAACAGGTATTTATATGCTATCAACTCATTCTTTCTCCAGTGGTGATTTTAGCAGAGTGACACGATGGGCAACTAACCAAAAATAATTTTTTTGTTATCGCAGCTCTGTATATTGCCAAGTGTACTTCTATATACATGGTTAAGATCAAGCAACAATACCTTTCTCCCTCATGTCTCAGTAATTAGGCTTCAAAGATTCTGAAACAAGAAGTTTATTTTTTATTTAAGTGCTCTTACAGGGCTCCTTCCCTCAAACATGCAAAATGCTTTTAATTATATAGTACCCATTCATTCAATCCAAACTAGCCACCTTTATTTGAAATTACTTTGGGATTTTTAGCTTTTCCATTTTGCAGGGAGGGTGCACACACACCCAGTTGAACATTGAGGGTCAGCACTGTTTTAGTGATCCTGATAAACAATTACCCTCCTCCACGAGAAAGAGTCACCAAACACATAAGACTATTTTGCCTTAAAAAATAATTGTGGAAAATGCCATGTGAAGGTGAAATAGTTACATGAATATTGTCCCTTACACTCCACCTAAGTATGCAAAGTCCGATGCAATACTGGATGTCGACACTGCAGTGAGTAAAGTCATGAGGCTGCCTAGTTCCCGCCTTAACAAGAAAACAGGAGTTTCAACAGCTTTCCCAAGAACTTCATGTCTACTACCAGTATTCAGGTTGAATTTTATCACTTCTCTGTTCTACTTTTTCTTCAGCTTATAAGGGGTTCAAGGCTCCAAAAAGTCCCTTTAAAGGATATTTTAAGTCTGGTCGCCTTTGCTACCATTAGATGTTCAGATCATCTATAGTCTTCTTTCCTGGTTTTATAAAAAATAAGCCAATCATCACACCTTCAGTCTGATAATTTTCACTAGCAGCAAGATTGTTTTTTTAAGGAGAATGGTAGTGTGGAAATGGAAAGGAACTGTGATGGGGAGTTTGCTGCTTCTGGCTATGCTTGCTTTAAAGGAACAGTGGAAAAAAGAAAAAGTACAAATCACCTTTTTCCTTTATGTGTGTTTTTGTGTACAATACACACATACAGTGTAAGTGAGTGCATTTTCCTGTTCACAATGAAAAATTTTTGAAATAATTGGCTCCGCAAGCTACTTCTACATTACAGTCACAGAGAATTGAAACACCTCAAAAATTGCTTCTCAGATATAAAAGCCAATGAGCATTAATTAAGGTTGAGAAGGCTTGCTGCTTTTTTAACTAAGCTAAACCGACATACACTATCCACTGTGTCAGGATATTTGGAGGCCACAAAGGTTAATCACTAAAATTTAGCACCTAGCCACTGTGGCAAAGCACTTCAGCTACTTCAGAGTAGGTTTAACTGTCTTGCCCCCACCGTAGTCACCTCTTATCTGTGCACCTCTGTTGCTAAATGCCTATTAGAGAACAAATTAATAGGTCTGAGGTACTTAAGATGATCTAAAGACTTATACTGATGTAATCTGTTTAAGATGATGTAAAGGTTTAGCATAGATTATACTTATATATCTGAAAGCTTTAGTTTGGTTTATCTGCAAAAGCCCTTCCAAGACACAGTTTGGAGGGAATAGAGGTGTAAAGGGGAAGGGGAAATATTGAAAATGTTGAAGAACAGTGAAGCAAAGGTGCATATTTAGCCTCAAGCCATGCACTTGAAAGATAAGTACAGATCTGGGAACATATCCAGATCTAGTCTGGAACACTAGAAAGATTGGCCAGTCAATCTATTTTATTAAATATCTCCCAAATGTGTTAATAAGGAAATTACTGTTGACATTATTAGGTACTCATTAGGTTTGTTATTTGTTAATCATTAGAGGTGTTTGACCCTTTGAAAGGTAGAAATGAAGTTTTACCATCTAGGCTAAATGTATACATTTATATATTTAAATAAAAACTTGTGCAAGAGAATTTTGAGGAGAGTTAACAACATTCATCACCTTCCAATTTCATATCATCTCAACTGTAAGATAGATATCTCTTCCAATGCATGCTGAGAATTGCTATAATTACCTATAATTATATTATTTATTTCTATAATTTCATATATAGTATGTATTATGTATAATTTTTATATTAAAATGATTTTGTTTATAGTTACTTTATAGTTATAGGTTATATTGCCGTGCATATGTACAAGGGAGAGGAAACCTAATTAAGATTTTCAGTCTTAGTTGTTGTTCTCCCTCACCTTTATCCTTCTTGTCTTTCCAGAAAAAAAAATGTATTTTTACTTGTATTGATTTGAAAAGGTATATGACAATACCTTTTATGCTTTGCATGTAATCAGATAAGATAGCAGCTAAGGATTTAAGATTAGTTGGCATTTGAATTTCTGTCTCCCTTCCAAAGCAATGTGAACTTTCCAGCCTGTGTGCTAAAGATCGAAGTTCCACAAAGATAAAAATGGACAACGTTTCTTTAGCAGACAATTTGTCACATAGCCTTTAAGTTTTACTAGCCCGGAGAGATATCCGACAACTAAATAGTGAAAGGAAAGTGAATGATTAGCTGGCAGACCTTCAGGCTACTGAAAGATAGTTTTAGTAGCCTGTCATGAAAATCTGTGGCCTCGGGCTGTGGGGCTACTTTTTATTTCCAAGCCTGTTATTGATTTTGGTATGAAGAAAATAATTTGGTGTTGTTGCTTAAGGTGTCACTGAGAAAGGAAAGAGAAAAGGGAAAAAAATCCAACCACATGTTTCATTTGCTAACGGTTTTTAGTTCAAATTTACCTTTTTATTACAACAGGAATCGAGCTGGTAGATGAAGGGCATTTACTACTTAAAGGTACTACCATCTTTATGAAACATGGCACACTAATCGAAAACACAAGTAAACTGAAAATTAAATTTAAAAGCCTATAATTTAGTATCTTCCTTGCCAGGAATGATGACTTTCATTTACGGAGGGAATCCAGAGCTGCTCAGGGTCAGTCTGATGTGTGCCATTTTCAGGCCTATCGTGGAGGCTGATGGAGTTGATTAATTTCTTGGAACTCAGCTTTGTCTTCTCCAGCTCACTGAACAACTTCATTTCAGCTGATGAGTTCAAACAGGGGTCAGAGCAATCCTCATTTCTGACAATCCCACAAAATGGGAATTAATTTTATGAGTTAGTACTATTGTGTTCAAAACTAAGCAGAAAACAGTCAGCTGACTTAATCTAAGGAGGGAAAGAAATATTCCATTTACAAAACCTACTAAGATATACAGAACTGTTTAAAAATATGGGAAAATATTTACATTCGCCAGGGAAAATGATTACACAGCCCATAGAATCTAATGCCTGAAAATCTGTTTAAGATCTATTTCAGAGCAAACACTAAAATTGTAGCTGTTGCTCTTCATAATTATTTAAAAACATATTCAGTGTGGATTAAAATAGTTTGAGAGAACTGAAAGATGCATTGCAATGAGGAGAGCATACCTGCTTCAGAAGTAACAAGATTACAGGTTCTAATTTTGTTTTAGTAACTGCTATGATATAATAGAGCAATGTTCCTCATGTAAGTAGTAATGGCATTTAACATTATGAATACTGATACTCTCTCTAGAAAATGAGTATTTTACAATGCAATCTTCAATGTTTATACTCAAAGATGATTAAATACCAGTAACATTATTAAACAAATGCAATTATGAAAACTTGTGTACCAACACCACCACTTGATCCATTGTCACGTCTTTCAGATTGTACTGAGAGTTATTTTAAAGATTTTTTAATAATTATTATTTCCACAGAATGACCTAGAATGACTTGTATCTTACATGAGCAGAACTTATATATTAAAAGCATCTGCTAATGTTGCTAATGTTCTGGCATTTTTCCTTATGTTCTTCCCGATTGTTTCTTCTTTGAAAAATCTGCCACATCTGAAACACCACCTAGACGTATGGAAGTGTTTTTTCTTTTTTAGTTTGCTGGGATCTGGTTGAATATCAGTGATCAGGAGCAAGGAGGGTACCATATTCAGCAGCAGTGGTTGTGGGTTGCTTCAAACAGACAGTTGTGTTTTCTTTATTTGACATAAAAAAGTTAAAACACAGACTTCAAAATGGAATTACATTCAGGTCCTGTGATTACTTATTCATATATAATCTCAGTAGTGCAACAAGATAGAAGCTGTAGATTTATCTGTTTCATCTGATTTTGAATGTGAGAGCAGTGTTTGACTTGTATCTCCACCAGTTTATATGCAAATACTCTGATCTTGTTCCTTTCTTCAGGGTACGAAACAACTCTGGCCGGATGGCATGAAGGAAAGTCAAATACAGTCAGATTACAAAGGTCACATTGTTACTTTGATGTTTTATTTTTCCTCCAACATGTAAAAGGATCTATTTATTCCTTCCCTAACCTGGTGGTCCAGAAACCTCAACATCTAAAAAGCATCAATCCAACATTTGTTCTCTAGAAGGCTGGAATCAGAAATGCTGTTTTGGATGAAACAGCCATGGTTATGGACTCATCCTGCCAGGACATTTCTATGAGATTTTTAACACCTGTCTTTTTTCTCACCCCTTACTTCTTTGGGAGACAAGAAGATGAGTTAGAACTTTTGTTTATCTGTATGATCTGGCTTGTCCTTTTAAGTAGGATCAACACCAGAAATTTCAGACTTTGGGTTCAAAATACAGAATCCCTTTACTGAAAGGAATATATGAAATGTTTTCCAAGTCAACACTTTCAACTTCCATTGTTTTCTGTGTCAAAAGATATAGTGAATCAGCAGCTCAAAGCCAGAAAACAAAATATTTCTTCTGCCACTTGTGAGTCCAACAATTGTTGAAGTTCAAACTCAGTGCCAGTGGAGCATATGGAGTTTAGGAGTTTTCATTCATCAGCTGATATTTGACAGCAACTCAGGTAATCCTTTAAATCTCTTTGTCCAATCTGAGAGCTTGATGTAGATCTCATTATCAACAGATGTGGACAATATGATATAATTAATTGATAAATATATTTAAATTCTCAGATTTTTCACTCAGAATAAATGACTCCATTGTAACTTGAAATGAAAAAAAGCAAACTGTGAATAACATTTTAAAATGTCACTGTGACAATGAACCTTGGTTGCTTAGAAGTGACTTTTTCTGAAAGACTTTTTAAAATAGAAATACTTATAATTTTGATGGCAAGGGGGAAAATGTGAGGATGGTTTAGTGCCACTATGGAAGTCTTCAAGTGCTACAAATCACAGCCCATGGCCTACAAAAATTATGTCCTGAGTAAAAAAAATGTGTTGTGCAACTAATTTTGACTTTGAATTATGAATAAAATCCTTATCACCAAAGGTATCTTTTCCAGGGAGAAAAAAGAAAAAGGAGAAGAATGCATTCAATAATTTTGAGCAAGGTATTGCTCATTTTTCTTCAAACCTCTCCTATTATTGGGCTTACTTAATTAATTAAGACTCCCATTTGTAACTGCAATTACTAGTTTTCAGATTATACACAATAATTATTAAAAGGTACACAGAACACTGAAAGTGGATAGGGAGAGTTATCTAATCCAATTCTGCAAATGGTAACATGTTTTGCAAAGTGAAAATCTGTCTTTTTGAACTAATTTTCCTGGTTGTTTCTCCTTCCAGCATATGCAAAACTTTCAGACTGCCTCTGATTTTCCTAGTCACAGGATGACAACTTATATTTTGCTCACAACTATCCACAGTGTATCTAACACCCACCTCAAAAAGTCTTATTATGATGTTTTACTTTTTTTTCCTCAATAAGGAAGGAAGTTAGGCTTTTAAAATCTAGAGTCCTCCTATTTATTCAGATTATGATTCTGTGCCATTTCTGTATTGGTGCAGTGACTTCTCCACATTTGGTATTTCCTGTACTAGAATGTAGTCAGACTGAGAGTGTCATAGATTAAAACCATTTCCAGATCCTACATACCTTGAACACAAGGATTACAAGCAGTGTCGCTTGTATTTCGACTGCTGCAATCTACTTCAAACTCCTGGGCACTGTTTACATAATCTCCAGAATAGTGCTGCTGACACATAAAATGATTTGTGAATATACATACCTCTATGTGGTAATTTCTAAAATGAAAACTGATTACTCAATAAGAATTTACACAAATTAGAATACAAGTATAATTTGCAAATGACAAGATATTAAAAGTTATACCGCATTTTGTGCTTTGTAGTGT
Source organism: Brachypodius melanocephalos (assembly GCA_013398615.1). Lineage (NCBI taxonomy): Eukaryota > Metazoa > Chordata > Aves > Passeriformes > Pycnonotidae > Brachypodius > Brachypodius melanocephalos. The sequence goes on from VZSR01001854.1 coordinate 5,451,903, forward strand.
AGAGAACTTGGAACTTCCACCAATGCTAGGAGACATTCTATCAGCTGTAAATCTATGTCTTTCACTGGCACTGTAAAGTATCAATTCAAATTGATCTTTTGTAGCAGAAGTTTCATCCACAATTTTTGGATCAGGAAAGTGCACCTGTCTTTGTATCTGTGTAGTCTGTAAATTGGAGTTGCAGCTTTTTCTCCAGTAAAAATGAAATTATATGCTATTCCAAATGAGGTATGGGATGTAAAATGAGCATGACTATGTATTCAGACTTGACACAAATGCATTACATTTATTTCACATGCTGCTGTGTCTGCTTAACAAATTATTGAAAGGTTCTATCAGTCTTATGGCCCAATAGAGGAAAGTAGAAAGAGGATCTGAATCCTAAATGAATACATAAAAGCAAATATTTCTGCATCAGCCAATTGCCATGTCATATAAAAAAAATGTATGATACAATAGACAATGGACAAACATGAGAACTGTGCTATCCATTCAAAAGTCTTCAAATAGCATTCCTTAATTAATCCTCATAGGGTAGAGTTCTGAGAAGTAGAGGAATTAGTGTCTCTCATAGATGAGTTCTTCTCTATTTAAACAGTACATTACATCAATGGGATGGCAAACTATTATGAATTGGGATTTTGCATTTATTTTATCATCCTTAATCCAGGCGATTGCAACCAAGATCTCACATCCACTGTGCTTCACTGTGCTCTGTGCATTTATGTCTAGAAAAGATAAAGCACTCATTGCAGCCATGGAAATGCTTCCACCCATCCCTAACAATTCACTGATAATCTGACAATCTGACTTGAAGGGACCAGTTTTAAGAAGAATGTAATTTGCTCATTATGCCCACTGAGTTTTAGGTTTACTTCACCCTCTCAGTAGCTTCAACACAGGCATTATCACCAATAATGTTCTGAATGATTGCTCATAAATTAATATGCAATCTCTGAAGAACTGGCCACAACAGTCTGAAGATGTTGAAAACTGAGACCTGGGACTTGAACTGCTGCTTAAAGTCAAGCGGAAGGTTTGAAAGTTCAGAGAAAAATATTTCAGTTCTCCAGATATGAGAATATACCCATGTTCTGCAAAGTCAAGGTGTTGTGAAGACTCTATCACATTCAAAGATTAACCCCAATCATAATTAATATGAAAGAATACAATACCTACCTTTAGAGTACAAGATCTGTCAACCAAATAAATTAGATTCATCCTGTAAAGAGCAGATAACTTCATCCTTTATTGACATCTATATTGATAACTGAATGTGTTGAAAGAATGATGAGTGAATGAATGAATGACATAAGATCATCTGAAATATAACTGATAAAGACCAGTTATTTTTTTAAATCCTTTAATAATTCGTTGATTTCTTTATCTTCATTTTTATTTCAAAAAGCATCAGACACAACATTAAAGAAAAATTGCAAATGGTAGGGCTATGGTAATAAAAATGTGGTAAACAATCCAACATGAGGTCTATAATGGATTAAAAAAAAAAAAAAAAAAGACAGCAAATTATTTAGAATAGATGAGGTAACCGTGGACAATGAATGCCAAAATTATTATTTTGAATAATTTTCAGCAGGGAATGTGCTTTGTGGGTTTTATAATCTAAAATACTGGTAACACTTTATAATTTTATACAGTCAATGGACACGCCTACATCTTTGAGCATTTATTTGTGGGCTTTTTTCTGCTTCATATCATCACTAGGTTGATGTTAAGCCTGTCACAGAGGCCCAGCATGGCTGGGGTTGAAAGAGACCTCTGGAGATCAGGATATTGTCCCTGCTCAGGCTGGGCTACTAGAGAAGGTTCTCATGGCTGCTGAATACATCCAAGGTGGGACATTCCACAGTCTCTCCATGTAACCATTGCCAGTATTTCCTGATGTTCAGATGGGATGTACTGTGTCACAATTTGTGCCCATTGCCTCTTGTCCTGTCACTGGGCACCACTGTGCATCCTCTTTGTACCCTCTCTCCAGGTATTTATATGCATTAATGAGATTCCCCAGCAAACCTTCTCTTCTCTGGGCTAAATAGTTCCAGCTCTCTCATCATCTCCTTGTTCATCACATGCTCCAGTCTCCTCATCATCTCAGTGGTCCTTTGTTGGAATGTCTTCAGAGTGTCCAAGTCCTTCTTGCTGCCCAGAACTGGACACAGCCCTCCAGGTGTTGCCTCACCAGTGCTGAGTAAAAAAGAAGGATCCTCCCCTAAGCCTGCTGGCAAACCTGCTGTTCATGCAGGAAATCATTTGCCTTTTTTCTCCACAAGGGCACATTGTCAGGTCAGATTCAACTCAGTGCTCATTAGGATCCCCAGGTCTCTTTATGCAAATCTGCTTTCCAGCCAGTTGGACCCTGGCTTCTACTGTGACTGGGTTTTTTTCTCTTCAGATATGGGCCTTGACTTTTCCCCATGTCAAACTCTTCAAGAAACATGCAAAATACAGTGCACATAAAACTCACATTCTAGCAAAATGTAACAAGTACAAAAGAAAAATTTTCATTTTCCTTCAGTTCCCACCCTTAACATGCATGAAGAAGAAAATGTATTTCTAGTACACTGAGCACATCAGATACACAAAGCAGAGTAGTCAACACCTTTCCACATCTTGAGTGTGCCTGGTATTCCTTTGTTGACCAGTATTCACTAAGGATTCAGGATATCTACCTTCATGTCCTTTCCCTGAAAGGATCCAAAGTCTGTCATTTACCGTGGGATTTAACCATGACAGTCAAACCAACACATCTTCAATGTCTCCACACAGCTTGTCAGCCATTCAGCTCCCCACTCTGCATTTGAGAATACTGTTTTGAAGATGGTGCCTCCTATAATGGATTTTATGGTGGACTTGCTTGCTGGAGAATGACTGCCTATTCTACTGCACGTCCTGGTCTTGATTCACAGGTTTTATACATCTGGTCTTTGCATTTCTGTATTCACACAGAGAAATATTTATTTATATATTCATATTTAGGGATTTATATTCTAGGTATTTAGATATTCTCTGTAGACCTCCTATATACTACAGTGACATTACACACTGAGCTACACAGATATAATAAAGACCTTAATTGTATAGTTGCATGTGTAGATGTAAATTTATATTTATAAGGTACATCTAAAATTTTAGATTTACATCTAAATAGCTATCCTCAGATCTGTAAAGTTCTGGACATATCTTTGTTATGGTGAAGAAGACATCAGCAGCACACACATACAGCTCAGAAAGGAAGTGTAAAATAAATGGGCATCCTACAGTGATGGACTTTCATGCTACTTCAGCTGATCTCAGAACAGCCAGGCCAGCAGGAGCAGAAGCTCAACTGACAGAATCTGGAGAGTGGCAGCCAAAAGCTGTAAATTATCGTTTAAAAAAGCTGTAAATTATCAAAAGAAGACTGTAAAGCTACACATACATTAGAGTCTTAAAGCACTGGGAAATATGACAACTGGTTCACTGCTTATCAATTTTTTTGGCTGCATCACTGATGCAGTAATTATCAGTTGTTCAACTAATGTTTTTAAAACTCTAATAAATGTGTGTTCAGCATAAAAAAATGAAGAAAAAAAAGAAAACTAGAAGAAGAAAAAAAAGAGGAGGAGGGAAAAGACACCTCAGTTCCTTAACACAGGCTTTTGTTAGCTATTTTCTATGACACAGATCTTACTTTGCTCATGGACTAGAATTTTTTTGCTCAAAACTTCTTTTTCATTATTAAATTGACCAAGCAGGAATTGCAAAGCTGAGCAGATGGTTTCAGGACACACAAAGTAGCTTGCCTCTTGTACAGAAAGATCATTAGGCTATGGAAAGTATTAATTAATGGTTATCATTTGTGGGAGTTCTCAGCACCTGACATTGAAAAGATCATTAGTCTTGTACATAATATTTTTTTAAATATGTTATTTTAAAGTTATGAGTAAATTTGTCAGCCTCCAGTGAAAACCAGATGGAAGTAGCTGTCATGAAAGGATGAACAGTACCACTGGAAGTCTTCACTATAGCAAAACCAAAGCAAGATATTGTGTTACAGACATTTACCACTGTGGGGGTGATTAGAGTTTTATCAGGGAAAAAAGACAATATTTTTTACACTCACATTAGTATACCTGCTTCAGAGCTGATCTGATTTTTCTACAGAGCTAGGCTCTGTCCCTTGGAAAAATGCATTTATGATGGAGGTTACAGTACAAGTCAGAGGTTGGGACACTGGGAGTACCTCCTTCTCCAGCTGCCCTCACATTCAGAACAAGTCCACAAAGTCTTCATAACAGTTTTTTGGGGGTTTTTTAATTATTATTATTTATTAGAATGAAGGGGAAAGGAAACCAATATTAATTTACTGTAATGTTTTAAAGAAAGAGTGGAAAAGCTATTTATGCAGAGTGGGACATTTTCCTGGCAGAGGAAAAAAATATATTTTGAAAATTAAAGACTCATGAATGAATATTTAGGATACATAAACATGAGCCTATAAAATCTGTAACAGTTGTTTCAAATAAGATTTGTAACAGCTACTCAGGTTTTCACAAGTGGGATAAAGCCTGCTGACAGAAAAAAACATAATTTAATGAGTTAGCAAAACTCAACAAACTGACTAATCCATTTAGGTCACAATGATATTTTCAAGCACATAAACTTTCCTTGCATTCAGGGGGCAGCTCTTACAAATCAAACTACATTCATAAATACTGCTAAACTAATGAAGGGGGAGTGAAACAAAACCTGAAATTTATTAAGATTGAATTTGGTGAATGCTCTCTTTTATTTTCCCTTGTGCTAACATCTTTCAAAAGTAAAGGCTGTGAAGGGACAAGTCAGTAAGTGACTAGCATGGAGTAACAGGGAGAAATAAGTGCTGATAGTGATTGAATTATGTTGATCACACCAGTAAAACAGCTACCAATGGCACAGGAGACCTGGGACTGTCAGCCTGGTACCATCTGGCAGCCAACATTGCAGTGCCTGACATCAAGGAGGCAATGTTAACTCCACCACTGAAAGGGGCTGTGAACTATGATCAGAGATAGAGCCCCATCAACAGACATCTATTTTCCTGCCTTGCCATAAATGTCAGTGTCCATAGACCCCTCAATTATTCAGTGTTCTGCTGAAGGTTAAAGGCTTAGAACTGATTTTATAAGGCAGTCTTGACACATATTGTTTCCCCTGACCACACACATGCACACATACACAGGATGCAGGCTGGGAATGCCACAGTGGATAAAGATCAGCAGTAATTCATTTGCAATAATTAGAGAAAAAATGAGCAAAGGTGAGTAAAAAGCAACAAAACTTGTTACTTCGGAAAAGATTTTTTGAAAGCAAAAGGGTAAACACATTCTGTGGGTTTTTTTGTTAATGTTTTTCCCATTTTCAAAACCAACATTACAATTTTATGATGCACAAAATGGAAAACTTTCAAAAAATGTCAGGTTTTGAAAAAGATTACTATGAATAATGTATTTCAATACAGCTTTGTCAAACTGTTCTATAGTACATACATTTGTAATTTCTTAACACTGAATTTACTGGGAAGTGACACTACTGTGCTCATGCTGTTCACACTTGTTTACAAATAGAGGCAGTCAGGCTTTGAGCTTCAAGTTCAAGTGTCCAGATACTGACGTGACTTGCCTGAAAGCACTGGCAGGAAAAGTGCGCTGTGTTAAAAATTCATAAAGAACACTGCTTTTTATTTCAAGAGTAACAGGAGCAAAAGGTTTTTCCACTGCCCTGGGAAACAGAAAGTTCAAATATTGCGAAGTTGCAGGAGCAGATCAGAGCATACTATTCACAGTTAAAGCCTACAAGGCAGTTCTTTATAGTGTCTTGGGTGAGACAACTGAAGGAGAACTGAACTTAAGGAGCCAATTTGCTGAGTTTTGTTCAGTCTGTAAATTGAGTAGTTTTTATTATAGAATCATGAACTGCAAGAGCTGCCTATTGAACAGGGGAAAACTATTTGAATCTGAGTATTTACAGGTTATGTAAACTTATGTTCCTGTAACTCCTCAAAAATGTCAAATAGACCCATTAAAGGCTGCTACAACAGATTAGATCTTTTAAAGTTCTGTCAACAATTATTGATTCCATAGCTGGCTACTTTTTCAGACACCTTTGTGGGAAGAAGCTGTGTTCAGGCTCCAGGCTAAGAGACAGGTATGGGTTTGGTTTTTTGTCTTGTTTTTCCTTTTAAAAACTGTTCATGTGCTCAAACTTCCCCTTCAGAAATGCATCCACTCACTGAGTTAGATCTAAGAGTCTACTACCTAAGGTGTAACATTTTTTTATCCTCTTGTTCTCTTTATCCTGAAGTCTATGCTGACTGCTAACAAAAATGTTATGCATCATGTATTTTAAGATATCTTTAAATGAATATTCAGCAAAACTGCCTCGTATTTTAGACAGTGTCTGAACCAGATCCTTCTAGGAGAGACAAACAACTAGAAACACTTGTCAAATATGTTATTTCATACATTTAATTAATATCTATCAAGTGTCTGTCAGATGGCTGACTGAATTCTTTGAGGAAAAATTAGTAGAGTAAAACCTCAGTTGTTGACAGCAGTCAAATTATGCAAAGGGGGTCCACCTCAAGCCTGTGCACACAAATACCTGCACTTACAAGTACCAAGACAGCAGCATTATGTGAAAAGCTCTCACACTTTTGGGAGGGAAATCAGCATGTACTAGCTGAAGAGCCAATACTCAAATGCACACAACACAGGGAACACGCAGGAGGAACCAGGGATCTTTGTGCAGCTGAAGCCTCAAAAAGCAGAAATGGGATAGGAAGGCTGCCATGACTAAATCACTACAGTGGGTAGGTACAGGCCCCCTAGAAAGAGCAGGCTGGAAAGGAAAGCAGAGAGTTGTTCTTTATGTGAAAAATTAGCAGGCACACATGGGACTCTGCCTTAGAGTTTATAGGTTACAGGGTAGACAAACACGGGTGATGTTGTCACAGTTATCTGCTATGGGCTGCGTCAACAGGAAAAATAAGCAGATAAGCCTTTCTTACAATAGGAGGAAGTGCATATTCCTATGCCCTTGTCTCCATGGGACACTTTTAACTACCCTGATATCTCCTGGTAGGGCAGTACAGCAAGCCACAAGCAGCCCAGGAAATTTGTAGAGAGTTGATGACATCTTCCTAAGACAGGTCATCAGTGTTTGGAAAAGGGTAGATTCTCTTCTAGACATGATACCTACAAACAATAAAGTCCTTGTGGGACATGGGAAGGTCAGGGAAGGCCTTGGCTCCACTGATAAGAAGGCATCAGAATTCAGGATCCAGAGAAAAGGGAGCAAGGCAAAAAGCAGGATCACATCTTTGGATTTTAGTAGAGCAGATTTTGCCCGATTCAGGGATCTGCTTATAAAAGTCCCACAGGGGACAACAGTGGGTAGAAGAGGGGTCCAGGAGAGCTTGTTTTCCAAGAATCAAGTTCATCATATCCAAGCTCAAGAATGGCTTCCCCCCATGACCAGAATGTCAAGTAAAGGTGGCAGGAGGCCAACATGGATGCACATGTATGCACATGGGTCTCTTGAATAAACTCAAATATCAAAAGGAAATATACAGAATGTGGAAGGAGGGTGAGGTAGCCCAGGACAAATGTAGTGGCACTACATGCTGTAATGAGTTTAGGAAAGCCAAAACTCATCTACAGGTGGAATATAAAGCCTCAGAGATCCCTTCCAATCTGAAATATTCAGTGATTCTGCAATTCAGTTATTTTGTGAAATAATCATAAAAATGTCCAGTTCTTCCTGGTTTGTGTTTGTGAATTTTTTGCTTTTTCTTCTAAGGTTTGTTTAGTCTTTTCATTCCTTCTCTTGTCAGTCTTGAGAAGAGGAGGCTCAGGAGGGACCTCATTGCTCTCTAAAATTCACTGAAAAAAGGTTGTAGTGAGGTGGACACCTGTCCCTTATACCGTGACTGCAGTGAGAGGACAAGAGACAAAAGGCCTAAGCTGAGACAGGAAATTCAGATTAGATATTAAGAAAAATATTTCCATTTTTAGGATGGTTAGGATTGGAATAGGTTGCCCAGGGAGGTGGTGGAGTCACAACGCTCAGAGGTGTTTAAGAAGTGTCTGGATATGGCACTGGATTATATGTTGGGGTTCATTGATAGTGATGGGGGAGTGACTGGACTTCATGATTTTAAAGGTCTCTTCCAACCCTGATGATGCTATCATTCCATCAAGAGTTACACTATGTGTTTCTGGGTCATCTAGAACAAATACCTTATCTACTACACACAGAGGCAGTCCTAAAGCCTCCTATCATTTTCTCATGTGCTAACAGCCAGAATACTTACTACCTGGTGAATGTCAGCACCCTAATCCTTTCCAGGTGAAAATAAGTGGCACAGAGAGGATGTGAGAATCCTGTCATGAGGCATTTATGAAGAAGCTTGCTATCATTCATAAAGAAGCTGCTAGGAAAGGATATTATGCTCTGATTTATGAAGTTAATACGCAGTGGATCAGGCAAATGTACAAGACTTCAGAGCTCCACTCTTTCAATCTCAGAACTTTTAGCAACAGTGGAGCAGAACATCAACAACTTTCATTCTCCCTCCTCTGTGACAGAGCTGCTTGATATTCTCACTGGGACTATATAGCTGCTATTATCTTATCTCATCCTCTTTCTGAGGTTTTTTTTTTTTCCTTTCTTTCCCCCTTTTTTTTCCTAGTTCATGAGGAAAGTAGTGTTTTTTTTCCCTCATCTTCTCTACCTAGAAAGAGAAAAGATTTTGAGATGGCAGCATTTTGGGATGAAGGAAACCTTTTTGTCATTTCCCACTGATAACTTCACATGATTAACAATTTTTTTTTGTTTATTTGGAAAACCAGTTCACAGACTCAAATTATAATTAAGTATGTACTAAATGTACTCAAGAGTATGTACTCAATGTACTAAAGAGTTATAGGCATATTTTGCAAATGCAAAATGATGAGACCACCTGCTTTGTAAACCCCAGAACGGCCTGAATTTGATGCCTTTTTTTTTCCAATGACATGGCACAGGTAAACATCTGGATTAGAAAACTGAGCATGCTCTACTCAAAAAAAATGGGTGACCGCAATAATTTCTCTTTATGCAAAATGCTATTTTAATTAATTTTGCTTGGATGAAGAAGCAGTCCCCTGGTACCTCTTCTTACACACCACAACTCTGTAGCTCCCATGTAATACAGATTTCCACTTCCAGCGATAGATTTGCAAGAATTTTTCTCATATCTTATTCAAGCCCTTTGTTTCTCACTGCCTAGACTTCTAGTCTCTGATTTTCGCTCTCACCAAAGCAAAAAAAATTCCACAGTTCCTGCAGCTCTGTTGCAGCTGCATGCAGATATAGCTATGACTACACAAAAGTCTTGAAGGTCAGACATCACTTCAGTACAGGTTTAGTGCCTAGTAGCTCTGATTTTAATGATATCTTTATTCACCAAGAACACTGTGGAAACTCTCCTTGTTAGACACCATAACAGAAAAAATTCATCTTTTTAAGATTAGAATATGTACAAGTCAAAAGCTTCACCTTGAAAATGTTGCCACGGTAAAGTGTCAAATACCTTCCAATGAGTAAACGGTACGAAGATGCAATTACGAAAGAAATGCCTTCCACTTATTAAATAAACAAAATAATGTAGAGTTAATTCTTGACAAATTCAGGTGTACCCATTTTCAATCTGATCAGATTTTTCTACTGGGAAAATACTTTGTCAGGCTGTTACTAAAAGAAAATATTAAGTGTGTGGTGCTCATATTCAGAAAATGCAAAATAGTTTAGACAATATATACTGCTGTATTAGTGTGTTCTTGCTCATTTGTAGAATACCATCAGACAGTCTAAAATAATCATTTAATTAATAAGAAACAGTGGGTAGACATGAGATTTATCATGCTCTGTATCTAGCCAAAAAATCCAGAACTACTCAAAAAAGCTCCATACTTCACTATTCTGAAAAAACATACATGCTTTGTGAGAAGTCCCTGATGGATGAATGGCTATGTGGTAGATTCCTAAGACACAAGGGAGTTTGAGAAAATGCATAATAGTTGCATCTGATGCATTAAGTTTTAGTTTTCATATTTTCAGATTCAGTGCTGCCTAGGCGTGTAGTCGTGAGCCTCATATAAAGTGTTATAAGCTCTCTTCACGGAGAAGGTAGACAAAACAAATCCTTTTCCTGCTGAAAACCAAGGACAAGGAGTACAAGTTTCAGGCCCAAAAGCACAAACAACAGGGGACTGAAGAGATAAAACAAGAAGGATGAGATCCCACAGCCTGAGGTTGTTGTTGGACAGCTGGGCCCCAATATGCAAATGGACAAAAACTTATAAAAGTGTGAGACCTCGTGACCAGTCGTGCATTTTTGTGACCATTTTTTTAATTCCTCATGGGTGTAGCCCTGGTGAGGCTCTTGTCCTGCCCAAGGTATACCCTAAAGGCCTTTCAATGAATATTTTTTTCTAGCTCTGTCCAGTCTCTGTTTCAGGTCAGCCTTCCCAAGGCATACATCTAATAGGGATTATGGAAGAAAATGTTTTTGTTGCATTTTCTTGTGTTTCATACCCTGCAACAAAAGCAAATGCCTTTCTTATATGAGCTGCTATCACCAAGTATTCTAGATAATGATGTCTTGTTGGATAGCGCCTTATTCTTTTAAGCAGTGGCTAGCAAAAGGATAAGAGGCAAAAGACACAAACTGAGACTTAGGAAGTTCCATCTGAATATGAGGAAAATATTCTTTGCTGGGAGGTTGGAGCAAGCTGCTTAGAGAGGTTGTGGAGTCTCCTTCTCTGTCATCCCACCAGGATGTGATCCTGGACAACCTGCTCCAGGTGAACCTGCTTAAGCACAAGAGTTGGACTCAATGATCTACAGAGATCCCTTCCAGCACCAATGATGATACTGTGAGTCTGTGATTCTGTGACTGTGTTCTCCTCTTACTTGGCAACACAGGGTTTTGATAGGAATTTGGATGTTCGGAATTCCAGAACTAGGAGTTTCCTTTTCCTTGAATTTTAAGGGGTCATTTTCAGACCTTTTCCTGTGATGAAGTTTTAACCTTGAATAAATTACTCATTACAAATTTTCTGCTCAGTTTCAATAGGATTCTACAGTTTCTGAAACTATTAATCAGATTTCTTTGAACTCTTCTTATGCTTGAAAACAAACAAGACTATTTTCTTTATATTTGTTGCTTCTATTTATTCCTCTAGAGGGTTTTGACATTTGAAATATTTTCCTTTTACCTTAATGATAGCAGTGACTTTTAATAAAATTTTCATTTATGCCTTATTTGAATTCTGGGGTGATTCTGGCTACCTTGATATACACTTTTAACTCTCTAGGAATAAGTCCATCCAGAATCATATCTGGTCTTGATCCTTTTGCATATAAGAATTTTTAATGGTTTTTATATCCAATATTTCCCTTTTCAGAGTTTCTGTCTGATTTCCTGTTTTCAACACCTTATATTGTATTAAATCCACTCTGAAAACAATTCCTCCCTTATAAAATCTTTCTTTGCATTCTTCCATTCTACAATCTTTTTTTCAGAATAGCATAGCAAGCGAATAGGATTACCTCCCCATCCCTGGTTTCCTTGTAATTTACTAATAGAGACAAAAGATAATTTATAATATAAGAGACGTCCCATTTCAAATGAGTGCCAGCTACTGCTTTTAGAGGACATATTGAGAGATCACACCCTTTTGTTTCGAATACCCTTTATACTCATTACAAAGAGTTTGAAACATATTTTTATGTTTCAGATACTACTGCAATAAGACAAGAGGTAATGGGCAGAAATTGCATTCAATTCAAGTTGCACCTGAATATGAGGAAGAACTTAATTCTGTGGGTGACCATGCACTGGAACAGTTTGCCCAAAGACATTGTGAGGTCTCTCTCACTGGAGATGATGCATCTGGATGCAATTCTGGGCAATGTGCTCTAGGATGGCCCTGCTTGAGCAGGCAATTTGCACCAGATAACCCACTGTAATCCCTCCTAACCTTACGCATTCTGTGATTCTGTGAAATTTATTTAACCTTGAATGTTCACTTTGTAGAATTAAATAAGAATTAATGTACTAAAGATCCATGTGGCATAGTCTGTTACAACTGGCTGTATATCCTACATATGTTCTCTTCTACAAAGATATCTGAATATAAACTGTTATTAAGACAGCGAGTGAAATAAACTTCTAAAAGACAAGTTTCATCAAAGAGTGAAGAAGAATAGATCCAGTATTGTACCATAATCCCCCTATGTCATTGAGCCTGGTACTACTCACAGCTTGACTCGAGTTCTAGATACTAAAAACGTTTGACAAATAAAGTTCAATCAATAAATGGCTCCTGGGAGGACCACAGACACTTATTTCCCTTTTGGCTAAATGTTTTCTTTGTTATCATTGATCACATTTGGCACAACAATTGAGTCATTGCAAATACTAACTGATTAATCTTCTTTGAATATTCTGCTTCACCAGACCTATCAGCTACTTTTTTTTTTTTTCCACTTCAGACAGTTCTTGAATGTTCACTACCTTTTGAGGATGCTGAGTCTAGCTTAAGTTCAGTGGAAAACATGGCAAAAATTAAATGTGGTCATCAGAGCACAAAGTTAAGATATTTTCCTTTAGACTCAAATGGTCTGATTTTTTTCGTGGTTTTATCTAGAATTACTGCTGTATATGGACAGAAAAGGAATTATGAGTTTAGATTAATAGTTAGAACCACCTGAATACTCTAAACTGACTAATATCCTTCCACTCCATTATTTTATAAATTGTTTGTCATATTAACTGCTTTAAGAAAAAGAAGCAAAGGAAAGGGTGGAACAAAAAGAAAAATACCTGCTCTTGATCTGCTTAACAACTTGCAGGTAACTTTCTTTAGGAGGAATTTATTTTCTCAGGACACCAATGTTTGTTCATTAGAGCCCCAACTGCGAATATCTTGTCATAATGCCCCATCTCGTGTAATGCTAACTAGGCCCTGGATTCCAGAACACCTCAAAATGAATCAGTTTCAGATAGGAAAAAAAAATCTAAAACAGTATATTACATTGCACAGTTTCAACACCTGTCCAGTGGAACTATTTATCATGACGCCTCTCTGTGAACTTTGTAAAATGGCTCCAGGACTGCAGATTATGCCAATGAGTGGTCACTCTCCACTGTTATCTCACCATGTAATGAGTGTGAAGCTTCCTGAGGAAGACAAAGGTAACATTTATATTTTTTTAGTATACTAGGGAAGAAACACATAAAATATTAAACCAGTTAGGAAACAATCAAGAAAAGTCTCCTGCATCCCTCTTCTGGATGCTTCCACCTCCAGACACCCCTTGCTGCCCCACTTCAATACAAAAAGAGAAGAATTAAACAAACAACAGAAATTATGTAGCAGTTTTGCCTCCTACTGATAACTAAGTTTTCAACTTTCATCTTCTAATCCATCACACAGGAGTCTTCAATAAAAACATTTTAAAAAATACGGGTACATCAGACTGTTGCTACTGTTTGTAAAAGTTTTAAATCTATTTGTGGCAGAGATTGTGTTCCTAAGTAAGTTAACAAGATGATGCTATCATATCATCTTGCAGTTGATAAGCCTTGACACATTTCTTCTAAGTTGTTTCTAGTAGAAAGTGTTTCTGTTGATGGTGCCTATGTTGAGCTGAATTGTTATAGGATGCCACAATTCTACCTGAATCATCGGTTCCCTCATCTCTTTTAATGGTCAGATGGATTGTGAAACTCTCTAAATAGGCATCTTCTACCTATGAGATTCAAATCTTACACTTTTTTCAATATATGAGTTCTTTCTCACATTTTGTTTCTATCTGTGTCTCAATGCAAGAGATCCCTTTCTGTTCTTTGCGTGATAGAATAGCAAAAATGATCAAAATATCTTTGCTTTTCCTTTGACTTTAGGTTCCTCTCATTGAGTTTTTTGACTATATTAGAATAAAAGTTTCAGCACAAGCATTTTGCAATGTTTTTCTCTGCCGACCACTGTATAGACACACACCTCTATTACTTCTTCATCAGCAACTCTTGGCAATTTGAGCACACATTTCTGTGATGTGTGAAAATTGTGAAAGCAGGTCCCAGTAGTGATGCTGAAAACTAACATCTAACAGTGAGGGCTAATATGACCACAAATCACTTCAAAGAACAAATAGGGTATATTCTTATGGACCTTCAAATATCCCAGTTGTAGTTCATTGTTCGTATTTGGAAAGACCAAGACATCAGCAGTAAGAATTAGAGAATATTACTAACTGTCTTATTAAGACAAAGTGCAAAATCACAGCTTTTATGAACAAATTAGAAGAAACTCTGCTACAGATTGAGGGTCTCACTAACAAAAGGAAAAGAGAACGGTATATAAATGTTGATGATAAAGCAATCTAAATGCTATTTATCCACAAGCAATTTAATTTGAGAAAGCAGCAGGTGGGGTGTTTTAAGTAAAGAGAAGAAAAAATTAATTCTATTGTATAATTTTTTACTAAGATTTCATTAGAATATCAGGCTTACTTCTGATTAGCTATGTTTAGAATAGTAATTTCAGTGGAAAACCAGCCTACTCAGATGATAAGGGGTTTTAGAGAACACATCTTAAAATAACAGACTAGTGAAACAAAAGCTGTGGCAGGATATAATTATTTTCTATAAATATACTTATTTGATAAACACAATGAAAAGAAAAGACTGTCAAAACTAAATATGCTTGTACAAGATCAAAAGAATCCAAAAATTAGTTATGGATATATCTTCTCAGCTAATGGAAAGAACATTTCTAACCATTAGAAATTAAGTTCTTATGTGGTTTTTTTGAATGGTGAAACGGAGGCCTGGAACATACATAAACTAAAGATGATGTTTGAAAATATCTGCTAGAATGCATGTAGTCACCAAAACAAAGGCAAGCAATGGTTATATTGATATATTTCAAAACTATATATACACTTGTAATTTGAACTGCACACATGAGCAATAGATATATAAAATATATATGTTTTTTATACACATACACGCATATGTGTTATATATCCTCTATTTACAATAACTAAATACATTGCTTGTGCTTGTTTTGTTTGGCTGTGACTCTGTACTGAAGAGACATATTCACTGAGCTGAAAAGGTCTAGAAATTTCTCTTGAACTCTCATACATTCAACTAAAAATCCTTAAAGAATGGGATCAACTCAAAGATCAGGATAAATTTTCCTGTTAATTAATAATTTTTTGCAAGATTTGTTATATTCCTATTGACTTGTCCTAAGACACAGTTAATCTGAGCAACACAGCAGAACTTTTTTGAGCTCTTCATGCAGTTCATCCATGGAAATATTTGAGCACCCATAATGCCTCTTTGGATAGTCCATTATCACCTTCCTTCTGTATTAGAATATGGCAAATTTTTCCCTTTTCTTTCACTGTTTTCCCTCAGTAAATGTCCTTCCTTGTCCAAGTCCATTGCAAATGAAATTTTAAGTACATAGCTCCGTATTTTTTGTGTGTTTGATTGCTTATCTGTTTAATCAGAGCTATTTTACAGCTACTTGATGGAAAATGTGAGTTTTAATTCCCTTACACCAATTAATATTTTTACAGTATTTCAGTCATTCCAAATATGATTAAGATCAGGCCTAATTTTCCTTTTTACTTTTAATGTGAAACTACACAGCCTGAAAGAGTTTTGATTATGGCAGAGGCATGTACACTCATTCAGCTAAGTTCTACCACCACGAGCATGTGAATGAAAAAACAGAAATTTCTCTGCAGACTATACAATTGTTCATGGAAATCTGGGAACATCAATCAACATGAGGGCCAAACCATGACACTGGCTGAAACAGCCAGGCTGTGCAATGTCCAGGCCATAAATATCTGCTTGATGGCCAAAATATGTCAAACTGTCAAGATGCCAATGAGAATCAGAATAAAGTGTTAAAGTGTGAGCTCCAGGGTCTTGTCACCCAAAGGTAAAGGTGTCTGCAGAGAAGTTTAGCCCTGTCTGCACCAGTGCCAGTAAGCTAAGAAAGGACTCTTATTTTGAGGAGAAACCTCAACATCCACCTCAGATGCATTTAACTTGAGTGCTAAATTTTCTGTGTTTCAGAGAGAAACTTTACCCTCCATCTTAAATAGATGTTTGTTCAGTTCAGAGGTCTTCTAAGTAGTCTGAATGAGAATCCTTTCACATTAATCAGGTTTATGTTCCTTAGCATTTATGAAACTGTAATCCTGTTAATGTCTGTTGTTCAGAAAATCTTCTCTGGTAACAGGCATAGAATTTTCAATTTGAAAATATTTGGAAAAGATACACAGCTTTTAATGAGGAATGAGGAGACTTAAAACTTATTATTTTACACTGAGCACACAAGTAGAGCTGTTCCATAAAGATGAAACATGGCAGCCCAGGGAAACTTTGCAGCAGTATCAGTTTTGGCATGAATATTATCATGAACTTGCCTTGTAATGGTGTAGGTGTTGCTCATCACGGTGAAGAAATGAGGAACAAAAGGAGAAGAAAACTTCCATACAACAGAAAAGCTCATGCGACAGAAGGGAAGACAAGATGCAGTCAGTGATATGTACAGCTTCATAGATAACTGGTTGTTTGCTCTCTGCCTCAGGAGAGGAGTGGCGAACAGACAAAAAGAAGCCTTTTGATTTTCCTAATGTGATATATGAATGTTTTGCTCTTGCTCTGACCAGCAGCAAGGCAGACTGCCAATACTGCCTCACTGAGGATATGGTTCCCAGTTGAGCTGTGGGAAATGGCCACCAAAAAAGCAAGAAGTGACTTGATCATGCTGTGTTTGGGCTGCCTGAAGAGTAACAGATACTAAACTGGGTCCTAAGAGAGCTTTAGTACACTCTGAACCCCACATATTTTGATAATAACCTCTTCATTATATGAGTCATTAAGGAAACTTGAAAATACCAGTTCATAATCTAAGCAGAATAACTCTTCTCCATTCCAGACTTTTGCTACAATTAGAATAATTTATTTTGGGGAACTGCCAGGGAAAGATAGAGTGGGGGTAGAATTCTGAAAGAAAGAAGCAACAATTAGATCACTTCTGCCTCTCTTTACTGGGTGGGTCCCCTGAATGTCAGCCTCATTATTCTGGATGTCAATTCCAGGCAGCAGCTCCTAAATGCTGTTCCAAATGGTGGCCTAAACGACAGTCCCTGTTGTACATTCTTTCTTCAGTAAGGCTTTTGGGAACGTCTTTTAGATCATAATAAATTTCAGGAGTGCTAGCTTGAGAACAATGTTTGAGGCTTATGCCAACACAGACTGGCAGATAAATACTTGGAATACACAATTTCATTATCACTTCTGAAAATCCGTAGCCTGCAAGGCTTGTTTGCTGGTGGAGAAAAGCCCAGATTTTCTGAGGTAACAAGATGACTTACATAAAATTTATATGATCTTGGTGTATCAAAACCCCACATGGCTCTGTTCACCAGAGACTCTAGGCCCCTCACAAACATGAAAGAAAACATTTTCATTGTGGTTCCATAGAAGAAAGAATCCTTCTGTGAGGTCAGTTGGGTTCCAAAACATGGACAAATTAAGTGAACAGGCAACAAATGTGTAGCAGTGCCAGGAAATCGTGTTGTAATTCTCAGTCCACAGCCACAACCACAAGAGTAATCTCCTTCTACATTTCTGGTAGCAAAAGGGGGAGGGGTGCAAAGTCACTCAAAGAGTTCTCTTCCCTGTTTAACATGGATTTCATCATGCATGGAAACAACCATTCCATTTTCTTATGTTGATTGTAGAAGGCTGTCGAATTGAGCTTGCAACAAAACGCTAATGCAACATGTAAAGCTGGGCTGCTTGAAATTGGAGATCCAGACTTCGAGCCAATTAAAAATGTGGACTGTTCCTTACTAGCAGCTGTGTCTCAAGCACTAACAAATTTTCCTACATCTCATATGCTTGGAGGGACAGCCAGGACCTTCAGCTGCTGGAGGTTGATCCATGGCTATAAAACTAATTTTAGTCTGATGAGAGGCCAAACCCTTCCTGAAGCTATTCTTTGTGTTAGCCTAGTTAAAAGGTGGCTAAACAGACGCTGTGTCATGGGCACTTCGTAGCTGCCAGAGCTGCCTCTTCAGTGCTCCAGTGGTGCCAAAACCCACCCAGTTACATCGCAGTCTTCATGCATGGCCACTATTGTAGAGGAGCTTGCAAGATGGAGGCAGAATGATCGTGTTTCTCCTGATCACAATATTCCTGTTCAGGGCAGGTTTGTGCTTGTTTGCCTGGGAGAATTCCCAGTATGTGGCTAGCTTTGCTCTCTTCAGGTCACTATTGCTTTCCTGCTCTGAAGTATTTGAATTAAATACATTTGTAAAATATAAAAACATCAAAGAGGATACTTTCTTTGTGTTTACATTTTTATGAAGTCCAACCACCACAAAGGACTTTAAGACTCCAGAGAGAAACACATGAATCAAGCCACATGCTCAAGTTTGCTTCAGTTGCTTCACTTGCCAAGACAAAGGCAAGCCCAAGCCCCAACATTTTCACCCAGTGTCACTATCCTGCTACAGTCATATATTTATCCTTTAGCCATAGTCCTTAGCCATTTATCCTTAGCTGTCCTTTAGCCATAGTCACACTATGGCTAAAGGAAGGAGCCACAACACATTACTGCCCTGGTAGTGTTCTCCGCCTCTTCTCCCATGAGGTACAGGGTGAAAAAGTGAGAAGACTTTCCCTGTCCCTATCCTCCATACAGACAGAGGTAAACACCAGTGAATGGATGCATTAGCAAGTTCCAACCCCTGCTCAAGGTCTCTCACATTTCTGCAGGGGTAGTCTGCATTCCCCAAATGCTGGTGACAAAGTGGAGGACTCCCTGCGCTGAATGATTTCTGTGCTGTGGATGAGAACATGGCTTCAGTGTTCTGTGCAGCATTACATTTTCAGTGGTGCAATTTTGTTTTGAGTCCTCTTGAGAAGCAGCATAGAATAGAACATTCTAACTGGTGTTTCATTATCCAGTGTCTCCATTAACTACACCCTTAAGCATATGCTGTGCTGTGGATGACTAATCTGTGTCTCCCTGCTAACAATAAGAAGCACCCTGAAGTCAGGAAACCTTCTGGTTGCTTTGGGCTCCAAGGGCAGGCTCCTTGAATGACTGAATGACTCTGTGATTGGGTCATCTTTGTGTAATAAAGATTCTCAACAAATGCAATTGCACTCTTAAAGCCACAAAGAGCAAGAAATAACTGAGCAGTGAATGTGGCTGTGGAGTTGCCTGCATCATAAAAAAAAAAAAAAAAAAAAAGGTAAGCATTTTCTTTTTTTCTGGTTTGGCATTAATCAACAGATTAGCATTGGTAAAATGAAGGTATAAAAACAGCCTGGTTTACTGAAGAAGGGAATGGGTGAGGGAAAGCCTGAGTTATCACCACTGACTCACCAGATAAAGGAAGCGTTTATGGTGCAAAGTTCATGTGCACCTCCGGCTTAGTTTCTGCTCTTCTCATCATCTCCTTGGATCATGTGGTACCTCTGCAAATTGGGGACATTTTGTGTTCTTTTGCACTTACTTAGGAATAAGGCTTCTGCCTGCAAACAGCCACAAGGTCTATGACTCTAGAAAATTTAATAATGAAAAGGACAAAAAATTCATTAGCAGCAAGTCAATGCAAATACAAACACAAAGTAATGCTCTTAAATGTGTAATCACACAGTGTTTTGAAATCAAAACTTGGGGATTTTAGGGATGACTACTGCCGTCAACAAAGGGAACAAAAAAGGTGTCACATAAAGGGAGGAGTAAATGTCCACATTTGTTTCAGTCACGCAAGCAACAATCTCCTAAAACAGAAAGTTTTTTCAGAACTTGAAATTTCAATGAGTTCCAGATGAGAATGAAATTTACCTGGAAGGTGCCCCTATGCTAAAGGAAGTCAGCATGACTTATCAAATCTGGTGTGAGTATTGCTATGTTTAAATGCCATTTCAAAAGATTCATTGGCTATGTAGGCTTTTACTATCAGCATATTTATTTCACCTCCTAAATGAAATCCAATTTGAGGCTATTAATATTAATGTACTGAGATAATTCTGATGATGAATTAATAAAACACTTGGCCTCTCAATATGCTGTTTGCTCTTACCATTTAATGATGCTCTTAGCTGGAAAAAGGAAGAGATAGAGCAGACTCCAGCAGGAGCCTGAAAATTAGAAACCACTTCATTGTTTTTAGCTTGCTGCTTTAATGACAATCAATGGCATTGATTTTGGACTAGAAAAGTATTTACTAAATCTTTACCATGTGCTACAATCCCTATTTAGATTCCTTAAGGATAATCTGTATGTAACACCTGCTTAAAGTATTTCAACTATTTGACGAAAATAAAATTAAAAATATTTAATGCGTTTCTGTAGTTTGTTAGAGATTTGACTATGTTTCTTCTGTTCATTATAAATATTGGTTTTTACGCAAAATAATTGTCTTGCCACTGAAAGCACATCTGTACCTTAGAAAAATGAGATTACATCAACAGTCTCATTCCTTTACAAGAGTAATTTCAGTTCACTGAACATTTTAGTACAGATAAGGCTAATTCAGCTACCTTATTATGCTAGAATAGATTTCCATTTGAAGAGCTGAATTCAGCTAGCGTACATGATTTTTGTATTAGTTTTACAGAATTAGCACTCTATAACAAAAGAAAAAAAAATCTAAATAATAAAATATTTCCATAGACAACTAATGTAAAAACATATGTGTAAACATGTATACTGTCATATTCATAATTTGTATAATTTTTATTATTGATATAAGTGAATATGGAAAGCATTTAATTCTTGGCTCGCATACAACTCACTATGGTTAAAATGTAAGACCTTAATGCTAGCAATTTTTACTTTTTATCTAAGAAATAATAAAAAAAAAATCTAATAATGCGATTTCCAACAATTATAATTTTATTGACGTTTTTGGACCTGGAAAGTCTGTCTAAGAGGTGGCTCATAGAGATCATGCACTCTAATTTCAAAGTGAAGTGGTTTTTAGAAATTCTAGAAAGACGGAAAACCTGGAAGTGCATTTCCAATACACTTCATGTTTAAGCCTGCAGTTTTGATTCCATCCAAATTGTCTCTCTGAAGTAGGTCAGATGATATAGACTCTTTTACCTTAACTGCATTGTAGGAGTATGAAAAAAGATCAGAACACGAAGAAGCACCAACTGTAGCATATTATTGCTGAAATTTATAATATTATTAATAATTAAGTTTCTGAAACAGAAAAGCTAAAAAACTACTGCCAAACTTCTTCTTCAGAGAGAAAACAAAGAGAAAAAAATTTCAGTTTTTCGTCATTCAATTACGAAGAATTCAGTGTGGTAAAAGCTCTGTATGAATCTAGAGAAAGTTTGCTGACATGGAAGCGAATAAAAAGATGCTTATTGAAAATCAGATTTTTATTTTTATTATTTGCAGCAGGACAACAGCAAGGGGATTCAGGTGGTAAGGGAGATGGATGATGTCATAGAGCACCAGTCATGTACCAGCTTGCTTTTGATGCTGCTTCTTCTGAGCAGGCTTAAAAGAAAAATCTATATAGCAAGGCTTAATGCGACCTACGCTTCGTAAAATTTGCCCTCTGCTCCCATGTCCGAGTACAAAATAGGCAATGCGAATCAACAGACACTGAATGGCCACACTAAAAGCCCAGCCAGGAGACTCCTCATTTGTCAGTCTATTTCCATTTTCTCCTACATAGATGAGATGATTAATTCTTCTCAAAATTTCTAGCAACACGAAAAGACAGACCAAATGTTGACCTTCCTACATGCATTTGGTCACTATTCTGATGATCATGATCTCTGCACAGCTATCATCTGTGCATGATTTTGTGCAGTTCAGATAGACCTGTCAAAATCAGAGTTGTTCTGTTATTGCCTGTGTTATTCAGAATCAACATCATAACATGCAAATCAGCTTAAATATGTCATTAATGACTCTTAAATCTCCATCACTGCTGTGAATTATGCTTGGAATATTTTCATGACCAGACTTTGTGTCAAAATTCTGACCTCTGAGAGAAAAAAAACTGTGGGAGCATAGAGTGGTTTGGGTTGGAACAAGCCTTTAAATGTCATCCAGCCCAACTTCCCTGAAGTGAGCAGGGACACCTTCCATAGACCAGGTTGTTTGAAGCCCTGTCCAACCTGACCTTGAATGTTTCTGGGGCTGGAGCATCTACTGCCTCTCTGGTCAACCTGTGCTAATGTTTTACCACCCACCCCATGTAAATTCTTCAAATGTAACTCAATGAGAGGAATCTGAACTCCTTTACTTTGAAGATATTTCTCAGAGACTGATTTAAGAGGCTGCTTTACGCTCTTCTTTCTACTATAAAATATTATATTTCTTAAAATCAGTTAATTTGGTGAAAGAGGATTGATTTTAAGGTATAAAAAGTAGCCTTTTAAAATACTATTCAATTATAGTAGCCTAAAACATTGTTTTATTTCATCTGCTATTTATTTTCTTAAGTAGCTGCAGGGATGTTTCCTAATTGGATAACCACTGGGAGCTAAACACTGGGAGTTTCTAAGTGTTAAGCATCTTTAACTTTTGATAAAGCAAGAGCAGAGAGTACCCAGTGCTTCAAAGGATAGGTCAGTGTTTATATAACGTTGTGTGAGAATCAGTTTTTGTCTTGTTTTTCTTAGACATAATTTGATGTTTTACAATAGAAAAAAGTGTAAGCACAGCCCAGCGTATCACTTCTATCACTGGTGTGTATAAAACGCTTCCCCCATGCTTTTAAGGTGATGAAAAGGACAACTACCTTGTGTCTAAATCAGGAGAGCTTGATATGATGTCAAAGCCTTTGGCTAAACATAGATTGACTTAATTCTTTCAATAATGAACTTTGGTCCAGAGCATTTAACAACCACAAGAGGAGAAACCCAATATAAAGGAGAAAATCTCCTCATTCAGGTTATCTTGACTCTGCTGCAGGCAAAACATAGAAATATTTTTTTTAATCGAGATTCTCTGCAGCAGCCCGTTCCAAATGCCAGTATCCATCACTGATGACTGGATCAATAGCTCTGTTTTGGCCCCAGTCTCCTACGAGAGATGGCATGCCATCAGTGACAGACAAATATCACAGTTAAGCAAAGTATCCAGCCAGACCTAGTAACATTTTTATTGATTTTTGTTGTGCAAATAATGTCTTTTTGGGCTGAATAAATGGCTTTGAGCCAAACAGTCATTGTTTATGATTCCAAAATGCAATAAAGGGACAGGAAATATATTATAGCCTATGTCTCAAGGCACACAACATAATCATCCTTTGGTGGTGAAAAACTATCCAGCTGAAACCATGAGTGCATATTTATCCATGCTTAAAGGTACCTGTAGGACTTGCAAATCTTACACAAAATGTCCTGTTAGGAAACAGATGGTATTGCCCTTTAACCTATTGAATAAGTACTAGAAAACCAAGCAAAAAAATAAGCACTATATTTCTTCAATCAATACAAAGAAAACACTTTATTATTTTCCCTTCAAATGAAATATCAAACTTGCCAAAATGGTGTTGGGGTGCTATGAAAAAGGGACAAACCAGAAAGTACCTGGACAGTTTTTCAAATATTACAAAATTATACTGATAATTGCCCAGCAACAATATTTGTTGGTTTTGTCTTTTAAAAGAAAATCTATTTTATTTGCTAATATAGTTACCATTTAATAACTTAAGCTGACAATAAAAACCAAAAAGGTCTCCTTATATCTGCACATTAAATAGCAAACATTTTCTACTGGGTGTATGTTTAATATATACAGTGGATTTAATGAGAAATCTCACTTAGTACCAACAAGTGTGCAGTGACCAGATTTTCTAGACACTGAGGTGTCATAAACAAATATTCTCTCTTAATGATATTGTCAAATCACCAATACAAATCATTAGCAGTGAAGGTCTGAGAAAAGAACTATCCTCATAACTGCCATGCTCTACACAAGGAAATATTTTTAACAGGTTTGTTGCTTCCAATTAGCTAGAAATAAGCTGTATTAGCTTGCATTATTTCAGGGCTGATAAAACTATTTTGCCCTCATTGCACAACCCTGTGTTTTCATGGAAAATATAAATAATTCAAACACCTTTCAGAAAAATTCAAGAATATTTATCCTCATCTCAGGAGAGTCCATTCATCTGTAGGAAAATGCTACAGTAATCAAATGCCACCTAAATCCCATCTCTCTCCTACATCTTTAAATTTCAAGTTTTTATTAGCTCTCTCATGACAGCCTTAAATATATTTTTGAAGGTATTTGGAGTGCAAGACAAAAGCTGTTCTAAAGAAACGATACTTAGAACCAGGCACTTTATTTCAATGAAGAAATATTTCAAAAATTAAATTGCAAAAAAAGGACAATGGAAGTCAATAGGAAACTCTGAAAGGAAATATGACTGTAATAGCTTATATTTGTTAATGGCCTTATTATGTCTACTGTAAAACAAAACCTCTGATTGCTTCTCAAAAAGCCTATTGCAAAATTTTTATATTCTTCAACAGAAGTAGATATTCCCTTTGAATTGCACAAAATCATTGCAACAAACCTCCAATCATACATCTCTGCTGTATGTCTTTTTGAAGAGTTATTCAACTTTAATTACAATGTCATTGAATGCTTCCAAAGTTTTTAGGTGACTTAAGCTTTTTCTTTTATTATTCTTTAAATTAAATTTCCCAGATTCTCAGCCCTGGAAACATTACACCTGTGATCAGAAGTTTTATGCCATGACAGCTTCTTTCAGTCAGGATGTCTCACAAGCCCAAAGTTATTTCCATGACTAAAGATGCCTGATGGTAAGATGTGAAAAGGCAAAAGAGAGATAAAATGAGACTTTTGACATGTCACACATAGTGCAGGATAGTCATAGATTTGGCATCTTTTTTCTCCTTGTCCACCTCATCTGAATATCCAAAAATCAGAGTAAACATTTTCTGAAGGATGACACAGTTGGTCTTCCGTTCTTCACTGACTTGTTGTTATTTTTGTACGTGTTACAGGTTCCAATCATGAGCAATATCTTATCTCTGGACCTAAAGGGAAATAAATTATCATTCCTCCATTTCCTAGGGTTAAATTTATTAGACAAAAACCCCTTGTTCTTTGAACCCCTGCCTTCAGCAACAAGTACACTGAAGCATGGGTGGCCAAGTCTTCCTGAATCCACTGGTTTAGCCATGGCAATTGATTTTTGCTCCTGGAAAAGGAATAACAAAACAGTAAGAAACACCTCTTGAGTGTAATTCCTCTGGTCTATTTTCAAATGTCTCTCTGAGCAGGAGATAGTCCTCTGACAGTGTCTGTTCCTTCCTGTTAACCACAAGGGTAGCCCAGAATTACTGCCTTAGACTTAGATGCCTCTTCTACTTTTAGATAAACAAGCTCAGTGAAACGAATCCCAGCTTTGGTCATTCAGACCATTTCAGGCTGCCAGTCCTGAGCAGACGATGAACTGGACAGGATTTCAGGCACAGAGTTTCTTTATATTGTCGATTTTCATCCAGTCTGAGGAGTCTGTTTAGTTATTTGTGGGTCTTGCTTTAATTTTAATCCAGAAAGCTGGTATCTAATGTTAGATGTTTTGGTTTCAGATGTTCAGATATTTTGTTGAATTTGGCCTAGAGGTCTGTTTTGGCTGAGATCAGTAGAAGAAATTGGACCTGAAAATTGCACTGAGAATATGTGCACATTTTTCTTTTCTGAGTTTAGAGGGTTTCAGGGCACTTTATTTTTAATTTTAAACTCAATGTAAATCATAAATATTAAACTGTGAGGTATGAAGCTACTGGCAAACACTTCAGTGCATAGTCAGCCAAGTTACACATTTTTTCTCTGGAATAGGTAGCCCTGGTAAGCTCAGCCCCACAGTGACCCATTCCTGAGCTGGAGGAGCAGGCCTACATAAAACCCAGGATGGGTATTAAGAGATCTGAGACTGCTCCTCCTGCAGACCCCAGGAACACATGTTCACATGCTTGACACAAACCGTCTGTGCCAATAAAACCCTGCCCATTGTCATGCTAAGGAAATTCAACCCTCCCTGCAGACTAAGCCCTGTCTGTGTCAGTTGGCCAGGCACATCTTCTCCTGGGGGAGTTGAATCCCGCCAACTGAGAGCATGGTTTCCAGAGGGCAAATAAATAGGCTGTAACAGGATAGCATGTGAAATCTTCCTGCAAAGACTAGTCACCTGGGTGTTATGAACTGTGATGTGAAGATTCTAGAGTGGATGTTGTTAAGAGTACAAAATCATCTTCTTCAATGAAGCTAAAAATAATGGAATAAAATTGGTTTATTCATAATCCTTTTCTTACAGATTCTGTTTTCTCTTTAGATAAGAATGTACATCCATTGCACTCATTTCAAGGGTACAATTTATAGTGGGTTTTTTTAATAACAAACAGAGAAAGGTTAAAGAAAAAAAAAAAGCTTTACTGTCTGGCTTTTAAAGACAATGACAGCTGTGGCCAGACTGATCTCATCACCCCATCGGCAATATTTTTATAGCAGTTAGAGTAATGGTAAGACAGAGACTCTCATACTTGCATTTATCCAACTGTTTTCTTTTCGAGCCCTTCTCTGGTGATATCTAACTTTCTGATCTGTTTTTCACATGAAATTTTCTATGCATAGTCTCTATCCATAGCTAAGTTACTGGGAATGCTTTCCTGACACTTGGAGGTATGTGAATTACAGCCTTGCATTGAACTTTTCTTCTTGGACAGGCTGATGGGGAGAAAGGGTAGGCTTGGGTGTGTGCAAACCTGATGCCTGCTCAGATGCACTTAAACAACACAGGCCTGGATATGGAGCACAAGATTTGCATGAGAAAGGCTTCCCGGAGGAAACAGCATGAGCCAGTGGACAGGCTCCTGACAAAGCGGTCCAGATGTCTTGTGATCTATCTCCAGTTTTCTCTAGGTTGCCGTGTGATCTCGGGAAAGCTGCTTTCCCTGTGGGTCTTAATTTCACAGTCTGAAGATGTTTAGAGGGGCTCCTAACCTACAATATGATTTCAAATATTTCTGAACTGCCTATTTCAAGCAACTCCAATGCCCACAAATTTAACTCACTAATAATAGTAAGTTTAAGACAGAACAAAGGGTCATCTATTATATATGTGAGAGGCAAATCTCTAGCTTGATGACCGCTTGTTTTTTATTCCTTACCAGCAATATCTCTGCTTTTTCTATTTCACTGAATATATTTGATAGAAGAATTTTTCTCATTATTACAAATATTAACAACAGATTTTAAAACACTGTAGTAGGAAGAGGAGGAAAGTGCGATTTCTGTCTCATGTACTGTGATTTTGTCTTCAGAACTCCTGAATAAGTTTGTCTTTGAAAAGTACAACCAGACCTAGGCAATATTTCAGCCTAAACAAGCTGCAGCAGTTTTTATTAAAAGGAACAATCCCTGCAAGACACCGTGGACTGAAACACGGTAGCTCACAACTGTACCTCCTCTATTACCTCTGTAGTATAATAAAGATGTGATTATAGTATATGTAAGCACATAAAAATAAACATACTCACAGTGAACATTACAAACAGAACAAGAGAAATGAAGTAGCAGCAGTATTAGCAATTAGTGAACAGCTTTTAGAAAGTCTCTGACTTACTAGGGTGCAATAAAATCCAAATCATTTTGTGTCTTCAGTGACACAACAGGTACAATAGATAAACTTCTTTTGCTGGGGTGAGTAAGTACAATGTGAGCTACAGGTTCATAGCCTGTAAACTGCATGGTTTCTCCAAGGATTGGGACATTTCAGGGACTTTTATAGGTTGGTTGAGGAAGTCCTGAAATTTGCAGGGAAACCATCTCAGTGACTTTGGTTTCTCCTGATGCTCAGGGAAAGAGACTTAATTAGAGCAGCAATACACACACATTCTTGTGTATGAGGGAGAGTTCCATCTCCACACTTCTTAACTGTTTAAGCCATGCTGAAGTACTCAGTCATTTGATCTCAGCATCATCTGGGGACCAGCTGTCCTGCCAGCTCTCCCATTCCCCATGTGCTCTCTGCACCCCATATGTTTCCGGCCCTTTTTCCCACATGCCTTGATCTCCCTGTATCTACCAGATAACCAGACTTCAGTATCCTTGTTACCTTGCAAGTTATCTGGGCATGATACAAATGGTGGTTTCCACCTCCATTTTATCCTTATCAGGTAGCTGGCCAAGCTTGGCACCTGTTTCCTGTGGTGTTACAACAAAAGTAGCATTTCTGGAAAGTTCCCATGTTGTTTGATAAAATAAATCAAAAGTGCAAAAGATGAAAAAAATCGGAGGATAGAGGATTTTTTTATCATCCTGATAATATACTTATTGTCTGGAAAGAGATCGAGGAAGATATGTTCTTTGAGGGCCTGTGACTCTTTCTAAAAATATTCTGCTGACAGAGAAAGGTTGGTGACCAGACAGAGTCGATTCTTTATCTCTTTCTGTCTGCTTCTTCTTCAGTGATGTTGAGATCTATGTAGGTGTTACAACCACTCTCTGCTGCTGCAATCCAGCCTTCATTATAATCTTCATATTATAATAGATAATCAAATATAATGTTGTATCTGATTCTATCTGTTTGACTTTAGACACACTTCTCTATTCTACCATCCTTTTTCAAAGGCTTTATGATCATTTAAGATCTATCTGGTAATATAAACTATGTTGTACTGTTTCCAAACACTTCTTGTACCCTATTTTGAAAATTGTAAAATAAAAATTGTATTTTTTTGCATCCTGTAATCAATCACAAGTACATATGTCTTCACTATGAGCCAAATTTAGAACATCACTTTGACCTGATTGTATTCAAGGTAGAAACAAGGCTCATACTACCTAGTCCCCTTCTGAGCTCTGAACAGCACATCTTGACAGGTAGAAACAATAATGTTTCAGCAGAGTAACGCTCCACTGGCTTCTCAGCAGTGTTTCTTAATGGAGAACAGCTAGTATTCAGAAAATATTTTCAAAAATACACTACATTGCAAGGTATTTCTGCACAGTTTTTTAACTTGCAGATAGGCATATTCCCTCTTTATATCAATCTAATGTTAATGCATGACCACACCTTTCAACCTGGAATTTTGCCTTGGGCTGAGAAAGTCGTAGCAACCTGTCTACACAACCCTACTAAAGCAGCCACCTTCATGAGTTAAATGCTTAAAAAAAAAAAAAAAAAAAAAAAAAAAAGTGACTATAGCCAATCTGAAAAATGTTTCCAGCACCATGTAACTCTACCATTCAGGATTAGATCCTGAGATAGCAAGGCATCAAGAAGACTCATAATTTCAGGCATGGCAGAGGCTCCACTTACTTCAATGTACCAGTGCCTCGTTTCATATTAGGACTTGTACCCTCACATAAATAACTAAAGCAGACCCATGCTAAAAATCCCACAGTGAAACTGAGAGAGAGAAATCTTGATCTCAGAGTTTTCCACAAATTTGATGAGGCTTTTGGAACATGAGGACAGTCAAGCATTGCAACAAGTCATCGAGAGAGGCCGATTCATTTCCATCTACAGAGAATTTCAGCACCAGAGTGGATAAAACTCTGAGAAATTCGGTCTAACCTTGTAGCTTACCATATTTTGATCAAGGGGTTGTACAGTAGACCTTCCTAAGGCATTTACAGCCTTACAACAAATTATCCTTATGGCCTTATCAACATAAGGATAAAAAAAATCAAAAGTCAAAACATTAAATTGCATTAATTTAGCTGTGATTTTAATTCTCATGTACAATAATATTACCATAATTTTAAAAAATATATGAGATGAAACCGTGGATAAGATAGATCTAATACCTTTTGGTGCCAACTGATGGTATTTTTTGCCTGATGGTTCTTTGTCAGCTACCTTATGATTATTGCTAATAAGCATAATGTTTTCAAAAGCACAAATCAATTGGAAGATGTGATCAATGTCTGTAGTCCCTAATGATGGTCAGATCAGTATAACAAAGGAACAGAAAAATATGATCTTTATGTTATGTTAGACATAAGGGAAGAAACAAAAGTTGTCTAAAAGTAATTTCAGCAACGTATAGCTGGATGTGTAGCAGAAGAGGTTTTCTAAATGGGTTTCTCTGACTGTGTTTATGTAAATACTGAGAGACGATGCTTGTTCATGTAGCAAAATACTTTTCTAGTTCCTTTGTTTCTTGGTTGTAGCATAAGTAAAATGGCAGAAAGTATCATTCTGCAGAACAGAAAAGGACTTAAGCACTGAGAGGGACTTGAAAAAAATTTAAAAGCACTTTACAAAACTATTGCAATGATATTGTCATAGTAACCTATTCCTCCTGGACTGTGATTATAGGAATCAGGGAGCGAGCAAAGCAGTCATGAGGATTTTTCTGGGTTATCTGGCTTTGAAAGGATCATGTTCAAACCCTGAAAAGATAAAAGAGAGACTATACAGAATGTAAGCTGGACCGTTAAACATTTCCATATGACAAACTCCTCTCCTGAGATCTGACCTGCCTGTAGATTCCCCAGTTTGCAGATCTAAAGGAACCAGGCCCACCCGTGCCTGCTCTAAAGAGAAGAAGCTGGGCCTGACTAGCTTTTGAAAACTACTTTAACATTCTTGCCAGAAAATACCTCAATAAAAAGGAAGATATATCCATAAAGCATTCAAAAGAAAATCCCATGAACCAGGATTTTTAGAAAGTAACTCGTCTAAAAGCGATTGTAAAAACAATATCCCATGTAGGCATTTCTGAGAGAAATAGCTGCCCTCCATAGAAGACATTTCTTTTTCCTACAGATTGTTGGTAAATTATGTCCTTGGGCAGCAATCCTGACATTTATGCGCATGCATAACTCCAAGCACATGGCTAGTCTCATAAACCACAATGGAACTATCTGCATTCCTAAAGTTAAACATAAGTATTTGCAGAATTGAGATCCATAGCCCTAAACCGAAACTTTATCTTCCAGCAATAATTATGCTGATGAAGTAGAAAATTGGAAGCATGAGTAGTCAGATAATGCTGTTTCTCCTTTATCCTACAGTGTTTTTCCACTACACCTTCAGCATCTCCACAGGTGTTAGAACCCAATCTCACCTTCCCATGGTAACAACAAGGCCCTAGGTAAATCACAGGAAAACCTGGGTTTCCAGTGCCACTCAGGACAGTCCTGGCTGCATGCCTACCTACAGCAGCTAGTGACAGAGCACACCTTCCAGCTGCTATGGCACCCATGGGTCACCTGGTCCTGTGGCTGATGTCAGGCAAATAACATAGCTCAATGTCATTCCAGAAAACTTGTGACGTGCATGACAAGACCAGGTGGGATCTTCAGGCAGCCTAAAATCAGTCTGCTCTTCAAACAGAACAGACACCTACAGCAAAGTTACAAGTATCTGTCTTACGGAAGAAAATGTTAGTACTGCTAGACTGTACTTCTAAGAGCAAATATTCAATGAAACACCATAATTCCAGGAACAAGGCTATCAAACTGATAATTTTAATCAATTATCAAAGTACAATCAGGCACCCAGATTAATATTGAGTGAACAGCCATCTCATAAATACAGAAGTGAAATCCTTTCTAACATTAATAGAAGTCAAGTTCAAATCCTCCCCTTAACTTCTGACACTCAAAATATACGAGTTCATACGTCTCAGGAAAGCCTATCACTTAACTGCTTAGAATCTGTTCTTAGCAAATGAAGAACAGCTTCTCTGGAAAGCTTCCCATGTAGATTCTCTGTAACTATTGTAAACCCACTCAAAGCACTCATTTCTCATTACAAATTTCCTGTTAGTTAAAAATAATGATGTAGTTAGTCATCTAGATCATCACATCTACTGATTGAAAAAAGTCACTGGCTATTCTGGCCAGCTAGCATTTTTTTGTAATCTTAATTGGTAATGGTCTGTTCTGTATTTGGGAATGCTTATCCTGCCTGGAAACCTAGTCACAGGTTGTCCTTCAGCTTAGCTTGATACACTGCTATCAGAAAGCCCAACTCAAAGGCATATCTAGCTCAAGAAATTACTCTGTGTGTAGTAATCAATCTGAGATTCTAAAAATCTTCTTACCATCTTCTTACTTCTTCTATATTGCATAACCAAAAAAACTCTCACTTCTGCTAATTATTCTTAGCAAGAGAAATGGACTAGTTTCCTTTCTTCTATAGCTTTCCTTGCTTTTCTCTATTTCTAGTATTATTTACCCCCCTCTCATAGGGGGTTGTCCTCAGCTAGTCCATGTGCTTGTTTTTTGTCCTTCAGCTGTTTGTTATGTGGGTACTACTTAGGTCCAACTTCTCACATCTTTTGCCCTTTGATGGTGCCATTGTTCACATATGTATATCAAGTCCTTATACATTGTGCCTGGCTATGCCATCAGAGTTTTCTAAAATATTTGTTGTTATTTAAAATACTTAGGTATGCTTAGATTTAACTGACCATTATTAATTACTAATTAGTAGGTATAATTTCTAATTGCACAGATCTCTGCTTTGGCTTTAGAGCCCATTTTGCAGGAGGAGATTGAAATATCTTGGCAGACAACCTGAAAAAAATAAGGTGGTGAAGGGTTTTCTGTTGATGATGGTCATGAGATTCTGGAGGTGCCTTTTGGCAGAGGAAATTTAGGGGGAAAAAAAGGCATGTAATTTTTAGGTGGATCTGATTCGTTTGTCCTATTTTTGAAAGGAGCAATATGTTGTGATTTTTGCAGTGGCAGACGAAGAGGTGTGATGACTCAGTTCAAGTTCTATAATCTTGTGTTCTCCTTCCATATGCAGGTTGATGATTAAGTCACCCAAGGGAAGAGAGAATTAATAGTCCATGCAAATAGGAACTACTACAGTGACCTGCATTATGCACATCCAGCACAGAATACGGTTCTCCTGGACTCTTTGTGACTAAACCATTCACAACCTGCTCCTGCTTTTGTGAGGAGTCCATGAGCATTTAATGAGTTACTTCAAGCTCTGTAGCCTTAAACAGGAATTGCACTCTGCTCAGGATTTGGGCCTGGATTTTCATTTCTATCCTACCAGCCCTAGAACTGAGACTACTGAGCGATGGTTTTGGAACTATTATCTGTTTGGTCAAATTGGGATGACAGTTCAATATTTCCAAGAGAGGGAATCCTGAACAATCCAATGGGATAACAGAATTTATCTTCTATCTTTTACTTCTTAATATTGCAGTAGGAAACTGGAAAACACGGTACCCACTTTATACCTTACCAGCAGCTACTCAGTCAAAGCAGAATTCACAGCAGATAGAGACAAATCATCTGATGGCAGAGTTTAAAAGAAACCTGTTACTATGACAACAGATAGGGTCAGATAACAAAATGAACAGACACTTTTGATCTTCAAAAAATTCTTTTTCCTTTGCTCTCTCCTCTGTTATCTGGACCACTCCATCAAACACCTAGCAGATAACAGAGTTGAAAACTCAATCGACCTTCAAGGAAGACCAGACAAGTTGGAAAGTCTATGGAAAGGTTACTATTACAGTGGAAATGCTTATGATGATATTTTCTCTGTGTATGTGTATGTGCATGCGCATGTGTATGTGTTTTACCAAAGTAACAGAGCACTGTTCAAAAGGCTCTACAGAAGCTTCTAACATTGCACTGTTGAGATTTTTTTTTTTAATTTAATGCCATTCAAAGAAAAAAAACAGAATATAATGGGATTTGAAATGATCTGCTATACAGTCATGTTGTACAGTTAACATTTTGTGAATGTAAAGAAATATTTAGGCACTTTTTGGGTTTGGAGGTGTAATTTATTGTGCATGCTGTACCACTTAATGTTACTTTTCTCGTTCTATAGAAGCTAGAAAAATGCCTCTGAATATGAAGCCCTAAAAATATTATCATGTCATATTTTAGTATTATTTCACATTATTCAAAGATTTATATGCTGATAAAAAGCTGTGTGTTGCACACTGATGAGTTGGAAACAGAAACAAAGCACCATACTACCACACTTCATAGCTGAAATGACAAATCAGAAAAAACAAACAAACAAAAACAACAAAAACAAACAAACAAAAAAAAACCACAAAAAAACCCACAAAAAAACCCCAAAAAACCCCCACAAATTAAAGGAAAAATACTTCCTCACCGTCTGAGACTACTGAAGAAGTAAGCTATCAGTGCAAAGCTTAAAAAGTGTGTAGGATATGGCACTTCCTATATGCAGTAGTCCTGCTGTCATAAAGTCATGTCTTAGCCCAGGAACTGGGTTAAGTAGACGAATCTGTTTTGGGCCAGGGTTTCTGCTCCAAGTTTATTTTTCAGGGTTTCTGCTCCAAGTTTATTTTTCAGTCCTGTCCCATACAGTAGTGCCATTGAATGGTTCAGAGAGAAGGTCACGGTTCCAGAAATTGTGTTGATTCAAGCTAAGCATAAAAGATCTGCAGTATTGCATGTTATGGGTCAGGAATCTCCCCTGATCCCTCTGGTCCTTGGTGTGCACGTAGTATATTATATTTATTACGTGCACCAGAGGAAATATTTATTCTGCACAAAAAGAAAAGTTGTGTGAAAGTTTCATAGCCCTGATTTCTCTGATTTTCACACAAAACCAACTGATTCAGCTACCAGTTAAATTTCCAGTCAACCAAAAAAGAAAGTCTTGGTGTTCTGCTGTTACAGAAATTGCACTGCTGCTTTTAATATTGTCAAAAGTGAAAGACAAACAACCACCACCTTCACTTTAATGAAACTGAACTCTTGTTCTTTGTGCTTTGATCAAGAAGGATCAAATCTCTATTTGACCAAAATCTATATTTAAAAATTATAAATTTCTCTTGACAAGGCAAGACAAGATTTTTTTTTCATTTTAGCTGATTCTAACCTAGCACCAAATTAAAAAAAAAAATAATAATAAAAAAAAAGCTCTGATTCCTGGATGAATAAGTCCTTACAATCCCATAAAATAATTTCACATTTCATAAATTGCACAATCTTTTGTTTCATGACTAAACTTTCAAATTAAATATTTTCAAAATATTTTTCTAATGTTTTTCTATAGCTACCAGACATAAAAGTTCATGTTGTCATTACATACGGTTGTACTGACTTCATTTTTTTAGACCAACATTTATTTAAAATTTGGGAGCTTAGAAGTTTCAGCAATTTCTAATTTACTATGTAATTGTTGCTTGATCACACCAACAAGTGTGGGAGTTTAGGTTTCAGTTGTAGCACCTATAGTTGTCAAAATGAATGTCTTTATTTTTATTTAGCTTAACTGACTGTAAATACCATGCTCATGTAGCTTATGGCCACAATTGTAATGGATAAAAAGAACAAAAAGTGCTGTGCAATAAACATTATACAGTACTATATAATTTCTGTAAAATAATCCAGTACAGAAAAACAATGCATGAAAATAGTAGAACAAAGCAAGAAATAGGCATGGCCCATGAATGATTACATGGCCTTACTATTAGCTGATCTTTGAACTCTTCAAACCTGAAGGCACTCTTCTATTCTCAGTGAAATGGTCTCGAAAACAAAAAGAAAAACCCTTGGCATTCGTTCCAAAAGTATCATCCGTAGTTTAAAGTAGTGGAGGAAAATAGTCTTGGAAAATTTTGCAAAGGTAGTACTATCTTGCTAACACTTGTTTACTCCATAAAAGTATTGCCTCGTTGTCATATTGCAGATTTTAAAAGACAAGTTGAGGCAGCTTTGAATTTTTGAATGGAAACACATGGTACATGTCTCTCTCCTCACTACTAATGTGTGATAACATGCCATAGCAGTCACAGCTCTAACACAGCAGTTGTTTAAAACCTTGTTCTTTGTTTGTCTTTTTTTTTTTTTTGTAAATTTTTAAATCCAGTTTTCAAAACTTTCCCTGTAATTCCTTGCAAATTCCTTGGCATTTTGTAACTAAGACTGTGAGACATTTCTTTTTCTCTAGAAGTGAAACCCCACCATTTATATAAAAACTTATGTTCAGGAAAGGCTTCAACAGAAGCATTACACCTTGTCAACAGTGGAGAAAAAAGTTGTTTATCAAAGTCAAGTCTGACTCCTATATCAAGACTTTCATAAGACTCCTCATGCAGGTCTTGAAAATTAAAGGGCTTTATTTTTTAGTGCTGGAATATTTTATCTGGTATCTCCTGTAAACCAGACACCATTAGAAAACAAAGAAGCCAAAGCAGCCAGAATAGAATGTAGTGTCAGCAAAAATGGAAATTCCTATTCATTTATTTCCCTAGCAGTTGCATGATACAGTTGAGTGGTTCTAAACTGTGTTTCCTATGCTGGCTTGCTCCCTCACATAAAGAGGAACTTTCATTCAGGAAACCTGCAGCCTCTTCTACAGGCAGATTCAGCAGCCAGTCCCTACCCTTTAAGGTGATTTTCTGAGACATAAAACCTTTCTGTTGGGTCCCACAGTGTTGGCAATGCAAAGATACTCAGAAACATGCTGGACCACATGGTCTGACCAGGGAAACTGCTGCATGGGAAAGACATGGAGCCAGCAGGCATTTCCAGGAAAAGCAGTTTGATGAATTGATTTGGAGGTCAGTGATTGTCCTTTTTCTGACTAAAATGCATACAAAATGGGTTGCAAAACTGTCTCAGAATTATAAGATACATGCATGTAAAATAACCCTCAAAACCAACAAACACAGCAGGCAACTTTTCAAGTGTCTACATACATTCCAAATTATTCTTAAACATCAATGAGTTAGAATTGTGGGGATACTAATAAATGGATATTTATAGAAGGACCCAGGGCATGGGCTTGGGAGCCCATGTCTTGTCTGCTCATGTAGCAGACAGCAGGACAGCAACAGCTGCTGGAAACTCTTCCTCCCTTCAGCCTAGCAGGTCTTCTCTTCAAGTCACTCTGTCCCTCTGTTG
The DNA here is from genome assembly GCA_013398615.1 of Brachypodius melanocephalos. Lineage (NCBI taxonomy): Eukaryota > Metazoa > Chordata > Aves > Passeriformes > Pycnonotidae > Brachypodius > Brachypodius melanocephalos. Next base: position 5,488,928 of record VZSR01001854.1, read on the forward strand.
AGGGGACAGCAAGATCACCAATTTGTCATAATTACTGGAAACTGGACTTGGGCATGGAAGGCCTTTTGCTCAGGTCACTTGAACAGTTGCCAGTCACTTCCAGCTGTTATTCACCTGACATTGAGGTGAACCAGAAACAAAACAATCTGTACTAGATGATTTTCAAAGACAACTGCTGTATCTAAGGAAGAAAAAAGTATTATTAGAGAAAAAAAAAAGCTACATATTATGTGCTTCATCAATGTATCTAAGTCTCAAGCTAGAAGAAAAAAAAAAAAAGTCCAATCTCCTTTTTATCTCTGTTCATATGGGAAAAGCAATTTCTGATTACAGATAACAAATGTTTCCAGATAGTGAGTGTACTTGTAACACCTGCTATTTTTTCCTTTAATATTCTTCCATTTAAGAAAACCCTTCTGAGAAATTATTTTTAGATAATTTCACAAAGTTATGATTTAAAAAAAAATAATAAAGGGCCACTTCTCAGCAGCTATTCAACTCGTCTTTTTAACAAAATAAAAATGTGCAGGTGAGTATTGTACTGTATGTCAATAACTGAAAAAAAAGATGTTAAAGCAAGCTAAATAATTGCCTAACAGTACTTGTACTAATGACCACAAACTTCTACTATGTTAATTTTTCTCTGCACTTTTAATTACAGATCAATAATACTTTGCAGCTGACATTTAAAAATGCTGAACTGCATGTAGGAACACAGACTGAATAAAAAAATACGACGTGGTACTGAATTTGCCAAATCAATAAACTTTGCCATTTAACAAACAGTAGCATGTAAGCAGTCACCAAAATTAGCAAGTGTAAAAGACTATGCTTCAAGTGCTTAATTAGTTTTTAATAACACTAAGCTTCAGTTCATTGACGAAATTCCACTGCTATGTAAACCACCCATTCTATTGTTTGTTTGCATCTCTTTCCGTGGTTTGATCTTAGCTCAAGGAAAGCTAAACAGTGCACACACATTCTCTTTAAAAAATGAGGTTCTTAAAGATCAAAAGGTAAATAAAATAATTCCACAAGTTTTGGCTTACCTTTCCTTACTCAGATAAATGATTTTTTTCTTTTTAAAATGCCTTGTTGTGACAAGTACACTTAATAAATAGGATCATGGCATTAAACAGTAGTTACATATGAAAATATCAATGCAATATCAATGATTCTGTTTGAAACAAAAGGCTAAAATCAATAAAATGCCATTTAATTTCCTATACCAGTTCCTCTGTGCAAAGAGACACATAAAGAAGAAGTTTTTTTCAATATTCTGAACTCTTCAGACTGGGGGGGGGGGGGG
>VZSR01001854.1:5490325-5526301 GCA_013398615.1 Brachypodius melanocephalos
CAGTAGGCTGACTTTTCAGTAAACATTGTTGCTACTTGATTCCCATAGACACAAAAATATTTCAAACTATGTTGAATGTGTTTTTACACATTCAGGAGTATGTAAGGACACATAAGTGAGACTGAAGCTAGTCAGTCAGTGTTTCTGTATTGTTAATTTGTGCCTGTTAAGTTCAAGTGCTCTTTTACTGTTTCAATTTTCTAGCCTGTGCTAAGATTTTTGAGTTGAATATGGGTAGCTAAAGCTAAGGTTGCAATTAGGATCACCAGCTCACGAATTTCTACATTATTATATAAAGCATGTGCCTCCTCTATATCAGTTCTGACCTAAATGATCATTGCAGTGACAGATGCTACAAGAGAAATGTTCTGGTTTTGCTACTTTATAAGATATGGCAGGCATTCTGACACCAAAGCTGGATGTAAGATGGAAAACCCAGTTTGTGCAAAATGTTGCATTGTTGAGAAGAAAAAAATGCATGTTGAATCCGAACACCGAAAAAAAAGAAGATTCCACAAGTGCCTTGTTCGTTCCACAGCCAGACTGGGAGGAAGAAAAAGATGCCAGAAGCAGGTGATTGGCACCTTCTGTCATCTGCCTGTACTCCAGCTCATCAACTAGAACAGTGGCTAGTATTTTATTGAGAAGATCAAGTATCTGTGCTCTTGGTATCAGGCTGGTTTACCCTAGAGGATAAAAAAAAAAATTCAGTTCAAGGAGGAAAGAAATGGGTTTTCCATTGGTAAAACATCTCAGCAGATTGTTACCTACATGTTCTATTTTCTGTTTCCTTCCTAGAATTCTCAACCCGAGCTGAAAAGATCAAGAAATTGTCTCATTAAGGCAGCTGTTGCACATTTTCAAATTTAGAACCTAATTTTGCAACTGTTATTGACATTAAAGAGCACTTAGTCTTGTAAGTGGTTCAGACTAAGTTCACTTTAAATCAATGGATTTACTATTTCCTAACTGGATTGGCATAGTATCTACATAGTTCCTAGAGCTGACTTGGCAAAATCTGCTTAGGAGATTTTACACAAAAGTAACTCTTCCAAAACATGCTGAGTGAACAGACTTTCTCTCTAGGGAATTTTCCCTGTATGATACCAGTGCTCTGCAGTGACACCACAGCTACACCATCCAGCACAAGAGTGGAAAGGAGAGAGAAATGTGCCTGGAAAGGTGGAATCAAGGAGTGTTCATCAGAAGTGCTTTCAGGACTTTGTACTGCTATCACGCAGTATCCTGCAGTATCAGGTAGGTACAGAATTGAAATCGACATCACTTTCAAGTGTTGCTGGCCTGCTGTGCACACCAGTGCATAGTGTTCCTAGGCATGCCTGTCCCAAGGTAAGCCTGTCCCAGTGTCTGCTGAAGGACTCCCAAGCACAAGTCCCAGATGGGTGGAGAATGGATTGAGAGAAGCCCTGGGGAAAAGTACTTGAGGATGTAGGTCAACAAGAAGCTCAATATGTCTCAGCACTGTACACCTGCATCCCAGAAAACCAAGTGTATCCTGGGCTGCATCAAAAGAAACGCAGGCAGAAGGGTGAGGGAGGTGATTCTGCCCCTCTACTCTGCCCTTGTGAAACCCCACCTGTAGTGCTGCATCCAGCTCTGGGGTCCCCAGCATAGGAAAGGCATGAACCTGTTCTGAGGAACCCAGAGGAGAGACACTAAACTGATCACAGGGCCTGAGAGGAACACCTCTCCTGTGAAGACAGACTGAGAGAAATGGGGCTGTTCAGCTTTGGAAGGAGAAAGCTCTGGGCAGACCTTAGAGCACCTTCCAGTTCGTAAAGGGGGCCCACAGGAAGGAGGGAGAGGAACTTTTCACAAGGGCGTGCAGTAGAGGGATAAGGTGGAATGGCTTAGTAGCTGAAGGAGGGTATATTTAGATTAGATATTAGAAAAATATCTTTACTGTGAGAGTGGTAAGATACTGGAATAGGTTGCCAGGAGAAGCCATGGGTGTCCCATTCCTGTAAGTTTTCAGGGCCAGGTTGGATGGAGCTCTAAGCAATGTGGTCTAGAGGAAGCTGCTCTTGCCTGTGGCAGGGAGCTGGAACTAGATGCTCTTTAAGATCCCTTCCAAGCCAAAACATTCTATGATTCTATGATTCAACTTGTTAGGATTGCCAGAGGATATCAAGAGAAGTTAATTTCTAAACACAGCGAGAAAGTGAAAGAAAAAAAAACACCAAAACCAACAGAGAGAAGTTTCTCAGTCCATTTTACCATGGACCCAAAAAAACCTTGTGTTGGCAGAGAAGCACAGCATGAGAACAGAAACTCTAGTCAAGAACAGGAAGAAGAAAATTATAGCTTTGGGTAGCCTAAGCTGCTACTGAAATTAAAGTTATGAACTGTGTGCTTGGAGTGACTCAGAGAGGGAATTCAAGCACCTCCATGGTGTGCTGCAACAGGAAAGTGGTTAGATTATTTCATTATGACCTTGTCCCCTTATTCCAATATGTTTTTTCTGCTCATAATACTGTGACACTTGTGGTGCTCACTTTGCTCTGTGCTCTGTACTGATGGGCTGATGCCATGTGCTATTTGACTGCTAGTGCAAATATTAAACTTTTGGTCACAGGTATCAGAATCTGGCAAGTTCCTGTATCTCAGCTGAGATCACTGGCAATGCTAGCACTCAAAACTTCAGCCATTCAGAAAAAGCAATAGATGTTTTGAAATGCTTCCTCAAATACTGATCAGCAGAAGTAATATTTCGTGTCCACAAATTAGAATTTCTGGGCACGTAAGTTTCTTTCAAATGAGGAATGTCTGGGAAAAATATTTTGAGTAATTTTGAGAAACACTGAGAAAACACAAAAAACTTGCTGTATGTTTTGCCACACTTGCCAGTGATCTCCAGTTTCAATTTGCATGCCAGCAACACAGTCAATATTAAACAATAACCACTGAGTTTACTGAAAGTTTCTGGTTTGCTCTGATGCCAGCATCAATATGAGTACATAACTCTGAATACATAACAAGGCCTGACCGACCATGACAGTATCCAACATGCATTGCCAACTTTCATCCTTATCACTCATAAATTATGAGCAACCCTAATTTCAGCCACACTAGTCTGCTTTGCTAGTACCACCTTAGTTCTCCTTTTCCAGCTTCACATGATAAAAGTAAACTAGAAAATACAGTTACTAAAAACATTCCAACATCACGCAAAAATTTTCTGTTCTCCAGTGAGTACTTTACAGCTGTACAAGAGTTATCAACAGTGGAGTATTCAAGAGAAAAGAAGGCCAGATTATTCTACACACAAAAAAGCTCAGTTCGACCAATCCTATTTGATCAAGCCCAACGACTATCTAGTTGGTTTTTGAAATATCAACTAAAACTGGTAAAACAAAAATTATTAATTTTAAAACAATAATTTAGACAAATAACAGCTGAATGTGAAATATTTTAAGCATATCAGAATTGTATCCATTGTCCTAGTGCTCCTCCTAGTTTAGCACTGCTGGCTTATAAAGGGAATATAGACATTGTTTAGACATCAACATATTTAACTTTTTGGATTTTTTTTAGAATTGGTACGAGCTATGTATGTCAGATCTATTCTTATAAAGTGGATAGGAGGCAACACAGTCACTAAAGCAACAAAAGGGAAAACTAAAGTAAACGGAACATCATTATGATGATTTCTAGCATTTTTATCTTAGTGTTCTGAAGACATTTAATATTGGTGTGTCGAAACTCTTGTCCAAAACATCTACCCTGTTTTTCTAACTGCGTGAACTAGTACATCAACAAGCTGATATACTTCTATTTCATCAAACATGAGTATGGGAATGACAGATTCGAAAGTTACTTAAACTACAAGTAAATCAGGTTAGACAGAAAAGTTATGCAACATAATGGCAGCCAAAACTAGTAATTTTGCAAAAGTCAGTCAAAATATATACCAGTTTTCTTTGATCATGACAACAGAACCAAGGACAAAGGAAAAATTTAAATCAATTATTTGATTTTTTTTTAACTTCACTCTTTGTAAGCCTTTGAATAATTGCCTGACAGATTACTGTTAACAAACAATAAATAATATGTCTTAGCAAAGATAGACAATAGAATACTCTCTATTTACTATTGCTGATATGACTGGGAAAAATTGATGTCTACGTGTATGATCATCATAATGCTACTTATACAAGTCAAACCATCAGATTTGAAAAGGCTTCATAAAGTTACAAACACACGTGGGACAGAAGGTAAGATAGCTACCAATGTCTGGTTCTTGGGAAGATTCAACTCAATCACCCCTTCATTGATTCTCTGCTCAGCGTATCAGATAGTATTTGTCATGTTCATCCCCAACAGAGTTAAATTTAGCTGTATCTCTCTGGGGCAAAACTGAAGACAGCTTTTAGTCATCACCAAGAGGATTTTCAGATTCCATCAGTGTCCCATGCTGAGGTGTCACATGGAAATCCAGGGAACTTGGAGCAAGTGGAAGCAAGCGGCAGCAAAGCAGAGCCTGATGTCCCAGAAAAATAATCCCATTTATGGTATCAGTGCATCTGAGAAGGAAGACGTAATGGGCTGACCCTGGCTGGATGCCAGACACCCACCAAAGTCACTCCATCAACACAGTACCATAACTGCACCGGGGAGAGAAAATGTAACAAAGGGTTCATGAATTGAAATGAAGTTTGGGAAAGATCACTAACAAATACCATCGTGGGCAAAACAGACTTGAATTGGGGATACTAACTGAACTTATCACCAAAAAAGATCAGGAAAATAAGAAACTAAATAAATCTTAAAAACACCTTTCCCCACCCCTCCCTGCTTCCCAAGCTCTATGTCTTCCCTCCCTGCAGTGCAGAAATGCAGGAAATGGGGGTTATGGTGAGTTCATCACGTGATGTTTCTGCTGCTGCTCAGGGAGGGGAGTCCTTCCTCTGCTCCTCTGTGAGGTCCCTGGCATAGGACACAGTCCTCAATTAACTTTTCCAATATAAGTCCATCCCACGGGCAACATTCTCCATGAACTGCTGCAATGTGGGTCACTCTTCCATAAGGTGCAGTCCTTCAGGTACATTGAATAAGCCAGTGATACCAGCTGTTCCACTCACCTAGAAGTCAAGAGAAGCACCACACGTACTATCACTACTCAGTGCCTCTGGTCCCCAAGTTGTCCCCAAGAGCTTTGAGTTTGGGGGCACTCCAGGTACCCAGAACCTGATATACTGCATGTTTTTGACAGTCCACACTGCAATTTAACTCAAGATATAAATGTCATTTTCCCCCTTGGTAACATTCATTTAAACACTTGCAGGGAGCATCTCACAGCCCTGGGAGGTAGGAATCCTGGCTGCACATTCTGCTGTCATTCCTGGGGCCAATGTGACAGTCAGTGTCTCAGAGTGCTGTGATCCATTGATCATTCTAACTAATGCTACATATCATTTCCTGTATTTTCATCCTTGAAGTTGAAGTGAGGTAATTTAGGTGTCCTTTGTCCCTGTGAGCATTATTTTCTCTAATATTAGCAAATAATCAGCATCAGATTTATAAATAACAGCTTTCAGGATGTTATCCTAAAACAGATAGGCAACTGTGATCCTGAGTTTGCCAGAAAAGATAATGGATAATGCAGACTCATCAGCTGTATCTCAGCAGTCATGGTGTACAGAATGTTCATACTAGGTGTTGCCAGCTCCTAGGACACTGGAAAAATGGATTTGGCTTGTGGTGAAACTGCTGCAGCGAATGTTCAAATACATTGTTCAAAACACATCATTGTCCAAATACAGCAAAGTAAGAAGAAATTTCTGGCCTACGAAAATTATTGCTTTATGTGTCTTTAGTGTGGAAGAGCTCCTGCCCAAAGACTGGCAACACATTCTGAAACAAAATTTCCTTACAAACTGTCTTAATGATATGCATGCTATTCTTCACTGTTTTGCTAGAATCCAAGCTAGATGACTGTGTTTTTGTTCCTCAAATTTGTTGGGTTTATACACAGTCATCTAGGATCCTGTGCACTCCTCTAGACCCACAGACCTCATCATTCTTTGCACCAAATCAAACCTGAATCTCAGCCAAAAAAAAGAGGAAGAGGATTTAAAAATCAGGGTATGCCATTATAGCAGTCTCTTTTGGCTTTCCTGCTGTAACGCTTATATTAATTGTTTGTTTGCATAAAATAATATGAACAGGGACTCTTAAGAATATAACTGGAAAAATTTATTGTGCTTTTCTTAATCTATGTTTGGGACTTGTAAAACACAAGATTGATTAAAATGGAATAAAAATAATCTTGTCTTAATAAACTCATGCATTCAACTCAATGAGCAGTATTTTCTCACTTTAGGAACGTCTTTACAAAGGATTTTGACTAATTTTATCAAATATTCGACTATGCTTATAAATATTTAAGCAGTTACTAACTAACTTTTAGATTCCTGGAATCAAAGCTATTTATTTTAAGGGCTTTGTGAACTATGCAAACTATGTGTGTGTCACTCCTTGAACCAACTTGTTTGGTGTACAGAGCTTCAAAACAATATTAAGTGTGTTTTTTTAAGATAGATATCTTGGAAAAAAAAAAAACCTGCTACTTAGTTCCATAAACTCCAGAGTTGCTAAATTCCTAAACCTAACAAGTTTAATTTTTTTTTGGACCAGTGCTATGAAAGTTATGCATGTTTCAATTACCATTAGCCCTGTGGCAGAGCTCTGAAAGATGTTTACGAAGTTTGTTAAGATGCTATCATATTTCTGACTCTGAAGCTCAAATGTCCATTACCAAAATATTAGCTAACAGTATACAACAACAGGAAATATTTCTTTTGGAATGCAGGTGCCTATGATTTTTTGTAAAAAACCCTTCAGCTTCAGCCAGAAATTAATTTACTCTAATTATCTTGGCACTTACTTCAGATGCTGCAGATAAACCAAAATGAGCTACAGATGTAAAAGTGGGAGAAAAGACAAGAGATAATCATTGTAACAGAGGGTGAAATCATGGATTATAACAGCAAATTTCCAAAACCTAGAAAGAATGGCCTACCAGAAAAAAAAAAAAATCTGTTACACCCACATCCCTGCTGATCTCTGAGCTAGGACTGTCAAATGAAATTCCTCTCCTCAGCAGTATAAGAATAGCATTAAATCCTAGGATACATCAGTTGCCTGACTTCCAGTCACAGCCCAAACACTGTATCCAGTATACACTTGTGTCTGGGAGGCCCTGTCTGAGCCTGGATAATACGTTAATCATCACAAAAAGTGGGAAAACTCAGAAAATTTTAAGGACCAACTGTCTTTTTGTATGTTGAAGCTGTCAGGCTTCAACCAGAGCATTCTTAGTTTTACCGTGATGAATAATTTACTCATTCCTCTCTAAGGGTTTGGCATGTTATGTATGGGGTGATCAAATTTGTCGCTAAAAGTTTTTGCATCCTGTGCTTCAAAGAGAGGATATACACAGTTCATTTAGTCCTGCAATGGCATACATAAACTTTCAGACTATTGCAGGCTGCTGAATGCTCTTCAGATGCAGAGATTCACTCAGTCCAGTTCCAACACAACGGGACATGCTGTAAATAGCAAAGGAGGTAGTTTTCATACACAAGGCAGAAATCCCAATTAAAACAATAGGATAAGCAAATATAAGATTTTTCTAAATATCTATGCTAAAATGGAATTTCATATATTTTTCAGAGGGTGTAGCCTATGTATTTGACAAGCTGAAAGTTAATATTTAAAAGGTATGCTTCAATAAAGAATATTAATCTGTTCACATATAGTATAATTATAGATTATATTTTTATATTAAACAGCTGTCATTTTTATTTTTTCTACCATCTGGAAACAATATTGTTTTACTGTCCAGATTTCATAATATAGGTATGCTGTGTAAATGGAAAGCTGTTCTATTTCTATTAAAGATTAAAAGTATTCAATGGTCAGAGGTGTTGCAGGAGTATAATTCAATTTAAGACCAGTAATTTGTGTAAATAAATGTCTAATATGAAAGAATCACCACAAGTGGAAATCAAGAATGTTCAATTTTTCATGATACTTATCAAAAGAACAAAAGAGTTCATGCTCATTAAAAAAAGTTCTAAAAATAACAAGGTTCAGTTCGTCCTATGGGTTCATATAAATTTTTTATTTTCCATTTGAAAATTAGGATTGTGCCATATACGTGCTCCTTTTTTGTGCACGCCTGAATTGAATTTAAACTTTTCTGTTAAATTATTAACCGTGGTTTTAGTATGCTCTAAGGTGAGCAAATTAAGAAATCTTGGATTGTAGGAGCTGTAAAAAGTGCCTGTATCAAGGGAACTGGTGTTAAAATTGCCTGGTGTTATCCAGGAATACATACTTAATATTTCCTTGCAACAAGAAACGTGTGCCTGATTTTAACCCTAGGTTCTTTTGGCTTTTGATTAGTTCACTGACTGATTAATGCTGGTAGATTACAGTAGACGATTTTTTTTACAGAATTGAGTTTAATTGAAAGTGAGGTCATTGCACAATAAACAAGAGATGCTTTAAAGTTAAGTTCTGTATTATTTATGTATCTAAATATCACTCTGTCCCTAAAGTTTGGAAATATTTTTGCCCAAATATTAAAGGAGCAGAGAGGACTACTTTTGATCTCTAGAAACTGAACACATGCAGTTTATTCAAACCCATTCTAGATTTGTGAATGAATTTGAGGTAAGTACGTGATAAATTACTAACTTCCCAAAAAGTGAAAACGTAGCAAACAAATGACTGTAAACTCTCTTTAAGAGCAATAATCCCCAGTTAAGGGCTGGAGTTCGGAACTTTGGGTCGGGTTTGTTGGTTTTATTTTCCCAGAGAAGCGCTTAATGTGGATTTAAATGTAATCATTCTGGAAGGGCTAAATTCTGAAGTCTTTTTGCCATGACAAAGACACTTTCTGTACAATTTGTTATCTAACTGCTCCAGACTATGCCTTCCTCAGTGTATCAATTGCATCACTTGAACATGCAGTGGGAGACATTCAAGTTTCAGGCTGACAAGACAACATCTTCTTGAAGGCAGTTTTGGTCAGTTTTGTCTACTGAGAAATAAAGGCTTCTGCTAAAATTTTTAACAGGTAACATCTACTGTGACCATGTGAGTTAGTAGTGCTGTTAGCCAAGTCAAAATATATTAAAAATATAAAGAATATTATTTCAGCCACTGTATTTTAGAAGCAGCTTTGCCTAATCTTTCTACTTGACTTAATAAATTAATACTGACAATAGTTACAGAAATAATTACCTTTATTTTTCTAACATTAAGTTCATACAAATGATAACATCAATAATAACTTTTCTTGGAGAAAATAAAATAGGCAGAGCAATTATAAAACTTCGCTTAATAAAAACTTAACTCCTTTGCCTTTAGCATTGACAAATATAGCTATGTAAATGATCATAGTTTTTAAGAGAAAATAACTGACATGTTTGTCTCACCATCTTTATTATTTAAATGATCATATATTACATAATTACCTTCAGTGTAACCATCTTATCTCATGAAAGATCTGCGGGAAGGGAAAAGAACTTGAATCTAATGACCTTTCTGGCACAATCAGTTCTTCATTCTCTATCCTTTTATGCGAATGAGAATACTGATACAAATTTGAAAAGAGGAGCCTGGAAATGCATAAGAAACACTGCCTCAAATCACCTGGATGCTATGAAGTAGATCTTTCCAGTCATTTGATACCCAGATCCTATTCCCAGAAACATATCTATATCTCTGCTAAACATCTGACTCATCTTGCCAATCTCTACTCAGGCTTTTTCAGAGGACCAGTTTGTTGTTGGGGTTTTTTTCTCTTGCTTTCTTTGGGTGCATCTTCAAACTTATTCCCTCCTCCCACATCTTTGCACTTCTGTCCCAGCTCTCTTTGTAGGTGCAATTTCATAGGAAAATGTTATCATATCACAAGACTCTCTTTGCCCTCCAGCTCAACTACTACCTGAAACTTATTATGCTAGCAAATTTCACTACAAAGTCACTGGTGCTCTTAACCCAGTGATCAGTGAGCAGAGGGAAGGGGGAATCTTCATGAGAAGGAGAGAAGCTAGCATGGGAGCAAGAGAAGAATCCTGAAAGCTGGGAGCCCTCCAGGCCTCATATCTCTAGATGATTGCTTACATGATAGCCTGCAAATGAGTTAAGCTGTGTCATACACAGCTGAGACTGAAGGATGGGTGATAGTTGCTGGTCCTGCCAGCCAGGCAATTTTATGGCAGACAGGACCACTAGTGCTTGTATTGTAGGGTACTTTGTGTGACACAGGACCCCTGCATTTCATTTTGGAAGTGTTAAGGTTTTGACTTATTTAAAATGAATAACTTGCCACAGTTCTATCAAAGCTGCTCTAGGAGAGCCAGTGGCTCCTCTGGGCAACCAGTCAAATGATCATTCTGCCCATCACATCTGCTGTACCTAAGAAAATAAACAGAAGCTGGGGAGCACTGCCAGAGACCAAGGAGCAAGCCAGTATTTATCCCAGCAGCTTTCCCCATTCCTTATGAAACAGAGCTGCCCTCAACCCCAGGCCCCTGTCAGTTTTCGATTTGCAAACCCTTCTCTCGGTACCCCAAGTATTCACCCATTTATTCTCCCTAAGATTGGAAAGATTTGTATAGGCTACGCCTTCTCTCAGGCGTAAGAGAAGATATGTTGCCTTATCGCCTGATGTTTACAATTTTGTGTACATTAACTGGAAATATGGAAATTATCAATTAGATAATGCCAAATACAGAATTACAAAAGGCTCAACAAATAATTCATCTGATCCTGGCCACAGATTTGGCAAGACTGTAAATTATTGCACTCTGGGGCTATATAGGCATAAGGAAGCGCACAGTTGTGAAATCTGAGTCATCCTTCAGCCCAGAGAAATGAATGTGCATCTACTTTGGGAAAACACAGATGACTGAGAATAAATGATGGATTGATTAAAAAGCATATGTTTCTGATGAAATTTGAAATATAGTGTCACAAGTAAGTTATACTACAGTCAGTGACTAATTGAAGCCCCTTTAGCAAATAAATATCTCTGTCATGTGTGAACCAGAAGAAACCTAGATTCCTCTGGCTTCAAACCTTGAAATTGAGTTGGCATCAAACTGTGTCATGGTGTGGTGATTAGCCACACTGCAAGTAAGCTTGCAGCAATGTTTCTGTTTGAAGGCAGATTCTCAAATCCCTCCAAAAGCCACATGCAGTGATGTCACCTTGAACACTGACACGGTGGGTTTTTCTTGGGTCTTTCACATTTGAAGTCTAGGGTTAGAAGTCCCACATTCTGGATGCACCCAAGGAACAGAAGATTGGTTGAGTAAAAACAGCAGGGGAGGATGAAAGAGGCTGACTGAGCAGAGGAGTCCACATGTCAGCAATAGGGAGCTGGTACAGTCTGAACTAGAAATGTTTAAGAGCCCTCTCCAGCACGACACACCCCATCCTGCAGGTTTACAAAAGCACACCTCATAACCTATTTCTACAATTCTTCAGAAAAAACCCTTGGCAGGATGTAATACATGATATATGACAGTCTTTACAGCAATCTTTTTCACTTTGAGGCCCTAGTTTGTGCTGAACTTTGAAGGGAGGTGCTGCCTTCATGGTACGATCAGTATTAAAGCTGTATGTAAAGGACTGAGATGAGCTTGCAGATTTGTTTTTCAGTGCAGCAGTGCTTTAAACAGCTAGTAGAAAATCTGATTGAGAATTGCAACTATTGTGTTCAGGATGTTGTAATAGGATTCCTTTTTTCAAAACTTTTTGTAAGTACTGCCTGACAGCAATAGGACTGTGTGGCAGACCCTCAAAAGAGAGGTGATTGCTGTGTTTTGTGGCATGAGAACCACAGGAATGCAAAAAATGACAATTCAGTCTTTCATGTTTGTGCCATTATGGATTCTGTGAAGTTAATGTTAACTGTTCAGAGTGTCTAACATTAGTCAAAGCTTCCTTTAAATAGCACATTAATGTACTAATGTACACTCGATTGTTTTCCATGTCTGTTGAATTTTAGCAAATTGTTCAGTTGCCTCAATATTGTAAGTTTAAGGAAATCTAGCTGTCAATTCCTATTAAACTGGCCTTAGTTTTATATTGTTAATTCAGTTGTCTTTCACACTCTAGCTGCTAAATCTAAAGAACTCTTTACAAAGGCAGATTTATGATGGATGCCATCTGGCCTGATAGAAGGAAACAGATATTGATTTTTAATATTTTCTCCAAACTTGTTTACTCTAGGATAATACAGCAGCTGTGTGGCGGCTTGTCTCAGAGTGGAAAGGATTATTACCAGTGCCTTTTGATGAGATAAATTACCTAGAATGACTTGAATGGCTAAAGGGTATACTTTGATGTTATGTCGCTTCATTTACCCTTATGACTAAATGATTATTGATTTTATATTTTTAAGCTCTTGAAACGTGAAAATAAGTTGGTAGAGAAGCCTAGCTGTGTTAGTTTTATTAATTTATTTCTGCAGGGCATAATTCACTTTGGACCAGGTTGTGAAGGTTTTGGGTTCATGACCGACTCCAGATACAGTTGCAAAGAAATGGCTTATTTATATAGTCATTGCAAGTAGTTCCAAAATCAATACAGTCTGGGATTGGATGATTAAACTTAGTCCCTTTGTGGGATTCATTCCTGTAGCTACCTCTGAAATGATCTTGACTGAAGCAGATTCATGTGATCCAGTCTACAAATAGCAAGTTTGTTCAAGTCGAAATACTATTTTTTGCTCATCGCTTTTCTTTATCTACTCTGTTCACTCGGTGACATTTTAACAACCAGGAAAAAAACAGTTGATTGACTACTTCAATGAAATCACTAATCTGCATTCAAAGAGTTGCCTCCAAAGACTATTTAGATTTTCCATGGATAGATTTAACTACTGCTTTGATCAGTTAGTCCCAGTATGCAATGGATTTAGGTCTCTGTACTTATGTAGGCAGCAGGAATCCGAGGTGTACACTAAACCTTTAAATAGTCTTCGCAGTTCAAAACAGCTCTTTGCCTTTTGTGTACAGCACACACATACATATTTCTGTGAACTATTGCCTTTTCTATCATCATTTAACATGTTGGTGCTATTTAATGTTTGCCTGAAATGTGACTCTCTTGTCAGTCTGTTGAAGTATTTTGTAGACACTGGAACAAGCGCAAAAATGTGCCAAAAAAAATTCTCTCTCTCTCCGGTTTCCCACAATGACTATTTATACATGCACTTTATTTGGTGCTTCTTTATACCTTAAACAGCAATATTTTAATTTCTTCTGGAAAGTTTCAGCAACAAATACACTGTCCTGTCTTATTTGGTCTCAAAAAATTGGGATTCAGAAACGTGACATTTCATTTATGTAGATCATTAGTAAATTACAAATGTTGTGAATACTGTTTCAGCTGTCTAGAAGGAACTGAAGGCAGTAAGCTATAACAAAAGCCATAGCTCTAACAAAGTTTATCACTTGGAAGAGTTAGCAGTACATGAACCTGCACAGGACTGTCTAAACAGAAGAATAATACTCCTCAATTTAACAGTACACGTCTATCCATCTCTTGTACAGGCTATTAACCATGTGCTTGTCTCTTGTTCAGATGTAACTAAATGTGAAGTTGTGTGGGGTTTTTTAAAAAATATATGTTTCTCCAAAAACCGTGTGTTTCTAAAACACAAGGATCTTTCTCCATGTTGCATTTATGTAGATTACTTTATATATGCCCATGTGTGTGTATGTGTGTGTATTGTCAGTCAGGAATATTATTCCCCCAAAGGATCTTTCATTGTAATAAGCCTTGGCAGCATATTTTGCAGAGTTAAAAAAGGTGTAAAACACTTTTCCATACTTTAGCCACATGATATGTATAATTAATGTGTAGTAAATTATATTGCCCAGTTTAAGGCTTGTTTAAATGCATAGAATTTGAAGTCTAATGCAGGAATAAAATAACTTTTGGATCAGTGTAATGTAATATGTTGATCCATTTTACAGGGTGGTGGTGATTATTTAATTAATCACCTTTTGACAATTATTCACACTGGTCCAAATCAAGGTCTCCATTAAAACCAAAGAATAGCTTCATTACAAATGACCCATAAAAGTGTCAAGTGCTGGCAGTGAAGACAAGTAATTTCCTTTCCCTTTAAAACCATTAGATCGAATGATGGGGGTGGGGAAGGTGATGAAGTGCATAATAGTGTGATTACAAAGAAAAGCTTAAACAGTAAATTTGACAGCCACGTTAGAGTGGATAGAAGATAAGGGTTATAAACTGTTGGTTCTATACCTCCAAAATCTTTTAATTTTTATAAGAAGGCATGAATGAGTAGGTTATATTTTTGAGAAACTTTTAAAATCATCTTTTAGTGTTTATTCATAGATTGAGTTTTGAAAATTGTTTGACTCAAAGCCTTGGAGATAAAATATAAACACTCTCTTGCCTTCTGAATGTTGCTTAAAATAGCAGTTAATTGAGACAAAATTGCTTTACAGCTCTGCAACTCTTTTCAAAGCCTGCTTATCTACAAAATCTTTTGTATATCTTATTGGTGAGGATAGCAGCAGGACCTTTATGTCGATGTAATTATATTGGGCACTTTCTTTTAAATCTGGAAAGTACGAAGAACTATCGATTGATTTTGTGTAGAGATAAAACTGCTCTCATCTTTGATTAAAGGTGGATTCTGCACCTTTTGCTGAAAGTCCTTGTGTTTTTACTGTTCCAAAATATGCAAGATCCTTTTAATTTTCAACTTCTGATAAAAACTTGTCTATATCTCTAATGACCACTGCAGTTTCCGTGCAAAAGGATTAATTTTTTGCCTTTCAAATCCAGATACCATATTTCAGTTTAATATTAAATCCTGCCAAATAGACACTGAATGAACTTATATAGGAATATAGCTTCAGAAAGTACAACTAGAATGTTAGTGTCAATTTCAGAGGGGCTGAGCTGAAGAAAGCATTTTTTACAAACTGCGTGCTAATTTTGAACAGACATTTAATAGTGGTTGTACATTTGGTTGTGATTTTGTCTTGTTGAACTTTATCTTGTGGGATACATTCTTATTAAGGAATTCCTTGTACTGACTTCACCTCTTATGACTTGCCTTCGAATTGTGAGAGTTAACAGGTGGTGGTTCTTAGCCCAGATATCATTGCAAAAAAAAAAAAGTGAAAATAATACTTTCACCCAAAGGTTCTGGGTAATCTTGCTAGCATAGATTCCACTTACTACAGGAGATGAATATATATTTTCTAGTTTTTCAAAAGACCAGCAAATATTGACCAGTCCCAGAGATGTATTTGTTAAATCTACTTGTCATTCTTTCTTTGATCTTCATTTGTTTTAAAGTCTTGCACCTAAGGTTGGACTAGTTACAGTAAAAAAAAAAAAATCCCAAAAGTTCAAGTGCTGCTTCTAAAACCTAATGGCTATTGACGTTCATTAGGATTTCTGTGATGTTATCTAACCCTGTAAAGACATTTGCGGTATGCAGTTTACATTGTATCTGGTGATTGTATAATCATTATTGATTTTCCTTGTGTGTAGTACCTATGTCAAACAACCTAATATATTTAAATGGTGATTATTTGAGCAATATATCTATTATTAGATAAGATCAAAGGCAGTTAAGTGTGTAGCAGATAGCGTGATAAGATGATATAATGTGTGTTTGTGCCAGTGCCTTTGCCCTTTTGTGCATAAAACTGCAGTTCATAGTCTTTAATGATTAACTCTCTGAAGCAAGTTGTGATTTCTATCCTGTAGTAGAATAAAGTATGACAGATGGATTAAAAGAAGGCCCCTTTTTAAGCAAAAGGCCTAGGAGTTATGTAAATGTAATACAATTAGATGAATTGATTTTCAAAGACCATGGGAAATCACTCTCTATATTCCATTCACTTCTTGTTTTCCTACCAGTACTTCTGAAGAAAACTAGAAATATATTTAGAAAGCTGCATGATTTCCCAAAGGATATAATTGCTGTTAATCCCATGTGTATGGATTAACAGACTAACTTGGCCCATAACAGCAAGTGATTTCTCAGGCTAATCTCATGAGTAGAATGGTTATTGTATTTTATTAGTGATCAAACAGTTTTCTGTTTGGATTGTAGCAGAAAAGCAGGAAATATAACGCATTCATTTAATATCAAAGAATTATGTATTTTATTTGTGGAGTTTTTCTGCTTTTATTAATATCATTTAATTAAAATATGCTCCTGGTTAGTAAATGAAAGTTTTGCTATGCATTTAATGCAAATTTAAAAAATAAAAAAGTACACTCCCCAAAAAAGCCCAATATATAAATATACCTGTAGTGCTGAGATGAAAGCAGAAAACCCAGATTTTTGCACTTTTTTCTGTAAATATTTTATTGCATTCTGCATTGCTCTGAAAAAAAGATTATATATTTGAAAATATAGTAAGCATGCATATAAAATGTAGCACCCTTGAATGTATAAATGTACTTTCTTAGCAAAAGTTTATTAGGATTTTTAAGCAGTTCGGAAAGGTAGGCCCCCGTGATGGCACAACAGGCTTCATTTTCTGTGGCTCCATTTTCCAGTTTTGAAATGCCTCCTGTGCAGGTGCTAAGCCTCAAATCTGAGCTATTGCTCACAACTCACTGCGTTGTGTGCATGTGCCAGCTCTGTTAGGGTTAGACTGAGCTCCTCTCTGCCAGTCTCCATCACACAGTATGGATATGCATGCTTTGGACACTAATCTCTACTCATGTCCACAAAATTACTCCTGATTTCTCTCTTTGCCTTCCCCATCCAGCTGTACGAATGGAAACCATTATGATCCCAAACTCTGTGTTCCACCAGGGAGTTACCAACATCAACAGTCAAATGCTGGAGCAAATCATGTTGATCTTTCCCAATCAATCTCAAAGGAAGATCAGACATATTATTTAAACAATTAATATGATTTTGTGCCATAACCTGTGTGAATCTGCTTGAAGTAGTTGAGGAATGTCTCAGAAACTCCTCTTCCAGCTACTCAGAGGGAAGGTGCTCATTCTGATGACCAAATGCCAAAGGGATAACTCCAGCAGAGAGTATAGATTAGCAGTCAGAGCATTTATCTGTTCACCAATGTATCTGGAGTGGGAACAGGATGTTCACAGTGGTCTGCCTTGTTTTAGCCTGTCCACAAGGATGAAGATGCCCAGCTGGTAGTGTCACACTGGAGTGTGCTCCAGTGCAAGGTACTCACACACAGTTTTGCTGTAGTTTTGCACTGTGGCCTGTTCTTGAATTCCCTGACGCTCCAAGATGACCCTCATCATGGGTAAAAATGACTGCCTTGATGATAGGTATTCTCCTATCAGATAGGAGAACATTGCTTTCAGTTGGAAAAGCTTTTTTGAGTGATGCTGAATATCCTTTGTTGATTCCCAGTTGTGGAAAAATAGTCTTTTGTTGGAAAATATTCTTATGTGACTGAACAGTACAACTGAATGATAACTTATTTATTTTAATAATTTTCTCTAGATCCTAGTTGTGCAAGTCTCACAATCAAAACAATTGCAATCAAAGAATTGTGAGGAATAATTCTGTTGAGTCTGGTAGAATAGCAAATGTAGCTATAAATCTATTTACCATATGCTAATGCTAAGGACAAATTTTAGACTGTAATGAGGATTTCTTCATGTTTAATATCTTATTCAGTACAAAGAGCCGGAACACTCCCATAATTATTGATCTGACAGTACAAATTGTAATAGCTGTTCCTGTGAAAACCATCCAGACAGGCTCAGTTGTAGGACATAGACCTATGTAATCATCTCTGTTGTATGTACAGGTGCACCAGCTGAACATTCTGCTACCCTGTAATGTGTCAAGAAGCCAAACAGAAGTACGAATTGATGGTTTGAAGAAAAGGAAACTCCTAAATTAAGCCATCTTCACAGAGAACCTCCCACCTTTCTTCTATGTACTTGTGATTCAAGTCCATCTTGACACTTTTTGAGGCTCTAAGCCTCAGAAAACAATAGGTGGAAAAGCACAAGTGCCTTGTTCTTAGGCATTTATTTCTCTGCAGAAAGTACAGTAATGTTGTTTTAATTTGCATTTAGAAGCTTATACGAGTTTCCTCTTTATCCTCTGATATTTTACACTTGGAGTAACAATGCCATTATTTGTGCAAGACTGTGGTTTAGCCTATTGCAGTCACTAGGAAAAAATGAAGGAAATCTCTATGATAGCCATGTCTGGAGCCTACACTTCTTTTTACTACAGTCAGAGTGTGGGAGAAGTCAGAGTAAGCAGCCAGGAGCAATGCTATGAGCAAATTTGCAGTGGGTATCCTAACTGTAAAGTTATTCTTCTACATTTCTGAGTGTGATCATTTAACTAAAATACTCATTTGTTTACTTTAAAGTGGTCTTTTCCGTGTGCATGCTACCAAGTACCCAGACAGGAACAAACTTGCTCTTTATGTAAATGTATATTTTAATAAGGTTTTTAATGTATTTTTTCAGTTGATACAGTTCTTTCTCAAACTCCAGGCGTACAAACATTCTAAATGAGTCTGTATTTACTGCCTGAAGCTTTAAAAATGTCTGTTAAACAAGCCCAAGTAAACTCCCCCCAAACCTTAAATCTTTTTATGCCAAATGCTAAATCTCATGGCATAAGGATCCAGAAGCCAAAAGGGTGCCATGGGGCAAATTGCACACTAAGCCTCTAATTCTGTGTGTCTTTGAATTTTATTGCACAATTTTTGTCATTCCTGAAGGGTGCAGAGAGGAAGATGGGAGAAGCAAAGTGAGAGTTAGTCTGTTATTATATCTTTGCATCCCATGGAGCCGCTACACCAGAGAGCTCTGTAGTGCTTGGTTACAGCAGCACAACTTCCATGCATCAGAGTTTTGGGCTTCAGGGAAGCAATCCCCCCCCTCTACCCTCCCCCTCAAATTGTCGTTGTTTTTCTCCTTTGCTACGTCCATTCAGTCAGATTTGAGTGGGACACAGGGGAGTTGGAATGGAATTCCACTCATCCATTACCACAGTGCTTACAGACTTGTGCTTGGAAGAAATTCACCCTCCAAAGCGTCTTTAGGATCAGGAAAGCCTTAGAGTAGGTTTCTGTAGGGTAAGATACCTGCATATGCCATCTCTGGTGTTATATTTTGGGCTACCTTGGAGTGTGTGACAGGCAGTTTTCCCTCTCTCCTCCTCTCAGCTCCCAGCTGCATGACGAAGTCTGGGAGGCAGAATCCCTGATGGACACGGCTTTGTGGTAGGGCGTGTAAACCCTTGGAAAAATTCACTTCCAGATACGTGATCCAATAGAGAGACTTTTACTTCCCTCTGTCTTCTGCTGCTAATTAATTAGTCCTCTGGCCAAGGATTTACCCCACATCCCAATGTTTTTCTTTTTGGTAAGCCATCTGGCTTATGGGCCTCTTGGCCCCACCCAGACTCTCCTTCGTTTTGCAGCTATTGAGTCAGTCTGAAAATTTTGGTGGGGAAGAAAAATCTCCACTCCAAGAAAAATAAGGAAAACACCCCAGTGTTCCATTTTTCTCCTGTTTGACTCTGGGACAAAATTAGGCCTTTCTAAATATTCCATCCAAACCTGTGGGGTTTTAATGGGAGAGAAAATGGGAAGGATTGTTCTTTTCACCTTTAAAAATTAAAAGGCTGGTAGGAAAGGTATTACTTGCAGATTTCTGCCATGAGAGACCCATATGAAGGCTTCTGCATGGTGAAATACACAGCAGAGACAGGGCTCTCGTCTGTTGGAAAGGATCATCCTCAGTTTCATTATTCCAGAGGCATCCCATTGCTCTATTTAAGCTTCATCAAGGGGTGTTGGGGGGGAAATACCCTGTCTGTTCTAGATCCAGACTCTACTGTACTGTACTTAAAACTAAATCCACTTACTGTAAGCCCTTGTGCATTTGTTTCGAAAAAAAAAAAAAAGTATGTCTTTTCATGTGCTAAACATGGAATAGAAGATATTTTACTGAATTTTTTTTTTAGAAAAAAAGAACACACTGTATTTTAGGTTATAGTCATTACTTATACAAAATAAATGATCAAAACTAAGTAACGAACTCACATCTCTCTTTTGAGATTTCTATGCATAAAGAAATTGGGTTATCTACAAACACATTATGGTTTTGAAATGTGTTACTGCATTCTAAATACTTGAATTAAAACAATTTGGTTTGAATTGTACTATTATAGCAGACTCAAAATCCTTTTATCAGAGGTTCTTTTTTTCCCTCTTCTTTCTTTCTGTGGTGTTATTAAAGGTTTTCAAGCTTTGTTATTCGAATTAGATAAACACTATGGTAACTAGGAAAGAAGGCACGTTTTAGAAGTCTGCAGTTCTGAGTGCTTTCCAAAGAGACAAGGTAGTATCTGTATCCTAATATTCTCTCAATGCATGAAATATAATAAAAGGGAACTATTTCAATAATATTCCTTAAAAATTACAAGGCATAAAAATCCCGACAGAATGAAGATATTGCTTGAGACACACCTTCAGGGTCAAGGTCAGTCCTTATGCCAAAGCATCACAGAGTGGAGGAATCTTAGTTTTTGAGGAATAGAACACAACTTTTCTAAAGTAAATCCTAAATGCTAAGGGAAAATATTTCACTTACAGGTTTGTAAAGATTCTACCTGTGTATGTCCTTTTCTGTGTGGACAGGTGGTTTAAACAGCCATGTGAGAAGAGTAACATATGTCTTTGCTATTCAAATGAAACAGGAAGTCAGTACTAAAACGTTCATGATTGAAGCTTACTAAGTAAAGATGACCAAATTTCAAAAACCTTGAAGTCTCAGTTTACAGCTCTGGATATAAGCGTGAAGGCTTCTGAACTGTACAAATGTTTTGGATGTGAAAAATATGGACGGACATCTTGTGAGAATTGCCTGTTTCATTTCAGAATCTGTGTCCTTCAGACTTTTCTTATTTCCTTTTTGGAATTAGAGCCATGTGCATCAGGACATATGGCATTGTGCACTTGCTAATGGTCACAGATCCATCAGAAGGTGTGTCATAACCATGGCAAAAAAGTTCAAATACGAAAATAATTAGTTTTCAAGATGCACTAACATCCCCATTGTATTATCTTACTTTAATTGGCATCTATCTTAGACACATTACTTTAAAATAAACCACTTTTTTGACTGTTGTGAGGTTAAACATAGATGAACATTTAATTTCACTTTAGTTTATTTACACCACACATTTTTGCTAAAGAAATTACATATACGGAGAATTGATGTGTTCACAGCAAATTCTCTGCCTCTAGAAGAATTAACTACAAATTCTGGTAAGTTACTCAGTGTTTCTGTACCTTAAATTCCTTTCCATAAACTAAAATACTGTTTGTTATGGATAGGCATAGGTATTTCATCCATAGACAGCAAAAAGGCTTCTGCAGAAGTGGCAAATATAACTAGTTTGAGTTTGCAAGTAAGTCAATGGGTCTGCAAACATATGAAATTATTTACTCCATGTTACAGATTAAATATGAGTCAGTAGAAGAATGAGAGTCTACTATTCTATTCTGGCAGTCTTTGATCAGCATGTGTTTCAACATTTTAGTGACTTATTTTATAAATAGCATTTAGGATGAAAAGTTTTCAAATATTTTGCATATTTAAGATGCTTGGGACATGACTTCTGTAGGTTCTGTAGGTACTTAGTAAAATGCACTGCTTTGTGTCTTCAGTTCTAATTTTTGTCTGTTCTTTTGAGTTAAGAGAACTTAAGGTGTTAAGTACAAATTTGAAAGACAAGAAAAATGCAATTCATGTATGCCATTGACACATTGGTTTAAGTCATCTTTCCCAGCCTGGCCAAAGGGCAGCAATGCAAATGTGTCTAATCATGGCCCATTTTGGATGATTTCCACCATCCTACTTGGGCCTCAGTTGTTGCCCCAGAAGTGTCTTCTGTCTTCCATGGGTCTCATGTCATATCTGACATCCCTGCAGAGGACTTCCACATGTATCTGGACTCTGTTTCAGCACCTGAGCCACTTCCAGGAACCCTAGGACAAAGACACAGAGAATATTCCAGGATAGCATCAAGCTGTCCTTTGTCTGCTTGCAATCACCAGCTCTGGTCAAAGCACTATTTTCAGCATTTGAGGCTGTTCCCTGACAGACAAGATGTTTCTTTGTTATGCTGCCTTGTTTAAATCCAGAAGCAGGATTCCTCATCGCATCCCCTCCTCAGCAATTATATTTTTGATCTCTGAATAGAATTTTCCCCCAAATATCAAAAATCGTGTTTGCATGACTCTTTCAGAGCTTGGAAATGTTAGCTTCCCTCTTTTGTATTTTAGCACTAGGCATAAACGTGATGGGAGTAATTGCGTCTGAAGGATTCTTTAAAGCACAGTCCCATTGGGCTACTACTCAATTGCTGACTAGGCGGGACACTTGGAATACTATGAAAAAGAAAATAAATCCTGAAAAGTAGAAATCGTAGAATTGCCAAGAATTAATGCAAGAAGGTAAACTCTGCTTGGAAGAAAACCAGATTATATAGGTAGACAGTGTTACGTTGATGAAACAATTGCCGATGGAAAATTTATTACCTGGATATTATACAGCATCTGTTAAAGCTAGACGTTCTCATATTCATTGACTCTAGAAAATATGTATTTTTATAAGAACTTATGAAACAACACCTTAGATTATTAAGGTTCTTTTTCTAGGAATTTAGAAATGTTCCCCAAAATGGACATGTTATTGTGTCCATATTTTAGAAAAATAAACGAGAAAACCTTAGAGATTACAGGCCCTCTAACCTGACACAGGCCAAAGACTAACCAAGCATGACATGGTTTAAAAAAAGAATTAGGAAGATTAGTATAATTGATACAAATGAATATGGATTTACAGAAACTTGCCTTATACATTTTTCCATGAGACATATTAAAAAAAAAAAAGAACTAAACTAAACTAAACTAATTTTTTTTAAAACCAAAGAAACAAAAACACATATCATACAAAAAGAACAATAAGTATAATATAACTTTAATAATATAACTTTTTTATACTTAAAGCAGTATAATGAAGGATTGTTTTTCTGTTGACCAAATGCTACATATCCTAATGAAGAAGTCAAATTAATAATGAAGTCTAAGTAATCTTCACTAAACAAATAAAAAACCTTTCTAACTGTCCAATAAAAATATGAAAGGGGAAATATTATTGATCATTTCTTATTCCTTCTTGCTTAGTCTTTCTATCAGTAATCTGAAACTATTGATAAAATCAGTGATTGATAAAGGATAGGAAATTAATCTGAACAGAGATAGGAAATTAATCTGAACAGACTGTTGGGCATGTGCATAAACATGAAATATCAAAGAGAAGACTTTTTTGTGATGGATAATGATGTCTGACAAACCTATAGAACTTTTTTGAAGGAATCAAAGCTTACATGAACAAAAATTTAGTTGATTCATTTTTCTCAAATATACAAAAGAAGTTCAGAAATTTTAAAATTTTTAAATTTAACATTAAAAAAAGTTTAAATTTAAAAAAAAATTTAAAGATTTACTAATGGAAAGTACTTAGGAGTTTTCCTCTTTAACTTTAAATGATCTTGTGGAATAATCATGTCTCGGATTGATGCCATTAGCAAAAAATATCAATTAGAAATGAATGCATAAAGAGCTCCAAAGGACAGAGTGACATCCATAGAAAAATACTTTGTGACACTGATCCTGCCACGTACCATCAACTTTCAGGATTTTCCCACCAGTTCAGGTAAAAGGGTTAAATATAAATGTACAGCTTTTTTGATTAAAGCTGCTCAGGCACCAGTTAAGATAGAATTTTGTTAGTCTATGCTAGTCTATGACAACACAGTCTCTCAGTGGGTCAAAATATGGAATTCCTCAAGGCCGAAGGTAGATATCATTTAACAGAGGAAAAAAAAAGACATTATAATGGCAACATCAGTACTACTAATGTGATATAAATATAATAATATATGTCATAATGAGAAAAAAAAATTCTATTTCTGAAACATAAAAACTGTCAGAGAACAGATCACAACATATCTCGCTATAATCTAGGGCTGCAAAATATTGTCAGAAACAATGATATAGTATGAAGTTAGCAGTTTCTGAATGACAGACGGAACATTCATTTTTGTTTCTGCACATCTTTTCTTTACTTCTCTCTCCTTTACTTTCCTCTTTCTTTTTCCATATCTGTAGAAAGAAAAGAATCTATGATTTTATGAGAAGATTAATAGTAGAGTTTATTCAACAAGGTTAGAGGGTGTAGATTTCATTTGGCTTACTCATCATCCATTGACACTAGAGAAGGATGAAACCTGCTGAATTATGTAACATTAGATTTTGTGAGCACAAGGCCTTAAAAAGCTAAGCTATTACTCATTCTAAAATATTCCATACTCATAAATTACCCAGTGATCATTTATAGCCTAATTTTTGTGTAAGCATTGCAAGAATGCTTATAAAATTAATTTAATGTGAACAGTAGAATGACTGTATTATAAACCAGTTAATAAAGAAAACATATAATTTGAAGGCTTTACTTGAGGATATTCTTTATTTTATAATAATTGAACACATAATGATTATACAAAAATTCTTTTTAAAGGTAAGTATATTTAGTATTTGTTTTTTCTTCAGGGGGGCATTGGAGATATCCCTTGTTCACGTTGAATACAGCTGCATAGGAGCACAAATTATAAATGCTGGGGTTTGCAGGGACAATAGTTCAGTGTGCTGTTCAAACAGACTGAGGCACTAACTGGACTCCATTAGTCCTTATCAAGCCTGGTATCCTCTGTTGCGACTGTTGCCTAAAAAGATGTGACAGTTTTTGTCATGGTACAGAATGGTGGATGAGCAAACTAGTGGAGGAAGTCAGTGTTGGACTAAAGCTGCAAGAGACTGACAGTATCAAACTTTGTAATTCTCTTTGTCTGTAATGTCCCTACAGAGGTTATTCTACTCACTTCCTCTGATATAACAACTCCCAGAGCTTTTAAGACAAGACATGTAGTTTCCCAAACTTTTCCAAGATTCCAAGACTTTTTCAAGTCAGCTTTCATATATGAAAAAAAATATTATTTACTCTTTTCACTTCCACGCATATTTTCAGAAAATCATCCCTTCTTCACTAACTCTTTCCAAGCTTTTGGTTGTCAGCCACAGCACAGTGCCCCAAAACTGCATCGCTAGCTGGCCCAAGACAATTGATTCATTCTGAAAAAAGAACAAAAAGGACCAATTAAAGACCCCCTAACTGTTCAGGAAAAAGTCTTGGCCAGGGAATATTTAATCCTTCCCCTCTAACAGTGCTTATACTTGTTTTCTTCCATTTGCTGGATGAGCTCTGCCCACAGCCAGACAGGAGAATTCAGCTACATGGGTACCCTGCACTGCACCACAGACTGAGAGATTCAACATTGCAAACACACCAGGGCAATGCTGCCCAATCTGCTCAGCAGCAATAAAATTCACGTGTAATTTCTGTACTGCAATTTCTATGCAACTGCTTTATTTTTACCCTTTTTGTCTCCAGTTTAGACGGAGGCCACTGGGCAAGGTTCTACTGATTTCTGCTTTCACTATTATAAAACCTTCTGCCCTTATGGGGACTAGGGCAAACACAGATTAGAAAACTCCATTTCCTATTTAAATGCTCTATTTCCAGCAATCTCCTAGCAATGTGTTGTTTTGACCTTTGCACATATTTTTGCAGACTGAAGATGGGAGGGGGCAAGTCTGAGACAGGTGTAGGGAGGCTGAGTTATAAAGAGAGAAGTTCAGAGAGGAAGTAGACTTAACTGCTGCTTTTCAAATATCCTAATTTTTGTAAACATAGAGAAATAGGCTTTTTTAAAGAAAATTATATTAGTTATTTGGGTGGTAGCTGGATTACACTTTTAATGGGAGCTAGTCAGGTGGTTCTTAAGCCTCGGTTTCATAAAGAGTTTTGTGTATAAATAAACATACCTGCTATTTTTACAAGACTCCAGACCATATTTTGGAAATCACTGAACAATGAAGTCTCATGCAAATAAGCATGGAGCAAACAGAGGGGAGTGAGATTATAAGGGGATTATAAAGGGAGCGAGATGAAGGGCAGGGTGCAGCCCAGCTCTGGCACTGTGAGGGCAGGAGCACTCACTGCAAGGCAGAGTATGAATGAAAGAGGGTGGGCTCAGTACCCTCAGCCACCTCTATAAATTCATTCTGGCCAGCTGTAGTCCAAGAACCAAAGGCTCATAACTGAAGAATCAAGCCATGGCTTTGCTTGTACAAATCACATCCAGAGAACTGCGTACACACACACATGAGTTTCATAACATGCTTACCAGCAGATCTAGATCTGTCCCAGGTTAAAAACACATGCTAATGTATTATTCCTCGGAAGTGATTTCCTTAGCTGCCTTAGAGAAATGGGACCTGAAGGGCAGAGCAGATGGGAGTTCCCCTGCTGGAAAATATGCCCCTTTCCAGGTGTGCACATGAACTAGCGGAAGGGCAACTTCAGCTTATGAATACGCTGTGCTTCGGGCATCTGCTGGGGTTACTAGCACTAGCTCTTTCAGATCTGCTTCCAGTACCCCAGGTAGTACTTCAAGAGTAAAGAGAATATTCCAATCAGCTGCCACAGACAGCCACAGACAGTATTTTTGCAGCCAGAAGAATTTTAAGACAGTTAGTTCTGCCAGGTTAAATTAAAGAAGGCATGTCATCGGTAGAAAGCGGTGCTTTGTATAGGTATGACACGGTATAAACTCCCCACAGCATAACAGGGTTGGCTGTAAACATGGCAAAGTAGGCAGTTCCTGGAGGCAGCAAGTAGTCCTGGGCATTCTGTCTGCTCTCCCTTTCCTGGTGAGCCTGTATTGCAGAGGGATGGTATTTCATAGGCAAGCAAAGCATTCCCTGACATAGAAGAAGTTTGCCCAAAGAAGACAAACTATTTGGGCAGGAGGAAAATACAAAACAAAACACAACACAACAAAACAAGAGAAAAACCCCATCCCCCCCAAAAAAAACCCAAACAAACAAAAAAAAGCCCCACACAACCTCAACTACCTTAACTCTCCACAGTTTTCCTCTTGGCTTTTCAATTAATTCTGCTCTTTCCTTCTCCTCATCTCACTTTTACTGCAAGCATTCCCACCCTTTTCCTAGCCCTTGCATCCCAAAAAGTTCAGTTCTATCTGCAGCCACTGAGAATCTCTGAGCCAGCTTCTAGCCAAATGAGGCTTTTCCATCTTGCTTTTATGCTTTCTTTTAACCGAGCTCTACTAACTGGACATTAATGCCCTCCCTGTTTAGACTCATAATATGACAATGCTATTTTGCTATCCTGAATCCTTCCCTGAGACTGCTTTTCTGTGCAGTCAATGGCTGACTGCTGTCACCACAGACCTCAAGGGAGTGGTGGAATGGAAAAGGCCAGGATCCACAGACCATCACCTCCTCCAGTTAAGTTCTCCTGGAAACACGAGGTTCCATAAATACATGCAAGATTTGATACAAGGCTTGGACATTTACAAGGCTGATGTTGTGAAGCAGATTTTTTGCTACATCTCTTTGATCAGTTGTCCTTGATGCCATATGTGATAGAGTGAAGTAAAACACCTGGGACAGGAAGGAGACGGTTTGCATAGAAATGCAATGGAATTTCCATTTGCCACATTTTGTTGTAGGGGAAAAATGACTGCACTGATTGAACATTCACAAATTCTTATTCAAACACATTCAGTAATCAGGTGGCTTTGGATAGCACAATCCAAGTGGTCTGCCCAGCTTGGTCATCCCATTTTCTGGCAAAAGCATTCTGGCTGTCACAAATTACGGTAAGCTATTGTCTATCTTTTCGGGGATGAAAATATTCACCCTAGACAAGGCATAACATGTGATGGGATAAACTGTGCAGTTATGGAAATTTATTATGCCTTGCTATTAATAAGTAGAGTGGGCAAAATCCCTTATATCAGAATATTTGCCTCTGAAATACAAAGTAACCACAACACATGATCTGTCAAAAACTATCATGATGATAAACAATAGGGTGAGCTCCAAAATAAATAAATAAACACTGCCAAAGAAATTATTTGCATATTTTTCTCTCTCCCCAACCAGTGCTTGAAAAATGTCCTCATTCAATGTGCTTGCTCATCCACGCAGCTGCCAGCTGTGCCTCCTTCCCTCAGCAGTAGTCACATGTTAAATGGTTTTTAATACTGAGTCCATACTGCTGCAGAAACCTAAGCTATGCAATACGGCTCTCTCCGGCCCCTTAGAATTTGTGTGGAATTATGATTTCAGTGTTGCAACAAAAATTTGACATTCAGTTGAAGACATTGGCATGCAGGAAACCAAGACAGACAAAGTACAACCAAAAATGTCCAGACACTAAGAGACATCTCCAGCAACCCTCATGTAATTAACATAAATCTGGGCTGCCAAAAGTACTAACAGCACTTGAAGCAGCTTTGAAATCCCAAATGTACGTCTTCTAAATTTAGAGCTCTGTTGTTACTATATTCTGTTATGCACATGTTTAGATTTCTGTTGATTGTTTGCAGAAGAAAAGGAATGTAAAGGTTGCTTGTTTAGAGCGAAACCGTGGCCTACAACTGCAACTCAGTGCTCGGGGATGAAGAAAAAACTACCGTACCCATGCAGGAATTTAGAGTGGCATCATGATTCACAACGAGCTCAGAACTGAGGCAGCTGCTGTGCCCTTAGATGTGTTTGCCAGCACAGGCAGGCCACCCCATGCCCTGTGCTCTGCCGCTTGCAGATGCTAAAAGAAATGGTAGATCTGCACAGCTGCTACACTCCCCAAGTGTGAGATCCTGACTAAAACTGTTCCCTGTGTGGATGGCACAGATAGGGGAGAGCAAACTAGAGCACTCTATAGCGAAACTGAAGATGGTTGCAACAAGCAAGTAGAAATGCAGACTTCAAAGTTGGAGGAGGAAGGTAAGGACCAACATAGATTTTTTCTTTTTCAAAACCATCACCATTCCGAACCTGGTACTCAACAGAGAGACAGCTGTTTCATACCCCCTTTAACTTGCTAAAGACAGCTAGATTTGGATACAGTTCCATTATTTAGCACCACCTAATTATCCATAATGTCTAAATTTTTGATCTGCATATTTGTTGCAGGGCTGCAGCTTCAGCCACCCCCCTCGGACATTTCTCCTGTGGACTTCTATGGCATGTCATTGCCATTACATTACATTAAATTGAGAGAAGAAACACGTATCTTTTTTTGTTGTTGTTGTTTTAAAGTGGTATTATTTATTTATATCCTGTGTGGAAGGAGATCAGTAACATATCATAGTTTTTAGCTACTTTCTAAAATGTAAAACTTTTGTATTTGCTGTTTCTGGACTTACGTACATTTTCATGAAAGTGAAACTGCTTTAATGTGTGCTTTTACATGTTCTTCTGTAATGATAAGACTGTTTTACTTCACAATTATTAAGGGTTTATGCCATAATGAACCTGGAGATTTTTTTTACTTAGTTATTCCCTTGTAGTTCTAGTAACTCAGTGAAATACATTTTGATGGGAAAATGTGACAGCAATTATTTATTTATCTATATCATTACATTTCTCATTTTTCTCCATTTCTTGTGGCAATTCTGTAAGAAATGCCTCCTTGTCCCAGGAAGCTGAAACTATATTTTCTAAAGTTTAAGGTCTCTTTATACCGATATATCTTCTTTTCTTTGTAGGTAATTTTACCAGTAGTCTAAAGAGGTAGAGCGTGTACTCAGTGGAGTACACAAACACTATGGACAGAGACAGATTGCTTGATTCTAATGGATACCATCTCAGTAGTGGATGGGATAATCTCTAGGTAAGGTATTAAATTGCTGTTAATGTAACCATGAAGGCAGAGAGTAGTAACAGGATAATCCTAGTAGATATCCTCAAGTGTTGAAACCAGTTTTATGATATCCTCTGCACAATAATGGAAGCAAAAGGGGTCAGATAAATAACATATTTTTAACCATTTGTGTATTGGTCACTGGAGCTTAGATAACAAAAACAGCAGCCAGAGATGCTCTTGCCTGAGAAAAAATATTCTGCATTTAGTACTAGAAATGTGCTAAGATAGTTGTCATGACTAAAATAGCTTTTCAAACTTCCAGCTTCTCCCATAAGCGTAAAATGGGGAAAAAATGCACAGACAGAGTCTTCACATCAAAGTTGTTTCTGAAAGAGAATGGGAGGCAAATGTTATGCATGAAACATCTACATAGAACAAAAAAGAACTGAAAGAAAAATCTACAGGCCAGTCTGTAGAGCCCACAACACAAAACCTATTCACAGTAGATAACAGCTTGTGCTGTTCTTTAACATCTGCCCTTAATGTGTAACAAAGTTAAAAATTTTAATAGGGCTGACTTCATCCTGGAAGAAGCTTGCTCATCATCTCATGCATCAAAAAATTTTCCAGCATTTCTAAAAATAATAAATGTTGATATCTTTTTGCAAAAGCTCCTGAGATCATAAAAGATTACTTGGGTTTGGATCTTATTTAAATTAACTAGGAGTTAAATACTAACATAAAACAAACTGTTTCTAGGTATAGATGTCATGATCTGATTGTATTTACCTTGTGCAGATTGGATGCATAACATCAAACTATTTGCTTATAGATACATATATTAATGCATACATACATATATATAGTTTTTGTTGGCTATATATATATATATATAACTATATACAGTTTTGTTGGGTTTTGTATATTTTGCAATGAAACAGTCATTGCAACCACATATTTAAAGTGATAAGTATTTTCAAAATATGAGTCCTGTCAAAAAATAAAATCCTGGATACCTACAAGCCTGGTTCACAGTTAAAACAGATTTTACAGAGCAAGAAGATATCCTAGTTAAAAGAAGATTGAGAACAAACTAAAATATAAAATATTAATATGAAACCTGAGTAAATAACAAAGTATTATATATAAACCACAAGCCGAAATATACTCAACCTGAAGAAAGGACTGCATGGCCAAAAGCTTGTCTGTTTTTTTCCAGTTGCATCTATGAATTTAGTAAAAATATCCCTTTTCCTTGCAAAATTTGCACTAAATGTATCTTCAGATAACCACAACTCCAGCAATAAAAATTAACAAAAGGAATTTAAATGTAGAGGACCAAGAAAATCTCTAGGTTGTGTATGCTTATTCTAAATTGCAAATTGTAACTAGATGTGTATTTTCCATAGAAATTTGGGGGTGGGGGGAGGGGGTAATTTTAACAAAACACTACACCAATCACATTCAATAAAATGCCAGGGGCTGAGTTTATCACCTTCAGAGGATGGCACGAGGAAATATGTGCTAAGATGGTATCATTTTAAACTCACATAGAGTATGAGAATATTTTATAGGCAAAAGCTGTATAGAAACTAATCATACTTTTGAGCAACCATCATTATGTTTTGTAAATACATGAAAAATTGGGAATTTTCTAGTTATTACATTCCTGTGTCAATACAATTCTGATGGAAAATCACTCAACTTCATTTAACTAAAATATTTTAAATTTAAGATTCTATTTACATATTAGCTTGGGTAAAAAAATTGTGACCAAACAACCATTTTTGTCAAGACCACAAGACTAATCAATGTGTGGTAGCATAATAAATCTAGATTTCTCCAAAATGCGTGTCACTTTAAAATTGACAGAGACAACATAGATCAGGTTAAAATTGGCTCACTGAAAGATCTCAGACTAGACATTCCTGTTCTTTAGAGAACTTCTTTTAGCCATATTATTTTTATACATGTGGCAGTCATCTAAAAGGTGGTATAAAAATTTTGTTAATAAATTTAGCAGACA
The DNA here is from genome assembly GCA_013398615.1 of Brachypodius melanocephalos. Taxonomy (NCBI): domain Eukaryota; kingdom Metazoa; phylum Chordata; class Aves; order Passeriformes; family Pycnonotidae; genus Brachypodius; species Brachypodius melanocephalos. The sequence goes on from VZSR01001854.1 coordinate 5,522,229, forward strand.
ACTCAAAGATTAGTGAGATACACAAAGGAGAGGATCATCAAGAACAATACGAACAGTCTGCTCAAAATGGCATCCTCCCACCCCCAACTTATTTGTTAATATTAATATGTTACCAAATAATACACTTGGGAATAAAGAATGAAAATTGTGACCAGTTCTGCTTTAGAAAACTACGGCAAAGGGATCAACTTAAAGATACTGTGGATTAACCACTTCCACTACCAGGGCAAGCGTATGGAGAAAAAATAAAAATAGACTTGACGTGATCCACAGTCTTATAAAACAAGAATGATCGAGTGGAAGCAGAGAGGTGGTCTTGTCTCCACACACTGCCTTAGCTGTCAAGCACTGGCTGTGAGACTAGCTAACAGGACTCTAAGCCCAAAGTCTGGGCTGCCAGGTTCCTCCACAGAGACTGTGGGTAGAGATAGCCTGTGACAGGGGTCATCCAACACACAAAGCTGAGCTGTGGGTCATCTCACACCAGCCTCTGACCGGGCACACATTTAATGAGGTTTTGCTTTCCTCCTAGGGATGGTGTGAGGAGCACTGGTGGAGAAATCCCCTCCAGTCAGTGGTGCCACGGTCTTCATCTCTCCTGTGAAATGCAGATTAGCATCCCTAAAAACTGCAAAGTTTAGATCTAAATAGTTTGCTTGGTAGAGGAAATTTATTAGAGGCATCTGAGCCACGTCTGGCACTGACAATTTGAGTCCTGGAGAGAGCACAGCCGGGAGCTGCCGCGCCTGGACTCCGTTAGCTGCAGCGCTTTCAGCACTGATCCCACTCTAATGCAGCTTTATTGCTTCCTGTAGCTGAGCTAATTTGTTCAGAGGTAGCATGTGTATCTCTGCACAGCACTGCACTGTGTCATGTGCATATACCTTTTATGGGCTGTAATGCATGGGATGTCAGGCTAAGATGATCTAATAATCCTTTCTGGCCCTAAACCGCATGAAACCATCATCAGTCACTTCCATTAATCTTCCATGAAGGAAAATAAGACACCTGAACATAGCAAGACAGTGAGATACAGCAGTAAAAATGTTGAAAATGTTTCTCAACTTCACCCTGATCTCTCTCTCGCTAATTCTGCCATAAATTACTGGCCTGCATCCGTACAGACACTGAGACACTCTCAGGCTGCTGCAGAGGACTTCAACTTGGACTTGCTACCAAGGTAGTGGCAATTGGCATATTTTGGGGGGAGAATAAGAAAGAGATGGTGGTACACAAGAAAGTCCAGCATGGTTATCAAATCACCTGCACAGTAGCACAAGGATTTTTAGGCATAGGCACACCATGTTAGATAAACAATGATGGCCATGCAGCCCTTACTATTTCCATTAGCCTGAAAGAGAAACAAAGAGTCTCGGATTAACTCTCTCTGCTTTCAAGTCTTGTGTAAAACGCAATGAGCAAATTGCAATCTGGAAATGGGTAAAAAGCTTTGGATCAAAAAATTCCGATGGATCTTGGCCAGTTTGTGCACAAGTTACCATAACAGGGTCTCATTGCTCCATACAGAGGAAACAAACAGCTGGAGGACCTAAGCATCCACATGATGAGGGTTTGAGACAACCAAGCCTGGGAGATGTGCTGATTTTTTCTTCTGGCATGTGAAAAAGTTTATTTTGGACAGCATCTGTTTTACTTTTTGTTCTCCGTTCCTCTAAAAAGGGAGTGACTAGGTCAGATGGACCCCCTGGAAGGAGCAGAGATTGCTCCTTTCCCTGGAGAGCAGATGAGCATGCTTGAGGACTGAGTGGGAGGAGGAGGATAGGAGGAGCTCCCAGGCTTCTTCAGGGTCTAGCGGAGAGAAAAGAAGAGGAGGGTGAGAGCCCTAGTGAGGAGATGGGAGCCTGCTGTTCTGGAGAGGTTCATGAAAGGAGCAGGGAACATGTGCACAGCCGGGTTCCCTTGGCGACAGGAAAAAACTTCCTAGGGATCAGAGAGGACTGCACAGAGCTTGCTGTAACCCAGAAAGTTACTAAATTGACTGAAACCAAACCTGGAAACAAGGACCCACCTAACAACACACAGGGGTAGAAGAGTGAAGCTGTTTAGAAACTTTTGTTCTTTTATATATATGTATATTTAGTCGTCACAGAGAGGGAAACTGTTTCTTTACTTATAAAGTTAAATATTCTCATTTCTCTTCTGTACAAGTTGTTCTTGTGCATTTAAAAGACCCTTTAGTCTCTTCAGGTTGCTTGCAGGAAGGAAAAAAGGTCTAGCTCATCATCAAAGCTTTGTCTCCTCACTAGATGTGGAGCCCAAAGTGTGGAACCCACCTCAGTCTGGCTCCTCAGCACCAGAGATATGTAAATGATAGAAATATTCAGAAACAGTTATTGAATTTCATCTGTGACATTTAACAGCCTCTAAAAGGTGTATGAAAAAATGAGAAAAATATATTGGTTAAAATCTTACTAATTCTTAATTTAGTTTCAATAGGTTAAATAGGGAGAAAAATGGATTTTGGTTCATTGGTAGTTCAGGGAAAGAAGAAACAAACAAAAAAGAAAGTGGGGGTTTTTTTGATCAAATTCAAAACTATTTTTTGTTTTATAGTTTCATGAAATATTACAAAAGTGATGCAACTCAAAACATTTTATGTGGCATCAAAAACATTTTAAAACTGCTTTCCTCAAAAAAATTGAAAGGAAATTTCAAAATGGAATGTTATTTCAAATTAAATAATTTAAATGCTTGACTTAAAATAATGTCAAAAGGAAATATGTGATTCTTTTAAAAAATTACAAGGTTCTCTTCAAAGTGGTGCATTTAACAAAATTAACACAATTTTGCAAAATCTTTTGGTATATCTCTGCTTCCATTGCAAACAAAACAACAACAACAAAAAAAATCAGTTGAAATTTTTCACAAACAAGCAAACATTAAGAGCCAAAAGACATGCAAGCACTGAACATTTTCTGGCCATACACACCAGAAATGCTCCAAAGAGTTTGTTTAGTCATAACCAGAAAAGCCTACCAGAAACCCAGATCTGTTAAGAATAAAATTGGAAACAGATATGTCATGAATGGTTTTTGTTGCCTTTTATTATTTCACATTTTCTTTTGCATTCCTTCTCTTCTCCTTTTGCCCAGTCCTTCTTAGATGCCTGTGTAACAGACACTCCAGGACAAAACATCCTGTGATCTCCACACAAATGCCTCCCCAGAGTAATTATGGGGCAAAGTCTGTGCTGGCAGAAATTGTCTCCCTACTTGTAAATTAAATTATGTTAGCTTGGGTCTCACCTGATCACTTCAGGTACCATTATTTTAAAGGCTTGTTTTACAGAGAGCCTCAACATATTTCGGCAGTTTTTATTCCATAGATTTTCATAGGCATGACGAAAGTTTTCTCTTTGGAATTTAGAGGAAACAAAGCCAGAGTCATCATCACTAGAGGATTTCAATTGTTAAAGAAACATAATTGTTTTGAGGGCAAGGTGAAGAACATGCAATAATGCAATACTCCCTTTGCAGCCTAAGGACTCCTAAACAGGAAGATCTGAGAGGTTAAGCAGAAAACGAGAACTCATGGCCTTTAGGAAAAACAGAGCCTACAGGGTATTTTCACATATTCACAGTCCCAGAAAGGTTAAAAAAAGCCCATCAAACTGTTCTGGAGGAAGAGTGCCTTGAGCTAATGCTGACCCGAAATGCTGAGCCATATGTCCTGCTGCTGTGCCGTACAGATGCCCCATCTTCAACCGTCAGCTGTGTTTATTAGTTTTGGTATCACACCTCAGGAACAAAGTTACTTTGCTTTTGAATCTGCACTGGCTCCCAAAGTACCAGGTAAGCACAATTCTAGGTCACAGGGAAAAATGCTGTGCGAGTGTGTCAACATGGGTTAGGTTTATGCTGTCCCTATTTAGTAGTGCTGGAATATGGATCACAGCAGGTACCAGGATGCTGGAAAAGAAAGCAGGTTAAATCAGTTCGATGTCCCTGAGATTAAAAGTATTTGCTCTGTTTCTTATTGACTGAGTCCTCTGGTGCTGATGAATTCATATGGGGGACTTCTGTTTTTCTGATGTTTCTCTGGAGGACAAATCT
>VZSR01001854.1:5552865-5623606 GCA_013398615.1 Brachypodius melanocephalos
GGGGGAGGAATGGGGTTTCATTTGTCTCTTTATTCTTAAACTTCTTTCACACTAAATTTTACACTCTACGTTTGGAAAAGTGGTATTAATTTATAACATCATGAAATGTGGAACACCTAACTACTCAGTTCAACCATCTGGGGCTTAGAAGTGAAAAATCTCCCCAACAAAATGAACTTGAGACTTAAAACACTGAAATCTCACTCGACTTTAAAATATTATTATCATCAGCAAAGCAACTGCATGATTACATTTCTATTTCTCTGTGTTTAGTTGGTATTGTCTGTGAGCTAGATCTTCCCTCTTCATTAGCCCTCACATTCTTTAAAAATTCTTGTTAGAGCTGCAAAATGTGCTTACAGATGAATAAAAATCTAACTTATTTGAATTATTTTCGTAGTAAGTAATTTGCATTGTGGAATATTATTGGTGAACATGTAACAACACAGAATTTATCTTTCCTATCTGAATATGGAAAGTTTGCCATATCGAACAAATTGTTTTAATTGTTTTTTGCAACAGTTACAAAGAACAAATAGTGGAATCCTCCAAACCACTATTGTGCAAAGCCCCTTCTGAATTACACACATAATTCTACTTCAGCTAACTTCAGTGGGAGTTAAATACTCAAGAAGTAGCATTAAAAGGAAAACTTTGTTATCTGTAATAGCAAGAACAAATTTATAGTCCTGCAATTGGCATAAGAGAAAAAAAAAATGTTTACAGGAACTAATAATCAGAAGAAACTACTCAGTTAAAAGCACTTTTTTTTGATGTTTTAGAGGACTAGAGACAATAAAAATGTCTGGGGAAATATGGTCCATAATATCCTTGAAAAATCCATGCAGCTGAGTCCAATTTCTATTATTGCATCCAGTCCTACAAAACCTGGTAAAGTTGAACAATTCATCCTTAAGTTATTTTAATGTAGCATGCATATAATATTATTTTTATTAGTGGATTAGGATTAGGTTTGTGATTCTGAAGATAGTAAGTCACAGTGTAAATCCATAGTAAACTTGTTTTCAAGCTAATGAAAGGACTGGACAACAGATAAAACTACCTTTTTTCTCTCACTTTTTTTTTCTTTTTCTTTTTCTTTCTTTTATTCTAATCCCTTCCATAATGCCTAGGAATATTAAATATGAATGCATTAGGTGCTTGTGTCACTCTATGGATAATACAGCTTCAGTCTTCTTCCATTAACTTAGCATTATTAGAATATTACAGTAAAAGTATATATTGGATAGGCTGTAAAAAAATCAGATATGTGAAGCAGCTTCTTTTAAAAGACGTGAAATCACTCATCAATCAATATGGGAAAACAGTTTCTAATATTGTTTAATTACGAATTAGCTATTTTTGCATTTAAGGGTAATAGAAGAGTATGCCTGTTCTAAAATTCAAAATCTGAAATGCACGATTGAATACAAGCCTAAAAATTAAACAGAAAATATCATCTTTCTGGTGGAAAATTGCTACCATGGATATCCACCTTTGTACAGAATGAAGTCCAGTGAAATAAACCTTGTGTGCTCATAGAAATAATTACTTTGTTGTAAAACATATGGATAAGAGGATAAAAGTAAGATCCCACAGCCATTATTTATGTGATATCCACGCTACCAACTGCTTGAATTGAAAGAATAAATAAGTTAAATGAGGGGGGTTTTTAGCTGTCTATTTTTTGGTATTGTAATACATAGGATTCCCTGAACTGGGTCCATTTGGAGTGGCCAAACTCCAGTTACCTCTGGAACCCAAGACTGTTATGGTCATGCCTCCAAGAGACGCTGAGCATGTGACAAGGAAGGCTGTTATCCTGATCTGGATCTGGGAGCATTCTGGGCTTTTCTGGAAGAAATCTGCTGTGGTGCACTCTTCCATCTCCATTCCTTATTGTTATGGCCTCTTTCTCAGTCTGTGATTCCAGGCACAGCTGGTTAGTACATCACAGAGCAATTGCATTTGATATGTGGGGGTCATATGTAAGACCCATATGTAAGAGAGAAAGAGATGTGTGGGGGGAGAAAGGAAGAAATCACTCCTTGCAAATGTGTGAGGCACAGGCAGTGTTAAAGGGCAATATGTGGGAATCAAATGGTATGAAATATGTCAGATCTGATATTTCCTTACGTATGCTATTTCCACATTTTTAAAAAGAGATAAAAATAAGTTGTGCTGTAACTAGCTCTTATCACCTATCTAGCACTTATCTACTCAGTAAGAATCTGGTATTTTGTGCATATACACCATCAACTGAACTGAATGACTGATATATTAGTGAGTGTCAGATGTGAGGATCTGAGGTTGTGAGCATATCCTGACTGCTTTCTTTTCACTCATTTGTCGAAGCCATCAGATATTTCTGGAATAGAATCTACCAGTGACAGCAATGGACTACTTGTTCCTTGTTAGACAGTCTTAGTCATCACAGCAATTATTTGATGTGGAGAGTTAAGAAGGGCAATTTTTGTGGCCTTTCTTTACTTTCCCTCTGAGTGTTGTCTAATACTGAGAACACTGTCAAGAGAAATGTGGTTTGTTTATATGCAGGAGAGTGCAGAGGGAAACAACAGTTTTATCAAAATCGGAATTTTATAATGTTCAGCCAAGATTTGTCTATTTGCTGAGACAGAACTATCAACTGGTGACATAACATTGGCAATGCCCAAGTTAAAGGAAAGCCATATATTTGTATTTTTTACACTGAAAGTGTGACATCACATTACTGTAGCCTTACATGGTTACATGTTAAACATATTAATCTCTTCAAATATGCTAATAATGCATGAATCAATACAGAAGGATCTATGAGTTGACTTTAAGGGAATACAGTTGCCTTTATCTAAGAATGTAAACACATTTAGAAGTATAATAGATAAACCATAATGAGATTAGGCTTTCCATCAATTCATTCAAGATTTATGCTTGCAACTTTTGCTACACTCTTTAAGGTTGTCCTACATGAATCCCATGTAAGGAAACCAAAAAAAACAAGATATTCTTTATCCAACAATTCAGGCTTTATTGCAATGTATAAAGAGAATGGGACAGACTTCATAGTAATTTGAGAAAAAGTTCTTCTAAATAATGTGAGTTTTTTCTTTGTTCTTAAACTGTCAGTGAGTCAGGCTTTGCAGAGGTGAGTAACTATGTGCAGCAGGATTTCAACAAGTCCATTCAATATATGACCTTGAAGAGGAACTAGGAGCATGGCAAGATATTCAATTACTTTCCATCTCAGAGCTCTTAAATGCTTTTACATTTTTACATGAGTATAAAGTACCTTGGTTGAAAGTAGTCATCCATGTTACTCAAAAGAGACTGATGATTTTGTTCAGATATTTTGGCCTGATGAATTTTATGTGAGTTTAACAAGAGAAACAGATCATGGATTTGACATGATTACATGCGAATGCAGGTAAACAGAAAAACCTTTGAAATGCATGCAAAATAACAATGTTAGCAGATTGTTAAAAATAGGTAATGTTCAGTGAACACTTATATGTATATATATGCTGCAGATGGAGCTTAGAGTAAGATCTCTATTTAAAGATGGATAACATCTTCTTATATAAGATTCCGGTGTGGTTCTTGTTGTTGTAATCCTTCAGAAAAGAATTTTTTATGACTGATGTCAGCCTTGCAATTCATGTCTTGCTTTTATATAACAAGAATGTTTCAACAAAACATTTTAACTGTTTCCAGGAATGATAGGGAGAAATTGTTTGGTTTGCTAATGTTAAAAATCTGCGTGACCTTACTGAGTAGACTGCTTTACAGTAAATTATCTAAATTTAAGAAGGAGGTATCTTGAGGCCAAAACGAGGTGCATTTTTTTCTTTCCCTGTAAAAAAAACACACCTATTTGGCAGAGTTATCATTTGGTACACTTGATATAATAGTTTAAAGTTTAATTATTTGTAGATTGTATCTGTAGTATGTATGTTCAAGGCTGGCAATCTCAGAACAGAGCTAAGCATGTAATTCCTTATAATTGTTTCTCTTATGTGCCTCGGTAACTCTAGAAATGAGGGCAAGAATACTGTCTCTTTTTCTGCTCTCATTCTTCCTTCATTGCCATCCATATCAATTCAGGGCAGTTTGAAAAAGGACAGATTAATCAGCCTTGAATCAAAGTCTGAGTGGAGAGCAGAGCTGGGACAGGGCCAGATGTCTGCAGGACTTGGGATTTAAAGGAGCGGGCAACTGGCTCTAGAAGAGGTCATAGACAAGGCCAAGGAGTAGAAACAAAAACCAAAACAAAAAAAAAATTAAAACCAAACCAAACCAAACCAAACCCAAAAAAAAACCCAAAAAAAACCCAAAAAAAAAACCCAAAAAAAAAAAAAAAAAAGAGAGGTGAGAGCAGCTGGTCCAGGGGAAAAGATAAAAGTGGAAGACAACAGGTTAGAAAGACTGTGAAATGTTTATGGCCACCACAACACATCGTCTATCCAGGAGCTGGGCTAGGACCCAGGATTTCTGTTTTTCAGAGTACCTCTACTACTTACTAAATAATTGGGATGTCACTGGCAGTGTATGTTTCTTATTCCCTATATCAGTGGGACCAAAATCGCTGCTGATTATTCCCTTGTTTCAGGTGAAAAACTTCTGCTGGAATTCAGATTCCAATGCTGTAGTCCACAATGTGAGAATTGGAAATATTTCATATGATTAACATTTTTGTCAGACTGAGAAACAAAGAAGTGATTATCTTATTTTCTTCCCTAGGCCTTGCATCATCCCACTTGATTGTCTGCTGAATAGACAGATCTCTCAGAACAGGGTACTGTTTCAAAAACTAGCCTTCACTAGTGGATTTCCTAAATTTTTAATGTTTGGCTTTGTAGCCCTAATGTTTTGTTTAAACTTGATTCTTGAATCAAGCAGCTGTCGTTAGAACAAAATGACACAAGAGGCTTTTTGTCACTCCTCCATACTATGGTTGTTTAAATGCATGCATGCCTCTGTGTGTGTGAACATACACATATATGTACTCTATATGTGTATATGTACATATACACACACTGGTATGTGTTCTCTCTCTCTTCATGTTTTTTTTTTGTGAGCTGAAGATGGAAAAAAGTGTAGCAGGGAATTACATAATCCTATAAGCAGTTGTGTTGGTGAAGTAATTTACCTTATTTGAGTGAGGACTGGCCAAATCCAGCATGAGAATTTGTGACACTGATGTTATTCAGATGTGAGAGTTTCTAGGACTGCAACTACTGGCCGTAGTTATTTGGAGGCTTTCTGTTTCTTCCAACTGTTAGTGCTGCAATATGCTGTAACTAACTGATTGCAGCAAGGCTCCATGCTAAATTTACACATACAGAGTTCCATATCTGTCCAAGAATGCATGCACATAGCCAGTGTCACTGCAGGCTCTGAGCCATTTGTAAGTTTAAAGTTACTGATTTACATTAATATTTGTAGGATTTGCGCCTTGGTTAATTTGTCGTCTTCGTAAATGAGAAAGGGATACGGGCGAGTCAGGGCTAAACTGACAAATGTGTTAGTCCTGCCAAAGCATTCATAGTGTATCTAATGCTTGTCTTGAGTCAGTTGGTCAGTCAGTCAGTGATTCTTTCCACCAAAAAATTACCCCTAGAAAGGAAAACAAGCCTAAGAACTTAGCAGCAGAAAGGGAAGAAGAAGAGAAAGTTAGAGAAGAATTTATTTTTCTCTTGCTTCCTTTCAGCTACTCCAAAGAAGCAAGACCTGACATAATGTGTATGAACTAACAAACATTTAACACTTGATGAGGTCCAAGAAGGGAATGTGAAAATAGGGAATCACGTGAAGCAAAATTTTATGGAACTTGCAGTCCACAACTAAGCTGATCAGGAGTCACACTGGCAAGAATTCGGATCTCAATTTTTCATTATGTGTACATATATCCCTGTTTCTCCTGGTGTTTTACACAAATGCTGACACACATGCACAGACACTTCTAGCATAATGGGGATTGATTCTTTTGCAAATTACCAGCACATTTTGACCTCAGATGCTGTGTTTTAGAATGTTTGCTAATTTTTGACTAGTATTTGTAATACCAAAAGATTTATATCAAAGCATTTTTTCAGTAGGCAACCAACAAGACTATTTAAAAAAGTGTATTATACCATATAAATGCCATCAATCTCTATAATTTATGTATCAGATCAGGAGAGCACCACTGTCTAAAATTTTCCAGTATTAGGAAGGCAGCTGAAATGTGCTTGAATAGAGCTGAGCCTGGAAGGATCTGTGAATTTACAGTTAAAATTTTCTTACTGTAGTATGCTCCTGTCTTGCCAAAATCCATGTGTTGGGCTTCTTTGACACAGTATAATAAGGTTTATATATGTTTCAAAAAAGGGTTGTCTGGGTACAGGAAACATTGAGATAATATGCAAGACAAATTTAGTTTATCTGATAGTTTATCCGATAGTTTATCTGATCTGCTGAGTGTCTGACTGTGCCACAGGGGACAATGACCTCTGGTGTTTATGACTGTCTCAGACAGGGACTGAGGGGTGTAGCCTCCAGGGGTGAAGCTGACTACTCCTTGGTGGACATGTCTTCCCTTCCACTGAAGTCTTGGGAAAACAGCAGTGTTAGGCTGAGCAAAACCCCTGCTCCTGAAAGAAGGTTGGACTCTAAGCAGGCAGTATCGTGTTTGGTATCATTAATAACAAATGCAAAAGGACACAGAGATCTAAACTGCGCAGAAATTCACAGCAGAAATTTGGAGGATTTCTTCAAGATGCCCAAGGATGTTCATTTGGTCTGACTAAAGTCCAAGGGGAAATCCAGTTTCCCTTTCCAAGTCTAAGGAGCTTGTGCCTGATGAGGGGAACTGGGGCCCAGCTCTGGGAAGGCAAGAATCTAAAACCTGCTCCATCCAGAGGGATGGGAGGGTTGGGACTGCATCATCTGCAGCAGTGTTGTTCTCAGTTTCACTTTCACCCTCCCAAGTGCATTCCTTTAACCATCGCCTACTTCAGGCAGCTGTTTATTTTGCCTTTATCAGTCTTATTAAAAAAAAAAAAAGATGGAAAATTATTAAATAATAGATAATGTCTCATAAACATCCACTATAATATTTTGCTTAAATACCTCTAGATTTTAGAGCTTCTTCTTTATAGACATTATTAGTGTTTTAAACATCAGGTTTTCAAAGATCAGAGCAAGTATTGTGGATGTTTAGGTTATACAGTTATGATATTCACTTATAGGAGAAATGAAAAATAATAGGAGTTGAGCAACACATACAAAAATTCAAATACTGTTAGAAAATTTCTTAAATATCATCAGAATATTGGAAGCCTTGAGAAATGCAAAAGGGAAAAAATAAGGCCAATCAGATACAGTATTTTGTGCTTTCCCCCTGGAATTTGTTGACACTATTATTTTTAATTACTTTATTACAGTCTGCTTTTTTATTGATACGATTAAGTTCCTCACTATTTCAGGTTGAGCAGTAAACCCCTACCAAACCTGAAGCATAAAATGTAGTAGCTAAACGGGACCCTTTAGACTTCTGTCAACTAATTAAAGTCAAGTGGGTTGTGCCAGTTCACAGACCTTACTAAAAATCCACTGGAATTGTCAGAAAATCTCTCTTTTATTTAATTGAAATGTGGATGAAATGGTAAGTGGAGGTATTTCTTTTCATATTTAAAAAGGCCTGATTAAAAGAATTTGAGTTGCGTTTTGAAGCCCTTTCTTGGCTCTAGAAGGGGAAGTGGCTAATGCTGTGAGCACTTCAACTGCTCAGGAGGGTAACATAGTCAATCAAATTAACCCTTTTTACTTGTCAATGACAGACAAAGATATTTATGCAAGCTATCATTTGTTGAGATTTCTTGTTAAATAGCTTTACTAGTGCCTTTAAAAATAATCTGAATACAAATGTGACTATTCAATGTATTGTTTTATAGAATGATATTCCTGTCAGAACCATGTGATTGGATATCAAAGTGACTTGACAGCATTTTGGTGTTTTAGTTGAACTCAGTTTACTCTTTTTTTTATTTGTTGCTTATTTGTTGCTTATTTGCTTGTTTGCTTTATTTTTCCTCTCTCTCTCTTTTTTTTTCTTCTTTCCTGCAAAAGAACAACAAGTCTGGTTTGATCATTTGACAAAAAATACTTAGTTCATGGTTTACATTATGAAATGATTATAACTGTAGCTAAGAGGGAGGGTGAATTCACACAAAGTGAATATTTCTTGTTAGGCAAATCTGGAATATAGATCAACTCTAAGTACTAAATGATGAAAGTAAATCTGGAATATCTTACATCTCCTCTAGTAAAACATAAACAGATGCAAAATGTCCAACATAATATTTTTGGTCACTTCTTGATGCCCATTGTTATACCTTAACAACCAACATCAGGATGAGTTTCCTGTATATTGAGAATTTTGTATTGTGCGGCTTCACAATTTTGTTCTGAAGAACTTTATTAAACCTACCACCACTCTGGAACGACCCTCTGAGCTTAACAATACGATAGAACGTTAAGAGGGTCCTGAGAGCAGAAAAATTCACTTAGCTTATTTACTTATTTTAGGCATTTGTATATACTTGGTTGAAGTGAGACATCAAAATAAATCAGTTAATTTGTGCCTTTGTTCAGTGTCTTTAAGGAGTCTTGTAATATTGTTAATAACACTAAGAAATAGAACTGCCTAAGAATTTTTTCCATAACTTAAACTTTTTGTATAAGTTTGCTCCCTAGCTAATTCTCACAAAGAGAGTTACCTCCTTTTCAGTACAATCATATTTCAGTAAATCCACACAGGAATATTAGTCGTAGTTCATTTAATCACCAAATCCTAACAACTAAGTGTTCACTTCATTAAAGACACTAAAAAATTCTGGCCAGCTGTTTCCTGCCACTTGGCTGAGGACAAGGTGGAGAAAGACAAGCAATTCAATCCCCAGTAACTCTAAGTTGTGTTCAGCATAATTCTGCCACATAATTATACTTTCATAATTTTATTCCTAAACTAGAATCTGAAGCCAAGGGGGTATCTATGACTTATGGGCTTAAATTCTGACATGTTTAAATTCATGTTGTACACACAAAAATTTCCACAGATTTTAGGAATCAACTTAGACAAATGCTTTGTTGTGTCAACTGTGCTTTCTCTCTCTTTTTTTTTTGTTAAATAACTTCAAATTAAAGTAATCAAATAGATTAAAGAGAGAAGTATAATTAACACACTTAATATACATATTTGTATATACAAGTGATGGATTAGTTATTTGCTCTGTTCCTGGAAAACTGTTTCCTGCTCTGGTTCACACACAAATTTCTGGAGCATTAGGAAGTCTTTGTCAAAAATCAAGATGACTGTATTATGGTGGTTTAAGAGCTGCTAGCAATTTTTATTGCACTGAATGTAAAAAGAAATACTGATCACAACTGAAGAGTGGCTTTAAAGATATCCGTTTGATTGTACGAACAATCAGGCCTGTTGGCCGTGAAAATAAGTGCTAAGACACCAAATAATAAATCAATATTCTAAGGCCAAAATCTAAGCAGACATAGATCAGTGAAGTTATACAGACTTCTGTTAAGCTGTGCTTATTTATACAGCTGGGTCTGGCTATAGGGTGCTGCAAAAATGACAAAGTTTTCCAATGTGATCGTAATTCAAAAGAATTCTCCCTCAAAACAGAATTTAGCATTCTGTACAGCCCACGGAGAAGATTAGGTATGTCAGGACAGGATCAAAACCGATCCACTGGCCCAGGAAGCATTGAGCAGGGCTCCGTGAAATCCTGCCCGTCCCTAGGGTGAAAGCAGCCCAGCCCAGGCATTTGTGGCCACTTGTGCACTGCATATTTGTGTCCTCTCTCCAGTATAAGGCTGTTGCTGATTTTCTTTGGAAGAATAAGCAGGATACAGTCTTTTCGATAAAAGAAATCATCTGCTTACAGCCTAACAGCTGCAGAGCCAGAAAATTTTTGTAAATTTCTTTCTCTCCTCTCTGTAGCTCCTGTCCCAGTTCAGTGTCCTCAAGCCCTTGAACCAGGGGAGTGGGATGTACTGAGCTGTAGACTCTATTTCTACTGCATGGGCTAATTAATGGGGAAAAAGTGCATTCATTTTGCCTTGCCCTGGGGTTTTAAAATCGAAGCACAGCTTCTCATGATGCTGCCAGCAGCTTGATTTTATTGCTTCCTGGGCATACTCTGTGGGTTGTGATCTGAGTCAGGCAGCTCAGCCAGTAGGGACTCATTCAAGGGGCAAGAAATGCTAAGCACTTACTAGAGAATCCCTCAGGGGAGTCAGGACTAATTTGGGATTCCTACCAGGTTAGTAAGCAGGGCACCCAGCTCCTCATCCTATGTTGAACTAGTGCAAATCTGAACACTGTAAAGTTTACATTGCCTTCAGGGCCAGGCACCAGCCAAGGAAAAATTTTGGGTACTAATTTTGAACTTAAATCTAGCCTAAACTTCACTCAGGTGTTGTGTTCCTAATGGGCTTGCCTCTTTAAACACTTCACCTCAAGAAGTCTTCAGCATATACTTATAAATTAGGCATAAAGCTTAAATGTTGTCTTCGGAAAAGGGACTTTACTCAGCTTCATGAGTGTGGCCAGCTAGAGCTTTAGGTAAGGATCTTTGAAGGTAATGTACTGATTTCCTCATGATGCACTTCGTAAGTTTTGGGGTCTCATCCTCTCTTAACTTTCTATATATAATTCTTGTGGTTGCTTTGCTCTTAACTGTATGGGTTTTGAGAAATTTTTTTATTTTTCAAATAATATTCACTTTTTTTTTTCACTGTTATATGTTGGAGACAGAAGTAACCCAATGCTTTTCTGGAAATTTGTAAAAAAGACTACCAGAGGAAAAGTAGGTAGGTGGCACTAACAGTAGTATGAAATTACTGTATAGATTTTTGTTTCTCTGTTGTAGTTACTAGGCTTCTACCTACTTGGAGCAAAGATGAGCATCACAGGGAAATGCAACAGTATTTGCTCAAGGTTTCTCTTTTTACTTCAAATCTCATTGTAACACTGTAGTTTTTCCTGTTGCTGCTGTTCATTTAATCAGTACTTTCATCTCAATGGGCTTTCATGCCCTGGAGAGATATGAGGGCTTACAAGGATCAGATGGTATAAGGATATAAAGCTAGGAGACTTGCTGACTGCAGAGATGAGCCAGAAAACTGCAAAACTGTCACCTGCAGTTTGCTAAAGCCTAGATGTTCTCAGAACAGAGCACCGCCTCACTTTCCCAACAGGACAGATAAAAATGCAGAAATTTTCAATATGTCTTTCCTTTTTGGATCTTTCTGCTTCTCTGAAGAAAACTTCTCAAGCAACATGAATGGTAATGATTGAAATGAAAAAAAAGAAGGAATTGAAGGAGGTTTAACAGCCTTTAGTCAGGTGCTGAATTTTTTGTACGCTGTGAGTGGGATAGTTAGTCTCCTTAGCCTGACTCTAACTGCAGCCACTGAGCAGATCAAAAAAACTTTCCTGGAACATGTAAAAGAGAAAAGAATCTTTTATCTTGAGCAGGTACGTGCTCTGCTGAGCACTCTGTCAGGTCTGTGACAGTCAACAGCAAATAAGGAACTGCAAGGCAGAGCACAAGTTGTCATTGTCAACTGAGACATTCCTTCCAAAAACAGACGGAGAGAGATGCCACTCCTTATTTTACAAGATGCTTATTGAGAAGGTAAGTGGTACCTGTGAAACTTCCAGTAACTCTTTGCTAAATTTATGACCTCTGACTAAGCATTGTGTCTTGCCAAGGAGGAGACAGCTTTTGGTGTGCACATCAGGACTGTGGAAGTCTAGGAAGCTCCATTTCAGAAAGTTCGGATCCCCACAGTTTTTTGTTCTTCATTTGATATCTCACTGGCAGATATTAAAGTCTGAGATAATCACCCTGAGCACCTTCTGTAGTCAGTAGTGGGACAAGCTGTGTCTCTAGAGCCTTAGCTAAAAGCTGGAGGACTTCAGTGCAGTTTCCTGGATGTGCAGGGAAGCACTGAAGCCATGCGTGTTGTTTTACAAAGCGGGGTTCTAGTCACGCCCTCAAGAGATATAAGCACAGAGCAAGTTATGTAACCTCTCCAGGCTACTTCTGTCCTGAGCTGCAGGGGTCTCTGAGGTAGGTCAGCTTCTCTTCTCATTTTCTTCTGTGGTTTCTGGGAAGATTTCTACCTAAAACAAATTTTCCAGGAACAATGATACGAATGTTGTTAAAATCAGTAACTAGTTGATGTACCCAGGCTGCAAAAGACCTGACAGATGTCAAATTTAACAATTAGAAGACTATAAGAATAACAGAGAGAGATCAGAGGCCTTGACAAGGTTAGCAAAATTAAAGAAAAAAAACTGAGTTATAAAGGTAAAGTGTTTGCATTTTCATGATTAATTTATTAGAATAAAGAAAATTTTGCTTTTCCGAGTTCCCTTTGTTTTAATATTCCTTTGAATATGGCTTCAATTCCAAAGTGAAAGGAAAGAAACACACACCAAAATATCTCACCCCAGATATCTTTTATGTGTGTGAAACTTGAATCACTCACAGTTTGTTCCTTCAAGTGAAGGAAGGCAGTCCTGTTCGGTTGATGGGTGAGTCAAACTCAGTGGGTGCAACTAAAGCTTGTAGAGACCTGTGAAGGATAACTACTTTTTACCATGCTTGTCACCATGCCACTGACTATCTGCATGGAATGATCTATTGCTGCTGCTGTTGCTGACAAAATCTGCTTTTTCCTCCCCCGCCACATGCTTATCCCGCCCAACAGCATCTGCTTTTGCTTGAAGAGGCCTATGCCTTCCCTCACCTTGATGATCCGTTGTTGTATCTTTCTGGCAAAGAACTCAAAAGATTTTGCCAGAAGGTTGCACTCAATCAATCCTGCCTTTAGGGTGTCCTAGAAGCACTTTCTTGGATCACCACTGCTTCCTCTTTCCACACTCCAGTTCCCTTCATAGGAGGTGCTTGAACATATGTACATCATTGATTCAAGCCATATGTCCAGCCCATTACACCTGGGCTTTCCATGTGGATATGCTGCAGGAATTTATCACTGGTCAGCTCAGCGTACCATCTGACTCAGAGTAAGACACATAGGTGCCTCTGGTGGAGCTTCTCCAGCTGGCAGATGTGCCTTCTATACTATATCAAAATCCTGCCTCTGTTTAGCACAAGAGCCTTTTACAATTCTGGTCTGTATTTCTAGTCTGATCTGACACTCATTCCATGTTCACTTAGTAAACCCAGCAAAAAATTCCCCTATTTCTATGAATGCAAGGAACTAGCTCTCCATGAACAGTGGCACAGTCATTGACTGCAATTTGAATGTAGGTGAAGCCACGTGCAACAAACAGCTCAGTCTCACCGTGTTTAGTGGAAGGGACAGTGAATTCTTCTCCATGTTGATTGACTAATTATCTCGGTTTTTCTCAAATTTATGATTGGTCTGATTTTTTCTCGTTTGACGTGGAAGTAGCACATTTGTCTGTTGAGAAGATCTGAAGTCTTTGGCTGGTGTGAGCCACCACTGTGCAACGATGTGCGTACCAGCATCCCTGTGTGCTCTACTTGGTGGCTACTGTTTGGTGTTTGGTGTGCAGTTCTCCTGCTGCTCAAAAGTGAGTCCTGATATTTAGGCCGAGGCTGCATTTGTTTTACCTGATTCCTCAGAATAAGGGAACATTTTCTCAATTAAATGCATCAAGGAAAACAGAGAACAGTCCATTTCGTACCCAGTGACTTACAACAACAAAGTAGGAGACTTTCAGGGAGGGTCTGAGCGGCATATGGTCTAAATAGAAAAATAAAGGCAGAAGGAAGAGGAAGGAAAGAAGGGAGAATTAGTTCAAAGAGATAGATGTGGGTGGTATAAATGGACAATGAACACAAGGGGGAGGAAGTTGAGGTTAAAAAATAAAGAAAGAAGCCTCTCATCATGGCCCTTAGAAAAGAGGTGAATGAAATTACACCACAACAGTCAAAGCACTGCTTAAGCAAGAACTTGCACTCAAAACACACTTAAGTAAAATTAAAGGGAGCTTCAGTTCTGGAGGGACTGGTGGTAATAGCTTCTCAGAAATATTCTCCCAAAGAAAATGTTTAAGTACTGAACATAAAAGATTTACAAAAATGTATGTTAAACCATGTCCTGATATAACAGCAGCGTGACATACAGTTTGGCTTTTTTCCTAAAATTAGGAGCTCACTTACATATACATACCTTAAGTCTCTGCAGTGCTAAACCTCTGTCGTATTAACCTGTGTGTTGCCAATTTTTCATTATATATTTATTAGCAAAATTCCAGATTCATCACTGAATTAATTCAGCTTCACATCTGTGTATCTAATAGATAGATAAAAATCAGAGGAAGAAATGGACCAGTTGGTTGTGGTTTGTATTCTTAAATATTTGAGGGGTTTTATTTCTACATTGGCACAACTTTCAAGAACTACTTGAAGTTCTGCAGAGTTTGGACTATGGCTACTCTAAAGAGCAGCTGATATAATAACCCTTTACATGCATTGCCTTACCAACAAAATATTCAACAGCGCCTTAATGACAAATAAACTCAAAGCATTTGGCTTGGTCTCTTTTGTTTTAAATAATAAATGAGACAACATCATGTTATGAAGAATCTAATTGAAGATTTGGAATAAGTTATTATAATAACCCAACAGGAGTTCCATGGTCTTTTTGAAGCAACATTGTTCTTGGATTACAAAACACTGATAGAAGTCCCAGTGCTGTAAGCCACATGAAGAAAGGAAACCCCAAATTAAGAATGATAATTACAAATCAGAGACACTTCTGCATCTTTCTTTCATCAAAAAATGCCAACTTGGCCATTTAAAAGACATGAAATAGTGTTATCAGAATTTTTTCCCATGTGAAATGTTGGCACAGGAGATGTAGAAACTAAGAACACACAAGTACAATATTCAGGCATGCAACACCATATCACAACCACTTTGAGGAAGAAGATGACTGCTTTCTACAGCATTCTGATTTTAGAATGGTTCAATTCCACAATAAGCATGTCTTTTATAACCAAAGAAAGGGAAAAAAATCAAAAGACATCTTTTCCATTTTCTCTTGCAATTTGTAAGTATTTCTTGCAGATGTTCAAGCGTTCAAAGAATAATTTGAAACTGTAATCTGAATCTACCAGAGGAAGTTAAAAGTACGTTGACCAAACTGTTCCACATTGCAGAAATCATGTTCTTATGATTAAGAAGGATCAAACAAAATAATAATCCAAAGTGACCGAACCATGTCTCCCAAATAAATTTCTCAATCCATATACAAGCACATGGATGAAATAAAAAATATTTGTAAGAAGGTGAGATTGCAGTGATTGCAGTTTGAGTTCAGATGCAGCCACAAAGAAGTAGGTTCCTTACTATGGATTTAGGAGCCTAACTTTAGGTATCTAAGTTTACAAGGGGCTAGCACCTTGTGATAGGAAGCTATTGTACAAGCTTATAGAGATATCTGTGAGGATATATGTCTGAAGGGAAGGCATTCCTGTTTTGATTAGCGGAAAACATAATAACCATGTCAAAATATTCTCAGACTGAATGCCATAAAGTCTACATTAGGCATGGAGATATAAGACCAGTTGCTACATTCATTTTAATTTTGGGAAAAGAGTAGACTAGTTGGTAAGTTGGTTTGACTCAATTTTCAACAGATAAGAGTTTGATTATTTTGGAATTAGAATATTTGAGTTCCAGCTGTAGCCTTTTTTTTTTTTTTTTTTAAATACAGAAGAGCTAATGAATTACCTCCTATTAATTTTTCACTTCCGATTTTCTATATATTAAACAACAAAAAGCTCATTCATAATCATGCAGTTGAGTAGTACAGTAGCAAGGAATGAATAGCAGAGAAATAACTTGGGATATATATAAATCAGTTTCTGAGAATTCCTTAATACCTCCAAACATATAAAGTGAACTGCATCTAAAAACCTTTCCACGAAAATTACATGAGACGCAAAATTTCTATGCAACACCCAAAATAAATCCACATTGTCTTATCTCACAGTAGGGAAGTAAAACTTTACTTTGTTACAATTTAAACAAATCTATTAATTATATACTGCTTCCTTCCTCTTGGTTTGATGATATTTAAATGGAATTTAATAGAAATTTAAGGACACCTGTGCTTAATGCAAGGAGTAGTTCTAGAATCATAGAGTCATAGCATCAGTCTTATAACTGGGTTGGAAGGAACCTTAAAGATTGCCTGGTTTCAACCACCCTGCCATGGGCAGGGACAGCTTCCACTAGACCATGTCACTCAAAACCCCATCCAACCTGGCCTCAACCTGGCCACAAATACTTCCAGGGATCCAGCAACCTGTTCCAGTGCTTCACTACTCTCTGAGTAAAGAATTTTCTCCTATCATCTAATCTAAATCTACCCTCCCTCCTTCAGCTTAAGGTTGCTTCCCCTTGTCCTGTCATTACATTCCCTTGTAAAAAGTTCCTCTCCTGCTTTCTTGTAGATCCCCTTTTGGTACTGGAAAGCTGCTATATGGTCTCCCTGAAGCCTTCTCCTCTCCAGGCTGGATGGTCCCAAATCTTTCAGCTCCATCCCTCTCATCATCTTCATGGCTTTTCTCTGGAGTCACTCTAGCAGGTCTGTTTCTTTCTTGTGCTGAGAACCCCAGGCCTGGGTGCAGCACTCTAGGTGGGTGCTCGTGAGGCTAAAGGGGAAGAATCACCTCCCTTGACCTACTGGTCACTCCTCTTTTGGTGCAGCTCTTTTGGTCTGGGCTGTGAGCACACATTTCAGCCTCATGAACACTACACTACAACCCTCAGTTCTCCTCTGCAGGACTGTGCTCCATGAGTTCTCCCAATCTGTGCTTGTGTCTGGTGTTGCCCCAACCCAGGTGCTGCCAGGTTCTTTTGGATGGCATTCCTTGCTTCTGTTGTCTACTTGTCCACTCAATTTTGTGTCATATCTATGCTTGCTGGGGGTGCTCCTGATCTCACTCTCTGTGTCTTGGATAAAGGTATTAAAATGTACCAGTCCCAAGAACTTTCATCTCACTCTGACTAGTGAGGTCCACCACTTGTCCCTGGCTACCACCTGGAAATAGAGCCATTGATCACAACTCTGAGTGTGTCCATCCAGCCAATTTCTTATACACTGAATAGTCTGCACTCCAAATCCACGTCTCTCCAATTTGAAGAGAAGGATGTCATGTGGGACCATGTTGAAAGTCTAACAGTGGAGTTCACTTATTGACTTGCAGCCACTACACCATAAAAGACCACCAGAATAATTTAAGTTACTGTCACCTCTAACTATTTCAGTTTGACTGTTTTTAGAGTAAGCTAAACTAATTCTGAGGCTTTTAAAAATCTACTTTGTTTTAACAATATTTGTTCTTTGTTCTAAGACTGCATTGAAATTCTAGGCTAATATTTCATCTTTAATGGCTTATACATGAAAGTCTGATGTTATTATTCTGTCTAATTAAGAGAAACCATATGTTTTAAAATTAAAAAGCAGAAAAGCACAGGTGTTTATACCTTTCTTTTCAGAACAAGCATGATATCTCACATACATCTCTTTTTTGGGTATGTATGTTTGTATACATTTATCACAGTTACTTAGTGCTTTGTTTTAGCTGAGAACAGGTTTGCTGTACTTCAGATGGGACAGCTTTGTTTTTTGGCAAAGCAACAGGATGATATCAAGCTCAGACAAAACACTGGAAACCAAATTAAGTAACATATATCTTTTACAATTTGGGAAATTTTATGTAACAGGCAATTTTACTGCAAGTGGATCCTAACAGAAAAATGTGAGGTTTGGTTGCATTTTGGTTTGGTTTGGTTTTATTAGGTTTGTTGTTGTTGGGGTTTTTTGTTTGTTTGTTTGTTTGTTTGTTTTTTATGGCTCACTCTGATAGTATTTTCTTTACTTGTGAGCCTTACTGTGGCACATTTCCTTCAAGAAAACTGACTGGGGCTGGGAGCTGCCCTTTTTCTGGAGAGCTATGAGTGGGGCGACCTTGCCAGCTGAGCAGCTGAGCTTCTGAGCATTTGGAAGACAGCAAGGAGTTTGCCCATAACTGGGAAGAGTAGGGAGCACACAGAGAGAAAAGCCCCGCAGAAGGCACAAGGAAGTCCTGCTGCAGGAGTCAGAGCACAACTTCTGCAGATTTCCAAAGGCAACATCCTGGAGCTGAGTCTAGAGGACATCACTGATGTGCATTTATGTAGGGCGTTTGTAAGGATGTTCAATTCTGTCTTGTGTTTGAATTTTATCTGTTCTAAAACAGTGGTGGTCATCTGTCCTAATGTAACCATTCCCTGTGTTTAAAGACAACAAATAGAAAATATGTGTAAATACAACCCCTAATTTTATAAGATCTTTTGGTCTTATACAGGTGCTTGCAGTTGTACCACAAAGGTTCTAAAACTTCTAGTTGTGAAAATAATTTTAAAGTCCTGCTAGGGGCTTGCAACTGATGGAAGATTAAAGATTATGGTACCAAATTATAATGAAAATCCAAATGTATACTTTCAAAGAGAAATATGCTTAGCATTTGCTGCCATTACTCTCAGCATTAAGTTTTGGTATGAAGAGCCTCTGGTGCTTGCCAACTTTATATAGGCAACCTGTTGTTTGCAAACCAAAGCAAAAAATATCCCATTTCCTGACCTTTGCCTTTGTTTTTTATTCTTACACACAAAACATTTGGTTCACGAGAGAAATTTTTAATATTCACTATTAGGTTTAGATTGCTTTGCAGTTAATGTTAATGATTTTCAACTTAATCTTCTTGTTTTTCTTTGGTATTTATTCTTGATGTTTTTCTTGAAAATGTGTTAAAGTATAAGTCAACTGACTTCCTTCATAGGTACTAAATAAAACAGTCATAAGAATCTGAGTTTGAAAGAGATTTTCCTCTTGTGATATTTTCTGGTATTTTGTTTGTGTAAGTAACTGAACTGTGTGTTGCCATCAAATATTATGGTCAAACTAAACCACAGTATTTTAAGCAGGAATTTACTCAGCAGACATACATAAAATGTTACTCTAGTATACTATTCCATGTTTTTAAAAGAAATGACTGATAAAATAATAGTTTGTTCTGTTCCAAGTGTTCCCTCCTGCTGGTGATTTGTTGCACATCACACTTGTTTATAATCAGGCTGCTGGAATAAAGGCTACTGTAGCCTTTGCACAGTATTTAGTCTTTAGGAGAACTGTAATATTTTAACTATGTTCTTGCTGGTTTGTGATCTACACAAAAGTAGTAAAATAATTTAATAGCAGAAAGCTATGATAGGTAGCTTGTGATAACAACCTCATTTCATTCTGCACATGCTGCAGAAAATTTGCGTATAGCATAATTAAAATAAACACATTTCCTACTAAATTCAAGTGTGTTTTGTCATGTAAAGAAGGCCCATTCCTTACAGGTCAAATAAGCAGACTGATTTGATTTCTAAAGGTTTCTTTTGGGTCTTTGTGCTTTCTGAGAAGATTGTGACTGTCAGATACAGACCCTAATACAGTAATCCATCCCTTTGTCACACCAAGATGCAATCTCCATAGGATTTTGTGCAATGGTTTTGGATCTTGTATTGAATGTGGTTTGAGTGACCAGTGTTCCACCATCAGCTCACCTGTGCCCCTGATGCAAAGTGCAGTGTAAGACTCTGGGTTTGACCTAAAAGAAGCAGGTAGAACATCAGTGTTTGTCCATGGCTTTTTACATTGGGTTTGCTTTTCACTTGGCCAGCCTGCAGGTTTGAGTCATGCTGAAGAGCCTGGCTTATCCCACAGGGATTTCTGCAGGATGGTGTGAGATTTGACTATAGTTCAGGTTTGGTCATTACTACATTTCTGTGCAAAGCAAGCATTTCTACTGTGCATATTCTTTGTAATTAATTTCATTAATATTTACTTACACTTTAGAATAGAATTGTGCCATTTAAATTGCCTTAATTAAGTAAGTTGTGGAAGTACAAATAGATCTGATTTATATTATTGACACCTAGCACAGGAATTTTCTGTCACCTTTTCATATTTCACCATGCTGTTATCTCAAATAACTCATGATGCAATGAAGAAAACATGATATATTTTGCAAACCCTGATACAGGGAGAAAATTGCTCAAATAATTGATTTCAAAGAAGCCCAGTCAGCTGTATCAGAACATCCTAACACCCCTCAGTGATTATTCTTAGAAAAAAAAACAACTGGTCTCAAGCTGAGTTCTGGTTTTGTAAAGGATCTTTGTCCTGGGAATACTTGTACTTACCTGTAGAACACATTTTTAAGCCTTTGGCCAAGACCAAGTAAACACCCTGATATTGGGTCTTACAATGCAGTTTTTGAACACACACTGAATTGTTGTGGATTCAGACTTTGACCATAGTTATAGTCCAAATTATGAATAATTTCATCTCAGTTTATACACTTTCTTTAAGAACAGAGTTCCACTTAGTCTGATTGATATGTTTCCTAGGAGCCCTGGAGCTTAAGTACAGTCACTGCAAAGTCAGGTTTGCAGAAGCTTGGTTAAGTATTTTCCACATACTAACTCCCAAATGCCTCCTCCATCCTCTTGTTTAGGCAGACTATTCTGTTCCTTATTGATGGAAATCATCCATACTGGTATTAACTGACACTGTAAGAAAAATATTCACAATTATTTTAAAAAATAATCTAATGGCAGATTGAAATTGATGCACTGGTATCTCATATATTTGGTCTGTGTTACTACCACTTTGAGCTAAGATTTATTGCTTTAAGTGTTCACTATAATTAAAGAAGAAATGCATTTATAAAGGAAAGAAAGCTCAGTTTTATTTTAATGGAGATAGGAAGAATCTAGCAAGATTAGATGATCCAGCCAAAGTACAGAAAGAAGATCTGGGGTGTGAGTGACTTTTCACTAACCCTTACTAACAGAAAAAATGGTTGTTGTGAGTATTCCATCAAATACTCAGTCTCAACACAACTCATAGATCACATACATCAATACAAATGTCCACCTAGAAGTGCCAGGTAGAAAACCAGTCAGTCATGGTTACCTCCTTGCAAATGGCTCTGAAAGTGGCAAGGAACAGGTGCCCTTCACCAGTTCTGATCAGACTGTGATTGTCAGATTATGCAGCATCGCATTAAACTTTCTGATGATTATGTGAGACAGAGACAACACAAGATTTTAAGATACTTAGCTAAACATATCATCCCCTTCTTGAATAAAACAGTTTGCTAGTGTCTACTTACACTGTTGCTCTCTTAGGAGAAATAAATATCTGGATGAAAGCCAGGCAGTTTTAGTTTAGCCTGAGATCAGCAGAGCTGATGATCAAAGGAACAAGTGCAACTACATAATGCAAAAGATAGGAACGAGTCAAGGTTTTACCTTTGTAGTCTGCTTGCTTACATTTTGAGCATAGTTCTTGGAAAGCAATGCACTTTTCAAACAATTTCCCTCACTGTCCCCTCCTCCTGTCCCCACGGTCCAGCAGACCCTCACAGGTATTTGTGCATGATGTCAATTTAAAATGACTGCAGGATTACCTTTTTGCCTTTTTCATTTTTTTTTTCCCCACAAGTTATGCAGCAAAAATAAAGCTATCTAAAATTCCATTATTGATTTTTATGATATTTTCAAAATATGTTTATTCAAAGAATGTATGTATAAAAGTTATAAAAACTTTTAAAATGATAATAGATCCAATTATCTCAGTGCTTAAAACAGGTAAAATAAGCAAAAATGTATAAATTTTATATGTATATACACAGTAAGGACTTGATACAAAAATGGAAAGATGCTCAGTTTTCCAAGATTTTGATTCAACTATTACCAATCAAACACAAATATATCCTGCTAATAAGCCAATGTCGATTTAGAAGAAACCTTTGATGAGAAAACATTACTTTTATTGCACTTAAACTTTTTTTGGGGAAGTCAGAAATTAACATGTTTTTACTTTATTTAGAATTTCCAGTGTTATAATGTTTCTTTGGAAAACTGTACTGCCAGAAATCCACATTTTCATTTCTACTTCATTATTATCCTATTTTGACAACAAATATAAAAACGGAAAAGCATGGAACTATTTATTTTCAAATGTCTGTATTGTTGTTCCTATTATCCACTGTGGAACATTCTTAAAATAGTTGTTGATAGGCAAAGGAATAATAAAAATATACAATATTATATGTATCTTCATGAAATTTGAAGAAAAAAGAGAAAAAATACAGAATTATAGAAATGAAACAGGAAGAAATACTCTCAAAGGAATTTTTAAAAAAGCTTTATTATTTTATGTTCTTGTAAAAGGAAGAAGTTTTTTCCAGAAGAAAAGAAAAGGATGGCTTCACCTTCATCCAGTCATCAGAGTTCCTCACTCAATTGTGATTCCTGAATATTTAATAGCTTCCTTGTATTTATATGATTTTGCTACAAGGCATCCCACTTTTAACTACACTGCTTTTGGAAAGATTGTCTTCTTCTCTTTGAATCTTCCTCTTTTTTAGCTCCTGGTTATTACTCTTCAAGTGACAGCAAATTGGACACTCCTGCCAACTCTTCCCATCCTGAACATGACTTTATCATACCTGCTATATTTCCTTTTTTTTTTTTTTTTTTTTTTTTTGTCTGAATTAAAGAAATGGAATTACTTCTTTAGTGATCCATACTCTTGGCTGTTCTTGCCCTGCTCTGAACCCTTCCCAGTTCAATGATCACCTCCATGAGAAGAAGGGACAAGAAGGAGGGACATTTTACCATTCAAGATGTGCATCAGATATATGTTTACTGAGCGATATTGCAATATACATGTTTTTCCTTCTAATTCCTGATGGTTGATTTGCCTTTTTGATTGCCAGAGTGTGTCAAGTTGATGTTTTCCTAGATTTTTCCACCATAACCCCAAGACCTCCTACTTTAGTGACAGTGGTCAGCTCTGGGACCATACGTTTAAATGGAAAGGTAGGATCTATTTACCATTGGCATCAGTCCAGATTTATCAAAAGTAAATTGTTATTCTTGTTCTTATTATCATTATTATTATCATAATGTTGTTATTATTATTTATTGCCAAGGTCCTGAATCACATGAGTTTCTTTTGATGTTCTTAAGAATTTTTGATGATTTTACTATCTCTAGTAGTGCCATCAGAAAATTTATCACCTGATTATCCTACTTCCAGGACCATGACAATAATGAACCCTAGGCTGACCATTCATGATTCCATCGAAAAACCTCCTTCCATCCTAAGAAGTGACCATCCCTTCCTGCCCTCTGTTTCTAGCACACCAATACAATATTTATCCATGCCATAACCCCTTTCATCCCATAACTACAGAATTGCCTTGAAATTTTTTTGGATGTTCATTGAAAATATCTTTATCTTCCTATACCTAAATTCTGTTGCTGAACTCTGCAAAGTGTCACTCGACTAATTTTAGAGTTCTAAAAAGAAATAAATCATTCTAATGATAACTGAAAAGATAAAAAAAGAAATCACTATGTTTGTGTAGAAGAAACTGTGATACTTCTCCATTAAGGTTCAATGTTTTTACTGAAAATAAATTGTTATATTTTGTTTTAAAAGC
This sequence comes from Brachypodius melanocephalos, assembly GCA_013398615.1. Taxonomy (NCBI): domain Eukaryota; kingdom Metazoa; phylum Chordata; class Aves; order Passeriformes; family Pycnonotidae; genus Brachypodius; species Brachypodius melanocephalos. The sequence continues at coordinate 5,576,483 of VZSR01001854.1, forward strand.
TTCTCATCATGCTTATGAAGGCACTGCCTTAAATTTAGACGTTTGGGTAGTCAGTTATACTATCAGGTTATTTCCTATTCTGTATGAAAATTCTGTTTGTTCTACTTAAACAGTAGTATTTAATACTTTATTTCTGGTCGATTATTATCCCATGAGAAGCCCTGTATAGGATAATTTGAGATAATTTTTCTGCATAACAATTAGGGAAAGGAAAGGGTTCCCTAGCAGAAACAAATAGAAGAAACTTAATCATAAAAATGGAAGTGCCATAAAAAAACCCAGAAAAGTGCAAGCTGGAATCTCTAAGTGTTAGAGACAGCTGCATATAAGTAGTGAGGAGAAGACTAATGTTAAATAGAAGTTAAGTAAGTACAATCAAGTATATTTAAAATAATAACTGGGGATAGTTAAAGGATTTTCTCTAGATCATCACTCACTGACAATTCCTAGGAAAAAATCATACATTATTATGGCAACAGTAACATGAGAATTCACTTCTTCCAACTTGACCATATCCAATTATGTTGTGCTTTAAGCATTCAGCTGCTTTCCTTTTTGTTTCACTTAAGACACAACATCTGGAGGGCCTCCTTAAATGAAGGTTAGATAATCTACTAATGAACTATTTAATTAGGAATTCACCAGCGGGAAAAGTACTAAAGCTGTTATTTGTCTTTACTCACACTTATTAGCAAGAGAAAAGAAACCACAGCATTAGTTTGAATATTTTTTTCATATTTGAAAAAAAAAAAAAAAAAGCTTTAAAACAAACTTACAGTAGTGTTTCTAACTGCAGTAGGAGTTTAGAAAAAATATTCTATTGTGGTATAATTTAAAATAGTATAATAATGCTGTAAAACCTTCTGATCCTGTAATAATAGTATAATAACACTGTAAAACATCCTTCTTTCTGATTTTAGATGATTTTGTCATTCTTTTATCCATCCTAAAAAATTAATAAACAATAAAAGGCGTTGCTTTTACAACTTTCTGCACCTTTTATACCAGCATCAGTTGGTAAAATATTTTCATTGCTTTTTGTACATGACTGGGAGACTTTAAATATGCTCTGACAGTGAACCTGTAGTGCACTCATCCTGGACTGCCTTAGCATATATTTCAGTCATACTATCACCAGCCTAGAATGAAAAGCTCCTCTGTGCAATGAAGGTGTCTGCTTTGGTGAGAATGCTGAGAGAGGACCAATGCTGGATGTCTTCTGAGATGGCTGCTTCTGTTCAGTATCAACAGGATTCAGAATCTCTTAACATGTTTCATTTCTGATCTTTTAAAGCTGTCAGGATGGAATGATTTTCAGTCACTTTGCTGTGCAGTGGATTTAAAATTGTGTCCCAGAAAAGTATATTAATAGATTAAAAAAGCAAAGTATGCACTGTCTTGTCTCTGTACCCATAATTTATAGTATGACTATCAAAAGATTATGGCAATGCTACAAACAAACAAACAAACAAACAAACAAAAATGTTTATATTTTGTTGTCTATAGAACACTTCACTGACTGCTGCATTTACTATTTCAATGGGTTATTCTGTATGGAGCAGAATGGTCAACCAAACTGACTTTTAAATAATTAAACACCATATAAGCATTAATCTTGAATATTGCTATACTTTTGATATGAACTTAATTATATGAAGTAAATATAAACATTAGTTGGAAGAAATAATTTTCCTGGGAAATTAAAATGTTCTCCTTGTATAGTGCTGTCTCAAGCAGGTCAAAAATGTTTTCATGTGAAAAGCCCTCAATTCACTTCAGGTTTTCCTTAATAGCTTATCTGGACAGATGGCAAAAGCAAACCACTCTATATGGAACAGAGAAATGATTTTTCCCTTCGCCAATGGTGGTGGAAGAGATTCTGTGTTCACTTGTTTGTTGGTGGGTCTATCTATCAACTATAAAAATATTTATTTGTGTGTTAAGTACCTCAAGTAATCTCAATTTATGCATTTTACTTTCAGGGTTTTTTGTGTGTTTATGTTATTTTTGTCTTTGTTTTGTTTTTAGTTTTGTTTTGTTTCAGTTAAGTAAAAATGTCTTATGAGTTTGTTCTCATAAGTGCAAAGTAGTAACATAAAGTGAATTATTAGGTAAAAAATCATAGACTTTAATAAGTTAATCAAGGTTCTAAAAATGAGAATGTATCTTAGCCAAGGAGTTCCCAACCTTCTCTAAAATGACCAACTTCTACACTGAGTTTTATGATTTTCTTAGAATTGTTTTTAAAAATAAGTCACTCATATGCAATGAGTTTCATGGTTCCTTCCCAGCAGCATGAATAAAAATCCCAGGAACCTGGTATTTTAGAAGAAAGTTGATTTGACTTTTTTACTCTCTGGAATAGTTTTTTGAAGTATTACAGGTAAACTTGCTTTTAAACATTCATATCATCTGAGAAGAGCAAAAATCCTATGAACACAGTTTGCAGCCTATTTTCTGTCAGTGGCTGAAATCTGTTGGTATATGTAGTTGTATACATGTCAGCACAGTTTGACTTAAATGTTTAGTGAGACAGAGGCTGTGTATGTAGAAGCAAAAGTTGGCTTAAATTTGCAGGTTTGAATAATACCCTTCCCTGCTCAGGCTATATTATTTCTTATGTACTGGAGCATTTTTAGTTATGCTTCCACTTTCCAGACTTATTAAGTACAGATTTCATGCCAAACTTGTTCACTGGTATCTTTCACGTTTAAGTTACCACTCTCAAAAAAACATCAAGAAATCCACAGTTCTCATCTTTCAGTTTGCATTCCCAATGAGTATCCAAGAATTTACATCTCTCTGTGTTTATATCATTGCACAGGCTGCTGTGCCTCCTCAGTATAGCAGAGCCAAAGCTTAATTTTTATACAAAAGGAGAAATCAAGAGAGAACTTTCTGACAAGTATTGATTTGAACATAAAATAAAAGTCAAGAAAGAGTTAGGAAACAATTTATAAAAGGTATAAAAGGTACTAATAGTGTATATGGAGTAGGAAGCTTGCCAGAAGATCTGAAAGGACTTCAGAAAATATAATTTTATAGTGACAAAAGAAATCTTTTTTTTCATAAGAAGACTTTTGAAAATTTAAAACATAACAATTCATATTTATGGGTGAAACTCACGATACCTATCTCAAAATTAAGATAGAAATAGGCAGAGTTAAAGAAAAAATCAGTAAACTGAACTTCAACAATTTAAAAACATCTTCCTCTCAGATTCTAGAGGTTCACTTGGATGAAATATGAACTGTAGCATATAATTTACCTTGTAACACAGACTGAAGATGCAGGTTTTTTAGGTAGCTCAAGAACTATTTCAAATCTCTAAGGTATATGGGTACCCAGAAAATGGACAAAAATTACACTAAAGGATTAGATAAAACATGAATATATTAAGGATAAATAGAATAAGGACTATAACATATAAGGAGTGAGTCATCAAAATATATCAGGAAAGAATCACTGAATGATTATAATAAGAATTCCAATTAATTAATGATCTATGACCTCTTTAAAGAAATCAAGAAGTATGTAAGTCAGAAAAGCCAGTTGATGTAGCCATTTGGTTTTTCAAAAGCATTTCTGTTTGGAGTTTCTTCTCCAAAAAAATCTTGAACTCACTTTGAGATAAGAGAAAATCTCACATGGAGAAAAAAAATGGCATGAGAAAAATCACGTAGAAATAAATTTTCACAGTGGAAGGAGATCACTGATGAAGACTTACATGGGTCTAGTGGAAAGTGTCCCTGCCCTTGGTAGGGGGCTTGGAACTAGTTGATCTTAAAGCTCCCTTCCAACCCAGGCCATTCTATGATTCTATGATATTTGTGCTGTTTATCATCCCAGTGAATGATTTAAGAAATGATCAATAAAGTAAAAAAAAAAAAAAATCACAGGCTTTAATAAGTTAATCAAGGTTCTGAAAATGAGAGAGATCTGCAAAGTACTGCAGAGGGACATCATGATGAGGCAAGAGCCACACATCAAATAGCAAATAAAATTTGAGTTAGATGTGTTTGAGGTAATATGTATTAGGGAACACTCTGAGGAGTGTTTTGTAGTTCAATGAAAACTATGCTCAATGCTAGCTAAAAACCAAAATAAAATATTATGAAATATGATGACGAGTGCTGCTCAAAATAGAAGATGTTAATGTTCTGCCTAAATCCTCCATCTGCATCATGAATATTGAATGTAGAATTGGTATCTCAACTTCAAAAGGAGCACAGGATTTTTCAAAGTCAAAGTAGGGGCAATCAGGGGTATGGAATTTTTTCCATGCAGGTAAATATCTCACATGGCTGAGACTTTTTGTAAATGAGATGTCATAGGAGAGACGTGACACAGCTCTGTATATCCATGATGGGAAGGTGAGGAGAATACTTTGCACCATCTTTTCTGCTGGAATAATGTCAAAGTCATCAAATCAAACAAGTGATTGGTAAGTCCCAAACAAGGAAGGCAGTTCATCATGTAATGTGTGGTTTGTTGTGGAGTTCCCTGCCAAAAGGAGGTTTTTAATGTTTGTCAGATTACTATTTTCCTACATTCAGGTGGGCAGAGTCCTTTTGCCCTCCTGGATGCTTCAGGGCAGATGCAAGAAAGAGACAGAGGCTTCAAGCTTCTGTATTTTCAAGGTTTATCATGTTATTTATTATTGCTCTTATCTCATAGTTTGCTCTGTCCTCAGTGAGGTCTGTTCTGAACACCGGCCATCCCCCTCCTCCGAAAGGTCGTTGTCTTATATACAGATTATTACAAACATATTATTTACCATTTCCCACCAATGTCCACCATCCACATCAGACAGACCATCTCCACTTGGCCCAATCTCCCCAAGCCACATTGTGCTAACGTCACAGCAGAAAATAGAAGTGAAGAAGAAGAAGAAAAGCCTTAGGGACTGCCCCAAAATCTCCATCTTGTCTCCATCTACCTTCATTTATAAAAACCTAAAACTACATATTTCTCACTCTGTGATAAACTAAACTACTGTGTTTCACACTCTTGAGATTTGTAATTCATCTCTGCTTTGTGCCAGGGTGTGTGACCCCCATGGACAGAACCAAACCCCCCTGTTCACCCCCCTGGACAGATATCAAATCTGTTTGCTCAGTTCCCAGACTGTTTGGCCTGGGTCTCTGAGCCTCATGGGCAGCCAGAGGGATGCCCTGGGTTTCGAGAAATGTTAAAAATTTATCTGAGCTAAAAAGTGATTGGAAAGAATAATGAAAGAAAAATTTATAAATATGAAAGTACTGTTTCTGGCTCAGAAGTTTGAATTTTCAATGAGAGATGCAGATTTTCCAGCAGATACATCAGCATGAGATTTTCCTGTTTCTTAACTGTTCCAAGGGTGTCTCCTGATAGGTGCTTTCAGAGAAAAGATTACGGGGATCTTTGGTCTGAAAAGGTGTTTCTGTCTCAGTTTTTCCACCTCTTTCTTTCCTTCCAGACCCATGCTGCTCAGAAGCCCATGGCTCAAAGGATGCTGTCCCTCAAAGACACCAGAAAAATTGGTATAATATCTCATATGTGAGATTTGCATTTATTCTGTGTTCAGGGGAAGAGGTTGAGCCATGTGAAATTTTGCTTGCCATAAGATTCCATGTATCATCTGCTTGTTGAGTGAATCTGATATTTCTGGTGATTTTACTTTCCATTCACACTGTTAACATGAAGAGGAGGAGGTACAGGGAGGCTGAGAACTCAGCACAAAGTCTGCTTTATGGGGAGCTGGTGAAAGGGAGACCCACACTGATGAGTGCAAGAAGAGAAATGTTATCTCTGGAGCTAACTCCCCTTCATATCCCGTCGCCGAGACACAAACCAGGAGCGAGCTCACAGCTCCAGAACATGTGGGCAGTCATGACCAGTGAGTTACAGTGCTCCTCTTCAGGCTGTCAGCATAATTCCCTGTGAGTTTCCTCATGCAGCTTGCCTCTTATCCCATATTTCACTCATAGCGTTGTAAAAGCAGTAAAGGAAGAGGGACAAGAATGGTGTGTGCTACTGGAAGATACCTGCTATATCTTTCTTTCTTCTCTGCTATGAAAAACCTCAACACATACACACAACAGTTCAAAACAGTAACAAGCTGGAAATGGAGAAAAATTCCTATTGCAGTACCTGAAGAGAGAAATGTGAGTGAGAGACCACAACCAGAGCAATTTCCTGCACTGACTAATGCGAAATAAAATATAACAGGCATGTTTGGAGATGCATCAGTTCACAGAAAATACAAACAGAGGCAAAAAACCCCCGAAAAACAAAGGGAGAGAAAGACAGGTGAGATAGCTGCCAGTTTAATGTGCAGCTTACTGGGGAAATAACCTGGCTGAAGGTGAGGAAGGAAGAATTGCTCAAATGAAAGACTTTGCAGTATCTTCATGAGCTTTCTCAACTGCCTGGAGCAAGAGCCCTCCAGGGCACTGTCAATTTCTAAAAGGACCTTTTTGGAAATCTCATTTCAAAAGTTAAAAAAAGCTTCTTGGTAACACCAAATCAGCTAAAATGTGTTACAGAAGGGAGAGAATGTGCCAATCCATAAGAAAGGCAAGAAAGGAATGGGAAGCGTATTGAAATGATTTTTTTCTGTCAAGGAAGACACCAAAAGGAAAAGATAAGAGTTATTATTTACTTTCTTAGACAACAAATAGGGATCCAAAAGGTGGCAGAAAGCCAAGTTGTAGATCATTGTCCAGCTATGATCTCTGTCATGCTAAATAAATTTATTTGATACATCAGTAATCACTTGATATACTAACTCTGACAAAACCCTATTTTTGAGCAGCTAAAGATTAAAATATCTTGTCTGAATTGGGTGTACTCGAGACATAAGTAGTTCTCTCTTTATTAGGCCAGATGTAAGTTACATAGCCAGAGAGGTTATCACATTGGAAAAAGGAGCATGACTGGTTTCTCTGGTGACTATTCAGATCTTATCTGGAAATGAGAGGTGGGAGATGAGACGGGAGAAGGTAGGAAAAACTGTGAAGGTTGTTTGGCTGTCTTGTGGGCTGTGGGTTTTTCTTAGATGCAGATCTGTTTTGCACTCTAAACAGATCATTTGGGGCAGGACTCTAGGAGGTATCTTTTTGTAAGTGTTTGTAATATGTGAAACATATTCAATAAAATACATCTAGGTTTTTTTAAGCTTCTTCCCCCAGTATAAACATGCTTTAGAAAATAAGGGCTGGGATCTGAAAGAAGCAGAAAATGTGGGTAATAGCAGGCAACCTGAAGAATATTTAAATGATGGTATGTTCTGGAAGAAGGAGGGCATTTTGTGCTTATTATTAAAATCCAGTAATTTTGTGGCAAGAGAAAAGGTCTACTAGATTTCTGAACCTGAAATACAATGGTATTGCATAACTGACAAGTCTTCAGAATCTGTATAAGTCAATCTTTTTGCATTACCCTCATATTTAACTTCCTTTCAGAGCTTTGATGATAATATCAGCTTGCTAGATGGAAAAAACCAAAATAGATCCTTTCAGCAAACTGTTAAAAACTAGGTTAGTTGGTGTTCAGTCATGGTAGAAGTCCACCCACGTGTCCACATAGTAAGATCACACCTTGGCAGACAGATCTGATTTTTCTTTTTCCTAAAGGATCTATATTAGATTTATTTGAAAATCCTATTTTCATCAAATGAATTCTCTCCAGCTTCCTGGTAACTTCATAATACATCAGTTTTTAAGCATCTCTCCAACTCATCTTTTACTGTTGTTTTTGACTGATAGTTTCCTTTTGTATGTGATAGTTGATGAGCCAGTGGTATTCCTTGTACCTTTTGTTTGCTAGATGAGAGCCCTGAGTAGAGGATCACAAAGGAAGGGAGGGAGCTGGGAAGCCAGTTGCAGACAGTTGCTTCCTATCACTTCAGATCACTTAGGTGTGGGCTAGCTCCAGCAGGAAGATGTGCAATCACATTAGCATAGCACTGTGCCTTGAAGGAATGATCTCTGCTGGATTGAAGTACCTGCTCTCTCTGCAGACATTTGGCTCCTTTTGCCTTGTGGTTCCTCCAGCCTCTCTGGAGTAGAAGGCCTACAGGAGAGCAGAATGAAATGGTCACACTGGCTGAAGAGAACTTTTCCTCTTCTCAGTTAGAAGCCTAGGGTTGTACCCCAAGAACTTTGGATGCCACAGCCACTGACTAAAATGCATGAGCAGCTTTGAACCTTGAAGCAAAATCTTCCTCACTTTTTCTACTCCTTAACTCTCAGGCAAAATCACCTAATCTCTATGCTTTGATTTCTGAAATCTCTACTAAATCTTGCTGTTAGTACTTGTAATGCTGAACCTAAAACAATAATACTCCCTTATAACATTGATCTTAAAGATTAATATAAACTGCTTACTGACTGCTTACTATGTTGATTTTGGTAAGCTTGGGAAGATGAAAACAGTATGATCACAAATATGTTAATTTGAACATAACTGTGTAGTATCAGAATTTATTTGCTGTCTCTGACAGAAAAACAGTATAATGCTCCTACCATCCAGTAAAATTCCAAAAGAATAAAATAATTTTTTTAGAGAAAATAAGAAAATACAGGAATAGTGAGAAAGCACAGTCTGCAAAATGAAACCTGTGAGTAAAATTTGCAATCAGAATTTTTAATATGTGCCTTTTCATTGTTAAAATCTGCACTGATGTGTTTATATGCTGGTGAGCTAAAAATATTTTATGGTGTCCAAACAGTAAAGGCCTCTTAAAGTGGGCATACTGCACTGTCTACAGCAATCACCTCCCATCCCTGTCCAGAGACAACTAAGGCCCATTGTTTAATGTTGATAACCACAAACTCAGCCCGTTTCAAAGGACCAGTTTGGTAATCTCCTTAATTTATTTTTCAAATCTCAGAAAAATATTTTCTAAGAATATGGTTAGTTATTTAAAGACATTTAACAGCAACTAAAAATTTTCATTCATTAACAATGGGACTGTCTATCTATTCAATAATTTACATAGTTATTTCTGATAATATCAATAGAAGATGGTATTTAAATTTTGACCAATTAATTTATTTTCCAGTGTCTTTGCTTTGCAGTGAAAGTGATTTCCACAGAATTCCCAGAAGTCTGGTAGCGAGTGTCTTGCAATTTATTTTTTACATCTGTATGTGAATATTACACTGGCTTTAATTAATCTAACATTTTAAGCATAGTTGTTAACTTCCTATTATTCTCAATAACCAGAAGTATTAAATACTTCAGGTGATGCAGTGATTATTGCTTACAACATTTTACCATGATTTAAAAGTTTTTTATAACTCAAAATAAATATTTACCATAACCAGTCATAAAAGATGAAAAGAATTTTATCCCAGTTATTAAAAATTTTGAAAGAACGGTTTCTCTGTAGATATTAAGTGTCAAATACTGTCCCTTTGGGGAAATAGGACTCCACACTACCTTCTGCCTTTATCTGGTGGCGAGTTGTTTCTCCTTGTACATTTCTTCTCACAGAGATAAGCACTTTGGGATTTAGCATCATGAAAGACAAGCAGCTGCTTTATAACAAGTTCAAACTGTTCTAATCATTGATGAGAACAGTGTTACTGTGATTCCTGGACAGTGTTTCTCAGCATCAAGGGCAACATGGCTAGATCCATGCATTCCCATTTCAGAATATGTGCACTTGTTTAGACTTGCCTTTTCCCAAAGAAACTTTGTCTTAAACTGCTAGGGGCTCTGCAAGGTGAGGGTAACTGTTTACAGGAGGAATTTTATGGCTTTTCACCCACACCCACACCGACCTCCTTTCAGCTACTGCTCTGCCAGATGCATTTAATTATTGCCATAAACTGTAAACACTACTGCATGACCATTTCCCCTTTAGCAAGATTGTGTGTGTGAAAAAAGTAAACAGATTGTATAACAAAGTGTTCTCTAGCTGTCAGCAAGGGCTTTGAAAATAAAACACTTCCCTCCCGACTCACAATTGGCTGACAGTCGGCACATAATGAATAATAGCTCCTGGGGACCAGCAGAAAGATGTGTGGGAAAACTTTAATTAAAAGCTTGTCAGTACAATTTTACCTGGGTGACATCACCTGACTGAAATCCTGCTGCCGGGCTTTGTTGTCTATAGGATCGCAGGTAGCGCACTTGTTTTGCTGACAGCAAACAATTCAAAAAGTACTTCAAAACACTGGGAGGAAAACGCTATGCTGCCAGTAAAATATAATCTATTTGTGGTGTTCTAATTTTCTAATTAGCAGCTGTAGAAGGCTCCTCGCCATTGTGGGAGGAGGGTGACAAACAGGTTTTTGTAGCTCGTTATCTATGATGCCCTCTTGATTATGCATTTTCTTGACATTCCATTCCAGAAAATTGTGTTCCGAAATCAAATACATTTCCAAATGTAGACAGCTGGGCTTGAGCCAGAAGTGCAGACCTAGCATCAAATTCCCAGCTTGAAACTCCCTCATATATATTAAATCAGAGCACCAAATCCAAACAAGCTAGAAGTTCACAGCAGAGGACTTTCAGGCTGTGCAAAACTCCTGAGGAACGGGAACTTCATGACCCAACACAATCATATAGTCCAAGGGAAGAGTCACGGTAGTGGGTTTGATTCTGCCCATCTCAAGCTGCTGGTAGCAATGAGGTGACACGCATGCTTTTGTATACTTGTTACTGTAAAAGGGGAATGGGAATTTGAAAGCCCAAACTTGGCCCTAAAGTTGCAATTAGCAATATTCATGGAAAGAAACTTTCATCTAACACTGCTGAAATCATTAATGCTGGTAAAGCTTGGCTATTTTACAAGTAATTTGTAGTAATGGAGAGTAGTTTCTCATAACTTAATGTTAATTAATTCAGTTACATCATGATCTAGCTCAAGTCCTGAGCTGACTTTAATGGGAATAGGCTGGATCTGATCCAAAAGCCACTGAGGCCAAAGGGAGGCCTTTCCACTGATTTTGAGAGCGGTTGGTTTGGGTGTGTAGATGGATGGAATTTACTTACCTGACAGAGGAAAGACTCTCACTGAATTGTGTGTTTGCCTCCTTATGAGCATTCTCTCAATTTCCTTAATTTTATGCAATTATGATTTGCCAAATGTTGAGGAAAGTATTACATCTAATTAGTGGTGTACAAAAGTAAACAGGAGGTTTATTTTCTCATTACATGCTAAAATTAAATGTTATTCTTGGGCATGTATATGTGAGTAATAACACAAAGCAACTCCCATATAAGACTAAAGGGAAGGCTTCTAAAATCAAACCTTTTTTGTACAAATTTTCTGTACCAAACACAGTCTGAAGATTGACCAGAATGATGTTTTTTGGTAGAAGAGGATCCAGTCAGGCAAGTGGGAAGGAAAACTGGAGCAATTAAGATTTTTCATTTTTTCTTTGCTGCCCTGATATGCTCTGTAATAACATCTAATCTTTAGACATGCTCATCTGGATATTGAAACAAGAGCAGCTGCTTCCATACTCCAAAGGACAAAGAAGTGTAATGCTAAAATGTAAAATAATTGTCAATTGCTTGTCAAATGTCCATCACTTACTCGGTGACAAAAATCCTTCTAAATTTCAGTTACTGATGCATGATGATATATTTATCCAGAGCTAGATTCATCAAGCCACCTCAAGAAAGAGTTTTGCAGTCATTGAGCATTAGGACTTTCAAGGGAGGCCTGGACTTGAAGTGCTGTGCAGAGTCAGAACTTTCTGATTAGGCTAAATGATAAGCTGGCATTTTGAGAAATGCCCCCAAAGTCCCCTTCTAGATGGGACTAAAATCTATGTGGCCAGGAAGTACCCCAGAAGTCAGGTCACTGAAATTCATTGGCACCACAGCATTTTTCCTGTAAATCTTCTTGTTAAATGAATGAGTGAATATGTAAGAAAGGGTGTTTGGGGAATGAGGGGAAGGAAAGACACACAGCAGATCAGGCATTCCTGCAAGGAGAGAGGTACTACAGCTTTATGTATTTGATGGAGTGGCAGATGTAACTCACTGTTCAAAACCTGAATAGGGGAGCCTTTTCCTGCTTCAGACACTATTTAATTGTGACATAAAAAACAAACAAAAATTGAAAAAATTCAAACAGTAGTGAAAAAAAAAGTGCATTGCAACCAGCCAATTCTTCCATGAAACATTCTTTCAGGAAATAACCATAACCTAGTTTCCCATGAACTGAGAAGACAGAGACAAGTGCACTTGCTGCACTTTTAGAGTAGTACAGGCAAAATCCCACTCATGTAGTTTAGGTTTTCCTCAAATATGCCTGTGCCATGTGTTGAAAAGGATGAACTTTTAAGCGTGATTCACAACCATTTATCTCATAATCCTCCTTGTCTTCTTTAATACTTTTTGGTTGAATCATCTGAAGAAGCAATGGGTTTTTGGAATTAGCTGAAATGATAAAGAGAATTTTCTCACAGTGCAACATTAAGTATTTCAGGTGGAGGCTCTTTCATTCATCTGTGTTTGTTCTGGCTACCAGAATGTTGTTGTGTTGTTCTTGCCAGCCATTTATTCTTACATCAATATTCAAGAACTCAAGCTTCAGAAAAAAAATTCTCTTTGCTGGCTAACAGTAGTAAATTTGAGGATCAGCATAGAGAAATCTGGCAGGTGTGGAGAGCAGAAAAAGTATAACAGTTATGTCATGAAACTAGCCCTATCATTTCATTCCAGTTCCTGTAGTCAAGAATCCTCTTCACACACTCCATGATAACTGTGATTCTCAGCAGGATTCATGGGGAATGTAGTGGATATTCCTTTCCCTTCAAGCAGTCTTCCTTCATGGACACATGTATTAGTGATACAGTACAGGGATGGCTGCAATCTTCCTTGTGCATATAAATCTGATGTGATCCACCACTGTTTTGGGTGGATGTAGTGATGTAAGTGAACTGTCTGCTGATGCTTTTAGTAAGTCAATTCAGGGTCAGGTAAACCATCAGACAAGGTATGAGAAGAGAGGGTTTCAGTTACTGGTAAAGGCTTCCTGTGTGATCTTGAAAAATTAATTTATGGTCTGATTCATTAAAATATTAAGTGTTAAGGAATAGATGCCTACATTTTAGGTTATTACCAACATTTTGGTGGGTAAGCGAAAAGGGTTTTTTAGGTCTTGTATGTTTTTTTCTGATTTTGTGCTTTGTTTGGTTGGTTTTGTTTGTTTTATTTTGTTTTAATTCTTTGGGGAGGGTGAGTGTTTTGGGAGGGGGTGGGTGGGAGTTTTTTGGAATGAAGGGTGGTTCAGGAATAGAAACAACCACACGTCAAAGGGACCATTTGTGTTTCTAGGCTTGGAAATAAGGAAGGTTGCATTGAGTACAGGCAACCTGTTTGAAATTCCCACAACAGCATGGAGGAAAGAGCCTTTTAGATTTTTTAGCTCAGAATTACATAACCCAAGACAGAATTCAAAAAGAATGTGGGTTTACTATGTTAAAATATACAGTCATCAATAAAATATTAAACTTGTCTCTTGCCTATTTTCTTAGTTGCTGGTTTATAATCCCTATTATGCTTTCTTTATGTAGTATAGGGATTTTTTTCCTTCTCAATCCTGTATCTTCCATGATGCCAGGGAAAAAGAACATGTCCTGTTTTTCCCTTCCGGCCTGACTGCCTGCGAGCTTAAGTAGGTAAGAAGCAGAATGCTTCCTTGGCATTCGAAAGACACAGGTTTGGAGTCCTCTGAAGTGGAGTGGCAAAGGCTGTTTGCATGCTGTGGGTGACCATTACTATGGAAAACAAGGAAGCAGTACCATGTTTTTCATGGGACATGGTTCACATCTTTCCGTTTGGAGAGGCAGTAGTGATGGCTGCTGTGCCTTGCTGGGAGTATGATGGTTCAAGAACAGATGCTCCAAATAACCAACGGGATCAGGCACATCAAGGGCAGCTGAGACTACTCAAGGAACCTCAACAGTGACCAGCCTCATATTAGTGGGGTCATACTTCTACAGATGAATTGAATAACTAGGTAACTATGTAACTATGTAACTTATAGCCTTCCAGGTCATCCGCTACAATCAAAGTGGTCTTAATGACAGCTGAGAAAAAGTCTTCAGGTGGCGGCAAATCCAACCACAGATGAAGACATAACAGCCTCTTCCCTAAAACCTGCTTTATGTACCTCAGTCTTTCAAACTGTTTTTTCTTTCTTTTTTGATCTATTCATAGGAAGGCTGTGAATTTCTTGTCAATGAGAACAAATATACTCCAAGTATTTCTCCAATCACAATTTATGAGCCTGCTTGTGTAGGTGGGAAATATGTCTTTCTGTTGACATTTAGTTATGCCTTGAAGGAGAGTTTCAGAGTTCTTAAAACCATGCCAGTTACACAAGTTAGCAGATGATAGTTGTTTTCATCACCATGGGGTTGTTACAGAAGCTAGTGAGAAAAGTGTAAGCAGACAGTTTTATTTATTATTTACATATTATCAAAGTGAAGGAAGCCTCTTTTAATTTAGGAGAGCTATGAAAAAACTTACAGAAAACCAGCTTTGCTCTTGGTATTTGATGAACTGTAATCTTTGATTGTACTTGATGATAAATTAGGTGGCTGGTCTCAGTGTTCAGTCTGATTTACAAGAGATTCTTTTGAAGTGATAAATGCCTATCAGCCTGCAGTATTACACTGCAGAACAGAAGGATCTGAACGCACTTGACCAAACAGCACCGTGTTTTGCTTCTAATAGATAATTCAAATGATGCAATATAGAGACACTTTAAATCAGTTGCAAGTAGTGAAACCAGTGTGTTGATACTTTATTTTAAGACTGACAAGTCTGAAAACAGAAGTTAACAGAAAGTCACAAGTCATTCTTGTGACAAGTGCGTGAAATCTAAAGAACAGATTCCATATGGTGTCATATTTCAAGTTGTATGTCAATGACTTCATCAGAATGTTATACCCTTCCAGTAGGAGAAATGATACCTTTGAAAACATGTGTGGCTGCATGTAAAAAGTAAGCTCTCCCTGTCTTCACAGAGAGCCAAGACACTTTCTGCTGAACAGGCAGACAGAAGAGAAAGAACAGATGTAATTATCAATCATATACTGTCATTAGCCCAGCTCTCAGGATCTGCTGAAGATCAGAGTACATATTGGTCAGTTACTGGTGCAGATTGTAGCTGTCTTCATTATAGATTTCTTGTCTGCTGGTTATACTCCAACAGAGTGAAGGCAGGATTAATCTAAATGTCTGACAGTTTGAGCCTGAGGATGGCTGCCAAGTCCATATGTGCTTGTTGCCACTTGGACATCCTCTGCCAATGGCACAAGTGAGAGGGTCTGATCCATAGAAATTACATGCATCAGTGTAAACCCTAATCAACATCCTGTCCAAATATGTTTGGCTCTTCTTTGTCATAGTGGATAGTGTACAGCTCAGATCTTCTTCAGAGTTCACATCCACAGAAGAATGGTCACCTACAGTGTGGAAATGAGGCTCCATGCCACTCTTCAAAGGAATCCAAACCTCTGAGTTCCCAAAGGAGTTTCCTAGCACTGAGTTACACACAGCAAATATTTAGTTCATTGTTTCTTGCCCAAACTATTTCCACTGTAGAAAAATATTTCCATCTATGCTCGAACACATTTTGGATAATTATATATTGCTGAAGATAAAGATGTACCTAAAAAGATGAAGCTCAAAATGATTTTCTGCAGAAGCAGAAAAACTAATGTCAATATTTCAAGAGGTGCTTAAGTTAAGCATTTCTATTTATTTCCATTCTGGATGGCAGTGAGAGAAGCTGCTAATTAGGACTATTGAGACTAATTAGATTACTGAGCTCTTTAAATGTGTATTAACAAATATGGAGATGTAAATCCTTAAGCATGCATTAATGAAACTGAATTTTATCATCTGTATTTGAAAATACAGTCTAGAATCCCTTGCTTGAACTCAGCTTGTCTCTCTGTTTTTGTGTCTTTTGAATTCAGTTGATTTCTTGTAGACACTGTAGTTGCTGAATACTTTTTTTTTTTTTTCATTTATTTTTATTTTAGTTGTGAGCAGCATTTTGCAGAATCATAGAATATGTTGAGTTGGAAGGTACCCACAAGGAGCCTCAAGTCCAACTCCTGGCCCTGCACAGGACTTCCCAAGGGTCACACCACGTGCCTGGGAGTGCAATCCAAAGTATAAGCAAAACTCCTGACTATTTGTACATCACAAACCCAAGCAAATCTGACTAAGTTCAGTTCTTTCAAGAAAACTTCAAAGAAACAAGCAATCAGATCTGACAAGCTGCACCTATGTCTCAAGATTTGTGGAGCAGTAGAAAGAACAAACTATTACTGGAGGCAATAGACAGTTCTCTAAGATTAAAAAAATAATAGAGTTTAAAGTTTCTCAGCCTGAATGACTTTGTGATATCCTCGGAGATAACCCTTAGTAACAGCTGAGAAGATTATTAAGTTTTAGTGGTCTATGGATGAAACACTTGTTTGTGCAACTTTGCATTGACATTTCAGAAAAAATCACTTAATCTTGGGCTTTGTTCTTCTTTGTTCCCAGAAGTAAATGCAAGGGCCAAATGTTCTAACAAGTACAGGGAGACCCTTTCTCTTTGGAATTGTGAATGGACCTATTGCTAGACTATTTCAAATTTATGCTATCTGCTCAGGTCTGTGATGGGTAACCAGCATAAACCAATATGCAAATAACCAGTGAAAAATTATCCATTGCATATCAAAATGCCACTTTCTTTTGCAGTAGGTTCATAGGTCAAAAGGGCCTGGATGATTATAAAGATCTTTGAATTCTCCTTTTCAAAAAACAAAAAAAAAACCAAAAAAAAAAACAAACAAAAAAACCCCAAAACAACAAAAAAAAACCAAACAAAAAAAAAAAGGAGGATCTATTTGACAGCCCTTGAATCCAAGCTTTAGGAACCAAAAAGAGGGAAAAAAGACTTTAAACATATTTCTATGAGATCATGCATAAGTTACTGTCAGACTCACACAGATGGTTAAAATATTTGCACAACAAAAAAAGAAGCTCTGCTTAGCTAGAGAACCTCTTCTATGTTAGAAATAAGCAGTAAGGTGAGCTACTTATATAATTTACTAACCAGAACAAACCTTACTGCCTAAGGCCTAAATCTTATCTTGAGGGTTCTGCTTGAAATTTCTGAGGTTCTGACTTTCTTCTTTAATCACAAGGATAGTTTCAAAGCTTAAATCCTGATAAAATTGAATGGTGAACACTTGTTCTTGTTAGAACATAATTCTTCCAGAAGACTTCTTTATAACATAAACATATAATAGTTCCAGGGCACTCTTTGTGACTAAAGCTAACAAAGATATTTAACCCAAATGAAATAGACAAGGTTCTTAATTTTATTTTAAATTGGTCTGACTTGCTTCATGGCATTCGTTTTAGTGGTTTTCAAACCACAGCCTGAGAAGCCTCTTAAACTTATCATACAGGACTCTGTTCTGTTAAAGTTTTTAATCCTCATGTATCAAAGAGACAAATTCTCAATACCGAAAGGCACCGTACACAAAACATAGGGTAAATATTGGCTCTAGTGAATCTATGTTTTATTGCTGAATATTAATTTCAATATATAAAGCTATATATAAATATATATGTATAATTTTATGTATGCATAAATAACCACATATAGTATAGATATAATTATATATAGTAAACACTGAGTTAATGTTGGTATGAATCATTGTTTGCTTTTAAGAGAAGCTGCCTATGAATATCTAGGAATATATAAATATCAAGGCATGATCTTCAGTAAAATATAAGCAAGCAAAATATGTAATCATAACTATTTTCTCTACGCCTTGGGAGTTTTGTACTTTCCAGGTGTGAAATGGCTGCTGTTGGAAAATGCTTCAATACCACAGTGCTTTGTTCAGATGACATCCAGAGTCTCATACGAAGAAGTGAATCACAGTGTACAAAGGAAGTATCTTCTCTTTTCCAGTTATACTGCTAAGATGTATTTTTTCACCATTTAGAAAAAACATTCTCTCTCATTTGTACTTTCATAATTATTTCGTCAGAACTGGCAAGTTTTAAATGAAACTTATTTTAATTTTAAAAACTTTTATTTAAAATTTTATCTGCTTTCGCTTGAGAGGAGGGGAAATGAGTAGTTCAAATGATTAATAAAAAAATTATCTTAGTCTTTGCCTTTCCCAGCAGAAAAAAAACCAAACCAAACCAGGGAAAAATGTTACAAGGTTTTTCTTCCCCTTATTTTTTTTTCCAATTTCTTTTGGAAATTTTTATATTTTATGACCATGATTCCTCCTTGGTTTTAGCTGGAATGTTTACAGTGCAGAAGCCCAGCAGTTTGAATATCTGAATATAATAGAAACCAACAACCAAATTAAAATTTATGGAAAAAGTTCAAAAATTCATCTACTATTTTAAAACATTTCCATAAATATATTTATATTTTAAAATATTTATTTTTATTTAATTTCTGAGGGTGCTCATTTGGGTATGATTAAATCCAAGCTTATTAGTGGGGAAAGTTCTGGATCACCCTTCAGTTCTATATATCTGAATGGATTTTAAAGTGATCACTCTCAAGACTTTTCAGAGGTCTTAGCTATGATTCCGCATGGAAAAACATCATTCACTCTTACTTGTTCCTCCTTCTCCAAGGCAAATATTTTTCATATCTGTACAAGACAGTTACATCAGGAAAGCACAATGTCTATAGTAGGTTTTAGTAAGCTGTAGTAGGGTTAGCTCAAAAAACCAAATATCGGAGATTTTTAAGTTTATCAACATTTTGTGCACCTAATCAAGTGCATCTCATCAATGGAGTGTACAAAGAATTAGCAGTGGAATTCAGTTGCTCTGCACAAGAGGATGACTTCCAGGGCTTTTTTCTGGGAAAGAAAGGTTCTCCTATCCAGTGACCAGATTTTCAGTGGAATCAAGTCAAGGAAAGCTGTCTCAGCCAGGAATCTCTTGAATCCTGTACTGAAGGAGTTTTGAGCACTAAAATCCCTTTGTGTGCTTTTCTCATCTGACATAGCAGCAAGAGTGTAGTTTAATGTGTCTGTTGTTATTCAAGCAAACTATATCCTGTAACAAATTTTGCAGGAAAAAAAAAGGAAACAGCAAAGTTGTATGCAGAATTAACTGACTATATCAGTCCATTTTTCATTTTTGTGGTCAGAATATGATCGATTTATTTAGAAAAATCGCAAGTACTATTAACAATTCAATTTATCAGACTAAGCTAATTTTAAAGAGACTGTATGTAAACTGCTGGTGTTCTGTTATTTGCTTTAAAAAGTGTCTTGTAGATTGCTAAATATGTGCTAAATGTTTGGGACTGAGAAAATTCAATATCCACCTTTTTACGTGTGAAAATGCATTTCTGTAACTTATTGAGACCAAGGAAATTATCCACAGCAAGAAAGAGTGATTGCCATTTAAAATGCGAATAAACCCAAGAATTCAGAAGCAAGTTTCAGTTGAATGATTTATTTTGTCTATGGAAAGATCTACTATTTGAAAATAAGTTCTTTCCTTCATTCACTTGATTGCTTCTGTGAAGTCTCATAAAGCAGTTCCCAGTGATACATATGGTAATACTGAGCAATATCTCCTTAGAACTTTATCATGGCGTAATCCAGCTCTTCTGGCATATATTTTACATGTGTAATTTCTTCTAGCAAAACGTCTTATGGTGGATTGAAGAATGGGTGAAAACACACACACTGAGCACATTAACCCAGTAATATACAAATGTGAAAGATTAGGTTGGTTTTACACTCTTGTATGTATCATTGTATGTCATTCTCACTGAGTTCTCAAACACTTTCTTTTCAAAGGAAAGAAAAAAAAATAAAAGGAAAAAGAAAGATAGTTGAAAATCAGATAATTGTACTTCAAATCTGGTCTCCATTTAAGCAAGATGTGAAATACTCTATAATACTTTTACACCTAAGTTTAGTTTTTTTCACATATTGCCTACTCCTATCTACTTTTGTAGTAGTATGTCTCCTATTTTAGGGAAGCCAGAAGTTTATGTAATGCAGTTTAGTTATACTGACATCTAAGAAATTGCGTCTCAGAACTTTGTACCATGTCACAGATGCTTTAAATGGGATTGTAGGATTCTGATTGTGAAATAGTGCCACCCTTTAAAATGCAAACAAAAACTCAAACAAAATTTAAATTTTCCAATAAACCTCTTTCACTTTATAGGAGCAATGTGGCATCTTTTCTGCCCTAAAATCTAACCCAATCAAGAGAATAAAGAATTACTACATATGCCAAATAGTAAAAATAGTGAATGGCTTTTCTATTGAAATGCTATGGCCTAGATGTACATGTCAGTGTGAACAATACCTTGTCCATGACTATTCTTCTTGACTTTCTAAGTGCAAAACAGGGAACCCATTGAAGATTTTAAATTGAAAAAAGAAAGCATAAATGTGAATGATCGGTAGATGAATAAAGGAAGAAAAATGACTACAAATCAACAGCTGTATTGACTTTTTCTTGAAAATATACCCTGGATATGCTCGTTGTTTAGAGTTTCAAGGTTCTGTCTCTTTCTTTAAGATACCCACATTCTTCATGCACAAAATGCAGTTCAATACAGTGAATTGGTGTACTGTCTTTCTCCATTTTGAAATGTGATCAAAGCACAAAAAAACATTTTTGGGGATTTGGGACCCTGTTTCTTAGATAGGCAACGTTTAGATCTTGACTTTATCTCTGTAAGGGAAGCAAACTTCACAGGTGATTTGATTATTTTAATTACTTTTTAAATAATAACTGTTCCTATGAAAATCTAGTTGTGACTCACGTAGGCTTAATAGTGAAATTATTAGGTTTTGAAAGTAAAGGTGATATGTATACGTGAACTAAATGCATTTCCAAGCCGTCATTATTTTATGTGTAATTTTTTTTCTATTAACTGTGATGATTTACAGCATACTTGATTGGGCACAGTGTTAATAGAACAATCTTATCCTTAAATAATGTGAGTATGTATATTCTCAGTAAAATTGAGACCTCTGCATATTACTTTAGAAGTGTAGAGTAGCCTTAAAACAAGTCAAAACAAGCTAAAAAGAAGGATTTGCAATCTGAAACAATACATTCTACATTTATTTATTAAAAAAACCCAAAACAACAAAACCAACAAAGCAACATCCTTTTTGATCTTAAAGAGAGAACAGCACAACTGTGAAGAGTATATTAAAAACTCTCACAGACAAAGCTGTGGCTTCTGGTGAAGGCTGGAAAATGGTAGTTCAGTGGTCTGCACTTCTTGCATACTTCAGCAAAACAGAAATCACAACTGTAAAAGTAAAAAAAAAAGAAAAATTGGATCATGGATGTATTGAAGTGCAGAAGTTAGCTTTTCTGCCAGGATTGAGTAACTGCTTATTTTGTGATTATGATCATGCAAAAAAAGAGTTTTATGGTGTAAATGAAAGAAAGAGTTGTATTTCACTATATGGTTCACTATTGGGTAAAGCAGCTAATGAACAGATTTTTCAAGAGGTGGATCCACAGAAAAATATCGTTGACAGATAACTGTTCCTAAGAAAACTGGCTATAAATCATTTATTCAAAACAGTAACTGGAAGTTTTGCTTGTCAGGTTTTTAAAAGGAGAGAAGTGTTTTCTTGAACTTTTGCCTGACTTTGGCTGCCAATATATTACTAGCACCTGGGAGAAGCCTCAGGCTCAAACAGTCAGAAACATATGAAGTTCCATTTTGATTTAATAAGGGTCTCCTTCCTGTAGTAGACTTTGTTGTATTGCTTAATTTATTCTTCTATTAAAACAAACCAAAAAAAAAAAAAACCCCAAACCAAAATCTGTCTTAATATCAGAAGACACTTGAATGTAAGTTTACACTAAAAATTTTTCTCATTACAAAAAGTAGATCAGAATTTACTAGCTTTTCTAATTCTTGTTGACTCATCCTCAGCAAATTCTGTGAGTAAAGCAGAAAAATCCTGCTTGTGTTAGGAAGAACCACATGTGTGAAGGTCACTAGTAGAGACAGTTTGTATATCTTTCTGATTTTTAATGGACCCCACTTTTATCCATGGCTACGCACAAGATCCTGGAGAGGAATTGTCTCTTTTCAGTGCAGAGAGGACGTAAAGACTGATGTACTCTCTCTACTGTGCTATATTCCTGACTTGAAGGAGCAAAGAATCAAGATAGTTCAATCTTGACACCAACCCAGACCATAGGCTTTTTGCTATTCTGGGCTGATGGTGTCATAATATTCTATGTACTGGTGGTTTACAAAAGTGTTTTTTGACTAACACAAAAGAAGAACATTACAGCACATCTGTGGCATGAATGCATGGAAGAGCTCAGCCAGATGAATGTCCCTGTATGTAAAACCACAGAAGTTTGCTAGAACATGTTTTTTATTTGCTTCCTTTGAGAACTTCAGGAAGGAGTTGAAGCAGGAGGAAATAAAAGGATAAATATGATCTCATTACTGTGATGCTTCTGACATAAGGTTTGATTTAATTTCCCATTTAATTATCTTTCTGGCTTCTGTTTTATGTGCATACTTTAATGCATATTCTCAAATCCTAAGAGTTCAAATTTGAAGGTAAAATTCCTGAAGATCTCATTTCAGAAATCACTTGAACTTTTTGAACCCTTCTACTCATAAATGGCTCCTGTACAACCTTTGTCTACTCCAAAAATCTGATAGTTACTGTCTCACTAAATTTCAAATATACATTACAGTAAAAGAAATTGTGGCCATAAAATTTACTGTCTTTTGCTTATTTTTCCAATATTATTCCAATAACCAATTTGGCCATTCTTTTCAATAATTCACAAGGGTATTTCAGGCAATCAGCAGAATGGAAACACTTATGTTCAGAGTTACAGCATCAGTGGTGGCTCGACTGGCCACTGACTTCCATTTTCCAATGATATTCAATTTACAAGCTACTGCAGGGAAACATCATTCTTAAAATCTGCAGCTATGTACTTGAAATTTCAATTGTGCCAAAATATGTAACAATCCCAGTGTACTCTAACTTCTCAGAATTTATAACTGCATTTTCTTTTGTGGTGGCCCATAGCTGAGAGATTGCAAAAGGCCTTTCCATTATAAAGTTTTTAAGAGCCTTTCGCATCATGTCAATATCACAAGACTTTAAAGAAGGAAAAAACCCCACCCCTTAATGCTATTGTAAGCAGCCATAAGTATCACAGTAAAGTTGCTATTAGAATGTAAATTTTCTATACTGTACTTCAGAATGCTAGCAATTGAATTACTACTGGCCTTCGTGCAGACCCAGCTGCATAAAAGGATGTTAAACATTTTCCTATCCACACAGATCAGCCATAAAATATCATCTGGGATGTGTATATTCTCTTGCAGCAGAGAGGCAATATGTAATACAGCAGCTAATATGGATGTTTAGAAGGCAAGTATCTAATTTTCTTCCTATTTAGTACTTCATATTCTACTGTTTGGTGTAGGATGAGGTCGATTTCCAAGCGTCTAGTACTGTAGATGCTGATGGGAAGAAAGAGGAGAGGAGAGGAGAGGAGAGGAGAGGAGAGGAGAGGAGAGGAAAAAAACAACAATAAGGCTTGCCAAGTGAGTAGTGTCCTGCATGTTGAAAGAAGCTGCACTGAAATAACATTCGTTTGAGATAAACCACTGATCTGTTTTGCCTTGTTTTTATTCATGAAAGTGCCAATACAATAACTTTGTGGAGTACTAGACTGGAAGACTTTTAAATCTTTAAAGCATTTTATGTTTTCTTGTGAACTTCCCAACCTGACACCTTGAAGTAATTTTGCAGTATAAGCTGCCATGGTTTATGCTGGATAAAGCAATTGCTTCCATACACTTAGTTCTACATCTGAATGTCACTAAAGGACAGTCATTCACATAGCTGTGCCTATGATAGCATGTGCAAAACCTGTGCTGCCATTTTTGACAACTGTTTAATCGTGTAGGGGCATGATAAAGGGAGTGCCCCAGTCACAAAACCATCCCATTTTTTTCTGCATCCCAATGCAGTTGTAGTCAAACTCAAGCACAGCAAACATAAAAGTTCTAGGGATTTGATTTATTCATATGACCACCCATGTAGGCTTTTTCTGCAGCATGCTTGCATGTATGTAACAGTCTTAGCAATGACTGGTGTACCTGCCTGTTACACACTTTTTCACAGTTTCAAGCCCAGGGCCTCAGGTGTGGGTGTATTGGATAGTAATGATTAAGCCTTTCATTATGTTGTTTCATTGTCAGATTTCTTTGCTTTCAGGGAGATCAGAAAAGACATGTAACTTTCTCAAACTGAAGTGGTTTCCCAGCTGGATTTCTCACTAGTCATTGTGGCAATTTCTTGTTCAAAATAATAAACAATTTTTACTAATACATCTAGCAATAGAGGCAGGCAATATAACCAGTAAATATTTTCAAATATTATTCATTCAAAAAAAGGTGAAATGTTAAGAGCTAAATTAATTCTGTGAAGAAGTTTCAAACTGTTTTCTTAATTATTACATCACTCTCCAGTTGAACTGTGTATCCATGAGACCTTTTCCTTCATACTCTGTAGGCAAGTGTAAATCTTAGCTTTATTCAATTCAGGACTGACAGATAGATGAAATAATATTTTATCCTTAGAATGGCATAAGTTTAAAAAAAAAACAGAAAACCAAAGCAGGCTATCAATCCCTCAGCAGTAGCAGTTGTTCACGAAGACTTCCAGAGAACCTTGCTGGGTTGGTCAAAGTGGGAGATCACTGCAAAGGTGGTAGAAAGTCCAACGTGGTTCTTCTGGCAGACAGTCTTTCCAAGTATGGGGAGTTTCAGACTTGAGGGTTATGTAGCAGGGTCAAACTCTTATGTTACAGGAAGGTTAAATACTGCACCTCTTGGGTGCTAGTGGGAGCATCTCTTGGGATAAACCCCTGCTGATTCCACTGCTCAGCCACTCTCTGGGTGAAAAACATTTTCCTGATATCTAACCTAAACTTTCTCTGACTCAGCTTTATACTGTTTCCTCAAGCCCTGTCACTGGTCACAAGAGTGAAGATTTTTGTAAGTCAGTTTTCCCTTCAAAGCTTCCTGGCCATGAGTCATATATCCATGTAGAAAACCTGAAAATGGGTTGGACATTTGTAATTGTGGAGAATCCTTAACAGTAAAAGACATTGATAATCACTAAAGACAGCACAAGGTGAATATATCTCCTGAAAAGACAGTCTGGAAAAAAATTTGAAGAAAAGGAGAGGGAAAAGCTGTGTCACATCATCCTGCAGAGGAGCTCTTGGAGATCCTGCAGAAGAAAAGGAGACCCTACAAGTAGGGGCAGAAGGACAATCCAGGAGCTACAGGCCTGTCAATCTAACACCAGTGCATGGAGCAGATCACCTTGAGCAGAAGCATCTGGCACATAGACAACAACCAGGGTATCAGGGCTTAGGAAAAGTAGGTCATGCTTAAGTAACCAGATCTCCTTCTATGACAGGGTGACCCACTTTGGAGGTGAGGGAAAGGCTGTGAATATTCTTTATCTAGACTTTAGTAAAGGCTTTGACACGACTTACCGTGGTTGGTGGGTTTCCCAGTTGGTCATGGCCCATGAGTGTGTTTCCCCAGGGCTCAGTAATGGGGCCAGACCTGATAATTATCTTCATCAATGATCTGGATGAGAGGATTGAGTGCACCCTCAGTAAGTTTGCAGATGGCATCAGCTTGTATGGGAGTGTTGATCTGCTGGAGGGCAGCAAGGCAGTGCAGAGGGATCTGGACAGGCTGGATCCATGAGAAAAGGCTAACAGCTTGATGTTCAACTAGATAAAGTGCCAGGTCCTGCCCTTGTGCCCTTGTCACATCAATCCTGTGCAGTGCTACAGGCTGAGGACAGAGTGATTGGAAAGCAGCCCAGCAGAAAAGGACCTGGGAGTTCTGTTTGACAGCCAGATGAAAACGAGCCAGTCATTTGCTCAGGTGGCCAAGAAGGCCAGTGGCATCTCGGTCTGTCTCAGAAATAGTGTGGACAGCAGGACTGGGAAAGTGGTCATCACCCAGTTCTGGGCATTGGTGAGACATGTATATGTGGCACTTAGAGACATGGTTTAGTGTGGACTTGACAGTGCTGGATTAACAACTGGACTTGATGACCTTGGAGATCTTTTCCAACCAAAATGATTCTATGATTCTGTCAGTGCTGTGTTGGCTGTAGGACTTGTCTGGTAACTCTCTTGCCTTACCTTTGTGTATCCTGGGCATGGGAGTGCAGCTCATGAAAACCATGATCGTGTCCATGCAATTTTGGTGACAATATATGTGAGCTTTTACCAAATGGCCGAAGCACAGCCAAGCAGATGCAGATTATGCTTTTCTGGTGTCTGAGGGGGAAGAAATTTTCCAGGTAAATGTATAGCAAGGATGGGATTATACTAGCTATTCCTCAAGAAGGAGTCCTCTTCAGTCTGTGTGCATGGGTGACTTTGTCACTCTTCTAGTTTGACTTTACTGAAAAGTAGCAAGGAAGCACAGTGGAAAAGATCAGCATCTGAGGGGCTGGCTTCAGATCTCATAGAAGTCCCCCCATGGGGAATATAAATATCTTGTCTTGCTCTCTGTCAAGACTAATGAAATTCAGATCTGTTTTCTGCTTGGTTCTCTTTTGCCTTCACCATCCAAGAAGGTGGGGCAACAGAGATATATCTGAAGGCATCATGAAGGATATCTCATGTCTCTACTACAAAAAAATGGTGCCATGACTACCAGCAGAGTAAATGACAGAGCCCTGTTTACACAATGACCTATGTCTTGCACAGAATTTCAGATTATATTTCCTTTTCTAAACATAGATGAGTGAAGAAGTTAGTGAGAACTATTATGTACAACACAGAAAATTTCAGGCATCTGTGAAAATAAATTATAATCTTAGTTTTAGAAGCTCATAAAAGTTTGAAACTCTTGGAACTGAACCCAGATATTAGTATCTAACATGTCAAAACATTCAAATGTAGTATAGCCTTCTGGAAAGTTATGAGCTCCAGAGATTACAATAGGAAAAGCAATAAGAACTGAAAGAAGATATGAAACTATTTTCTTGCAGATTTACATTACATTCTCTGCCTTCCCCTCATCACTACACATTTTGAAACTTGTTAAACTGTCCCTGCTCCACAATATGCCCCTGGGAGAGGCACTGGAGGCAGTAGACAGGCATCTTTGCCTTGGGGCAGCACCTGGGACTGCTAGTTTCTCCAGAACAGAGCCTGGGGTTGTGTCTCAGCTTTCCAGACCTCCACCAGCCCTTCCATCTTTCCACAGCTCTGGCACTATGCAGTGGGTACCCACACACGGCTGGGATGAGCTAACCTGAGGTAGACCACATAACCAAGAAGGGAGCTGGCTTCAGGCAGCAGGGTAGGAGAGCTGGAAGGAATGTGACCTGAATGGCTGGCTATGCCTGGACTAATTCACAGCTGTCTGGAGTGGGTGTGGTCATAGAATCATAGAATGGTTTGAGCTGGAAGGGAACTTTAAAGATCATCTATTTCCAGCCCCCCAGCCATGGACAGGGTCACCTTCCCCTGAACCAAGTTTCTCGGGGCCCTGTCCAACCTGGCCTTGAACACTTCCAAGAACAGGATGTTAACATCCTCTCTGGGCAACCTGTTCCTATGACTCACTGCCCTCAAAGTGAAAAATTCCATTCTTATAACTAACCTAGACCTGCTCTCCATTTTAGAGCCATTCCCACTTGTCCTAAGACTACATGTCCTCATAAAAACTTCCTCTTTAACTCTCTAGTAAACATCTCTTTAGGTACTGGAAGGTTGCTTTAAGATCTCTCTGGAGCCTTCTCTTCTACAGACTGAACAACCCCAACACTTTCAGCCTTTTGTCATGGAAGAAGGGCTCCAGGCCTCTCACTATCTTTGTGATCCCACCCTGGACCTGATAGAACAGGACCATGGCTTTCCTGTGCTGAGCACCTCAGAGCTGGACTCAGTGCCTAAAGAGGGCTCTCACAAGAGCAAAGAAGAGGAGCAGAATCACCTCTCTCGACCTGCTGGCCACGCTTCTTTTGGTGCAGCCCAGGATGCAGTTGTCTTTCTGGACTGCTAGCGCATGTTGATGGGTCATGCTGAGTTTCTCATCCACTGCCACCCCCAAGTATTTCTTCTCAGGGTTGCCCTCAGGCTGCTCCCAGGATATAGCTGCGTAAGAGTAGATAGGACTGAGTTTTCCCTTTCCCTCTGCTTCCTTCTTCCTGCCCGTCCCACACTCCTAAAATTAATCTGTGTTAGGCAACAGGCAGAAACACATCAGCCAGGAAAAAGCTGTATTCATTCTAGTTGGGTACCACAGTTCAGTGTAGCTGTGGGGGAGCTCTTTACATGTGTAGGAAAGGCTCTTACACTCTCCTCCCTCTTAGAAAACTTCCATCACCCACCTCTGTGATGAAAACTCAAACATCAGGACCGTGCTGTTGAGTCTACCACGTTTTGTAAGCCACTTGGCATCCCATGACAGGGACACTGGCTGCTGAGCTGTCAGCAGCTTCTAAGATGACACAGCAAAACCACCTTGCCACTAATGGCACCAGCAAGACAAAAAAATTTGGATGTATCCTCTCTGGTGTAGAATCAATGCTCTCTTTATGAGTTTTAATATATAACAGGGCTTGGGTGTTTCTGAAATTTTTCACTTTGGTGCTTTGGAAGAGTATTCATGCGCTTCAGCTGGCATTTCCCAGAATCACTTTTTATTATACCTTGCACCAAACTTTTTCTTGATAGTTCAATTAAAGAAAAGGTTTTATTTTGAAAAATTAATTAATGCTTCAGATGAATATATTATTTATGTTGCCAGTGAGGGAACTTTTATGAGGTCTTCATGCTAGTCTTCTATAAAGTTCTGGGTATTTTCTGAGATTCCTTGCCCACTTTTGCTTTTTCATTAATCTTGCTTTTTTTACCAATTACTCTGAAGAGCACAACTCTCTTCCTAGATACAAAGTTATCATAGACTTTGTATGATATATATATGACATATCTAATGACCAGTAATTTTTATATTTAAAAAAGCATAGTTCTTCTAGAAATTTTTAGGCTATAAATATACTCAAATGGTAAAGTCCAAAGAAAAATTTTGTCAGAAAAAAAAAATCTCCCAGTGATAATTAGGAAGAAATTAATGATAATTTTAAGCCCACAAATTTGCCTAGGCAGCCAAGAATCTAGAAAAATGCCAAGTGTGAAAATACAAGTGAAACCTTTTATTCCTTCAGCATTAGTTCTGTGTGTGACTGTTCTTTGCACAGTGCTATTGAAAGATCTTAACACCACTTGTAAACTAACATAAATTTTAGGGCAGATAAACATTACTCACTTGAAATTTCTTTTCAGTTAAGAATGAAATGAAACAATTATATGAAACAGACATTGTCAGGCTGTCACAGTGAGCTCTCATGCATCAACAACTTTTACATAACTATATTCTTGAGTATGCATTGAAACTGAGTGGTTGTTGCCACAGTGGCTGTCACACCAAATGTATCTTCTCAGTGAAAACACTTAAAAATCAAGCATCTGTGCTATCATTATACTACTTATATTGAGCCTGCAGCAATAGGTTGATCTTGCATTCTGTTTAATCACAATTGCCTATTGTGGAGATGAACATTTTCTTTGGAGCATTATTTTATTTTAATTTCTTCAGTATATTACAGCAAGAAAAAAAGTGTTTTGGAGTTCCAGGTTGTATCAGGGTCCACTCACATTGAGCTGTGGCTGTTTAGGTTCATGTGATGGAATTACAGACACAGTGAACATGAGATAACACTTTGATTTGAAAATCTTACAGAAAAAATCTATATTATCGATGTCATGTGATATTTTGGAAAGAAAATTATATTTCCAGTTGTATAGTAGAATAACATTGTCATCTATTTCATTCTGAGGAATAAATGAAAATAAAGAAAATACAAGAAGTATAATAACCAGTTATTCACACTCCAGCTCAGGTAGGAAAACTTGCCAACATTCCAGAATCTACATGTTTAGGTATCATTTTTCCAGTTTTGAAATAGCTAATGGCATTGCTTTATTAAATTTCCTTTTTAAAAATAAGCTGTTAATTTTCAACCTGCACTATCTTTACATATTTTATGTTCAGTTTGTTTTTATTTAATTTGCCTGGCTTTTGTTGGAACAAATAAACCCTACAAAGATTTCTTCTTTTCTCTAATAACTTTTCATGTGACCATAACAAGGCCCTTACTGTAAACTGGAAAAAAAAACAAATAAGCATCAAACCAAATAGAAATATACATTAAAGAGCATTAAAGAGGTTTGTTTTGTCTTTTGATTTTTTTTTCCCCTGAGAAATTTCGCTTTCAACTGCTCTCATGTTTTCCTCCTCTTTTAATTCAAAATAAAAGTTCCAAGATAGTTAATTGTCTGCACTTCTGCTAATGAATACTAGAGTGTAGAATAATATTGTTTACTAACTTACTGCCCCATTAAAAACATAGCAAATAAATGTTGCTAAGAGATGTTTGAAATAAACCATGAAAACCTATTATTTTAGCATGCCACTGAGAAAAATGGCATAATTCTATTTTAACCATTTCATTTAAAACTGCCTAGCTAGTCTTTATAAAAGTAATATTGATCTATACTCAGTCTTAAGATTTGTTGGGTATTTTCTAAACAGTAAGAAAGCAGGTCTCTATAGACATTTAAAGTATATGGAAGTAAGGAAGTGTTATTAAATGTCCATTATTATTGCTCCCATTGAATCCAGTGGCACATTATTTGTGTTGTGTTCCAGCTGAAGGTGTAACATCAAGGGGACTGGACTTCCATTGAAGCTGTGGTGGCTTTCTTACTTTCCTTGTGTTGCACTGACCTTGTAAAGTGGGGACATGTAAAAAACTCAAAAGATCTGGCAAACATTTGTGTCTCTCCTACTGGTTTGTTGGGTTACTCGGTTTCTCTTTCTTGGCCTTTTCCTTTGTGAAGTGGGATAATAGCATTGAACACTGTGTCCTGACATCTGCAGATAAAAGTGTAGAGCTAAGGATTGTGTCACATTTTGATTGAGTTGTGATGACTGTTTCATAGCAGTCCAAAGCTGTTCCCATAATGTATGATGTTAAAACAAGCAATATGGAATATTGGAATATGTTAACTATATGGGAAAGTGAGAAGGGACAAGGTGGAATGGTGAGTGGAGATTTTCATGGCAGCAGATGGTTATGTTTCATGCCAGTCATAGCACTGTACAAAAAGATGTGTGCCGAAAACTAAGATTGAGTCATAATTTTTTCTAGTTGAGATGCTGCCTTATAACACAACGTGGTTTATTCTCTCCATCTCCATCCTCTCAAGACCTAAGGGGGAAAGGAAAAGAAGTATGAGAAGGAGGAGAGAAAGGTGAAATCATGAATGAGGGCTATCTTGTGAGTTATGAGCAGAAAAGAATGATTGGTGGACAGAATGGGGGCAAATGAAAAGTGGCACTTGATGGGAGAGGTAAGGAAATGGAGAAGGCAGCCAAGTAGGGGGTACTTGTCAGTGCAGCAGCATCAATATAGTGCTGGTGCCCCACAGAAGTCAAGGGAAGGATAGCACTGAATCAATAACGTCTGACAACCAATTGTCAGGCAAAAGAGAAAGTCTTTGGAATCTCCTGGAAATAAAGTAAGAGGTGAAAATTTCTGTGAGATTAAATTTCTAGAAGTGGGATGGTTTTTGAGCATTTTCCTAAAGTGTTTTTAAACTAGTGAATAGGTGCACTTCATGCACAGCAGGTAATACACTTATCACTATTCTCTGCTTCCACTGGTGTAGCTTTTACATTTGTGAAAAGTCATCCACTGAGTTTAATACACTGTGTCAATGCTTCCAAATTCATAAGTTTTCCTTCTTTGGTAATGAAAGTATGCACAGTCAGTTCATACATGCAATTTATGATAATTCTGTGATTAAGATGAATGTCAGAAAAGATAAATGCATCTGACTAACAGGTCTCTGGTCAGAACCCAACTCTGTGGAGTTTGCAAAGCATCTAGCTAAGTAATTTCACACACCAAACATGAGCCAGTAATGCACTAGGACATATTGCTTGCTGTGACTTTCTTTGCACAGCACTTTTGAGAAATTATTAATTTTTAAGGAGAAAGAGAAGATAGAAAAAAACTGCATGTGTGCCCAATGACACATGCCTGTTTGTGCCTAATTCATTGGAAAAATTGCTCAAGAACTGTTCAGCCATGTTCCAATACGCTGCCAAGGTCAATGGGGACTTTCCAAAAATGCTGGTTATGTGAGGTAAAAGTGCTTGAGGCAACTTCAACTTAAGCATTTTTGGACATTTACTTATTTTTTTTGGAAAGCAGATAATCTGACTGTTTTGACAGTCCCATATCTGAGCATCACCAATGGTATACCTTGGAAAGCTCAGATGGGGAGTTTGCTTTGACCAGGTGTCTAGAGCCCAGCACTGCATTCAAGGGTGCATAGTACACATCACCTGAGGGTGCCAAAAGTGCATTCAGACAACAAAGATTTTCATGTTAAATTCTATTTTTATGATAGTGGTAATTCAGAGACAGAAAACAGGCATGTGAATACATTAATTTTTGTCCCATCAGCATTATGTTATATAATCCCTGAAGGCATCTAGAAAATGTGGAAGAGTTGATCCCAAATCTGAAGTGGTTAATATGCATTTGCAATAAGGTGTTTTGAAAGCAAAGAAAATGAACAACAGTACCATGTACCAGCTGCTGCTGTTCTGTGAGCCTCTGGAAACAGTAGCTAGGTGAGAAAATTTACCTGGTTAAGTACTGATTTTGTGTGTACACTTGTGAGGCTAGCTGAGTTGGATTAGAAGGTTGTAGTGAGTGGGAAAATTGCTGAATGAAACCTGGTCACATCCAGCTTAATTTTCTGCTCTTCCAACATTTGTTTCTGCAATGTGGTTTGGGTATGGCTTCTACCTGTTGGAGACAAAGAGAGGCTCCTTCACCAGAGCTGAAAGAAGGTTAAAATTGAAAGAAATCCAGCATTTGGTTAAACTTTGAAGTTTAATACAGTTCAAGAAGAGAGAACAGCGTGATCCTGATCCCATGAGAGTGAGTGTGAACAGTAGTAGATATAAAACTTCTTTGTTTCCCATATCTCTCTTAATCATTGTTTGCACTGGCTAAGTCTTACACATAAGCAAGGCTGCTTTAGGTGTGATTTGGTTTCCAACCTGGTGGTTGAAAATCACCTCCAGCAAGATTTGCTGCCCTGGCCTTTGGGACTAGCAATGTCAATGCTTGGCTTAGCAGGAGGTTCCTTTGCCCACCACTTCTGGCTCCTTGAGACTTGGTTCCAGAAAGGCTGATGTGCAGCCCCACCTCCGTCCTTGGATGTTCTTGGAACTGGTTGATATTCCTTTGGCAGGAATATCCCTGAGGCAAAGCAGGGTGATGATACAAGTTCACCTCGTTTACTGGAATGTCACTTGTACCATCCAGTGCTTTTTGCATTGTAATTATTTCCTGGGGGTAATTGCATGCTTTTTTAGACTTTCTTTTGCGCTCCCATGCTCAGCTGAAAAACTGCCAGAGGGCATTGCTGAACTGTTCCCAAGGAGAGCAGTAATGTCTACTAGTCACTCTGACATTATTTATAAATTCCAAACAAAAGAAAATAAAGGGCTAGATGTTGCTAACCCAGATCCATGTGTTTGGGGTATGAAGGTGGTCTTATGGTTGACAATTCTTTTCCTGTTTGTGTTATATCTAGACTGGTCCTGTGCTCTGGTGTGAAATGTGGGCTACTTGCTGGTGCTATTCCACCAATGGATGTGTTAGGTTTGTATCAAAGTGGTAAAAAAGCTGAGCATTGCCAGACATCCTTCTTTACACGTGTCAGCTGAAAAAGGTAACCAAATGGAGAATTACATACTCTGTGCCCCCAAATTCTATTTGAGGTACATCTATTTCGTCCACATCTGGATTGGGGTTCAAGGAAGGAATTTTGAATCACAATTCTTGGAGGGTGCTGCTCTCTGGTGCTGAAGCTCAGTACCACCATTTCCTCCCAGCTTTCTCTAGCTGTAAAATAAACATATTGGGAAACTCTTAGTTATCGACTCTTTTCATTATCTATCAGGGTTAATGTATTAGGAAAAAACCAAAATTCAGTATAACCAAATATTTCTCATCTTAAAAAAGAACTGTTAGAGGCCTGACTAAAGGAAAAAAAATGCAATACAGACAAACACTGAAATCTAGTCTACCTTGAAAGGGTGAAAGACATTTTGCAACAATGCCAAGCATCTTAGACACTCTTATGGTACATAACAGACTGCATCTAGACATGACATCTAAGTGTCAATTAAAAATATTAATTAGTAGTAACTTTTCTAAGTGTTGTTTTCACATAATAAATTGAAGAATTGTTTTTAGTTTCAAGAGATTATTAATTCATTTATCTCCTTTCAATTAACATAAAATAACTTAGTAGCTTACTGTTTAATAAGAAGTACCACAGCTTACTTGGAGAACAATTCTTTTACTGTTCCTAAAAAAATTAACAGTACTTAGAGTAATCTGCTTGCCTCGCTAAAAGACTCCACATTTAAGGGTTGTTGCTACAAGAGAGCTAAACACACAGAATCCTCCACAACACTGCAAAGTTTCACTGTTTTATGTATTATGAAACTTGCAGTTGTAAGCAATGGACTTCAGCTTAGTTGTGTGCTAGTAGTACAAGTTTACTTCCACACTTAGAAACCTCAGTACAGCTGTGTTGTATAGCTATAGTCATTCAGTTTCTTTTTTGCTTCTTGAAGGAAGTTATTATAAACTTTCCCTAGAGTTTCAAATTAGAATATTTTGTGGGGAAGAGCACCTTTTCCTTTGAAAGAGCAATCTTTAACCATGCATGAGGAAACTCAGTTTTCAGTTCTGTTCAATTTGCAGTTTCATCCTCTTCAAGTTTTATAGGGGAAATTGCCTTAAGTTTATATGTAATTGTACCTTTAGAGTTTGTAAAATCCCCTGTAACCTCTATAGACTGCGCTTACACTGAGATCTGTTTATGACTTTCCTGAAAATTAGTTCAACAGGAAAGTTCCAGGGCAGTTAACTTCTGTTACTGTATTTGTATGGGAACAGAAAGAGACTGGGATAAAAAGAAAGAACGATTACTTAAAAAATAATTTAGAAAGCCAGGGTAAAAAGAGAGAGAATTTAGAGTGTCATAGAGGGAAATAATAGGAGAGAAATTTTTTTTCCCTTTTAGGTGAGGCAGCCTCTCATCATTTATGGAAGCCCTGAAATATATATATAGACATGTGGAAGCCTATCCATAAGCCTTTAGCACCTGCTTGCAGCATAATGCTACCCCAAATGCTGCCACACTTGATTTAGAGACTGCAGAGTCTGACAGAGATGGAGTAACCTATTCTACAGGTAAGGAAAAATATTGAATTGAATGGCACTCAAGAACATACCCATGCACTTTGTTTAACTGGGGCCTGGATTTTCCTCCTGACTTCAAAATATCTGAGAACTATGGCCTTTTCTTTGATTTATGATAGGTCAAAGCACACATTTCAGAGCTCTTGAGCAGAAGTGAGGGTATTTTTTAGTTATATGCTTTAATAAATAATGGACAAGATAGCAGAATTAGAACTGTGTAAGACTGACTGAAAACAGTGAAAGAGGATCTCCAGGTAAACCCAGCCACCGATCTGATGTACTAATGTTTCAGAACAGTTTGTTCACTGTATCCAAAATAGTACTATAATTTAAAGGCTGCCACATATGGAAGATGTTAGCAGTTTCCATTGCCTCGTTCCACTTGATAGACATACCCACTGAACCTATGCAGAGTCCATTCCAAGGTAGGTGATTTGTGAAAAGTTTTCATGCTTCTGGTTCTTATAAAAACTGCTATATAACCAGTGTATGACTTTCATTATGTTTTTGCTTCTCTAGCACAAGCATTTTATTTTAGAGAAAATCTGATTATAACATTACTCTTCAGTCCTAACGTTAGTAGGTGGAGATCTCCTGATTAAAGTCTATTTAGTCATTAGTACTATCTGCATGACAAAATGAAAGCTTATTTCTAATACAGAGTATTTACATGATCTTTATCACTTGTAACTATTACTGAAAAATGATAAATTAGGTGTACACTTTCAAAATAACACCTGGAACAGACTACCTCTATAAACTTGTTTAACCTTTTATTTTTTTAGTGACAGATTGGAATTTATTATTTTGAAAGTCTTGGAGCACCTGGTCTGTGATTTTATCAGAGTTATAAGAAATGCCTTGGAGGCGAGGGTGGGGGAATAGTTAGAACAGGAACTGTGATTCTTTAAAAAGTGCCTTTTATCTCAAGAGCAACTTTAGTTGGAAACTCAAAGCACTCTGGACTGCAATTCATTCTGACAAATCAGTTCTTAAGGTGTTACTTATATTGCAGTTAAATAATCCTAACATCCCTGCTGACTGTCTAAGTTTAACCTCTCACCCTGGGAAATCAGATTAAGAGAGAAATGTAGATGGAGAAATACCCCAAGTCTTTGTTGCATTTCTACCCCCTGTGAAACAGCTATTGGCATAATACTTCCTACATCCAAACCACGACAATGTGAAGTTAACAAAAAATTTTAAATTATGTGGACAATCTAAAACAGTCTAATAGTGACTTATCCAGAACCTGCTTTATAGGCAAACACATTGTATGAGATTTGCAACTTTTTAGTTATCTCAAAATCAAGCTGCAACCCTTGCAGATGCAAGGGAAGCATAATTTAACTCCTTCCTTCCCTCTCTGTCACCAGCACATAATGATGCAAGTATCAAAGAGACTTCTTTTTGTGTCAAGCTTTAAAAATGCCTAAGAGCTGATTTTTCTCAGATGTGCTGCCCAAACCATGGTTGGCCCCAGTTCTGCATGGCACCGGTTACAGTGTTTTTGTCAGTGGGATTGTTGGTATCATCCCAGGACTGGCTCCTGGGAAGTCTGCCTGTCTGTTAAACATCTCTGTTACTCTTTGGCTGGCTCATTAGTTGGATTTTCACAAAACTACGTTTGAGTGATCATTTCCATTTGAAACATTTTTTGCTGTTAAGAACTGCCTTTCTTCAAATGTGGACTAAGGCTGTTATTAACGCAACTGGAGACACGGTATTTTTGTGCTAACTTAGATATTAGGCTTGCTGCTTACCATGTTGAAAATTAGACTGGCATGAAAGTTCAAGAACACAAATCAGCACTAAACCTAAGGTCAGTTTAAAAGGTTCAGATAACTCCATAACGGAAAAAGAAGAAGAGTTGTATAATTTAAGAATGCATTTCCATGTCCGGAAAAAAAAATCAAAACAACCAAAAAAACCCGAAGGCAAGTGCACAATCTGGGTAGCAAAGGAAAGATGGATTTTTGCTCTAGCTCAGATCAACTAATTTTGTTTTCTTTCCCATCTGTCCTCCATGTGAGTCTGTCCACATGAAAAATCCCGCTTGGTGAAGCCCCACAGGGATGGCATCCATATCACAGCAAACGCTGAGACTATTCATCACTTTGGTGCCTGGGATAATTTTACAATAACCTTGGCAAGCACACTTCTACGAAAGATGATTTTCAGCTGTAGGCCTGAAACCAGATTAGATCTTGTTCTTTAATCACCAGCATAGTCATATTCCCAGCGTTCTTAAGTGAAGTTTCTTTGTGCTATGCATTTCTTCGTTTCAGCATTGCACTTTGGATGAATAAAGAGAGTGTCTATAAACTCGTCTGAGACATTCCAGTATTAATCTTGGACAAAAATAAAAGGGATAAAATTCATGTGATATAATTAGTCAAAACATAATTGAGTTGTGAGTAGAATTTGTCAAATATTTAAAGTTTCTGGCCTTTATAAAAAGGATAAAGGATGGAACGTATGGGGTTAGGGTAATCCTAGACAGAAAGATGAGTAACAATGAAGCTTTCAAAAGAGAGTTCACGTATGCCTGTATGACAGTGAGATTTATGATTATTCTGAGTTGTTCACTTCAAAGTATCTTTAAGAATGATTATTGTAAAATAGAACAAGGCAGAGCAAATTTCACATTGTGAACAAAGAAAAATTATCACTGAAAATTATCCACAAAAGCAGAGTGGAAAAATGAGCTGAAGCAATCCAGGTTTTTTCCTGTTTTAAGGCTAGTGGCATACAGAGATTTCTAGAAGACGAAAGTAAAGGTAAAAGTTCTTCCTTTATGTAATTCATCTTTACTTGGATTTGTAACAACATATTACACGTAATAGCCCAAAGTCCAATGTTCCCTGAGGCTGGTGAAAGCCTCTGATCAGACTCTAATATCTGTCCATGTGAATGCACTAGAAACCCATTTCAGATTGGTTTTCTTTTCAAGTCGCAGGCTCGGAAAAAATCTCTGCAGTTTTCAAGAGACATTGAAACGTAAGTGTGATAGATATGCAGACTAGAAACATAGATATTTTCCAAAGAATCTTTTTGAGTACAATTCTGCAAAGTTTTCACTATGAAATCTATAACCATTAAAATCATGCTAAATGTCCACTCGCTTTTTGAAGTATTGATGAAATCATGGCCTATTCTTGCTGAATGTAGGTTGATTTATACGAGTGAAGACAAATAGCTCTCAGTAAGCAATCATCAAACTCAAAGTGAAACTCTAGAGTTTTGAACCCACATGACCTGAAGCAGAAGCCAGTGTTCACACCAACCCTTGTAAGGCAAAATTGCCTAGTTTAGAAGAAACATCAGCCATTAATCCGAATAGTCAGGGAAGAAAAATAGTTTCATAAATATCAGCAAAGCAAACTCGTTATTTTTAATTTATGAAATGTATTGCTGCATCATTTGGCACCTTCTCATCTTTTGAAATAATTATGTATTATAAAATATTTCGTAAGAAATAAATATATACCAATGCCCATTTACCGAGGCAACAGCAGCAAAATTTTGAGGCGTGCATGTGTGCTTACCTTTTCTTCCAGGAGTATATAAAAAAATATGATGGAATTCAAATATTCCTTCCTATGGACATATGTGGTAACATAATTATTAATTTCCATGCACAAATTCTGTGAGAAAGTTACTTCAAAACTAACCATGAAACCACATCTCCAGGCACTAGAAACTTGGTGATCATCAGTGATCAGTCTGCTCTATAGGAAGTAGACTGGTCAAAAAAAATCAATATTACCTTTCAAAGGAACTAGAATTTTGCAGAGAGAGGTGTCTGTAGGTGTATTTATACAGATGTACATAGGGCTCATCATCCTGATAAAAGGCAGGATCAATTCTTGCTTCTCTAGGACAG
Organism: Brachypodius melanocephalos; assembly: GCA_013398615.1. Lineage (NCBI taxonomy): Eukaryota > Metazoa > Chordata > Aves > Passeriformes > Pycnonotidae > Brachypodius > Brachypodius melanocephalos. Next base: position 5,615,825 of record VZSR01001854.1, read on the forward strand.
ATGTGTTATACTGATGGGTCTTCTGTTAAAAATCACTGTGTGCCTCTTTTCCCCCTCACCATTCCTCAGATGCTTCAATTTATCCTGATGTTACTTCCACTATTCCAGAAAACTCTTACCATCCTTGATGCTGCAAAAGTGGCAGCTTCATATTTTCATTCTTTCCATCAGTCCCTAATTTCCATTGATGTTTCTTTTCCCTTTGTCTGAGAAAAGGTACAATTCATGATTATATAGCAACCTATACTGAGGAGCTCATTTTGGCTCATAGCTTTTTGGTTTTTTTAATATTTTTCCCTGTGGGTTTTGGTTTTTTGGTGTTTTTTGTGGTGGTTTTTTTTTGTAGGTGTTTTTTGTTTGTTTGTTTTTGGTTTGTTTTGTTTTGGATTTTTGTTTTGGGTTTTTTTGTTTTGTTTTGGTTTGGTTTTTTTGGGGTTTTTGTTTGTTTGTTTGTTTTGTTTTGTTTTTTTGTTACAGGAAGGCTCTAACCCAAGCCACTTCACATAGCCAAAAGCAAGTCCTGTGTGAAATCATTGCAGAAAAGTACATGGATTAAAACCATACTGACTGGGTTAAAAATAGAACAGCTAAAAGGAATCATCACTGTGTGCAGTCATTTACAAGGGAATGCAGAGATTTTTTAAACACTCAAGACTTTGCAAGGGCTTGGAAGGATTATAGAGCAACTTTTCTATGAATGTTTGTACATTGTACAGAAACAGGTGGAGCTATACCTATGAAGAACTCATATAGGGAGCAACCTAAATGTTTTGGTTAACTGCATGTCAGATAAAACAAGCCACTTTAAGATGGGAGGGCAGGACTGACAGGGTCCTCTTGGTGAGTAAACTGAGTCACATTGAATATTACCTGCACTCCTTCACACAATGATCTTACTGTAGGAGAAAGGTTTAATCTGGCTGTGATTTATAAATTAGTTTCCAATGTTTAAGGTGTTATTTCCAGTTGAGCAGCTACCATTCCTATAAGTTGGAGAGACAGGTGTAGAAAATTGCCTTTCTAGCCTACGTGGACTCTTGAGGAGATCCTAAAGGAAGATCCACTTGAGAAGTCACCACTTATAAATGCTGCTGTTTCTACACCTATTTTTTGGGAAACGAAAGCACTTTTTACATTGGACAGAGAGCCATTCTGTGCATTGACACTTCAGTCAGACAAAGGCTCTGTAGACCCTTTTCCTAACAAGTCATCCATTCATCACTTCTGCCTTTCCAACAACATTGTACCAAAGTGCTATCCACTTGCCACTCCAGTCAGCCTAAAACCAGTCAAAAATCAGAGAGTGGAACAAAATTCACAAAATTATAGAAAGGTAACATGGATCTCACTAAAATTTGAGTGTGCATGGCCAGGAACAAGGAGGGAGAAGGTGCTTCTGTCCAGCTCTGGCAATACATCAGTGTAATGCACAAGGCTATGGGATGCTGCCTGAATGAAAATGTTATTCAGCCTCCCAAGAGTACTGCTAGTTTTCCCAAGAGAAGAAAGTGCAAAAAATTTGGGAGAACTGTTTCCTTTGAAAAATGTGTTAAAAGAAATCTAGGGCCCCTTGCCATGGAACAAGATTTAGGAGAAAGAAATATTTCAAATTTGAAGTTGTAAAATCTGAAATAAGGTACACATTTTTACCAGTGATGATAATTAATTGTAAGAGTTACTTACCAAAGGATGTGCTGGATTTTCTACCACCTGAAATCTTTCAGCAAATAGTGGATGTTAGTGATTATCCCTTGCTCAGCCAGAGGTTATAGGCAATGTTATGCAGAAAATCAGATTAGAAACTCATAATGGGCCCTTATGACCATAAAGGTACATGAAAGTCAGTGGCACAAATTTGCAACAGTCAGTGATTTGGTTCAAGGCTGAAACTTCTAAATGCAGATTTCTGTTTTCCATTCTGAGTGATAGAATGCTTAATGAGACAGGAGCTGAATTCTGGCTGCAGTTAGATTGATGCAATTCCGGTGACTTCAGTGGAACCGCAGGATTTGATACAAGGACTTTTCAAACCTGTCTGTTTTGACAGAAGCATTATTGCCACTTAATCAAAAGCTTTTACTTTGAGAAGCTTGTTATCACCAGCATTTATTGTGGAGAGTGGGCATTTTCTTTTTATCTAGGGAGGAAAAAAATGGAAATAAGCCTTTTAAAATTATAAATGCATCTGACTAGTTTTATTGTGCCAAACACCAGAATCTGTTGTAAAAGAATATAAATATATGTTTAAGTAACCAAAAATAAGTATCTAATTCCTAAAAATCAAGCCTAAATTCACTGGCTAAAGATCCTGGTAAGCTGTGAGAAGTGCTTTGTTTGAGAAGGAGTTAGGATAACTCGTTCTCATTCTTTCAAGTTGCTATCCAACATACCAAGCATAATCCCAGTACTTTACAGGTGGAGCCACATTGCAGCTAGTGACACAGACAGATGACATATTTATTAGCTTGTCAAAGCTTCCTCTGTTTATGGAAGACTCACCCAGCTAAACAAAACAGTCTGCTTCCCATTGGCTAATTGAGCTGGCCCCTGTTGAGAGCCTCAGCAAAGTGCTTGATGAGGCATAAAATGATGATTAATTAATTTACTGCTCAGTTGATCATCAAACTGAGAGGTTTATGATTCTCACAGCGGTCAACACTCTCTCTTCAATGTGCAACAGCATGAGCAGCCTTCACTCTGGCCTGCTGCTGCCTTTGCTATGACCTGAGATATGGTGGCTTAATTCAGGGGAAATGGGGAAAAATTAAGAGAAAACTTTCAAAAGGGATGTACACAGCAGCCTCTTTCAGAGAGGCTTGTGAGTGCCAGAATGTTTCTCACAAAGGGGCTTTTCATATCTCAGCATTAATAAAAGCTACTTTGCTGGAGTTGGTAGAGTGGCTGGTTGGTTGTTTTGGTTCAATGAATTAGATAAGAAACCCCCTAAAAATAAATTTCTTCTCTGATTACACAACTAAAATTAGACTAGAATTAGAGTGACCTTAAATAGACACTTTAGGGCTCTATAAAGGGCTTAACAATGGCAGGTATAGGTGTGCTAGAAGAGATCAAAATGCCAGTAGAAAGCTGAGTGGGGCTCTGTCTTTTTTATTCCTAGAGAAGAATTTTAGTAATTTAAAACTCCTTAAAAAGAATTCTTTAGATTTGTAGGTTTAACATGAGGCATTCTGTGTATTGGGGACAGCATACTGAAAAACATTGTTCAAAAAGCACATTTTTCCATTTGTATGCAGTTGCAGCTTGTGTGCACCCACCAATTGGTTTGCATTTTTTTTTATGTGCAAGCTTTTAAATATTTGCACTTAGGCTAATATTCTGACTAACTTTTCCCTGGAATGTTGGTGCAGTATCCAGTTTATTCCCAATGTGAAGACAACTAAATTCTGCTTAGTTACAGTTATTTAATTCTAAAATAATGGTAGGTCAATTAATATACATATAAGAAATTAATGGAATCCTGTGGAGAGGCATGTTTTATATCAGCCATTTGGTTTGTTTTTACACGTGATCTAGGTGGTGGGATAGGTACATTAGCATGTGTATGCCAATGCAAACACATTAGAAGTTTCTTTTATCTTTGTGTTGTAACACTGTCCTAGAGTTGCCAGATGTACTGGCAGATCCCAGGAAAGGTTTCCAAATTGTCTGAAGGCCTGAGCATTTTCCTGATTGGGAAATAAATGGTTTGTTAGTATAATGGGAAGAGAGGGTCAGTTTGTATGTAAAACTTTTCATTAAGTATGTATAACCCATCCTTAGATAGTGGTCTGGCTGTGAAGAACCAAGACAAAAAATGAATCTCTTTAATATAACTTCAGTCCTTTTATTTGTCTCAAAAGAACAATGAGAACAATAAGCAAGTTCAAAGAGGAATTGAGTTAGTACAGTCACTATATCCTTTGTTTGTGAACTATGTTTCATTAACTCAGCCTTTAGGAAACTTCTTCTAGTTTAGATAAGCTGCCAGAAGCAGTCTCTTTTTCCCAGAAAAGTAGTGTACAGAAACATTAGTTTGCACATTTACACAGAATATGCTCTAGTGTGGGGAAAAGACTCAGAAAGAGACAGAGCTACAAAGACAATAAATTCTGACAGAGCGATTTGATGGCAAGAAAGGGAAAGGAAAACAGTGAAAGATAAGATGAAAGATCATATTCCAAGAACTTGCACTTTTGTCAATGAATGGTAGAAGTCTCACTAAAAATGTAAATCACAAAATTAATGAGACTTATTTAAATAAAACACTTTCTAAAACACAACTCATCATTTGGAAAAAGGCATGTTTTAAAAATGCATAGATAAGAAATTATTTTCAAAGTATTTAGGAGCAAAAATGGAAAAGTATTTAGTGTGAACATTTGTGGTGATCTGACAGAGCAGACTTACGGTGACTCTTGGGTAAATAAATTATATATATATTGTCAATCTTTAGACGTTGAAGGCCTTTTGCCTCTGAAAATGGGACTACACAGATTGTATAAGATGGGGATAAGACAACAAATTTCAAAGTCATTATCCAGCCAAAGAGATAGTTCTGCTGTTACCTGCTGCTTTATGCTCATACTTCCAGCAGAAAGCACTGCTGAAGAGATCTCATGAGATGGAACTTAGTAACTTGCCCAGACAAGAGTGCAGGCAGCAGAAAAGGTAGGCATAACTCTGCCATGATCAGATATTTGTTGCTGGCTGGTTATGCTCCTTTTAGGTTCTTTTGTTCTATTTTATGTTGCCCTTCTGAGTAAGAGTAACCACAGAATGGAAGCTCTACAGCTCTATCTGCACTGGACATTTTTTGCGTAAAAAACCTGTCCACCTCTGATCTTTCTGATTTTTCCCCACTGTTCTATGTCCTATCATGATCTAAAATTCATCATTCTGTAACAATATCTGCTTTCTCTCATACTTCTTTTTATGATCCCCTTTTGAGGCTCTATATAAAGATGCATAGTGCTTCATTTTTTTATAGCTTCATAAAATGTAATGGCAAAAAACCCATTAGCTAATCTGGTTGACTACCTTTGAAACATGGGCTGTAGAATTTCACCTGGTTATCCTTGCACTGAGCTGAATAATGTGTACTTGACTGAAGCGTATCTTCCAGATGGATATCTAGTTTTGATTTGAAGACATCAAAGGCCACTTCCCTGACAGTTTTGAAAACATCAAAGAGTACTGAGCTTATGGAAGATAAAAGAAAAATGAGCTAATTGCCTGGATGCTAAAGGGAAATTTACAGCAAATATTTTGGTCCTATTCTGGCTTTCAAAAATCTGGCTTTCTGGAAAGGCTACAAGCCATTACACATGTATTTTAAAATGACTTTTTTTTTTTTTTTTTTTTTTTTTTCTTTTTTTTTTTTTTGGATCAAGGCCTCACATGGTAGACAAACTGCTCTTGAGGGAAAAGAAAACGGAAAACGATGGAAGATCTACCATCGTTCAACACTGACAGCCTTTGTAAAAGATAGGTTGAAGCACAAGAAAATTTTCTGCATGGATTTGAAAAAAGAATATATCATACTCTCTTAGTTAAATTGTAAGATGAAGGGGAAGGGCAAGGGCAGGGAGAAGGGGAAGGGGTATAGATGAGGTGAGATTATAATTTGACCAACTCAAAGGGATGTATAACGTGCCTTTAAAGATTGTTTTCTCTCCCCTTCCCACTCTGTCATACCAAAATAAAGGTTTATACAATTTCCTTCTAATAAATGTTTTCTTTTCTTGTTCTTTACATTTATATAGTAAATTTTGCATTTTAAAGAATATATCACATATTCTACTTTCCTACTAGAAGAAATGAATAGTGCCAAGAACACATTTCTGATTGATTTAATTAGCTGGTAGTACTGGAGGTCAGACACTTTTTCCATGTAGGAAGATTTAAGTTATGTTTAAATTAAGCATTTGCATCTTATTTTTGGCCTTTTTTGACAGAATTCAGTTTTGTCCTTGGGCAATTAACTTACATTTTTTTAATGTTCTTTGACTGAAATGTCCATCAGAACTAACCATCTTCAGTAGTAGCTTGAATCATCACCTGTTAGTTGGCATGGGCACAAGGACCATTTGCTAGTTTGAAAATATTTGATAAAAAGAGATTTGATAACAGATTGAATTACACCATTGGAATAATTAAAGAATTATCACTATTGTTGAAACCAGAATAAAGAATATTATAAAAAATTATGTTTCACAGAGTGAAAATACATGGCACTTAAAACAACATGAGACTTCCCTAAGAGCATGTCTGGGAAAAGCATAAGACTTTTCTTACACACTTATTCATAGATTGGCTTTGCTGAACTGTTACTCACTGTAGTAGTTACAAAATAAATAAAAAATGAAGATTTTTACTTGGTTTTGCACTGGAGCATTTTATTTTCACAGAATATGATGATTCTTCAACAAAGAAACACTCATGATACTCTAATAGTTCATAGTTTACCACAATGATCTAGGGAGAGCTCACATTAATTACAAATAACCATTGTTAAATCACTTTTTACTGACAGTAGGTTCAGCCACAGACTGTGGACAGCTCCTGGAATAATAAACTCCCTCACAACCTTTCCCAGGATATGTTCCTATGACATAGTCATGTGGGCATGGCAGAACCTCAAAATTTTATCAGATAGCTCTATCAATTGATGGACTTGCCATTAAATATCTGTTCTGGTACATTCTCCTGCCCTCCAAGTTTGGAATATTCAAAAGGCCATCATTGATGGTAAGACCTAATCTGATACTCCTTGTCCACACACACTTATCGTGGTGCAACCCATGCCTGTTGAGAATCTCAAAGGACTTTGACACATTTCTCTGAAACTGAGAATTTTTGATATGTACACATGTGGATACAGGTGTGTGCACTTCTCTTCCTCTATGTGTGTAAATAGATTATAGCATAAATGTTGTTGTCTTGGATCTGTAATTAAGTAATTGTAATTGTAGTTAATGCTATTGTCTCACTTTACAAGTGTTAAACCCCCAAAAACAACATTTGGTATAGAAGTGATCCTGCATAGAGTTTACCAAAAAAAGACTATTTCACATATATCCGTGAACTATACTATTGAACCTGCCATGCTCCCTTTTATTCCTGTATTTGTATGGAATCTGTAAGAAATCATTACATGAAACTAAAATTGAGGCATGCAAAGAGTGATGCAAAAAATCTATTATTGGAAGTAGATTTTAGATAATCATCTGACATCTAATTGCTCAAAGCATATCTACTGCACAGAGTCTCCCAGTCTTATTAGTCCCTTCAGGTGAGATTATCAGGATAAGGATGACACCTGAAGACTACTACAAGACCACTTTCTAGGTTTCTTCCCTGTTTTTCTTAAACAATATCAGTCCATAAACCAGGATTCCACTTCAAAAGGCATAATGTAGCAGAAAATTTTGTTTCAGAAGCTACAAAAACCCAGCTACATTGCAAATAGAATATAACAGTTCTTTCCAGCCATGAATGCAGATCTTGTTTAATAAACAAATGTTTCCTTAAACAGATGAACAGGTTGCTTGATGAACATATCAAGACACTTTGATACATTCATCACCTTACTGTGACATATCAAGACAGCCACCCTAACAGTCCTTGAAAGATTTTCATTATATGGTCCTGATGATCCATTTGTGATTTCAAGCAGATTTGTTTGGGATTTTCCTGCCTGTAGTTTCATTAACTACCTGGTACCTATTTTTCCACCCCAGACTCTTTTCTTTTTCTTTTTCTTTTTCTTTTTCTTTTTCTTTT